>CANTUQ010000044.1:1605000-2805000 GCA_947683425.1 Excoecaria cochinchinensis | reverse complement strand
ATTGTCATCATATTTGTATATATTGCACAAAATTTGTTCTTTTAATGAAAATATTCATGTTCGGCTTGCTAAATTTACATGTCATTTCTTTATATTTGTCATGTTAATATTTGACTTACACTTAAAAAGACGGTGAAATAATAAGGATGATGTAACAATAAAAATGATAAATACAAAAATAGCAACATAAGAAGTGTTCATGAAATTATTAGTCAGATCAACTTGTGCACAAATTAACAAAAATCCTTTATGACACAGGAGCATGATTTCACAATCAATCCAAGAATGGACATCAATCCAAGCGGAAGATAAACAGACCAAGTACTACGTCCATCAAGGTCATATTCCACTATATACCTTGCAAATCGGATGGGGGTTGGCAAGGAAATTCCAACAAATCGAGATTGCAGTCAGAGAGTACTACATCTCACAGTCCATGGTGTAGTCAGAGAGTACTACACGCCTTGCAGATCGGATGGGGGTTGGCAAGGAAATTCCAACAAATCGAGATTTTAGTAAGAGAGTACTGCATCTCACAGTCCATGGTGTAGTTAGAGAGTACTACACGCCTTGCAGATCGGGTGCGGGTTAGCAGGGAAATTCTAACAAATTGAGAATGTAGTCAGAGAGTACTGCATGTCACACCCCGTTTGCCCCCTAGTAGTATGAGCCTATTTGTGTGTGTGTGCATGCATTGTGTGTTTTGGGCATATCATAAGGGTATTTTGGTAAAAATGCATGTTTTAATGGTTTTATTAGCATGTGGATGCATGTATGTTATTAGGATGTGAATTAGTTGGGTTAAGTTTGGGTGTGCATGAGTGTACCATTGTAGGGTGTGAGTAGTGGAGTTAGGGTTGTGTGCTTTACTCACACATTAATAGGGTGTTTTAAGTTGAGAGTGCATTGTGTGTGAGTAGTGTATGCTTGTTGAGTGTGAGTGGTCAAGTTCAACCAATCTTAGGATGACATGTGGCTAGGGTTTTTTGAAATGGGTGTAAAAAGAAAGAGAAAGAAGGGCAGCCACTTCTATTGCCTCTCACCCCGTTTCTCTTCTTCATTACTCCTTCTTCCTCTTTTCCCTTCCCATTTGTGTCTTGGTATTTGATTCAAGTGATTTGTGGTGGAATTTGATCGCTCCTCAACCTCCGCTAGGTAAAGTTTCTACATTTTCATCATCTTCTTCACACTGTTCATTTTCTTCTTTGCATTTCTAGATTGGGTTTTGATCTAGGGTTTTTGTTTATGTGTTCTTGGTGTGTCGGCTATTAGTTGAGAATCCTCGTGACCCAAAAGGCAAAGAGAAGGCTGGGAGTAGTGGAAGCAAGTGACTGAAGCTAGGATTACAGGTTTGGGAATTTTGCATTTATTGTGTTTGCTACGATTGGTTATTTACTGTGTATTGGCTTGGTTTGATTCTTTTGATGATAATCTGATGTATTAATGTTGCATGTTGGGATTTGAATGAATGGGTTTTGGTTGTGGTTAATGCATCAAGATTGAGACCTTGAAAATGGAATTGAGGTGAATTTGAGTTTACTGTCATTTTTCTAGGTTTGGATATTTTGAATTTTAATTTGGCTATTCCCTATTTTGGATGGGTAATTTGTTAAGGAAGTGATTTTGTATTATTTATGTTGGTTTATGCGTGCTTGAGGAAGCTAATTTCAGGTAAGAATGATTGGAGTTGAGTTGGGATGATTTCTGGAAATTCTGGGTTCTGAACGAATTTCATAATGTTAGGGTTTTCGAAAATCGAATCGGGGAGGAATAAGGGCAAAGTGAGCAGCTCACGAGACGTGAGCAATGCTCACGAGTCATGAGCAACACTCACGACTCATGAGCAACCTTCACGACTCAGGAAGGTTGCTCAGGACTCCTTAGGGACTTTCTGTCGTGAGCACGACCGAAGTCGCGACCGCGACAGTGATTCTGTTTTGCCCTATTTTTTCCACGTGATCAATTTTTATAAAAACGATTTTCAAATGATTTGGGTGGCTTTTTCCTCTACTGGGTGCTAAATTACCTTATTTATATGAATGATTATCATAATTTAATCGTGATAAATAATATGTTATTTGTGGTATATGTTATATGAATGATGTGTCGTCCATGAGAAATTATACTTGTTATTTTGGAATATGTAATGGGTTATGAATGTCTTATTATGATGTCTTAATACGAATGTGAATATAATTATGTGTTATACTTGGAAACATGATTGAATGATGCATGACCTGCTAGAGTCAAGTAAGTGGATAGTTAGGCATGCCTAATAGAGTCTCTTAGCTGTAGCCCTCAGTTCTGTCTGGACCCCGATCAGGTCCCAGTTTTGGTTCCTCGCGAACCCCTTATGCGTTTTGGATCTTGTTTAAGGTCCCCTTTGTAAAATGTTTTGAATGCGACAAAACTAAAATGGTTTTCGATTCGTACCCATAAGGTATGCTATGCGTTCGATTCGTGCTCGTAAGGTACGCTATGCGTTTACTCGTTATCCACTATTGTGAGTCAGCAGGTGCTCTTTTAGTTTTATTCTGCTTCAATATAATTACAAGAATATGGTATTCGGATGCGTATAATGATAAGTATGAGAAATCAACTAAAGTGTAAAAGATTGAGTATGTGAACTTCTGAATGCATGTCTTTATTATGCAAGCATGATTATATAGCTGATATCATTATCCGCATTTGTCATATTATATGTGTATTGCATTGACGACCATTGTGAATGGCCGTCCACTCTTTTGTTGTGTGTTCCCCACTAAGCGTTTATCGCTTAGCACGGTGTTTTATCCGTGCAGGTGCGGAGGATGGTGTTCTTTTGGGAGAGTCGTCGCCAATCAAGCCAACATAGAGGGTTTAGTGTTAGGGCTTTATTTTGATAGCATGCTGATTCTTTTGTATCAAAACTCTCTTTACACCATTATTTATTAAAGCTTCTGCATTTACATACTTTGGGATATGTAATTATTTTATTCTGCCTTTTGATCAGAACATTTTTGTAAAGAATTTTGCTATTGTAATTATGGATTATTCTGATGCTTATGAAGGTTTTAATTTCCCCGTAATGATGTATGGTTGTTATGTATGAATGTATGCTTTGTATCTTTATTTGCTTGGTGACACACCCGGCTAATACTGCTTCTCACTCCTTGAGGATGGGTACGCCTATGTATGGGTAGGAGGTGTTACAGTTTTTGGTATCAGAGCCTGGTTTAGGTGTTTCTGGGCGTTGTTATTGTGTTGAGGTGCATAGATGTGTATATGTCTAGATCTGTGATGGCTGACGCGATTGTCTTCTCGTTGTTTTATATGGCTTTTAACTCTATTCCTGGATCACTTGAGGAGTCTGCCGAGAGTGTGAACCCTCAAGCCGTAGATCCTTCAATTTCTGTGTCGGCTCAACATGCTAAGGTCTAGCCTGAGGCTGTTGCCATGCCTTTTGAGGCTATGTTCAAGCTATCACAGGACATGGCTGGGGTCCTGGGGAGAGTGACTGCTCCCAGAGCCCCTATAGAGAGCTTGAGAAGGGCTGGTGCTGAAGACTTCTTTGGCATGGGTTTAAATGAGTCTGCGCTGGCTGAGAAATGGTTAGATAAGGTGAAGCGTGCATTGAGAGAGATTCGGTGTCCTCCTGACCAGCAAGCAAAGTGTGCAGTGGCTTTGCTACAAGGGTTAGCTTTTGAATTATGGGAGTTAGTTTGTAGACATCCTCAGCTACCCGATCCGATGACTTGGGATTTCCTGGAGAGAGAGCTCACGAAGAAAAACATAACTCAGACTTATAAGGATGCGAGATGGGCACAGTTTCTGAGCTTGAGACAGAGAGCTATGACGGTCTCAAAGTTTGAGAAGGAGTTTAACCTGTTGTCTAGGTATGCTCCAGAGGGGATTATGACTGATGAGTTCAGATGCCATCATTTTGAGGCAGGATTGAATGAGTCCTTAAGGGCTATGTTGATTTCCTTGATGAGCACTCCAGGTGAATTATTATTAGATTGTGGAAGCTACTGTTAGAGCCGAGAGATCGGAGTCTGTATTGAGAGAGTGGGCTCGAAGGAGGAATCCTTCTCATGGTCGTGAATCTTTATCATCTTCGGGTAGGAGATCTAGGAACCCGCAGGATGAGTCATCATCTGGTCTGGCAACTAGAGGTAGAAGACAGGGTTCTACAGTGGTGTCCGATTCTGGTAGAGGTGGTAGATCTGAGCCTATTCCCATATGTTCGCATTGCAGTAAGGCTCATCGGGGTGAGTGTAGGTGGCTCACCGGTGGGTGCTTCAGGTGTGGGAGCACTGAGCATCTTTTGGCTAGTTGTCCGAGGTCGAATGAGGATTTGGGTTCCAAGAGAGAGGTCAACAGGGTTGGTTCTAATGCCACGCAGGCTACTCGCGGTAGAGGCCGAGGTAGAGGTCGAGGCGGCCGACCTAGAGAGGGAGCTGCATCAAAGTCTATTGAGCGTCAGTTGCCAGTTGCTGCTCGAGCCTGTGATTTGAGAGCTAGAGAGGAACAGGATGTGCCCGATGTTATTGCTGGTAAGTTCCTACTCCATGGCACTGAATTGTATGCTCTAATTGACCTTGGTTCCACACACTCATACTTGTGCACGGATAAGATTGTTGATAAGTTGCATGTGGTAGATCAGCTAGATTATGAGATATGTGTGACCAGTCCATTAGGGCATAGTGTCAATGTGAGTGGAGTCTATAGGAATTATCCCCTGTTGGTTGAGGGAGTTGTGTTTGCAGCGAATTTGATTGAGCTGCCTTTTAGAGAGTTTGATCTGATTCTGGGTATGGACTGGTTGGGTAAGCACCAGGCTGTGGTTGATTGCCATAGGAAGACGGTAGTGGTTCGGGATAAGGATCGATCTTCTGCGTTTGTTAAAGGTTTGGGTGCTATCTCTTTGAACAATGTGATTTCAGCAATACAAGCTACGATATTCATTAGGAAGGGTTGTGAGGCTTTCCTAGCGGTTGTGTTGGATTCCAAGAGGGATCAAGCCCAGATTGAGGACATCCCGGTTGTGTGGGAGTTTAGTAATGTGTTTCCGAGTGAATTGTCGGGTTTGCCTCCTGAGAGAGAAGTTGAGTTGTCCATAGAGATTATGCCGGGTACCACTCCCATATCGAAAGCACCTTATCGGATGGCTCCTGTAGAGTTGAGAGAACTGAAAACTCAACTACAAGAGCTATTAGATAAGGGGTTCATTCGACCTAGCATATCTCCATGGGGAGCTCCTGTTTTGTTTGTTAAGAAGAAGGATGGGTCCTTGCGGATGTGTATCAACTATAGACATATCAACAAGGTCACAGCGAAGAACAAGTATCCTTTGCCTAGGATTGAGGATTTATTTGATCAGCTTCGAGGTGCGGGTGTTTTTTCGAAAATTGATCTCCAGTCGGGTTACTATCTGTTGTGAGTTAAGGATGAAGATGTGGTTAAGACTGCATTCTGTACTCGGTATGGCCATTATGAGTTCCTTGTGATTCCGTTTGGTTTGACCAATGCTCCAGCGGCATTTATGGATTTGATGAACAGATTGTTTAGGCCATACTTAGATCAGTTTGTAGTGGTGTTTATAAATGACATCTTAGTGTATTCCAAGAATTAGAGTGAGCATGAGAAACATCTTCGGTTAGTACTGCAAGTTTTGAGGGAGCATCAGTTGTTTGCCAAGCTTAGTAAGTGCAATTTTTGGCTTCAGGAAGTGTCATTTTTGGGTCACGTTGTTTCGGCTAGGGGTATTCGAGTTGATCCGGCCAAGATTGAGGCGATAGTTGATTGGAAAGTGCCTAGGAATGTTCAGGAAGTGAGGAGTTTTCTTGGTTTGGCGGGATATTACCGTCGGTTTGTTAAGGGCTTTTCAGTTATTGCTGCTCGATGATAAGGTTGTTAAGGAAAGGAGTCAGATTTGAGTGGTCGGATAAGTGTCAGGCTTGTTTTGAGCTATTGAAGAGGTTGCTAGTCGAAACTCCTATACTTACTCAACCCATCTCGGGTAAAGAGTTTGTCATGTATAGTGATGCTTCGGGTGTAGGTCTCTGCTGTGTTTTGATGCAAGAAGGTAGGGTTGTGGCTTATGCTTCTTGACAGTTGAAGCCACATGAGAGGAATTATTCGACACATGATTTGGAGGTAGCAGCTGTTATCTTTGCTCTAAAGATTTGGCGCCATTATCTGTATGGGGAAAAGTGTAGGATCTTTACGGACCATAAGAGTTTGAAGTACTTCCTCACGCAGAAGGAGTTGAACATGAGACAGCGCCGTTGGCTTGAGTTATTTAAGGACTACAACTGCATAGTGGATTACCATCCTGGTAAGGCCAATGTAGTCGCTGATGCTTTGAGTTGAAAGTCGGTTTCAGCTTTGTTCCTGAGACGGTTGAGATGGAGGTTTGATTCAGATGGAGCTTGGATTGCTCAATTGAGAGTAAAGCCTCCCTTGAGACAGAGGATTGTGGATGCTCAGAGGGATGATGAGAGGCTACAGCGAATTGTACAAGAGGTCAGATCGGGCAAGCAGTCAGATTTCTCAGTTCTGGATGGAGTGTTGATGTATAGAAACCGCTTGTGTGTGCCTGAGGATGAGAAGTTGAGGAAACAGCTTATGAGTGAGGCGCATAGTACGGTTTTCACTATGCATCCTGGCAGTGAAAAGATGTATCGGGACATGAGCAATTTTATTGGTGGTCCGATATGAAGAGGGATATTGTGGATTTTGTGTCCAAGTGCTTGACATGTCAGCAGGTAAAGGCCGAGCATCAAGTTCCTTTGAGATTGCTTATGCCTTTATCCATTCCCGAGTGGAAATGGGATGATATAGCCATGGACTTTGTATCTGGTTTGCCTTTGACTCAGATGAAGCATGATTCAGTTTGGGTGATAGTGGATCGGCTTACGAAGTCAGCTCACTTCTTGCCAGTGAGAGTGGACTATCCGATGGATAGATTGGCCAGTATCTATGTGGATGAGATAGTTTGGTTGCATGGATTGCCGTTATCAATAGTATCAGATCGGGACCCAAGGTTCACTTTTGTCACACCCCAAAATAGCCCTGGTCGGATTGTGCATGCTAAGTCGGGATCGGAAGGGTATTTCAGTAATTTGTGCTTGAGAAAGTTGGAGTGTTAAGGACCTAATTGAAAAGATAATTAAGTTTGTAAAGAAGAAATGTGTAAGTGAGTGAAGTGTTATTTGTCTAAGGACTTAAGAGCATTAATGGATTGGGAATAGTCTTAGTGGAGTTTGTGGTCTAATTAGGATCTGCCATGTGGGCTTGTTAGGTGGGCATTGAATAAAGAAAAGAAGAAAGGAAAGAGGAAGAGGGAGATAACACAGATAGCATTCCCGTTCGTTCTCTCCTCTCACGCCTCCCCTTCTTCTTCTCTTCTCCTTTCTCTGCTTTTTCCTTTCTTTCTCATTTGGCTTGGAGTTGTGTTTGGCTTGGTGGAGTTTGTACTTTGCTTGAAGAGGTAAATTGGGTTAAGGTTTCTACGTACTGTTCTTCTTCATCTTTTCCTGGTTTTACTTCAGTTAGGATTTGGCTAAGACTTTGTGGGTTTCTTATTTGTGCAAGCCTTGGATTGTAAGAAGAAGCAAAGTAAAGGCAAGGAAAGGATTGAGGACTGATCTTGAAGCTTAAAGTGTGATTTTGGATCGTCATTTCAAGGTTTGGAGTGTTTTGAATGCATGCAATGTTTGGAAGCTTTTGTGTTCTTCAATTTCAGCATGTCTCTGCCCTATTTCTCACTAGGCTTGTAAATGTGTTTGCATTATCTAATTTCTGGAATTTGTTATGTTTTGAAATGTGTATATGCATGATTATGTGGGTAAATGTGTTAGTAATGCATGAATAGGATTAAATTGGAAGTACTGTGTTTGGGTTTTGGAATTTACTGTTATTTGTTATGGTTTATGTTCTTGAAGGAATTAAATGTGTCTACGCATGATTTTGGTTGATTTGATTGTTGAATTAAGTTTCAATTATCTTGTTTATGCTATTTGGGACATCGATTGAAAGGTAAGATGAGTTTTGGTGGTGTTTTGAATTAGATTGAAAATGGTTTCTACCGAGTTCTTTGAATTTCTGGAAAACGATGTAAATCTGCATGTTTGCGATTGCGGGAAAGAAGAAGGAGGCGGCTCTCGCGACGTGAGTTATGCTCACGTGACGTGAGCCATGCTCACGCTACGTGAGCCATGCTCACATGACGTGAGCCATGCTCACGCTACGTAAGCAATGCTCACGAGGCGTGAGCTATGCTTACGCGACGTGAGCAACCTTCACGTGACGTGAAGGTTGCTCAGGTCTCCCGACTCTTCTGTTTTGCTTCTGTTTTTCTTTCCCCAAGCGACCAGTTTTTATAAAATGATTTCCAAACACTTTTTAATGGTATTTTCCTTTACTGTGTGCTATATTACCTTGCTGATATGATTGATTATCCCAATTTATTTGGTATTAATAATATGTTATCTATGATAAGTTATATGTGGTATTTTGGAATAAGTTTTGGATTACAGTGATCCTGTTAAATGACCGTGGGATTTTTACTGTATGGTTTGGATTGAGATATGCCTATTGTTGTGATCTTTATTGCATGTCATATTTCGAATGCAAAGGATTTATGAAGGTTAACTTTCTGACTGTTTAGTTCCAAACATGTTCTGTCTTAATGAAAATTATGTTAAGCATATCTTTAGTCTATTTCTTCTTTAGGAATAATTTGCCATGCTTAAGATTATGTTGTAACTTTCCCCGATTAAGATGATGCGTCTTTGGTCATTGGCATAATATGATTCCACATGTGTTCCTGACATGCTTTAGTATTATGAGTATTGCTAAAATATGATTGATGGAATTTTCGCATGCTCCAGAATATGACTTGTATGAGGTATGATTGATATTATGCTATGCTATATTTATTTGAATAATATGCTTAATGTCTGAATGCATTGTTATGCTTTAGCCTTGGAACTCATTGTGTTATGTTAAATGTAATTTGGATTATGCATGATTTATACTTAGTTATCTTCACCTAATGCATGATTAGGATTTTGTATTGATAATCATTGGCAAGATAATGTTTCTATACCTGATTCTTGTCATGTTTTAGAACATTGTTTAATGTTAAAAGGTGTTGACTGTATTATGTTTTGCAATGAGAATTGTATGATATATGACCAACTTTATGAGCATGTTTATATGTCTATCATTCTCTAGTTTATGCATGATGTATATATATTTATGCGTTATGCGATTCTAAGTGTGAATTGTTTTATGCATGACCTGCGAGAGTCAGTCTAGTGGATAGTTAGGCATGCCTAATAGAGTCTGTTAGCTGCAGCCCATAGTTCTGTTTGGACCCCGATCAGGTCCCCGTTTGGTTCCTCGCGAACCCTTTTCTGTATTGGATCTTGTTTAAGGTCCCTTTTGAAAATATCTGTGATAGTTAAAGTATAATGGTTTAATCGATTCGTACCCGTAATGTACTGTCTGTAATCGGCTCGTACCCGGAAAGTACTGTCTGTACACTCGTTATCCACTACCTAGAGTCAGCAGGTGTTCTTTGAATGTTTATTTGAACTGCTCTGATCTGATTTGGCTATAAATGGATTATCTGAATGAGTATATCGATGTAATGTATATCGGATTATTTCTGAATGAATATGATTAGGAAATACTGATTGTATGGCTTTATTATATGAGCATGTTTATATGGATTATGTTTTAGCCTTTGCATATTGTACTTGTTACTTTGAAATAACTATCAGAATGTGATATCCGTTTGAGTATGATAAGGATTTCAGGAATCAGTTTATATTTATATGGATGTGTCTATGGGCTTTAGAATGTATGTCTGTTTTATGTAAGCATGTTTTTATATCTAACATGATTACCCGTACTTGCCATGTGATTTGTTATAAGTTTCTAATGCTTTGAAATGATTCGATTGATGTATTTAAGTATATGACTTAAGCATAGTTTTGTTATATCTATTAGCATGTGAACCGAAGCAGGTTTGATGGTAAGTATGCGATGATTACTGTACTTTCTGCATGTTGATGATATGAATGTAATGTTATGTGATTATGCTTTCAGTCTCCGATATTAGAGTATTTTCACTTGATACTTTATATATGAGAGTGGCGCAGCGGTAATATGATGCTTTGGATTTTGTACCTTGGATTTTGACTACTGTGTGTGTGTAGTATTCTTAACATGATGGTTTGGTTGTCAGTTCATGCATGGGTGCTTAGTTATGTCAATTGCATGTGTAAAGCTCATGTGACTCCGCACGGTAAGATGTTGATATTTGCTACCCATGTAGGTTTATGCATGTGATATAGTATGTAGTTCAGCATGATGATGCTTGTAACGTGTATTGTATTATGTCTGTTTTGGTCTATCCTGGACATGAGTTTATGGTTTGATTGTGAGTTATCGAATGAATGCCTTTACTATGCCAGCATGATCATATTTGTTATGAATATCCGCATTTGTCATTTGATTGTGTTATGCCTCGGCGACCATTGTGAATGGCCGTCCATATTCTGGTGTGTTCTCCCCACTAAGCGTTTATCGCTTAGCACGGATTTCCTTTCCGTGCAGGTGGCAGGTTTGGTTCTGTTCGAGTCACGCATTTGCAAGGTCGGCCACGTTGAAGTTGAAGTTCTGTATTTTGTTCAGCTTCTGTACTTCACTTTTGTATTTTTGTATTATTGTATATGTAATTATGTGTAAGTATCTTGAGATCTCTTTTGGGTATGTAAGCGTTAATATGTTTTTATGTTAAGTTTCCTTTGCTTTATCATTTGCTTAATGCTTCCGCTTAGTGCTTGCGTGTGTGGGAGTTATTGCATGATCAGTCTGTGCCGCAAGGTAAGTCAAGTTTTTAAATTAACCCGTATTTTCGTATGTTTGTTATGTAACACCCCCACCGTCGCCCCCGTTGGAAGGGCACCGGCGGGCGCGCTACCCGACCCTCACTTACATACATGCACGCATACACTAAGCGGAAACATACATTTATACATAACATACATATGAAAATACAGCGGAAATTAGAACTTTAAAGAAACAAAAGCTGAACAAACATTAACTCACATACGTACATATAATCACTCAGCGGAAGCATAAGGCGAAAGATAAGACTGAGGAATAACTGAGAACCTAATTACAATAATATCCTTTACATGACCAAATACATAAGAAAAAGGCTACAAAATTACAGAATCCGAAATACAGAAGCTGAACAAAATAACAAAACGCTTCTAACTCCTATGTGGCCGACCTTGCAGATGCACGACTCGAACCGAACCAGACCTGCCACCTGCACGGGAAAAGAGCCCATGCTAAGCGATAAACGCTTAGTGGGGAGAACACACAAGCAATATGGACGACCATTCACAATGGTCACCAGAACAAATTACATACACAAATGGCATATACAAATAATCACAATAGATGGATAAATAAGCCTGTATAGGAAAGCCAGGCATTCGGAAGTTCATATACACATACGACTATCATGCCAAGGACTCATGCATTTAACGGAAAACCCATTCACATGCAATACAATTATCATATAGTAACGCACCCAACTATCAGGCCGAGAACATTATCTACCTAAACATATTTTTGTCATGTCATACACACACTAGCCAAAACCCAAGGGACAACATCCAAAGCACCACACTTCAGCTGCGCAACTCTAATACATAAAATAACATGCCAATATTCCGCAGTCACTACACTGGCATAAACTCAGGAAGCATATATCATAGCACTAGTTTCAAAGTAATCAAGAGGTCAAGATTACAATCTCAAACATGTCAATTTACATACTTAACATTACAACTGATCTGATTCACATACGTATATACAAAAGTCAAATTACATTCAAAGCATTCTGAAACTTATAACACATCACATGGCAAGTGCGGATAATGGTGTCAGATATAAAAATCATACTTACATAATACAGACATACATTCCCAAGCCGAGAGTCACGTTCGTATACATAGAAACTGATTCCTCAAATCATTATCATGTTCATTCGGAGGTCACATTCTCTTGTTCATATTAGGCAAAACAAACAGAATACCTGCTGACTCAAAATAGTGGATAACGAGTGAACGGAAAGTACTTTACGGGTACCAATCGATTACGGAAAGTACCTTACGGGTACAAATCGAAAACCATTTCAATTTTCATTCACAAACATTTTTCGGAAGGATCTTAAACAAGATCCTAACACATTAAAGGGTTTCGCGAGGAACCAAACGGGGACCTGATCGGGGTCCAAACGATAACGGAAGCTGCAGCGGAAGACTCTTTTAGGCATGCCTAACTATCCACTAGACTGACTTTCGCAGGTCTTACATAATACAAATCATATTTCAAATCACATAATTTATATCATTATGCATATTCAGCAATAGGTGAGACATATGAATAAGTTCATAAAGTCAAACATGCATCATACAATTTACACTTTAAGCATAACATAACAATCTTAGAGAAAGATCATAAGTATAGATATGCATAATACATCCAATTATATTAACATACTATATAAAATAGTCAAAGTATAAACCTAAAGGTACCACAAGTTCGGAATTCAAACATTGGAATCACCAAAGAAAACTCATTCAACACAACACATCTGTCGCGCTCGCGATGCCTGTCGCGCTCGCGACAGAGACCATAGTCTCTTCGCTGCGTGCGCGCGACGGACTTCGCGATCGCAGGAAGGAGAGAAGAGCCCAGGTCTGTCGAGCTCGCGACGCTGTCGCGATCGTGACAGAGGGTAAGCATTGCTATCGAGGGGTCGCGACAAGTCGCGTGCTCGCGATAGCACAGGCCAACAATGTGCTCTGTCGCGATCGCGACAGTTGTCGTGCTCGCGACAGAGAGCACACAAGCTATTGCTATCGCGGGCTCGCGACATCGTCGCGTACTCGCGATGGCACAGCATTAGGATCACCGATCTCTGTCGCGCTCGCGACAGTGTCGCGATCGCGACAGAGTCATGATTCCGAAAATCTACAGAATTCTACAGAATCTTTCCTTCCTCATACTCACCTACAAACACACGAAACATAACCAAAGGTCTCTTACCTCATCTCCAGCAAGCCACACATCATTGGCAACATACACACAACATCCGTATCAAGAATTTCGATAAAACATACCACTAACAATATCCATATACACAATCTATAACAACAACATTATTCGTCATTCGTCTCAATCGCACCCATGTTAAATGCATTCAAACATGTGATACATCATGCTTAGGTCACTCATAAGATTAACACATATTAATCCTCATCCTTCACAAAGTTATATCTATCATTATATACTAGCTAAATCACCAACCTTAATCATACTCCTAAGTTTCTCCCAAAGACAATTGCTTATACAACCATTTAATTACCCTAAACATGCATAAAAAGCTGAGGGGAAGGTACGGGATTGATCCGAATCAATCGAGGGCTCAAAAATGAAGAAATAAAGGCTAAAATAGGTTTTTCTGTCGCGAGGTCGCGACCCTTGTCGCGATCGCGACAGAGGCTCAACTCAGAACCCGCAAAAGACTGTTTAACACCCCAGATTTGCATTGCCTAAAACAACCTCTAAACCTCATTTTTAGCCAAAACGTCCTTCTTAACAAATGTTCCATAGGATGTTAACGTTCAAATGCAACAAATTTCCGATCAAAAGGACATCTAGAACTGTAAATATGATCTCAACAACCCAAACTGGTCAGACAACCTGATACAAAAAGAGACTTTACGGTTTTAATCAGATTTCAGGGTCTTAGATCAAGAATTAGCCCAAGTCTATTTCTAGGACATTTAAAGGCATGGGAATTAGGGTTCTAATGAAGCAAGAATCACTCAATTTAGATCTCTATAACTATACCTATGACAAAAACAATGCACGGAGGTCAAAAGAGAACTGAACAGGATTACTAAAATTACCATAAAACATCAAATTCAAAGAAATCCCCAAACTCATGCATTTCAATACCAACCCACATACACATTCATCTCATTCAATAACATGGATTACTAACACATTTACTCAATGTAAACCATGCATAAACTCATATCAAAGCACTTCAAATTATTGGAAACAAACATAAACACATACTCATGATCCAAGGAGAATTAGGCAAATGACAACTCAAACATAATGAAGAAATCAAAGCTCCCAAACCTCTTGTAGACCAAAAACCCAGTTGATCTTCACTCTTGAGCCTTCTCCTTGCCTTGTTCTTCTTCTTGTCACTCAAAACTTGCACATACCAAAACTCACAAATTACCCATCCAAACCTTAAATTCCCAAAATCAAAAGCAACTAGAAGAAGAAGAAGATCCAAACACAATAATCCAAAATCTAACCACTTACCTCATTAATCTTGCTCTCATACACTTCCAAAACCAGCTCCAACCCACACAAGCAAGAGAGGAAACGCAAGAAATGGGAATAAGAGAAGAAGAGAAGGAATGGGAGAGAGAGATGAGAGTCCCACGTGAAATCTACTCTCCCTCTCATTCTTCTTTTCCTTTAACTCTTTTCCCATTAATTGCCCACCTACCAAGCCACTTGTCAACTTCCTATAGGACCAAACATCCACTCACTTGACTTTTCCACTAAAAGCACCATACACAAACCACACACAACCATGTCTTGAATAAATATCTTCAAGGCACCAAACACCACTCCCACCATATAATTCCTTAAAACCCACTTACATCCTACTCCCATACATTACAAGCACACACTAGATTAATCACAATTAACATACCCTACATCCATACACCACCTGCACACCTTAATATTTCTCCTCTTAACATACTTAATTAATTTCCTTGCACAAAATCCTTAATATCCAAATTTTCCTCTTACACAAATTACGGAAATACCCTTAATACCTCGACTTATCGCTCAAAATTCCGACTAGGCCCTTTTTGGGGTGTTACAAATCTCTCCCCCTTAAGAAATTTCGTCCTCGAAATTTCCCCGCTAATCACTTACATAGGCAATTTCTTAACAAATCTTCAAATCGCTAACACTCATATCATACGATTCTCAAAACAAATACACTTCACACCAGAACCAACCACATAGAGTATCTCAATTCTAACACCTCGAATTCCTTCGATACACATATCGCTAATACCCAAGACACACATAGGATCTTAACTCTTTCACTAACATACAATTCCTTAACACCCTTCTCTTCTCGATTCTAACCTCGAGCACTTCACAGTTCTTAACGCATTACACTCTTGTCCATACACTTCTTCCTAACATCAATTAATCAAAGTATATCCTGTCAGCTTTTCTCAATGAAACACATACAATGATGCTTTTCATAAATGGATGAGGGATGCGGATGAAATGGCTATGTAATGATTTATGTATGCAAGTTGATGCGAAGATGTAACGTGAGTTATAATAATGCACTTTTTCCCATCCCCATGCTTCTCTATGCTTATGTTCATTTGATTCAAAGGGAATAGCTGACAGGTATACAAAGTCACACCTCAAATTCACCCTATTCACATAGTCTTGTATCACTCACTACCACTGACATCTCACTAATCCTTCATCCAAACACTATACAACTGCATCTACAATAGGCCACAACATTAAACAGACTCGCATACAAAGACTCGACACTCAAACAATCACATAGACCAGAACCGACTAAACCGGTGCTCTGATACCACAACTTGTAACACCCCCACCGTCGCCCCCGTTGGAAGGGCACCGGCGGGCGCGCTATCACTTACATACATGCACGCATACACTAAGCGGAAACATACATTTATACATAACATACATATGAAAATACAGCGGAAATTAAAACTTTAAAGAAACAAAAGCTGAACAAACATTAACTCACATACGTACATATAATCACTCAGCGGAAGCATAAGGCGAAACATAAGACTGAGGAATAACTGAGAACCTAATTACAATAATATCCTTTACATAACCAAATACATAAGAAAAAGGCTATAAAATTACAGAATCCGAAATACAGAAGCTGAACAAAATAACAAAACGCTTCTAACTCCTATGTGGCCGACCTTGCAGATGCACGACTCGAACCGAACCAGACCTGCCACCTGCACGGGAAAAGAGCCCATGCTAAGCGATAAACGCTTAGTGGGGAGAACACACAAGCAATATGGACGACCATTCACAATGGTCACCAGAACAAATTACATACACAAATGGCATATACAAATAATCACAATAGATGGATAAATAAGCCTGTATAGGAAAGCCAGGCATTCGGAAGTTCATATACACATACGACTATCATGCCAAGGACTCATGCATTTAACGGAAAACCCATTCACATGCAATACAATTATCATATAGTAACGCACCCAACTATCAGGCCGAGAACATTATCTACCTAAACATATTTTTGTCATGTCATACACACACTAGCCAAAACCCAAGGGACAACATCCAAAGCACCACACTTCAGCTGCGCAACTCTAATACATAAAATAACATGCCAATATTCTGCAGTCACTACACTGGCATAAACTCAGGAAGCATATATCATAGCACTAGTTTCAAAGTAATCAAGAGGTCAAGATTACAATCTCAAACATGTCAATTTACATACTTAACATTACAACTGATCTGATTCACATACGTATATACAAAAGTCAAATTACATTCAAAGCATTCTGAAACTTATAACACATCACATGGCAAGTGCGGATAATGGTGTCAGATATAAAAATCATACTTACATAATACAGACATACATTCCCAAGCCGAGAGTCACGTTCGTATACATAGAAACTGATTCCTCAAATCATTATCATGTTCATTCGGAGGTCACATTCTCTTGTTCATATTAGGCAAAACAAACAGAATACCTGCTGACTCAAAATAGTGGATAACGAGTGAACGGAAAGTACTTTACGGGTAACAATCGATTACGAAAAGTACCTTACGGGTACAAATCGAAAACCATTTCAATTTTCATTCACAAACATTTTTCGGAAGGATCTTAAACAAGATCCTAACACATTAAAGGGGTTCGCGAGGAACCAAACGGGGACCTGATCGGGGTCCAAACGATAATGGAAGCTGCAGCGGAAGACTCTTTTAGGCATGCCTAACTATCCACTAGACTGACTTTCGCAGGTCTTACATAATACAAATCATATTTCAAATCACATAATTTATATCATTATGCATATTCAGCAATAGGTGAGACATATGAATAAGTTCATAAAGTCAAACATGCATCATACAATTTACACTTTAAGCATAACATAACAATCTTAGAGAAAGATCATAAGTATAGATATGCATAATACATCCAATTATATTAACATACTATATAAAATAGTCAAAGTATAAACCTAAAGGTACCACAAGTTCGGAATTCAAACATTGGAATCACCAAAGAAAACTCATTCAACACAACACATCTGTCGCGCTCGCGATGCTTGTCGCGCTCGCGACAGAGACCATAGTCTCTTCGCTGCGTGCGCGCGACGGACTTCGCGATCGCAGGAAGGAGAGAAGAGCCCGGCTCTGTCGTGCTCGCGACGCTGTCGCGATTGCGACAGAGGGTAAGCATTGCTATCGCGGGGTCGCGACAAGTCGCGTGCTCGCGATAGCACAGGCCAACAATGTGCTCTGTCGCGATCGCGACAGTTGTCGCGCTCGCGACAGAGAGCACACAAGCTATTGCTATCGCGGGCTCGCGACATCGTCGCATACTCGCGATGGCACAGCATTAGGATCACCGATCTCTGTCGCGCTCACGACCGTGTCGCGATCGCGACAGAGTCATGATTCCGAAAATCTACAGAATTCTACAGAATCTTTCCTTCCTCATACTCACCTACAAACACACGAAACATAACCAAAGGTCTCTTACCTCATCTCCAGCAAGCCACACATCATTGGCAACATACACACAACATCCGTATCAAGAATTTCGATAAAACATACCACTAACAATATCCATATGCACAATCTATAACAACAACATTATTCGTCATTCGTCTCAATCGCACCCATGTTAAATGCATTCAAACATGTGATACATCATGCTTAGGTCACTCATAAGATTAACACATATTAATCCTCATCCTTCACAAAGTTATATCTATCATTATATACTAGCTAAATCACCAACCTTAATCATACTCCTAAGTTTCTCCCAAAGACAATTGCTTATACAGCCATTTAATTACCCTAAACATGCATAAAAAGCTGAGGGGAAGGTACGGGATTGATCCGAATCAATCGAGGGCTCAAAAATGAAGAACTAAAGGCTAAAATAGGTTTTTCTGTCGCGCGGTCGCGACCCTTGTCGCGATCGCGACAGAGGCTCAACTCAGAACCCGCAAAAGACTGTTTAACGCCCCAGATTTTCATTGCCTAAAATAACCTCTAAAACTCATTTTTAGCCAAAACTTCCTTCTTAACAAATGTTCCCTAGGATGTTAAAGTTCAAATGCAACAAATTTCAGATCAAAATGACATCTAGAACTCTAAATATGATCTCCACAACCCAAACTGGTCAGACAACCCGATACAAAAAGAGACTTTACGGTTTTAATCAGATTTCAGGGTCTTAGAGCAAGAATTAGCCCAAGGCTATTTCTAGTACATTTAAAGGCATGGGAATTAGGGTTCTAATGAAGTAAGAATCACTCAATTTAGATCTCTATAACTATACCTATGACAAAAACAATGCACGGAGGTCAAAAGAGAACTGAACAGGATTACTAAAATTACCATAAAACATCAAATTCAAAGAAATCCCCAAACTCATGCATTTCAATACCAACCCACATACACATTCATCTCATTCAATAACATGGATTACTAACACATTTACTCAATTTAAACCATGCATAAACTCATATCAAAGCACTTCAAATTATTGGAAACAAACATAAACACATACTCATGATCCAAGGAGAATTAGGCAAATGACAACTCAAACATAATGAAGAAATCAAAGCTCCCAAACCTCTTGTAGACCAAAAACCCAGTTGATCTTCACTCTTGAGCCTTCTCCTTGCCTTGTTCTTCTTCTTGTCAATCAAAACTTGCACATACCAAAACTCACAAATTACCCATCCAAACCTTAAATTCCCAAAATCAAAAGCAACTAGAAGAAGAAGAAGATCCAAACACAATAATCCAAAATCTAACCACTTACCTCCTTAATCTTGCTCTCATACACTTCCAAAACCAGCTCCAACCCACACAAGCAAGAGAGGAAACGCAAGAAATGGGAATAAGAGAAGAAGAGAAGGAATGGGAGAGAGAGATGAGAGTCCGACGTGAAATATGCTCTCCCTCTCATTCTTCTTTTCCTTTAACTCTTTTCCCATTAATTGCCCACCTACCAAGCCACTTGTCAACTTCCTATAGGACCAAACATCCACTCACTTGACTTTTCCACTAAAAGCGCCATACACAAACCACACACAACCATGTCTTGAATAAATATCTTCAAGGCACCAAACACCACTCACACCATATAATTCCTTAAAACCCACTTACATCCTACTCCCATACATTACAAGCACACACTAGATTAATCACAATTAACATACCCTACATCCATACACCACCTGTACACCTTAATATTTCTCCTCTTAACATACTTAATTAATTTCCTTGCACAAAATCCTTAATATCCAAATTTTCCTCTTACACAAATTACGGAAATACCCTTAATACCCCGACTTATCGCTCAAAATTCTGACTAGGCCCTTTTTGGGGTGTTACATGTTATGTATGATTGTGTGCTTCTGCATAGTGCATGTGCATATCTGTATGAGTGAGCATCGGGTATTGCGCCCGTCGGCGTCCTTCCAACGGGGACGGCGATGGGGGTGTTACAACTTTGATGTTTTGGAAAGAGTTGCAGAGATCTTTGGGTACCAAGTTAAACTTCAGTATGGCATTCATCCTAAGATAGATGGTCAGTTAGAACGGGTCATTCAGATTCTGGAGGATATGTTGAGGGTGTGTGCTTTGGATTTTTCGGGTAGTTGGGATAGATATGTGCCGCTTATGGAGTTTGCCTACAATAGCTATCAGTCGAGCATCAGTATGGCACCGTATGAAGCTTTATATAGTCTGCAGTGTAGGACTCCAGTTTGTTGGACCGAGCTATCCGAGCGTTCAGTGATCGGACCAGAGTTGGTTAGGGATACTGAGGAGTAGATCAGAGTTGCGCAGCGGATTTTGAAAGCGGCTAAGGATCAACAAAAGTGCTATGCCAACTTGAAGAGGAAAGATGTGCAGTTTGAGGTCGGGGACAAGGTTTTCCTTAAAGTTTCGCCTTGGAGGAAAGTGCTTCGGTTTGGTAAGAAAGGCAAACTTAGTCCTCGCTTCATTGGTCCTTATGAGATTTTTGCTAAGGTTGGTCCGGTAGCCTATAGATTTGCTTTACCGATGGAGTTGGCGAAGTTGCAAGATGTGTTCCATGTTTCGATGCTTCGTCGGTACAGGTCAGATCTGTCGCATGTACTGTCAGTTCAGGATGTGCAAGTGCAACTAGATTTTTCTTATGATGGGGAACCGAGAGCTATTCTAGATAGAGAAGTGAGACAACTGAGGAGTAAGTAGATTCCGTTGGTTAAAGTGTTATGGAACCATCATGGAGTCGAGGAAGCGACTTGGGGACCAGAATAGTCTATGAGAGCTCAGTATCCGCATTTGTTCAGTTGAGGTGAGAATTTTGAGGACGAAATTCTTGTTAGTAGGGGAGAGTTTTCACACCCTGTTTGCCCCCTAGTAGTATGAGCCTATTTGTGTGTGTGTGCATGCATTGTGTGTTTCGGGCATGTCATAAGGGTATTTTGGTAAAAATGCATGTTTTAATGGTTTTATTAGCATGTGGATACATGTATGTTATTAGGGTGTGAATTAGTTGGGTTAAGTTTGGGTGCATGAGTGTACCATTGTAGGGTGTGAGTAGTGGAGTTAGGGTTGTGTGCTTTACTCACACATTAGTAGGGTGTTTTAAGTTGAGAGTGCATTGTGTGTGAGTAGTGTATGCTTGTTGAGTGTGAGTGGTCAAGTTCAACCAATCTTAGGATGACATGTGGCTAGGGTTTTTGGAAATGGGTGTAAAAAGAAAGAGAAAGAAGGGCAGCCACTCCTACTGCCTCTCACCCTGTTTTCTCTTTTTCATTACTCCGTCTTCCTCTTTTCCCTTCCCATTTGTGTCCTGGTATTTGATTCAAGTGATTTGTGGTGGAATTTGATCGCTCCTCAACCTCCGCTAGGTAAAGTTTTCTGCATTTTCATCATCTTCTTCACACTGTTCATTTTCTTCTTTGCATTTCTAGAATGGGTTTTGATCTAGGGTTTTTGTTTGTGTGTTCTTGGTGTGTCGGCTGTTAGTTGAGCCTCCCCGTGACCCAAAAGGCAAAGAGAAGGCTGGGAGTAGTGGAACCAAGTGACTGAAGCTAGGATTGCAGGTTTAGGAATTTTGCATTTACTGGGTTTGCTACGATTGGTTATTTAGTGTGTATTGGCTTGGTTTGATTCTTTTGATGATAATCTAATGTATTGATGTTGCATGTTGGGATTTAAATGAATGGGTTTTGGTTGTGGTTAATGCATGAAGATTGAGACCTTGAAAATTGAATTGAGGTGAATCTGAGCTTACTGTCAATTTTCTGGGTTTGGATATTTTGAATTTTAATTTGGCTATTCCCTGTTTTGGATGGGTAATTTGTTAAGGAAGTGATTTTGTATTATTTATGTTGCTTTATACATGCTTGAGGAAGCTAATTTCAGGTAAGAATGATTGGAGTTGAGTTGGGATGATTTCTGGAAATTCTGTGTTCTGAATGAATTTCATAATGTTAGGGTTTTCGGAAAACGAATCGGGGAGGAAGAAAGGCAAAGTGAGCAGCTCACGAGACGTGAGCAATGCTCACGAGTCGTGAGCAATGCTCATGACTCATGAGCAACCTTCACGACTCGTGAAGGTTGCTCAAGACTCTTTGGGGCCTTTCTGTCGCTAGCACGACCGAAGTCATGACCGCGACAGTGATCCTGTTTTCTCCACGTGATCAGTTTTTATAAAAACGATTTTCAAATGACTTGGGTGGCTTTTTCCTTTACTGGGTGCTAAATTACCTTGTTTATATGAATGATTATCATAATTTAATCGTGATAAATAATATGTTATTTGTCGTATATGTTATATGAATGATGTGTTATCCATGAGAAATTATACGTGTTATTTTGGAATATGTAGTGGGTTATGCATGTCTTATTATGATGTCTTAATATGAATGTGAATATAATTATCTGTTATACTTGGAAACATGATTGCATGAAGCATGACCTGCTAGAGTCAAGTAAGTGGATAGTTAGGCATGCCTAATAGAGTCTCTTAGCTGCAGCCTTCAGTTCTGTCTGGACCCCGATCAGGTCCCCGTTTTGTTCCTCGCGAACCCCTTATGCATTTTGGATCTTGTTTAAGGTCCCCTTTGTAAAATGTTTTGAATGCAACAAAAATAAAATGGTTTTTGATTCGTACCCATAAGGTACGCTATGCGTTCGATTCGTGCCCGTAAGGTACGCTATGCGTTTACTCGTTATCCACTATTGTGAGTCAGCAGGTGCTCTTTTTGTTTTGTTCCGCTTTGATATAATTGCAAGAATATGGTATTCGGATACGTATAATGATAAGTATGAGAAGTCAACAAAAGTGTAAAAGAATGTGGATGTGAACTTCTGGATGCATGTCTTTATTATGCAAGCATGATTATATAGCTGATATCATTATCCGCATTTGTCATATTGTATGTGTATTGCATTGACGAACATTGTGAATGGCCATCCACTCTTTTGTTGTGTGTTCCCCACTAAGCATTTATCGCTTAGCACGGTGTTTTATCCGTGCAGGTGCGGAGGATGGTGTTCTTTTGGGAGTGTCGTCGCCAATCAAGTCAACACAGAGGGTTTAGTGTTAGGGCTTTATTTTGATATCATGCTGATTCTTTTGTATCAAAACTCTCTTTACACCATTATTTTGTAAAGCTTCCGCATTTACATACTTTGGGATATGTAATTATTTTATTCTGGCTTTTGATCAGAACATTTTTGTAACGAATTTTGCTATTATAATGATGGATTATTCTGATGCTTATGAAGGTTTTAATTTCCCCGTAATGATGTATGGTTGTTATGTATGAATGTATGCTTTGTATCTTTATTTGCTTGGTGACACACCCGGCTCATACGGCTTCTCACTCCTTGAGGATGGGTATGCCTACGTGTGGGTAGGGGGTATTACACTGCATCTCACAAACTCCGTCCAGGTCGGGACGAGGCTAGCGGAACACCCGTGGTGGAACAGACTACAAGTTGAGGTTGTAGTTAGAGAGTACTGCATCTCACAGCCGCCGTGCATACCGAGACGAGGTTAGCAGGGCACCAGCGATAGAATAGATCGCGACGGGACTGTAGTTAGAGAACACTGCATCTCACAATAGAGATTTATAGTCAGAGAGTACTACATGTCACCAAAGCTGCGATAGCCGAGATGAGGTCAGCAGAACACCAGGGATAGAACGTATCACAAATGAGGTTACAGTTAGAGAACATTGCACTTCGCAACGGGATCGTGGCTAGAGAACGCTACATCTCACAAACATCTTACGGGTCAAGATGAGACCAGTAAGGACATCAGGACATTCACCGCTGAACAGACCCTGATGAGGCATGCCAGATGAAGACATACAACCTTTTGCTCCTACACAATGTTAAGAAGGTAAGGGCTGCCTCAGGTACGTGTTTCTTTCCTTCTTCTTCACTGAATTTTGGCTCATCTAGGCACTTGTGCACTAGTTTCCCCAAAATTGGGGGCAACTGTAAACACCGTGCCCTGAGGCAGTCTAGATCAGAGCTTACCCGATGAAGAAATTAGTGTCCGTTTTCGAATGAATGGATGAAATTCAGGAATTTTTTGTCCTTCAAATTCACAAGGGTTAAATTTTTTTTTTACAGCGAAAAATTTCATGGAATTTGAGAAAATTTACATTAAAATGCTTTTTCTTTCTCCACAGATGGCCTACCCGTTCCGGGAAGGCCGTCCGTCGGTCGCTGAGACAATCCCTCTCTTGCTATGAGAGACAGGCCATCGGTGAGGCGAGCGACGGACACGTGTCCGTAAACCGACGCCTGTCTCTCATTCCCGTGCCTCGTTCCGTCCATTGGCCAAATGACTGCGCGTGCCCTTTTAACCGATGCCCGTCGGTGAGCTTCAGATGCCCGTCAGTAGCTGATTTGATCGTCGGGTTTTGGGAGATACAATTAAGATTTTTTCCTGAATCCTAAGGGAAATAGGATTGAGGGTTTTCCAACTAAAATTAGGATTCCTATTTTCACAAAAAAAAAAAAAAAGAAAAAGGGAAACAAGAGAAGGAAAGTAAAAAAAAAAAGTTTTTTGGGCAATCTTTTTCCAACAAAAATTAAGTTTTTCCTAATTCTATAAGGAGTAATTAGGATTAATTTTTGGGGGTAGGACAATTTAGCTACTTTCCTCTAAAAATCAATATTTTCAGTATTTTTTCTCAAGGATTTTTATTCCACAAAGTTCTTTTCATCTTTTGATTTCTTCTCAAAATTCTATTTCTGAATCTAAGTAAATTGAGGGAACAAAATTAATTTGTTTCCATCAATTTATTTATTCCCGACATTCGAATCACTGTTAAAATTTCAAGGAAGAAATATAAGTTTTCTTTTCTTGATTTTTATTCAATCCTTGTGAAGTGCGTGGGACTGAAAATTATCCTACACTCATCCAAAAAGGTAAAATCTGAGGGTAAATATTATGGACTTAATATTTGGTTAATTTAATTTAATTATTTGCATTTATTTTAAATCTTTTGTGAAAATAAAGAATTTTCTTGTAAAAATCTGGTTTTTTGTGATTTTTTTAGGAACAGGGGTGACTGACGGGCAGCGGGGTTACCAACGTTCGTCACTCGTTTGAGGAACAGAACGTAGGTAGCGCACTGTACTGCCCGCCAGTCACACCAGGGACGCCCGTCTGTCGTTGACAGAAGGCCGTCCCTAGACTTTTCTTCATATTTTTCAATTCGTTTACTCCTTTTTCATTTGTTTTCTTTTATTCTTTAATACTTTTCTTCAAAATTCCTTTTTTGGTTGTTCTTTATGTTATTTCTGATTTTTGTACTAATGTGTTTGTTTATTTTGTGAGTTGTTTAATTATTTTTGGGGGGATTGGAATTGAGGTGATGGTGGCCGCCCAAATCAGAGAATCTCTGCCCGATTTTTTCCTTTAATTTTTATCTCTATTTTTATTTATTCGCTTATTTTATTGTAAAATTATTGTTGTCCCGTCATAATAAAAATGGCTTGATGTTTTATATTAATTAATTTGGAATTTTTGCAAATTATGGACCAAAGTCCTATTTCCATCCAATAAAACCCTCACATCAATATCGTTTTCGTAATAAATGCATGCAAGGACCAATGTCCACACTCTTAACGAATATCCCGGTTTATGTATGTTCTGCACCTTCTTTACAATGGGGGTTGTATTCCGCCCCTAGTTTTGTTGTAATTTATTTTTTAATGTTTTATTTTTTTATGCTTTACTTATTGCTTTTGACGTGAATGAATTACGATTTACTTAATTGCATCATATGGAAGGAGAGCGAAATAATAAACTCAAAACATAATTGTAAACTTAATCAAGGTATAAATAAATGAGGAGTCCCGAACCTACTCTGGTCTTTGGGCTCAACGAGGTGAGAAGACCATTTCAATGCTTCATTGGAATGGGATCTCCAAGACACCTCTTGTAACAACCCATTGAATGATAAGACGAAAAATTAAAGGCATTCCGGAAATTAGTGTATGCGAAATTGGATTTATTAAGGACCTAATTGAAGAAATTAAATTAATAAGATGTTAAGTGAGGAATTATTTAGTGGAACATGTGTAGTGTACCAAGGATGTTATGGTTATTATGGAAGTTATCTAGTGTGTGTGGGGTTTGGTGCTTAAGAAGTGAATGGACAAGATTATGACACTTGGGTTTGTAGGATGGTGACAAGTGGCTTAGTAGGTGTGAGCAATTAATGAGAAAGAAGAAAAGGAAAAGAAGAAAGGGAGAAGGGGAGAAGTTCACATTTTTGCCCTCCTCTCTTTCCCGTTCTCTCATTTCTTTTTCCCTTTCCCATTTCTTGCGTTTCTTCTCTGGGTTGTGTGTGAGTTGGGGCTGTTTTGGAAGAGTATGGGAGCAAGATTGATGAGGTAAGTGGTTAGGTTTTGTTTATTTGTGCCTTGATCTTCTAGTTCTAGTTTGCTTTTGATTTGGGTAAGTTAGGGTTTTGGTTTAGTGATTCTTGGGTTTGTTTATGCGAGATTTGGATGATTTGAAGATGAGCTCAGCCTAGATTGAGTGGGTTCTTGAAGATTGAGGTTTTTGAGCTGCAATTCCAGGTTTGGGAGTTGATTTGGTCACTCTGTTAATTTGATGATTTTGCTCCGGTCCTCTTGGGATTGTGTGTTTGTTGTGTCTGTTAATTCTAAAATATTTGAGTGATTTGCTTGGGTAAATGCATGTGTTGTATGAGTGAGGAATATTGGTTCAAATGCTAGTGCTAGACGTATGTTATATGTGTTATTGGAAGTTATGTATGTGACATGTGAATAAATTCTGGATTTGTTAGAAATTTTGATTTCACAAGTTTAAAGTGTTCGATTAGTGTGTTAATTGTGTGTTGAGCATGTTCTGGAAGCATTGGAGGTAAGAATTTGCATGTTTTTGTATGTTAAATGATGTTGGGATAAATGGGTTTTGTTTTGTTTTAGCTGTGTGTTCTGCATTTTCTGTGAGAATTGGAAAACACGATCCTGTCCCGAGCGCGACGCTTGTCTCGATCGCGATGGAATCGCGTTGTTCACTTCCGTACGCAGTGAACTGTTGTGTGTTCTTCTGTGATGTGAGGAGAGAGTCACGAGTGGTGACCAAGCATCACGACGCGTGAGTCCCGTCACGAGTCGTGATGGGGGATCATGACTCGTGACCCCTCTCTCTTGGGGAAGAGCTCCATCACGAGTGGTGACCAAGTATCACGACGAGTGAGTCCTGTCACGAGTCGTGATGGGGGATCACGGCTCGTGACCCTCCTTGAGCTCTGCCAAGAGTCCCGTCACGAGTCATGATGGAGGATCACAACTCGTGACCCCTCTTTCTGGTGGGCGTGAGGTGGCTTATCACGAGTCGCAACCGTGTATGCAACTCGTGACTGGCCTTCTTCCCCTCTGTTACTATCGCGAGCATGACACGAGTCGCGATTGCGACAGTGAGCCATCCTCCTGCCTGTTTTGCAATGTTTTGTCTGGAAATCTTCTTCTTTCCTTTTTCGCATGGCTTTTCATACTATGTAAGTTATGTTTTGTGTTTATATGCTAGTGTATTACTGTTTTGACTTGTGTTTTTAGTTAATGATATTGTCTAGTGTTAAATGTTTAGAATAAGTGTTCTGAGCCTGAAGTGTCAAGGTAGGGGATAATTAAGCATACTTAAGAAGGGTTAGTGAGTGCAGCTGCCTATGTCCGCCCCATTTGGGCGAAGCGGTCGACCTCCGAGATGGTCATCCTCCGTGTAGTGATAAAATGTTTTGAGACTCCGGTCTCCCGCACTACCTTCGGGTATTAAAACTGTTTTTGAGGCTTCGGTCTCCAGTGCCGTGTTCCCGTATCCTCCACTATTGGAATTCAAGCTATTGTTTCAAGTGTTTAGTATTGGTTTCGTGAAGTGTTTTGTTTATTGCGTGACTTTGGTTATGATAATTGCTTAGTGTTTTCTATTATCAATTCCAATTTCATATAGTGATCCTTGACATATATCTCTGTCCTCGTATATTAAGGAAATTCTGTAGTGTGATGCATGTTTACATTTAGATACTAATGCAAGACATTATAGTATAGTGTTCCGTATAATGTCACAATTTTTCAGTGCAGTGTTTTAAGTAATGAGTGACTTGATAGTGACTATATTCTGATATGATTTTTAGTATGTCGTGCATGTCATATCTCGCGTGTTGCCATGGTAAGTATTTCGGTATGTGTACGTATTTCCTTATGCATGGCTTATTGTATTCCTGTTTAATGTACTGGTTTCTGTCTGCTTTGTTCCTCCCCACTAAGTGTTATCGCTTAGCACGGGCTGTTTTCCTGTGTAGGTGGCAGGTTTGTTCGGTTCGCATCGCGCATCTGTAGGGTCGGCCACTAGGAGTTGGAGTTTTATTTTGTTCAGTTCCTATAGTTGTGGTTTAAGGCTATATAGCGTTTTGTATTTTGTATAAGTATTATGTAAATGTAATCAAGGATCAGTATGTAATTTTATAATGGATGTATATTTTATTATTTTATTGCTGTTTCCGCTAATATGTATGAATGTTTCTGAGTGAGCGTGGGGTAGCGCTCCGGTATCCTCCCTACGGGGGTATCGGGGTGTTACACCTCTTGTATCCCACCAAAAGACTCAAATTTACAATCTTAGGCTCCATGGGGTTAGAGAGTCATTCTAATGTTCTATTGGGATGATTGTCTCCGAGATCCCTCTGGCTTGCCCAAAATGGATATATGCGCCATCTTAGACTCACCGAGGCTAGATGACCTATCCCAATGTTCTATTGGGTGGCAACTCCAAGAAACCTCCTTGTTGGCCAAAATAGACGCACTTGTAAATACCTTACAGGTGCCAATGAACCTCTCCCGAAAGCCCTAAAAGCGGGTCTTCGGGGTGCCCCGGGGTTCGGCACGCGTCACAGCCATATGTAAACCCATAAGTCATGTATAAATATACACTAATCAATTTCGGAGCTATATAAATGAACATATAACTCACAATTAAATAACCCGTATGCATATAGATCATATACATTTAAATCATATTACATATAGCTTATAATTAAAGATGTTATAATTTAATACAAGTCTAAATCAAGTCAGGTACCATATAATAGTGAAAACTCATGTAAAAAGAGATGTGAAATTCATTTTTCAAAACAAGGCAGAAGAGGGCTCACTGTCACGCTCGCAATAAGAAGTCGCACTCGTGACAGTAGCCGAGGAAACACTGCGGAAGAAAGGGCAGCACGAGTTGTGCATGGCATCACGACTTGTGCGCAGACTGAGCACTCGATATCACGAGTCGTGTCCTTGTGCACGACTCGTGACAGGGAAACTCTTCATCTCCGATTGTGCAAGCTAATGTTCACTATTCGTGAAGCACTTCACAAGTCGTGAAGAGCTTCACGTCTCGTGAAGAATGTCACGTCTCATGCACTCTGCCAAAAATCGCTATCACGGAAAGAAGAAGGCCCGATTCTAATGTGCAGGACGATCAGGGCTCTCATGCCGAGCAGCTCATCTTCACTATTCGTGATGAATATCACATGTCATGAAGACTCTCAGACCGAGCGACTAATTTTCACGACTCGTGAAGAACTTCACGTGTCGTGAAGACTCTCAAACCGATTGGGCCGTAAGAAACTGAATCACGCGGCTTTGTTGCTATCGCAACAAGCGTCACGCTCGTGACAGAGTCACGTTTCTTGTTCCTCAGCACAGAAACATCAGTTCAAAACTTGCAAAACTCAAAACAGACATATCCAACTACTCCATCAAGCATATACACTTACCTCATCACTCCAGTGCCTTCAAAACATGCTTATAACAACAACAACTCAAATTACTCAATATTAACACACATCAAGACAACATATACAGAGGTTTCAAAAGTCCAGAAATCCATCTCATGTTTGTATTCATACACTTTAAAGTTAACATGCAAAGCATTATAACTCTAATATCTCAAACCATGTACACAAATCTATTAAACACATGTCTTATATGCATCAAAACACACAAATGACAGTACAATCAAACTCAATAGCTAATCCGGAAAGAGAAAGGCAAAACACTCCTAAACACACATATTCACACACAAAGCTCCCAAACCTCTTGAAACTCAAAAACCCATCTCTTATTCAAGCTTGAACCTTTTCCTTGCCCTTAATCTTCTTCTTGTCACCAATTTCTTGCACAATAAAACCCAGAAGTCTCTTAATCCAAACCTAAGATTCAAAAAATCAAAAGCAAAACTAGAAGGAGAAGAAGACTAGAATGCTTACAAGTAAAACCAACCACTTACCTCTTCAATCTTGCTCCAAATCTCTATCAAAATCACCCACAACTTACAAAAACACTAGCCAAAGGAGAAAGGAGGCAAGGTAGAAAATGAAGAAGAAAAGACGAAGAGAAACCGAGAGAGAGAGGGAAATGGGACTGGGAAAAAGGGAAGAAATCTATCCCCTTTCTCTCTCCTTTTCCTTTTTCTTTCTTTTCCAATTAATGCCCACACCAACCCATGCTAGGTGTCAACCACCCAATGGTCCAAATTAAAATATCTTGTCTTATTTCACTTTGATCCTTGGCAAAACTCTTCTTGGTTCTTGACAATTACCAAACGCTCACTAAAACAAATTATTTCTTTTCCAATTTTAAATTCCTTTTTTTCAATTTTGTCTACAAATTAAATTAATTTCACTTGCACAATTACCAAAATACCCCTAATATATCCAGATACACATGCAATTTTTGACTAAGCCATTTTTGGGATGTTATACCGAATGACCTGGCGATCCTTTTCTGATAAATGTGATTGTGGCAATAGGCCCTCAGCCTGCTCTCATCCAATGTATTCAGATGTTGCAATGGTTGTTATGCCCATTCAGCCTCTGAAATTTGGGCCTCTATGACCACCCTCAATGATTTGAGTTCTATCTCAACTGGCAGTACCGTTTCCGTCGCATACACTAAAGCATACGATGTGGCTCCTGTAGAGGTTATGACGGTAGTTCTATAACCCCACAGTGCAAAAGGCAACTTTTCCACCCAGTCCCTATAGTTCTGAACCATCTTGGCTAGAATTTTCTTGACATTCTTGTTGGCGGCTTCTACTGTGCCATTGGCTTGCGAGCGATACAGAGAGGACTTGTGATGTTCGATGCTATATTTCTGAAGTAACTTCTTCATTTTTGCCATGAATTGTACCCCATTGTCGGATACAACGTGATGTGGGAGACCGTATCTACATATCAGATTCTTTTCAATGAATCTGGCCATATTTCGAGCATCGACCTTCTTAGAAGATTTGGCCTCTACCCATTTAGTAAAATAATCGATAGCGACTATGATGAATCTATTGGCCTCTACCCATTTAGTAAAATAGTCAATAGCGACTATGATGAATCTATGTCCATTGGAGGCCGTGGGGTGTATCTCTCCGATAATATCTAACCGCCAAGCTGTGAACGGCCAAGGTGACGTCAAACTGTGTAGTTTCGAAAACGGCAAGTGCCTCAAATCTGCATACTGCTAACACAACTGACATTGCTTTACGTACTTCAAGCAGTCCATATCAAAGGTGAGCCAGTAGAACCCTTGTTTTATGATCTTCTTGGCCAGCATTAAACCATTCATGTGGGCCCCACAAACACCGGCATGAGTTTCCTCCATTACCTTTTCAGCCTCTTTTTTATCCAGGCACCTTAATTGGATACCGTTGACTTATCGCTTATACAATACCCCATCAATGCAGATGAATTGAGCAGATAACCTGTGAATTAACCTTTGATCTTTTTCGGTGGCCACTTCTGGGAACATTATGTTCTCTAGGTAATCTTTGATATCGTGGTACCACGGCCTTCCATCGACAACTTCCATTTCCATTACAGGGTTGGACTCAAAGGTAGGTCTCTCAGAACTAGAAATCAACACAGGCTTCAAAACTACTCCCTCTGAGTTATCCCATATCGACAATAAAGTTGCAAGCGCATCAGCTAACTGATTCTCGTCCCTCGAAATAAAGCGTAGTGTGCATTCTTCAAACTAAAGACTTAGATCCCTCAAATGCTTTACATATGGTATCAGCCATTCTTCCTTAACAGCCCACTTGCCCCGAATCTGATTAATTAGTAGCAATGAATCTCCAAACACCTCCACGTTCTTTGGCCCCAGGGCTATTAAGGCTTCTAGTCTGAAAGTGCAAGCTTCATATTCGGCTTCGTTGTTGGTGGCCTTATATCTTAGTTTCTTAGCCAACGGGAGTTTTTTGTCATCCGAGGTTGTTAGAATAATTCCTACTCCTGCCCCTCTGCTATTTACAGCCTCGTCAAAGTGTAGTTGCTAACCTTATACTGTGATAGTTGCTATATCCTCGTCCAGGAAATTGAACTCATACGAATCTCCTTGGATCGGGTGTTCAGCTAGAAACTGTGCCACTACACTCCCTTTGATAGTCTTTCGGGTGATGTATTCAACGTTGAATTCCTGTAATAATAACAACCACCTCTCCATTTTCCCTAGCAAAGATGGAGCCTCCTGCAGGTATCTAAGAGGATTTTGTTTTGCCACCATTTGTACCTTGTAATGGTGAAAGTAGTGTCTCAACTTCTTGGAGGCACAAATTATCATGAGGCAAATCTTTTCTACTTCTGCATACTTGACCTCATAGGAAAGGAACTTCTTACTAAGGTAATAAACTACAAATTCCACCCTGCACTCATCCTTCTGGGCCGTCATGGCACCTACAGAACTGTCTTCTATCGCCAAATACAGAATAAGCAGCTTGACAGGTTGTGGCGGTCTCAGGACTGGTGGATTTAACAAGTATTTTCTAATAGTATCAAAGGCTTTCTGACGGTCTTCATTCCATACTACAAGCTGGTTTTTTTTTAGCAACTTGAAGATTGGCTCGAAAATTGATGTAAGTTTGGCAATAAACCTGCTGACATACTGCAATTTACCCAAGAAACTTCGGATGTCCTTTTCCTTCTGAGGCACCGGCATTTCTTGGATGGCTTTGACCTTGTTTGGGTCGATCTGAATCCCTTTCTGGCTGACTACATGTCCTAACAGTTTCCCTAAAGTTACACCAAATATGCATTTCTTGGGGTTCAATCGCAGATTGTACTTATCGATCTTGTGAAAGAACTTTTCCAGAGCCTCAAAATGACCTTCTCTGGTGGTTGACTTGATCATTATGTCATCCACGTACACCTCTACCTCCTTGTGGATCAAATCATCTAGAATCCTTGTGGCCATTCTCTGATAAGTTGCACCTGCGTTCTTCAAACCGAATGGCATCACCCTATAAGCAAACATCCCTCATTCAGTGATAAAGGCTGTTTTGATTAGATAGGCTATTTTGTTAAGGATCTGATTGTAGCCTGCATAACCATCCATGAACCTATACATCATGTAGGCAGCTGCACTGTCTACTAACACGTCTATGTGGGGCAACGGAAAGTCATCTTTTGGACAAGCCTTATTCAGATCTTGCTAGTCCACACACACGCGCACTTTGCCATTCTTCTTGGCTACTGGAATGACATTGGCCAACCAGGTTGGATATTGTATTTCAATCAAGAACTTGGCTTCAATCTGTTTATGAATTTCCTCCTTCACCTTATCTGCCCATTCTAGTCTGAGACTCCTAAGTTTCTGCTTGACTGACTTATGGTCTGGGTATATCGGGATGGCATGCTCTGTGATCTCGCGGTCTACTCCTAGCATGTCTTCATAGGTCTAGGCAAAGACTTTTTCATGTTTTCTTAAAATTCTCTCAAATTTTTCTCTCTCTTTAGGAGATATGTCAAATGCTATCAAGATCTCTTTCGGGCTTTCCGAAGTTCCAAGATTGAATGGTGTAGCTTCGGTTGAATAAATGTTAAATATAAATGAATCATGCTCATGATTATGCTTAATGAATTCATCAAAAATATTGCACAAGTAAGCAAAATTATTCATATTATTAATAGAACTGGAAATGTCATCAACATTATTAAAAAGTTCAGGTGTAAAAAGAAAATCTAAACTATTCTTCTCTTCTTCTTTCGGCAGTTCAGATATTATAGCCGACGGTTCTGGATTAAATTGACGTTTTGGAGGTATTGTAGCAGCCCCCTGGAAGACTTCACTCCGTCTCTGTGCAGCTTTATCTTCCATCTTCGCTTTCCCCTTCACTCAGTTAGTTGTCAGCCTCTTAGTAATAAACTCTTCAGGTGTTTCATGGTCCCAGATTGTCTCTTTGTTCATGATTTCCTCATCCCAAAAGCCCTCTACTGGCTTGATCAATCCAATGTTATAATCAAAGACATCGTCGAAGACCTTGAAACCTGGCACAATTTTTCCATCAACCCACTACGGTTCTGCTTCCCCCGTGTAGTCACACACTAGAGTTGCTAGCGCAAAGCTTTCTCTGATATGGGGGATCTCATCCACTGACCTCTTGCCTTCTTCGCGATACCTTCATACCCAAGGCCCCTCCTATCCTTCTAGCCTCTAGTAGTAATGACTATTGGTGATCCCTGCAAACTCTTGCCTAGACCCGCACGAGTGAGGAATAACATTCTCTTCATCATATTCATCACTTGAGGACTTTCTTCCATATGTTCTTCCTTATCTATCACAGCGACATGAAATTCGCTGAAAGGCTGTCTCGCAATCTCTAGCACAGAGACCTGATCCTCCCTTGCGGCTCTTATGGTCACCACTTGTCCATCGTGGGGAATCTTAACCATCCGGTGTAGAGTGGAGGGCACTCCTTCCAGCTTATGGAACCAAGGCCTACCTAAGAGGGCCGAGAAGTTGGCCGGAATAGGTAGGACCACGAATTCCATCTCAGTCTCGACTGGTCCCATCTTGACCATCATTTTAAATGTCCCCGATGCCTGCCTCCGTAGCTGTCATAGGCTGTGATCGTTAAATCAGACTTGGCCAACATATCTTTCGTTATCTCGAAAGCCGCCATTGCCACTAGTGGGCATACATTAATTGATGAACCATCGTCCACCATGACATAGGCCGTGTGTTTCTGATTGATCGGAGCCCTTATGTACAAGTGGCGGTTATTATTGCAGCCTTCTGTCTGCAAGTCAGCACTTATAAATACCACAATCTCCCCGGTACCCCCTTGACTAGATCTAGTAGCTCTATAAGCGAGATGGTTGTGGCCACTGTAGTCTCACCCAAAGCCTCCACTAACTTCTGCCTATGAGATGGAGACTGCCTCAATAAATCCCAGATTGAAATTTGAGCCGATGTCTTTTTCAACTACCTCATTATCGGATCCTCCTCTGGCTCTTTTTCTTTTTGACCCGCCGCGGGATCTTGTGGCCTATCAGCCTCCGGAGCTACCCTTCCACTCCGGGTCACGGCTCTGACTCTCTTTTTTTCTTCCTTCTCCTCTTTCTCCTTCGAACCCCACGGGTCAGGAAATCTATCAACTTTAAAATTATTATTTTCATCTCCACTTTCATCAGTGGACCAGCAGTCGATCATTGCCACGGGAAGCCCTTCTTCACTTACCTTATGGATGCGCTTGATAGCAGCAGTGACATCGATGCCATATAAGTCTTTTAATACAAACCATTCGGGCAAACTAGACCCGATCTTGAACACAAGCGGGGGCACATTACTATACCCAGGCTTCTTCTAATTCCCTCTCTTCTCGGGATCTGTGATCTACTTGGAATTGAGCAGATCCTAAATCGCATGCCTTAGTGCCTTACACTCATCAGTTGTGTGCCCGATATGTTAATGGTATGCGCAGTACTCATTATCCTTGTGTCCTGGAAGACCCTAGGTCCTGGCCGGTCGGGGTGGTAATGGCTATAATTTCCCCTCTTTCATCAGCCTCCTGAGTACCCATGAGAAAGATCTCCCTAAATTAGAGAATTGCCTTGGAGCAGTGTTCATAGCTGAAACTTCAGCCATCTTCCTGGTGCCACTGGTGGAGCTTATTGGCCTACTTGCCCCTTGGCTGCTACTGCCCTTCTTGGCATAACCTTTGTTGCTCGCTCTTCTTATGAGGTACTCTCCCTCAGCTTCGATGGAAATATCCTTCAATGATTCCCAATATCTTAGACCCTTCATCTTCAGCCCGTCCCTTAGATACAGCTAGCATTTTTTATAAAAAGCCGAATCTAATCTTGAGTATCTGGTTTTCTCTTCATTTCCATCACCTGGTTCCTCCATTGGGTTAGATACTCGTGGAAGGACTCACCAGACTTCTGCTGTAGCAACTTCAAGTCCTTCAGGGTCACCTCCATCCTTGTGTTGCAGTCATATTGCTTGAGTAATTCTTCCGTCAGCAAGTCCCAATCCTCTTTAGTCCTTCGGTCTAGGCCATGGTACCAATTTACCACCGGGCCAGTTAAGCTTAGACAAAATTATTATATTTTTTGCCTCTTTGTTAAAGTAGTACCCTTCATCACCAGCGAGTACTGCTTTATGTGGGCGGTAGGATCAGAAGTGCCATCAAATTTTGGGACATCCGGCATTTTAAAGTTCATAGGGATCACATCCTCTCCCACCAATTCTTTGTCCTCAAGATTCATCCCTCGTCCCCGAGTCAACATCCTGGTCATCTCTTCAAATTTTTCCTCCATCTTCTTCTAGATGGCTTCTTCAGTCTGAGGTGCCTTTCCCCTCACTGACACTTGTTCCTCATACTCGTCTTCTTCCCAATCCTCATTTACCCTACGGGCTGGCCTGCTTCACTCTCCTACCAACATATTGGCCCTTAAGTCCACTGGCAGTGGACAAATCTCTTCGACTGGGTCTTCTCTGAGCTCCTCCTATTCATTTTATCTCATTGGAGGAGGAGCTGTGTTTTGTGGTGCGGTAGGCTGGGCCATATTTACCATCACGGCCATCATCCTGTTTTTAAAATCTTCAAACTGTCTGCCCACTTCCTCAGCTATCATGGCCCTGATGGCATCTGCTCCTCTTGGTGAATTGGCCATTTTACAATTTATGGAGAATTGAGAGGATGTAGCATGACTGCTTTTGAAGACTGACTCTGAAAACTATACCCTTTTTCGGTAGCTCGAAGAATTGATTTCTGCGTAGCCGCCTTTAAGGACCTCTTGACCACCAGGGTAGATCTATAATGGCTACAAAACATATCAGGTTAGGATGATGCATGAATGCCATAGGGTGCATGATTGTGTTATGCAACATCCACAATCACATGCAAGCACATAGATCCCTACAACCTTATCACTCCCGCACACGAGGTCATAGTCTCTTTCCTAGGGGGGCTTGGTCCATGGGTTAACAGGGAGCCTGATGAATGCGCATGGTGCATGGTGAAAAACCGGCAGCATAACCTCTCCTAACTAATGCACAGACGCATGGGTTGTGATCGTTGTGTATTTAGGCCGTCCGAATAAATTAACTTGGGCCTATCGGGGCATGAAAGCCTTTGATTAAATAACCAATCAAATTATCTGGGTTTGTCCAATGCATGACGATCCATATAGCAAGCATAGTATTATGGTTCATACCACTTAAAGGAAGTATCTACTTTCATTACATGAGCTTTGGCCAAGGTGATGTTACTTTAGGGCTACCCAAGCATGGTCCCTGCCAACGGGTGTAGCTAATCACGAGCGTAATGATCGGTCGGGTCTCCATTTAATATACCATGATGGTATGAGGCTTGGGCTGGTGATTATCCTTAACACTTCCCTACATTGAGTGAACATAGGATCATGCTGCGGGAATGCACCGGGGTTAAAAGAGGGACCAAACTAGCATAGATCTAAGTCTCTAATAATATGCAATGCAATTTTAAAAAGGGATAAAATCTTAAATTAAAACTCAATTATATGTTTTAATCAAGGTACTTTTGAAGCGAAGTCTCATTTATGTCCCCAGCAGAGTCACCACTGTAATTGCGCGCCGATCCCCGGGAGGCCCCGAAGACCCGCTTTTAGTGCTTTTGGGAGAGGTTCATGAAAAACTTGTAAGAGATTTACAAGGGCATCTATTTTGGGCAACAAGGAGGTGTCTTGGAGTCGCCACCCAATAAAATATTGGGAAAGGTCATCTAGCCTCACTGAGCCTAAGACAGTGCATGTGTGTCTATTTTGGGCAATCAAAGATATTTTGGAGGCCTCCTTCCAACAGAACATTGTGAGGATCATCTAATCTCGTGAGGCCTAAGATGATGCATGTACGTCCATTTTGGGCAAGCCAAAGATATTTTGGACACCTCTTTCCAATAAAACACTGGAAAGATTATCTAATTTCGTGGAGCCTAAGAGAATGCAAATTGGGTCTATGTTGAGAAACAAGAGATATCTTGGAAACTCCACCCCAATAGAACATTGAGATGGTCCTCTAACCTCATTGAGCCTAAGACCAGAGATGGTTCGGGACTTCCCATTTATTCATACCTTGGTTAAATTATAATAGAGTTTTGAATTTAATGTTTCATTCCTTTTCTCATATAATTTAATGCATTAATTAGAACACAGGTTGATTCACACAATAAAAGCGATAAACGAAAGAGGTAAAGATTCGAGATTAAAATACAATAAACGGAAATCAATAACTTACAACAAAACTCCCCTATTGTAAATAGCATGTGAATCATACATTAAGCGGGAAATTCGTTAAAGATGAGGACATTGGTCCTCGCATGCATACTTACAAAAATAATTCTAATGCGTCAATTTTATTTGATAAGAGAAATAGGACATTATTCTTTATTTTATTAGAGAAAATTCCAATTTAATTTATATAAATATTTAACCATTTTCATGTTAACAGAATAAAATAATATTTACAATAAATGGAAATTAAAATATGGAGGAGAAAGGGTAGAGAAATAAACCTGAACGAAGATCCTCAGATCATTGCAGTGTTTTCAATTTTTAACAACCCAACTCCAACAAAGAAGCAATAAAACTCTCAAAAAAAAAAATCATGTTAATGCGATAATTAAAATAAAATATACATAAAAAATAAATAAGGAAGAATCCATGAAGAATTGTCATGAGAATAAATAAGAAGTGTAAATGGTAAAGAAATGAAGAAAATGGGAGAAAAGGCCCAGGGACTGCCCATGGCGAGCGAGCGACGGGCGTCCCTAGGCTGACCGATGGGTGGACGTATAATCCCTTGACGGCGGATTGCTCGGACGAGCGACGGCCATCGGTGGGTCCTCTGCCCATCGGTCATCTCAGATCCAGAAAAAAAAAATAAGAAAATCAAATAAAAACTTTTTATTTTAAATAAAAATGAGATTTTATGTGTAAAATCAATATGAGATGATTAAATGTAATGGAGATTGATCCAAAATGTTTACCCTCGGAATATTACCTCTGAGGGTGAATGTCGTGTGATTTCAATTCCTCGAGTTCTACAAGGATTGATCCATGATGTATAATTTTAGGAGATTTTTGGCTGCAAAAATCGTGTTTTCGAAAATAAATCAAGAAAAGAAAATTATATTTTTCTTTTTTGATGTCTTGATAGCAATTATGGATGTTAAAAAGGGCTAAATCGGATAGAAATGAATTAATTTCGTTCTCTCAGATTTGCCTTAATCCAAAGACTATTTGATAAAAATATGACAAAAATAAAACAAAATTCTTATTTAGTCAAAACGGCTAACTCTTTTATTGTAAAAAATGCTAACCCCGAATAATGAGCCCCAATCCCCCATTTATAGGTTTTAGGCAAATAATTCAAATAAATTCAAATTTTGAATTTAAATTTGAAAGAGATTTTTGAAATCGAAATCAAAACCGACTGATTTACAGAATATTCTCAAAATCACATCCAATATTTGAAAAGATTTAGGAAATATAGGAAATCTCGAAAATATATTTGAAAATATTTAGGAAATATTTGGAAAATCTTGAAAATATATTTGAAGAGATATGGAAAATCTGGGAAATCCCACTCAAATCAACGGCAGATCGACGATCGACGGGTCGGTGATGGGGTATCCTTGGTCTTTCAAACGATGGGCCACTCATTAGAAATGAAGGTTGAGAGATAGCAGTCGCTTGCTAGAGGCAGGCATTGCTCCCGCGAGAGACGGTCCATTCCGCAAGAGCAACAGGCGCTGCTCATGCGAGAGATGGTCCATTTTGTGTGAGCGATAGGCGCCACTCACGCGAGAGGGGGGCCGTCCCTGGGAACGAGCGACGGACATCGCTCCAAACGATGGATAACCCGTCAGTAAAGCAAAATCTAGATTTTCAAAACAGGGATTCCTCCTGACGTCTAGAAATCCCCTATCACCAAGAAGAATCCTCAATCCTTGTAAAACCGGAGAATAAAAACTCACCACTTCCATCCATTTGCCTGGAAACAGACATTGATATCTTCATCGGGTAACTCTGATCTAGACGGTCTCAGGACCTGGTGTCTACATAATCCTTTTTCTTGTAGTGCACCCCGAGAGGAACTTCTTCTTTGTGCTCTTTCTTTTAAAATCATCTTAGATCGTTCAACTCTCAAAGTAGCTTTCACAATTTGATAATATCTCTCATTCTGGGCAATTTTCTTGGAAATCAACAAGTCTTTGATAGATTCATTGAGACCTTCCTCAAAATGCTGGCAATGAAATTCTTCAGCAAACAACCCCACTGGGACATACTTACTAAACATACTGAATTCCTTCTCATACTCTACTACCGATAAAGCTCTCTGCTTCAAATTCAAAAACTGCTTCCATTTTCCATCCCAATATGCTTTAGTGATATACTTATTATGAAATTCTTGAATAAAGAGCTCCCATGTAATCGGGTTAGAGACCATTGGGTGCCTCATAACCAATTTCCACAAGTCATATGTAGGACCCTACAACAGAGATACTACACAACCCACTCTTTGCTCAGGAGAGTATCCAATCTCTTCCTGCATCCTCTGCACCTTCTCTATCCAAAACTCAGCTTTATTGGACTTATCTAAACTGGTCCCACAAAAATCTTTCGTTCCATGCTTCCTTAACAAATCTGTCAGAGCTTTAGGTGTAGTCATTTGATCCAGAACCCTTACCATGTCTTATGATATTTTAAGCAAAGCCTCCATATGCATAGTTATGACATCAGGTTCCTCTCTAACAAGTTCGGCTGGACTGAAAACAGATGGATCTTGGTCTGTAGGGTTCACAATTTTAGTTGTCCCCTCAATCGATTCTTGGGAGGGATCCATCTTTAGACTACAAAATACAAAGACATCTGCATTAGGCCAACACAAATCTATATGCATTTCTATCCTACAGTCATCTAGAATCGCCGAAACCTATACTCTGATACCACTAAATGTAACACCCCTTACCCGTACATAGTAGATTACCACGACGGGTGAAAGATGCCACACAATGAACACACTAACCAGCTAACTTATGTTAACACTATCCAAATTATAAAATTTCTTAACATTAAGTTAAATCATACATACATCCACATGCAAATACCACAACATTATATAAATATAGCATTAAAGGTTTGTTACACTTTACATGCTTATACAAATATCTTACTTGTCTTTATAAATTACAAACCACAACAGCTACAAATCCCATCCAAATGATACATTACAAAAGTACCCCACTAAATGAAAACCTACAAAAAATGAGTCCCTATTGTGTTTGTGTTCGGCGATGCGGGTTGTCCTTCAAAAATGATGTAGACACCGGGTCCTGAGTAAGCCTAGATCGAAGTTACCCAATGATGATAATTGCCTTCACAGGCGTAAAAGGTTAAAAGTGATGGTTTTCTCGTCAAATTTGCATTTTAGAGTGAAAAATTAAAAAATAATAAAAAATATTTTAAAAATTAATTTTGAAAAATGGAGGCTTAAAATTATGATGTTTTTAGTTAATTTAAAATTTAAAAAAAAATAAAAAAAAAATAAAAAAAAAATTCGGACCGCGAGTGTTGGGCGCGGCAGCGCGCAGGCGCGCTGGCGCCCAGCTCGCAGGCGCCAGGCGCCCAGCACGCAGACACCCAGGCGCCCAGCGCGCTGGGCACGATTTGGCGACGCGCAGCGTCGCCAATGCCGCGAGTCGCTAAAGAGCGACGCGCTGCGCGCCGCACCGTGCGCTGAGGCACGCGATTTCCGCGCCTCTGCGCGCGGATTTTGCGCGCCTCGCTGCATGAGTCCCCGTCGCTCTATAGCGACGGGCGGCGTCCCTCTATAGCGACGGGCTTCCTGGCCGTCGGTATAGGGTCTGATACCCTATTTCCCTCTTTTCAGCCTTTTTTTCGATTTTTTCACCCAAAAATCCATTTTTTATCCTATTTTTTTGGGGTTTTTAACTTCAAATTAAATTCTAAAATATTTTTTTAGGTAATTAAATAATAAAACTTGATTTTATCATTAAAAATAAAATAATTTTGTGTTAAAATAGGTTTTTTTCCTTAATTAAATTAGGGCAACCTATTTTATCCTATAAAGAGTTTATGATGAAATCAAAAGAGGGCCTCCACACATTTTTTAGACCTAAAAATTCCAGAATTCTTCTTCTTCTTCCACTAAAATTCCAGATTTATTCCCCAACCAAAAATCAAAAAGAAAAATCAAATGTTTCATTCTTTTTCCAACATAATTTCTTCTAAACATATTTTTTAGAGGAAGTTTTGTTGTTTGATTTAATTTTTGAGACAAATAGAATAATTATTTGTTCTCAAAATTGTTTTTAATCTTTTATTTTGGGTTCAATAAAACTTTTTCATTGATTTTGTTTTGAATCTCTTTTTGATAAAAAATTGATTTTGAGACAAATAAAATAATTGTATGCCATCAAAATCTAATTTTTATTTGATTTTCTAAAATAAAACTTCAATCCATTTTTTATGAACAAAGTGATTGATTGTTCTTGAAATCATTTTTCTTTATTTTAATCAATAAAAGCTTTTTTTTTTTTATCAAAATCATTTCTTTAGGCAAAGGTATCAATTCTTTGTTCTTAAAGAATTTTTGATCATTTTTTTTCATGTTTCTTGGAATAAAATTCCAACATTTTAATAATATTTCACTCTAATATTGTGGATCATCAAACAAAGAAATCGATCATCTTTTACCTTCATCAAATCCAATATTCTGAGGGTAAATATTCTTGGCTCTATTTCTATTTTCTTTTCTTTTATTTATATTTAATTTATTCATGTATATTATTTTTATTGATTTGTTTATTGTTTTCATCTATTCATTTGTTGTATTCATTTTATATTTGTTCCATTTAATTGTTTATATATGATTTTATTTTTGTTCATGTGAATATTGTTTTCTTTTAATTCCTAACATGTAATTAATAAATTCATTTTAAATTAATCTTTTTGCCATGTAAATGGTTTATATCATTTGTGAACATATTTAATTAATCATATTGTTCATTTAATTGTTTTCATTTATTATTCTTTTCTTTATCATTTTATATATTCTTTGATTCGTTTATCTCCATCATCATTGTTATCATGTTCATATTTTTACATGTATTATTTAATTAACATGTTTTATTTTATTTTCATCACATCATTTGTCATACATATAATGCATGTTTCTCATCTATTTTGTTTTGTAAACATTTTGATTCAATTATCATTCTTTTCATATCATCTTATTATATTTTAATTTGTTATTCATTATTTTGTATGTTTAATTGATTTAATTACTAACATTATTTTATTTGTATTTGCTTTTATGTCTAAACTCATTTTTTCGCTTGGGCGTTTTTGCGAGCACATCGGGAGGTCCAATAAGGCTCATTTGGTTCATATATTTATTTTCTTTATTTGTAATATTTTATTTAATTTTGCCATATAATTTTCTTGTAAAATTATTTATTTAGGCTCGCTAGAAAGAAAATCACAAAAACGTTTCTATTAATTAACTTGACATTTTTTTTCTAAATAAAAGGGGACCAATGTCCTAGTTTTTCATACCCAAATAAATCATCACATCAAAACTGTTTCATAATAAATATGCATGCGAGGACCAATGTTCTCACTATTAATGAATAACCCGTTTTATGCATGTATTTCACTTTTATAAATGGGAGTTGTATTCCGCTCCTAGTGTTATTGTAATTTATTTTTAAATGCTTTATTTTGGATTTTGCTTACATTTATCGCTTTTGATATGAATGATTGCGCCTTTAATTTAAATTGCATTGTATGGAAAGTTGATGAAACAATGAATTCAAAACTTAATTATAATATTCATCAAGGTATAAATAAATGAGAAGTCCCGAACCAGCTCTGGTCTTTGGGCTCAAGAGGCTAGAGGTTTACCCTCCAAGACACCTCTTGTGTTTCGAGGCTTTAGCGTTAATCCTAGGCTCCTTAGGGCGAGAGGTTTACCTTCCCCCTTTGGCTGGCCCAAAATGGATACTAAGCACAGTCTTAGGCTCTCCGAGGCGAGAGAAACTTTTTCAATGTTCTATTGGGTGGCGACTCCATGAAACCTCCTTGTTGCTCAACATAGACGCACTTGCGATTTATTGCAAGCTGTCAACGGACCCACAATTGCCCGATCGCCCACGTGCGAGCGGTCGAAGGGGCGGCAGCGGGGATCCGGCGCGCGTCACAGTGGCAACTCCACTGGGGACATACTCGAGACTTCGATTCGAAAGTATCTTGATTAAAAATCATAATTGAGTTTTAATTTAAAAATTTCATCTTCTTTCAAAACTGCATTGCATCTCATTAGAGCCTTAGTTCTATGCTAGTTTGGTCCCTCTTTTAGCCCCGGTGCGTTCCCGAAGCACGACCCTATTTTCACTCAATTTAGGGAAGTGTTAAGGATAATCACCAGCCCAAGCCTAGTACCATCATGGTATATTAAATGGTGACCCGATCGGTCATTACGCTCGTGATGAGCTAGACCCGTCGGCAGGGATCATGCTTAGGTAGCCCTAAAGTAACACCGCCCTTTGACCAAAGCTCATGTAATGGCAATAGATACTTCCCTTAGGTGATATGAACCGTAATACCTTGCTTGCTATATGGATTATTTTGTATTGGACAAACCCAAATAATCTGATTGGTCACCTAATCAAAGGCTTTCATGCCCCGATAGGCCCAGATGACTTATTGGGATTGCCTAAATACATAACGATCATAGCCCATGTGCTTGCACATTAGATAAGAGATGTTATGATGCCGGTTTTCCACCGAGCACCATACGCATCCATTGGGTTCCCCGCTAACCCATGGATTAAGCCCACCTAGGAAAGAGACCGCATTACCTCGTGTGTGGGAGTAATAAGGTTGGAAGGCTTTACTTGCTTGCATGTGATTGTAAATGTTGCATAGCTCACTATCATGCATTGTATATGTCATTCATGCATCATCCTAACAATCTAATTTTTTCAGCCATCATAGATTCATCTAAGTGGACTAGAGGTTCCGACGGTCGGTTAATAAGGACAAATCTGCTCTTTGAGTTATCGAAACTAGTGTCTGACTGGGATTCTGAGTCATCCTCATCAATCAGTGAAGCCTCTGTAGAGCCACCAATGGCAGAAGAAACCGGAGCTTTAACCACTCAGGACCTAGCTAGGAGGCTAGAGGATTTTGAACGAAGAATGATGGATATGATGGGTGCCATGGCTGAAAGGATTGCCCATCCACCTGAAGCCCCACAGCCGCCTGCTGCTCTACAGCCACAAGCAGCCCCTCCTCGGGGGCAAGCCGAACCACCTACTGGCGGGGAGGCTCCCTTCGTTGGAGCTGCTGCTCGTCAACCCAACAATGAGCACAGAGCTGCCGCACCCATCGAGCCAAGAGGGGAAAGGATTTACAATCCCAATGATGATTTCCTGATGGAGGAGGAAGAAGAAGAGGTGCCGATAGTCCACCAAGCTGCGAGGCCCAGAGCACCCAGAGTAGAGGATGAAGCTTTAAGAGGTATGAGACAGCAGATCGAAGCTATCACCCGCATGCTCTCAGCTGGAAAGGGGGTCAACCCAGAAGACAGAGATCTGGGGGATGAAGAGCTGATGCCCCAAAGATTCAAGATGCCCGAGCTGCCGAAATTTGATGGCACCTCTGACCCATCCGCCCACATCAAGCAGTACACCCTGGTCATGAAAGGTACAGGGCTGAGCAAGAAGCAGAAGGTGGAATATATCTGCCTTAGTCTGGTGGGCCCGGCAGTTGACTGGTACCACGGGTTGGATAGGAGGTCCAAAGAGGACTGGGACCTTTTGACCAAAGAATTCATGAAGCAGTACGACTGCAGCACCAGGATGTAGGTCACCCTAAAAGACCTTGAGCTTCTACAGCAGAAGAATGATGAGTCATTCCATGAGTACCTTACAAGATGGAGAAACAGGGTCATGGAGATGAAGAGGAAGCCTGACACTGCAGACCAGATCAGGTTGTTTATCAGAAACTCATGCCCTTACTTAAGGGACTTGCTCAGTTTTAAGGGGCTCAAGGACTGGGAGTCGCTTAAGGATATCGCTATAGAAGCAGAGGCGGCTTACCTGGCAAAGAAAGCAAGCCAAAATAACTTTGCTGGGAAAGCCTATGGGAACCAGTCGGGATTCAAATCAGGCGGAGCTGGAGGCAGCAACAGCAGAAACGGTAGGACGGCAGAGGTCTCAGCTACTGGAGTTGGGCAGGGTCAAAGATATTACTCCAACTTAGGCTGCTCTCTATCCTGGGTACTGGAGAGACTAATGAAAGAAGGCAAGTTACAGCCATTGCCACCCAGACCAGCCTTGAGTCAGGGACAGCCGAGACATAGAGGTGATCAGTACTGCGCTTACCACCAGCACACCGGCCATTTGACTGACCATTGTCGAATTCTAAGAAACAAAATCCAGGATCTCATTGACACCGATCAGATCGCAGATCCTGAGAAAAGAGAGAAAAAGAAGAAAGCAGGTTATAATGCAGTCCCTCCACCGCAAACATGATCGTGTCTTGTGGCCCACTAGTGATATTGCTTTTAGATCTTTTTATTTCTAGAACATTTTATGCTACAATTTTCTGTTTGTAATAAAGAGAACAATTTTGCTTATTTGTATAATATTTCTATTGATTTCATTTCGTATGATCACAATGCATTTACTTTGGCATTAATTCAAATAATATGACTGCAGTTAATCTCGAAAACTTTGGGGAACCCAAAGAAAATTTTGATAGCATCTAACATAGCTCCTGTAAAGAGAAAAAAAGAAAAAAGAAAAAAAAACTAGTTGCAATTAGGGGACTGGATGGAAACTCACTAAGAGCACTAGAACCTTTCTGATTACCCGTCAAAGCGATCCCTGGATAAGACGGAACCTAGAAAATGATTTAGGCAACATTTTCTTTGTATAGCTCTCTAAATGACCATTTCTTACCTTTACTTCACAATCGCTTGCTAGCCCATTGAGCCTTTATGTGGGTATGCTAAATGCGTGCCAATTTTGTTGTTACAACTATCCCCTCGCCTAAAACAATTTTGACCTCCCCATAGAAGAGTGGCCGCTCTAAAACTGATGGACGTACATCTGAAATAATTCTTTGGGTTATCAAAAATTACCTCGGTAAGAGCAAGTTCAGACTTTGAAAAGAGGGTTTCAGTCATGCGCCAAAGACATGAGCTCCTAAAAAAAAAAGTAGAGCTCAAAATAATAACCACTTGACGAGTTTTGATGATTACCTTTTTAACTGTCAATCTGATCTTAAATGAGCTAAAATGTTATCAAATCCAAATTCAAGAATACCTTTGTATATACAACTGAGCTAAGAATGGTTCATGCACCAGTCGAGAAAATATTGCGGCCATTTTTCTCTAGCGACCTGATCCTCCTTTGATAGCCATCTACCTAAGCCTAACATTACAACCAAAGTAAGACCTTTTGATTCTTGGTTCAGTCTTATCCAATTAGCGAAGATGACCTTCTAATAAGGTTTGGTACGTAAGAAGAGGCATATGGTGTTTCTTGAGCTTCAAGCGAGGAGCCACGAGTGCATTCATGCATTCGAGTTAAGTCTCATCCCCAAAGTTGCATCTAGAATTCGCATTCAAAGAAAAAGATTAAGAGATGAGAGAAAATCTTCAATCATAAAACCCGAGAGGGCTGATTGATAATAGGAGTTTGATGCTTTCAGGATCTATCCCGAGATTAGCTAAAGTCTTGTATTTTTTTAAAATCAATGCCAAAATAATGATCATGTTTAATAAAATCAAATTGAAACACATGCATTTATGCAATGATATGATCAGAGTATTGTACCCTGTGTGATCAAAGTCATGTATCTACCTACCCTCTGCTACTCTCAGCACGCAAACGCTTCAGCCGATTCATCCTGTTATCAGATGTGCAAAATCAAGCTCATGCAACCATGTCCTAAGACTCCCTAAAGATTCTTGCCAACAACTTCAGCAAGCTTCAAAAAAAAAATAAAAAAAGAAAAAAAAAAGAAAAGAGCCGCTAGAGTGAAAACCGTAACTGGCGCTCTAAGCAAAAACTAGGCAAAAGGATAGGGTGAAAACCTAAAAACAGGCAGTCTGTCCTTCAAAAAAGAAGAAAGAGAAAAGCTGTTGGATTGGGTTGGGTCCATTCCAGGCAAAAAATAAGGCACAGGGTTATGTGAAAATCCACAAAGGACGCATCTCCCACTAAGAAAAGCTAGTGTGAAAATCCACAAGGGACGCACTACCTTCAAATAATGACTGCAGGTACCAGGTGAGAATCTCACAATCCCGAAGGGCATGAAATTCAAAAGTAGCTTAAAAGGCATCAATTATATCGCAAATTGCAGCTAGCCCGGCTATCATCTTCAAGTTCACATAGATGAATTTTCATCCTGCATTCCTGCATAATTTATGCATTTCACTTGCATGCTCACCATTTTTGCATAGTTTAGTTTCCTTATTTTGCAGAAAGAGAGACTTGAGGCAGACACCGACAAAAGCCGAGTGATGACATCGGTCAAATCATCAATCAAAACCTCAAGTCAATCATCAATCCAGACATCGATCAAATCATCAATCCACATACCAGCTTAATCATCAAATCCAAGCACCATCCAAAGACCTCTCAGGGGGCAATCAACCAAAGACTTCTCAGGGAGCAGCAAATCAAAGACTTCTCAGGGAGCAGCAAATTGAAGACCTCTCAGGAGGCAAACGATCAACAAACTGAAGACCTCTCAGGGGGCAATCAACCAAAGACTTCTCAGGGAGCAGCAAACTGAAGACCTCTCGGGGGGCAATAAACCGAAGACTTCTCAGGGAGCAGCAAATCGAAGACCTCTCAGGGGGCAATGAACTGAAGACTTCTCAGGGAGCAGCAAACTGAAGACCTCTCAGGGGGCAAACGATCAATGAACTGAAGACCTCTCAGGGGGCAATGAACAGAAGACCTCTCAGGGGGCAAAGAACTTAAGACCTCTCAGGGGGCAATGAATAGAAGACCTCTCAGGGGGCAAACGATCAATGAACTGAAGACCTCTCAGGGGGCAAATAATAAATGAACCGAAGACCTCTCAGGGGGCAATCAACCGAAGGGCTCACAGATAGCACTGCTTCAACAAACAAAAACACACCATGGTAATAACCACCATCTCAGAATTCTCCAGTTCGGAAAGACGGCTGACTCAGGTACTTGTCTCTTTCCTTTTCTTCTTTGAGTTTAGGCTCACCTAGACACTAGTGTACTAGATTCCCCTAAACTGGGGGCAACTGTAGACACCGGGTCCTGAGTAAGCCTAGATCGAAGTTACCCAATGATGATAATTGCCTTCACAGGTGTAAAAGGTTAAAAGTGATGGTTTTCTCGTCAAATTTGCATTTTAGAGTGAAAAATTAAAAATTAATAAAAAATATTTAAAATAATTAATTTTGAAAAATGGAGGCTTAAAATTATTATGTTTTTAGTCAATTTAAAATTTAAAAAAAATAGAAAAAAATAAAAAAAATTTTCGGACCGCGAGTGTCGGGCGCGGCAGCGCGCCTGCGGTGGCGCCCAGGCCCGCAGGCGCCAGGCGCCCAGCACGTAGACGTCCAGGCGCCCAGCGTACTGGGCGCGATTTGGCGACGCGCAGCGTCGCCAATGCCGCGCGTCGCTAAAGAGCGACGTGCAGCGTTGCGCGCTGCGCGCCGCACCGTGCGCTGAGGCGCGCGATTTCCGCGCCTCTGCGCGCGGATTTCGCGCGCCTCGCTTCGTGAGTCCCCGTCGCTCTATAGCAACGGGCGGCGTCCCTCTATAGCGACGGGCTTCCTGGCCGTCGGTATAGGGTCTGATACCCTATTTCCCTCTTTTTAGCCTTTTTTCCGATTTTTTCACCCAAAAATCCGTTTTTTATCCCATTTTTTTGGGGTTTTTAACTTCAAATTAAATTCTAAAATATTTTTTTAGGTAATTAAATAATAAAACTTGATTTTATCATTAAAAATAAAATAATTTTGTGTTAAAATAGGTTTTTTTCCTTAATTAAATTAGGGCAACCTATTTTATCCTATAAAGAGTTTATGATGAAATCAAAAGAGGGCCTCCACACATTTTTTAGACCTAAAAATTCCAGAATTCTTCTTCTTCTTCCACTAAAATTCCAGATTTATTCCCCAACCAAAAATCAAAAAGAAAAATCAAATGTTTCATTCTTTTTCCAACATAATTTCTTCTAAACATATTTTTTAGAGGAAGTTTTGTTGTTTGATTTAATTTTTGAGACAAATAGAATAATTATTTGTTCTCAAAATTGTTTTTAATCTTTTATTTTGGGTTCAATAAAACTTTTTCATTGATTTTGTTTTGAATCTCTTTTTGATAAAAAATTGATTTTGAGACAAATAAAATAATTGTTTGTCATCAAAATCTAATTTTTATTTGATTTTCTAAAATAAAACTTCAATCCATTTTTTATGAACAAAGTGATTGATTGTTCTTGAAATCCTTTTTCTTTATTTTAATCAATAAAAGCTTTTTTTTTTGATCAAAATCATTTCTTCAGGCAAAAGTATCAATTCTTTGTTCTTAAAGAATTTTTGATCATTTTTTTTCATGTTTCTTGGAATAAAATTCCAACATTTTCATCATATTTCACTCTAATATTGTGGATCATCAAACAAAGAAATCGATCATCTTTTACCTTCATCAAATCCAATATTCTGAGGGTAAATATTCTTGGCTCCATTTCTATTTTCTTTTCTTTTATTTATATTTAATTTATTCATGTATATTATTTTTATTGATTTGTTTATTGTTTTCATCTATTCATTTGTTGTATTCATTTTATATTTGTTCCATTTAATTGTTTATATATGATTTTATTTTTGTTCATGTGAATATTGTTTTCTTTTAATTCCTAACATGTAATTAATAAATTCATTTTAAATTAATCTTTTTGCCATGTAAATGGTTTATATCATTTGTGAACATATTTAATTAATCATATTGTTCATTTAATTGTTTTCATTTATTATTCTTTTCTTTATCATTTTATATATTCTTTGATTCGTTTATCTCCATCATCATTGTTATCATGTTCATATTTTTACATGTATTATTTAATTAACATGTTTTATTTTATTTTCATCACATCATTTATCATACATATAATGCATGTTTCTCATCTATTTTGTTTTGTAAACATTTTGATTCATTTATCATTCTTTTCATATCATCTTATTATATTTTAATTTGTTATTCATTATTTTGTATGTTTAATTGATTTAATTACTAACATTATTTTATTTGTATTTGCTTTTATGTCTAAACTCATTTTTTCGCTTGGGCGTCTTTACGAGCACATCGGGAGGTCCAAAAAGGCTCATTTGGTTCATATATTTATTTTCTTTATTTGTAATATTTTATTTAATTTTGCCATATAATTTTCTTGTAAATTATTTATTTAGGCTCGCTAGAAAGAAAATCACAAAAACGTTTCTATTAATTAACTTGACATTTTTTTTCTAAATAAAAGGGGACCAATGTCCTAGTTTTTCATACCCAAATAAATCATCACATCAAAACTGTTTCATAATAAATATGCATGCGAGGACCAATGTTCTCACTATTAATGAATAATCCGTTTTATGCATGTATTTCACTTTTATAAATGGGAGTTGTATTCCGCTCCTAGTGTTATTGTAATTTATTTTTAAATGCTTTATTTTGGATTTTGCTTACATTTATCGCTTTTGATATGAATGATTGCGCCTTTAATTTAAATTGCATTGTGTGAAAAGTTGATGAAACAATGAATTCAAAACTTAATTATAATATTAATCAAGGTATAAATAAATGAGAAGTCCCGAACCAGCTCTGGTCTTTGGGCTCAAGAGGCTAGAGGTTTACCCTCCAAGACACCTCTTGTGTCACGAGGCTTTAGTGTTAATCCTAGGCTCCTTAGGGCGAGAGGTTTACCTTCCCCCTTTGCCTGGCCCAAAATGGATACTAAGCGCAGTCTTAGGCTCTCCGAGGCGAGAGAAACTTTCCTAATGTTCTATTGGGTGGCGACTCCATGAAACCTCCTTGTTGCTCAACATAGATGCACTTGCGATTTATTGCAAGCTGTCAACGAACCCACAATTGCCTGATCGCCCACGTGCGGGCGGTCGAAGGGGCGGCAGCAGGGATCCGGCGCGCGTCACAAATGAGAAATATTCAAAACCTACACGTATAAAACATCCCTGTTAAGTGCAAAGGCTTAGTGGCGAAAAAAATATAAAACGGACAACCACTCACAGTAGTTATCAATACATACGCAATTGTATGTCAAATATTCATGACCAAAGGAAGAGCATATAAGCAGTATACAACATCATAATATGCCAGTAATGATTAACACATATAATTATAATCGTATGCTCATCTGTTCCATATTAATCATTTAGTATTCACAAATCGCCTGTATTTTCAAGGGGGTGGATAGAGACACATAGGTACTCGATGGTACATCCATTTCTGAAACGTATGAGGATTTAACAAAATCCAGAAATACATAAGGATCAACCATGATCCAAAAACACATTAGGATTGTACCATGGTCCAAACATAGGCTACAGCACTAAAAGGTCCCTATAAGCATGCCTTTCTATCCACAACTCGATAATTGCAGGTTCATTATTCAATTTAGGTCCAACTCGCTATAAGCCATTGAATTTCAATAACATTCAATAAAATTGCGTAAATAAATACCCAATAAAATCCCATATGTATCTTCCAATCATGCAAATAATTTCACATTTATCTATATACAAATTCCATGCAGTTATGCTATTTTTATACCATTCTTTAAGATCTTAACATGCAATTACATGTCCTAAACATTAATCAATTACACTTGTTATGTATTAATAAATTAATGGCTAAAATAGAGGAAGGTCACAGCTGGCAATAATAGGTGCCAGCCGTGACACCCTACACACAAAGCGACTCACGGGTAGCAACGATTGGTACCAGCCGTGAGGTCCCAAAAATCGGCAAAAATTCAATCCAGCAACATGGATCACGGGTGGCAGTGATTGGTGCCAGCCATGACCCCCATCTTTAGGCAATTTTGCCAACCATCAGCATGTGTCACTGGTTGTAGTGATTGGTGCCAACTGCGACACCCCCCTCCCCCCTGCCCCCCCCCCCCCCCCCCCAAAAAAAAAAAAAATTAAAATCTCCAGAACAGAACATTGCAGGTCAACTTCTGTAGCCTAATTTGTATAGCCAAAACCAACATCTAAACTTCATTTTTAGACAAAGTTATCTCTTAACAAATTATCCCCAAGATGTTAACTTTCAAATGGATTTAAAATAAGGTATTTTGGACATCCAAAACTCCATATATGACTCAATAAACCCAAACTGCTCACTGGACCTGGCCAAAGCAAAAATATTTCTGTTTTTCACCATTTTGAGGCACTTAAATTCATAATCTACTCCAGATTCCTAATACACATAATAAGGTACATGTCTTAGATTTCCATCCATTAAAAAGTATGCAATTTGGAGCACTCAAACTCCACTTAGGACTAAAAAAACCACTAAAGGTCCAACAAAAATTGAGCAGAGTTTCTAGGGAAACTCAACTTGCCCAAATTAACCAATTCACACAATAACTATAACAAACACAACTCAATACAATCCATATCCAATATACATACTTTAAAAATAGAAATTCATCAATAAACACACAAACACATAAATTTTCCCAAACCTCTTTTCTTTTGTTCCTTTCTTACTCAATTTGCTCCACTTCCACCTACTTTCTCTTTTCGCTTAGCTTTAGTTCAACTTCCTTCTACAAACACATAACAAATACATAAATAACTAAAAAACATAACTTCACAACCTCTAGACTCATGGTGGAAGAAGACAAGAAGAAAACTAACTAAACTTACCTCTTTAGTTACGAACAAACACTTGAACTTGCTATCAACCAATAGAAACTTGAGCATAATTTTAATGGAGGTTTAGTGACTTAAGAGAAGAAGAAAGAGCTGAAGAAAGGAGGAAGACGAGGTTAGAATTCTGCCCCCTTTCCACCATCCCTCATGGCTCATAAAGCCATACAAATCTCTTCCCATGATCTCTTAATCCACTTCAACCAAATGCCAACTTGTGATTGGTCCATCCATTGACTTTGCTCTTTGGCCCTTAAGTTTCTCCTCTTCTTACATTAACAATTTGACTTAATTCATGCATTGACATATATAAGTTCTTATTTTATGCAATTTAATCAATAGGGGTTAAATGGTAAATCTAAACCTGACTTTTCAAATAATTCCAGTTATGTCCCTACCACACGTACTTGACCAAAAACACAACCTAAGCCACTTTTGTACCCTAATGGTGTTCAAAATGACTAGGGTACAAATCAGGGCCTTATAGCAACGTAGAGTATGAGGATGGCAGCCCAGGTTCCGGGATGTTCAGGTGACTACAGATTGCTAATAGTGTAAGAGACTAGGCTCCTTTTTCACTTGCCTCCACTCTAGCCAATAGCTAAAGAGCTAGATGAGCCAAGGTTTGTGCAGTACAAGCATAAGTAGCACCGTCCTGAGGAGGACCAGCATCAGCCATAGCCGGAGGAGTCCTCTACACCTGAGGGGATGGGCATCGACTTTGACGTCAACGAGATGATAGCACTCCAGTTTCACAACAGGGTCCCATGGAGATGCCAAGTCCGTAACACCCCTTACCCATACATAGGAGGGCTCATCCGCGAAGGGAATGAGAACTCGTATGGACAATGGTGTCACGAAACAAAGAAAAACAATATACGTATACAAAATATATTAATACATAGTTTAACCATCATCAATTATAACAAAAAAACTCATCATCAATTCCATATATCATACTGATTTAAAATACACATAATCAGAACAAGATGCCTGCAAACTCACAACAGCGGATGACGAGTGAACACATTGGGGTACTCGAGGGTATAATCGAAAAGCAACTTCTTTAATTTCTCATTCAAAATATTTTCACATTGGAGGATCTTAAACAAGATTTGAGCACATTGAGGATTGCGAGGATCCAAACGGGGACCTGATCAGGGTTCGGAACACATTGGGGCTGCAGCTACTGAACTCTATTAGGCATGCCTAATTATTCACTAATTTGACTCTTGCAGGCCATGCAATTTTCATCAAATCATATTCATATTGTTCAAAAAATCATCCTTGCATAAGTCTGATAACATCACACGTTCAGAAAATAAATATCAAAAGCACAAGGGAAAATCCATTTTGAAAGCAGGAGGTGTCGCCCTCGCGATGGTTGTCATGCTCGTGACAGAGGCAAGGCTCCCTGAGCACCGCGCTCGCACGAAAAGGAACAGATCAGCTTATGTTGCACTTGCGACATGCATCGCGCTCGTGACAGAACACGCTCGATATTGCTATCGCAATCAAGCACTTGTGCGCACGCTCACGACAGCGCTGCCTAGCCTCAGCTCGGCACTTCGCGCTCGCGATGGAGGTCGTGCTCATAACATCATGCGCGCTGCTGTAGCTCGGTAGAATAGAGCTCAGCGACCTGCGGGATGCTGGAATCACCGAGCTCTATTGCTCTTACGATAGACATCATGCTCATGACGAAGTCTTGTTTTCTAGATCTCCCGCAAATCTTCAGAACTTCCACTCCTCCAAAATTCACCCAAAATCTCCAATCAACCCAAAACTTCAACACACTCAAATCAAACATTCAAATCATTAAAAACAACACAAAACGAACTGTTATACAAATAATCACATTTAAAAAAAATAATTAACATAATAAAAATCTATAATTCAACAAACAATAAATTTTACTTCAAAACTTCATTCAAATGCATATTTTGGTTTAATACTCCACATCTGAAGCATTTCAACACAAATTATTCAAAACCCACAACATTTAAGCAAACATACCCAACTTTAACATCCTAATTTTCCAAAAAATCAAACCAAAACCAAACAATCATAATATGCACAAAATCATAATTTCCCAAACCTTGATATCCTTTGCTCCTAATCATGGGGCTCCACTTCCACAAGCCTTCTTCTTACCCTTAGGTTCTCTAGGAGTCACTTCTGATCAAGAACATCCACAATCACATAAAACTCAAAACCCTAACCCACAAACATACATGAACAAAATCAAAGAAAAAGATGAACAAGAAGAAGAAACTAACTAAAACTTACCAATTTAACTCTTCAGTTGATCAATTTCCACTAACACCCTCTTGAACCAATTCTAGGGCACAAAAGAGGAAGAAGGAAGAGAGGAGACGGGGCAGGGAGAGTGGAAATGGGAGAGGGCTGTAACTTAGCTCTCTCTCATTTTCTCTCTCCTAACTATTTATACCCCTCTTTCTCTTTGCTTGCCACATGTCAAATAGGGGTTGGTGGGATTTGATCACTCATACCTACTACCCTCTTCTACACTACACCCAAGTCTAGACACACTAACACACACACACTAACTCAAAACATACTTCTGCACTCTAATAAAGCCTATTAAACATGCATATAACCCAAATTAAAATAACATATGCCAAAAATACATAGACACATCCACATACAATATGGCTCAAACTACTAGGGTGGGAAACGGGGTGTTACAACTCTCCCCTACTAACAAGAATTTCGTCCTATAAATTCTTACCTAAATTGAACAACTGAGGATACTGAGACCTCATCACTGACTCTGGTTCCCAGGTCGCTTCTTTAACTCCATGATGCTGCCATAACACCTTAACCAGAGGAACTTATTTACTCCTCAATTGTCGCACTTCCCAAGCAAGAATGGCTTTCAGTTCCTCATCAAAAGAATAATCTAGTTGAATTCTTATATCCTGAACCGATAACACATGCGATGGATCCGATCGGTAATGGCGAAGCATAGATACATGGAAAACATCATGCAGCTTAGTCAATTCCATAGGTAAGGCCAATTTATAGGCAATCGGACCAACCTTAGCCAACACTTCATAAGGCCTGATAAATCTAAGACTAAGCTTACCCTTCTTGCCAAAACGCAACACTTTTCTCCATGGTAGTACCTTAAGTAACACCTTGTCTCTAACTTCAAACCGAATGTCCTTCCGCTTCAAATTAGCATAGGACCTCTGTCTATCCATGGCTACCTTCAGATTCTGTTGAACTACTCGAATCTTCTCTTTGGTATCCCTGATCATATCTCGCCCAACAAATGAATTCTCGGTCAATTCTTTCCAATAGACCAGAGTACTACACTATCGTCAATAAAGAGCTTTGAATGGTGACATTCCGATGCTCAATTGATAACTATTATCGTAGGCAAACTCCATGAGCGACACATATCTATCCCAACTGCCCAAAAATTCCAAAGCACAACCCCGAAGCATGTCTTCTAAAATCTATATGACCCGCTCTAACTAACCGTCTGATTGAGGATGAAAAGCCGTACTAAAATTCAACTGAGTACCCAAGGCCACTTGCAGCTCCTTCCAAAACTTTGATGTAAACCTCGGATCCCGATCTGACCCTATTGACAACGGGTTACCATGCAATCTAACCACTTCACTCACATAGATATCGGCTAGCTTATCGATCGAATAATCAACTCTGATTGGTAGAAAATGCTCTAACTTGGTGAGTCGATCTACAATAACCCAAACTGAATTATGCTTCTTCTGAGTCAACAGTAAACATGATACAAAGTCCATGGTTATGTCATCCCATTTCCACTGAGGAAAGAGTAAAGGGGTGAGCAATCCCGAAGGAACTTGATGCTCGGCCTTTACCTGCTGACATGTCAAACATCTAGCGACAAACTCCCCAATGTCTCTCTTTATCCCAGACCACCAATAAAACTGCTTCACATCTCGATACATTTTCTCAATACCGGGATGCATAGTAAAAATCGCATTGTGTGCTTCACAAAGAAGTTTCTTCTTTAACTCATCATTCTCGGGCACACACAAACGATTCCTATACATAAGCACCTGATAGGAGCTAAATTGAAGTATAATTTAGTATTTATTTTGTGTGAGTTTATGTAATTAATCATGTAATTGTTTGTAAAATTTAATGTGATGTGTTAGATTATATTTATTTGTATCAGTTGAGTTTTTATGTTGATTATCTGTGTTTTTAGGTGAAGAAATGAAGAGAAGAGTAAATAGAATGAGCAAGTCATGAGAGAGGAGTAGGTCACACCACACACAAGGAGTCACGCGACGTGAGCATGGGTGACGAGACGTGACTAGAGAAGAAGAATAAAGAAGAAGGAGGAAAAGAAGAGAAGGACTGAGAGAGAGGAAGTCACGCGACGTGAGCAAAGGTCACGCGATGTGACGAGAAGCCAGGAAAGAAGAGGAGGAGGCGAGACAAGGCGAGACGTGAGTGCCAGTCACGCCACACACGCGAAGAGTCACGCCGTGATGGGAGGTAACGTCCTGTGACTGGCCAGAGAGGGAAGAGAAAACCGAAAGAAAGAAAGAAGGAAGAAAATGGGCAAGCGTGTTCTGTCGCGATCGCGACACCGTTGCGAGCGCGACAGAGGCGACCGTTGGGCAGTTTTGAGCCAAAAGTCACATGAAAAGTCACCTTATTTCACCAAACTTTGCAACCATTCTCAAGGGACATCTTCAAAGGACACCAACTTTCAATTATTATCTATAAATATTAGGTTAACTGTAATTTTTTAAGAGGAATTTTTTAGTTAAGTAATTTTTCTGTATTTTGCAAGACAGATTTTTCTTAGTTAAATTTCTATTTAGTTTTATGTTTTGAAGAAGAAGATCAAGGAGAAGGAAAATTTATTTTCAAGAGATTGAGAAAAGGGTTGAAAGGCTTCTATCTTATTCTCTTATTTTTAATTCTTCTCCAATATTTCTATGAATATCATTTTAATGAATTTGCATATTATAATTATTTCTATTTCTATCTACTTTTATAGTCTTTCATTGTAGATTCTCTATTAATATCTTTTGCATGATCTTTACAAGTTAAAGTAATTCGAGAGATTGCTTTATCTGACATTTAATAGAGATTCATTGTCAAGGTATATTTTGAGAAATCGGTGTATTGAGATAATTGCTATAGGTTAGTGTTTATTCTTAAAATATGTAATTAGAAACCTCTAATTCATTAATGAAAATTGTGAGTTAGAATTTTAATTATATGTTTTAGGCATTTTAATTCATGTCGAGAGAGTGAGTTAAAAGTTTATTCTAACTTGGCTTGCATAAAAAGATGAAAGATGTTAATCTAAATGATGGAATCAAGTTCATTGTTTTTAATTCTTCATGATTTATTTTATCTTCTTTTGACTATCATTAGCTAGGTATATTTGGTTTACATGTTAGATTAGATTAAAATCAACTCTACCATTAATTAATCATTGTAAACAAGATTAAAATCAATTAGTAATAGTGTGTAAAAACGTTCCTCGTGGGATCGACATTCTTAAGTACTATTGCGATACACTGTATACTTGCGGTATAATTAGCATCTATAGAAAATGCTCAACAGCACCCCATCCAAAATAGAAAACTTAGATTGTTTACCATTCTGAAAATCATTACTGACAACTTCTCCACGGACAAAAAGATGTTTAGTAAAATAAATACAAGGACGATGTCTATGATAACAACGAAAATCAACATCTAAATTTCTTGCAAGAACAGTAATGATATGCCCATGAGTTATAGGAGATTCATGTCTACTAACACAATTCAATAACTGACTTATAACCCAATAAGACCAATGTACATCCTTTCTTTTATGTACACATCACATCAAAAAGAGTTCATTAAGAGAAACTCTATTAAATTCAGACCTGTTGAAAATCAAAGATGCAAAAATCTTGTGCAAAACCCAATATTTTAAATCTTTGATAAACATTGATTTAGCATCTCTAGCTTTATATGGTGTTTGCAAATCAGTTAAAAAGGTCCAAAATCTATTAGGCTTAAAAGATTTAGGTGGGTCAAATAAACCAGTTTGTGAAAATCCAAACATACGATTCATCATAAAATAAGTTAGAGTGTGTGCTTTACCATCCAAACGAAAATCAATCCAATATTCATTATCCTCATTCTTTTTCAAAGATGTATAAAATTCAAGCATTAAATCAGGATAAATATCTTCATGCATATTGGCAAATCTAAGGAAACCACAGTTAGCCAACATCTCAATCACAGTATTTAACATGCCCACCTGCTCTAACAAATCTGATGGGAAATACTTACATTGTGAAAATTTTCTGTCACAAAGAGTAAGAAATCGACTACCTTCATCCACATAAAATATGGGAAATCCAGCACCAAAGGAATAAAAAATGTCACCCTCTTCAGCCTCCTGCCTTGCTTGTTCAATTCTTAAAATGGATGGATTTTTTGTTCTCACCATTGTTCAACGTGTTAGGTAAATGCAAAGAGTAGTTTACTTCCTTTGTGGAAAAAAAAATCGAAGGAAAAATGCCAATGGGAAAATGCAGAAAGAAACGAAAAGGACAAATGACGATAAAAGAAATACAAAAAGCTATCCTCTAAAGAACTAACGAAACGGGGAAAAAACTGTAGTGCTAATACGTAAATGAGAAATTGGGAACGAAAGGAAATGAAAGAAGATGAAGGGTACAGATGATGAATAGAGAAGAAATAAAACAGAGAGTTCATAGAAATGAGAGACAAAGGGAAATGACAGAGGTAAATCGTGAATGATATCTTGGAAAGAAATGACAGAGATGAATATGGGTTGCGACTCGTGACCTAAAATGAGAAGAGTTTACAAATGAGAGGGAAAAATTTAGTGAAATAGAAAAGAAAGAAGGAATATGAAAAGTCCCGATGTTTTAGGGTTTTGAATTTAAAATTTCCCTCTTTGATTTCGGATTGTGTGATTTAAGGGGATTAAAGTTAAATTAAAGTTAAGCTAAGCTAAATTAATGGAAAGTAAAATAGTAATATGAGGAAAAAGAAAATTTAATGCAAATAAATTAAAAATTAAGAAGTAAATAAAATAAACTAAAAACTTACCTGAATTGGCAATCAAGTGTCACGAGTCGTGAGGAATCGTCACGACTCGTGACGCTCCTCACTTACCTAGGCGACCTCTCCTTAGCATGTCCACCCCGTCATGAGTCGAGCATGGAGTCACGACACGTGAAGATGTACAGCTACCTACCTGAAATGTGCATCATTGCCTTTTATCGCGATCGCGATTCTTGTCGCGATCGCAACAGAAGCCTCAAGCGCAAACTTGATACATTCTGTCGCGCTCGCCATTGTTGTCGCGCTCGCAGTAGAATACAACATCTGCAAAAATCGCTTGTTTTTTTTTAATTATAATAAATAAAATAACAGCTATTCTTACTAGGTTGACCTGAAGGACAAAAATTAACTATATTAGTAATAGTAAAAATTAATCAACAAATCAATATAAAATAATTTAAAATAACAAAAAGCACATACATAAATAAAATTTAATTAAGTAACCTTAACAAGAGAACAAAAATATTATGGTTTCATGTGGCCCCTAGGATTTTCTTCCGTATTTCTTGGAAGAGATCCTAGACTCCTAGAAGATAAAGAACTAGCTAATTGTCCCAATTGAATTTGAAGATTATGAATCGATGAAGCATGATTCTTAGTAATTTGGTCAACTTTTGCTTCAAGTTTCTTTTGATTTTCATCTTGAGCACTCATCTTAAAATTTATCTCCTCAATGAATTTATCAATTTTTCCTTCAAATGCTCCAAACCTATCTTGTGGGTGTTGATACCCTACACCTCTATTTTGATTGTTATTATTATTATTTCCCCATGATAAATTAGGATGACTCTTCCAACCAGGGTTATAGGTGTTAGAATAAGGATTACCATGCCCTTGACCATGAATAAAATGAACTTGTTCTTCCTTATTAACCATGCCTAAATTGCAATTGTCACTCTTATGCCCTTGTTGACCACAAACATTGCATGCATTTGATAAATTACCACCCATACTTAAGCTATTAACTCTATGATTCAATGCTTCAATTTGGGCTTGTAATGCCACCATAGAATCTACTGAATGTACCCCCCTAGCATTAGAATTATTATACTCCCTTACTCTTTCAGGAGGCCACATACAGTTATTCATTGCCATCTCTTCCAATAGCTCAAATGCTGCTTCAGTTGTTTTTTTCATTAAGGATCCACCAGCTGCAGCATCAATTGTTCCTCTTGTAGTTGGGTTAACTCCATTATAAAAGGTTTGCATCAAAAGCTCCCTTGGAAGGTTATGGTGAGGACACATTCTTTGCAATTCTTTGAACCTTTCCCAAGCCTCATATAATGATTCATTGTCATTTTGAACAAATGTAGTGATATCCTTTATGATTTTTGCAGTTTTCGCTAAGGGAAAGTATTTTGATAAAAACGCTTGGGCCAATTGGGCCCAAGTGGTTATAGATCCCCTTGTTAATGAATTCAACCAAGCCCTGGCTTTATCCTTCAAAGTGAATGGAAAAAGCCTAAGCTTGATTGCATCAGCCGAAACCCCATTTATCTTAAAGGTATCATATATCTTAAGAAAGTTGGCCAAATGAGCATTAGGATCCTCATTTGCCAAACCATAGAATTGTATACTATTTTGAATCATTTGTAAGAGTGAAGGCTTAATCTCAAATTTATTTGCATTTGCCGTGGGCCTTACCACTCCTTGTTGAGCACCACTCAAGGCAGGTGTAGCAAAGTCCATCAATCTTGGCGGATTTTCTTCAGCCATGATAATTGGTCTCTTATCCTTGTTCTTCTTTCTATTGGATTTCCGGTTACTTGACAAAAACCGTTCAATTTTAGGATTTAAGGGTTCAAGCTCTTCTAAAAAACTCTTTGTACTAGGCATGAACTTGCAAATCCTGTAAAACAAAAACAAAACACAAAGTTAAACTAAACAAACAAACAAATTAAAACAAAAGAAAATATTGTAATCCAAAATCATAAATCAAGTTTAATAATGGCAAAACAACCATTCCCCGGTAACGGTGCCAAAAACTTATTGCGCATTTTCTATATATGCTATATACCGCAAGTATACGGTGTACCGAAATAGTACTTTAGATATCGATCCCACGAGGAACGCGTTTTACACACTATTACTACTCAATTTTAATTTTATTTACAATTATCAAATAGAAAGGTGATTTTAAACTAATCTAACATGTAAACCAATTAAGCCTAATTATTGATAATCAAAACAAGATAAAATAAATCATGAAGAATTAAAGATAATGAACTTGATTCCATCATTTTGATTAACATCTTTCATCTTTTTATGCAAGCCGAGTTAGAATAAATTTTTAACTCACTCTCTCGACATGAATTAAAATGCCTAAAACATACAATTAAAATTCTAACTCACAATTTTCATTAATGAATTAGAGGTTTCTAATTACATGTTTTAAGAATAAACGCTAACCTATAGCAATTATCTCAATATACCGATCTCTCAAATATACCTTAATAATGAAATTCTATTAGATTTCAGTTATAGCAAACTTTCAAATTACTTTAACTTATAAAGATCATGCAAAAGATACTAATAGAAAATCTGCAAGCAAAGACTCTTAAAATAGATGGAAATAAAGAATGTTAATAATGAACAAATTCATTAAATTAGTATTCATTAAGCGACAGAGAAGGAATAAAAGATAAGAGTTTAAGATAGAAGTCCTTCAACCCTTTTCTCAATTCTTCAAATAGATTTTCTTCTCCTTGATCTTCTTCTTCAAAAAATGAAAACTAACTAAGAACTTTAACTATAAATCTGTCTTACTAAATACAGAAAATTACTTAACTAAAATTCCATTTTTCTAAATGATAGTTAAATTACATATTTATATGTGTTATTTCAAGGTTTGTGTCTCTTGGAGGTGTCTTTTAAGAATGGTTGTAATTGTAGGTGAAAAGATGCGACTTTTCAAGGAAAACTGGTCCAACGGTCACTTCTGTTGCGATCGCGAGAATATCGCGCTCGCGACAGAATGCAGATTTGGCTTTTCCCTCTTTCTTTTCTCCCTTCGCTTTTCTTCTTCTCTCTGGCCACTCACGAGTCGCGACCTCCAATCACACATCGTGACTTTGCATGTGAGTCGTGACCTTCCGTGAATCGTGACCTGCTTTCGCCCTTCCTTCTTCTCACTCGTTCTTGCATCGTCACGTGTCGTGATCTCTTGTCACGACTCGTGACCTTCCTTCTTCTTTCTTTCTTTCTTCTTTTCACGCTGGCCTCTTTGCATCGTCACGAGTCGCAATGTGGATTCACGACTCGTGACCCTACTCTCACAACTCCTCCTCTTCTTTTCTTCCTTCCCTCTGCGTTCTTCTTCGCCAGTCACGACTCGTGATCTAGCATCACTAGTCGTGACCCTTCTCTGCTCTCGTGATCCTCTCCACATATCTGCTTCTTCTCTTCATTTTTCACCTAAAAACACTAGTAAACACAAAAACATGCAATCTAATACCAATAAACATAAACTAACACATATGACATCAAATATACACACAATTACATGATTAATTTCAAAAACTCATACAAAACATACACTAAATTATACCTCAATTAAACTCCTATCACTTACTTTTCTGAACCTCCTGGAACACCTTCTGCAGCTTCTCATCATCTTTCTGGGCATCAACAATCAACTGCCTTAAAGACGGCTTAGCTTTCAAGTGGGCAACCAAAGCCCGTTTCAAATCCAATCTTCGCTTATAACACTGCAATAAGAGGGCTAAAACTAACTTCTAACTCAAACCATCCGCAACAACATTAGCTTTGCCCGGATGGTATTCCAAAATACAGCCGTAGTCCTTAAACAGTTCCAACGAACGGTGTTGCCTCATATTCAACTCTTTCTGCGTGAGGAGATACTTCAAAATTTTGTGGTATGTGAAAATCCTACATGTCTCCCCATACAGATAATGCCGCCAAATCTTAAGAGCAAAGATCACAACAGCTAAGTCTAAATCATGCATCGGATAATTCTTCTCATGAGGCTTCAACTGATGAGACGCATAAGCCACAACCTTACCCTCTTGCATCAGAACACAGCCAAGTCCAACTCCTGAAGTGTCGCTGTAGAATAAAACTCCTTACCGGAAGTGGGTTGAGTAAGTACAGGAGCTTCAATTAATAATCTCTTTAACTGCTCAAAACATGATTGGTACTTGTCAAACAATTCAAACTTGACTCCTTTCCTCAAAAGTCTAGTCATAGGAGCAGCAATGACCGAAAACGCCTTCATAAAGCTTCGGTAATACCCAGCCAAACCCAGGAAACTTCTCACTTCCGGTACATTCTTAGGCGCCTTCCAATTCATAATAGCCTTAATCTTGGCCGGATCAACTCGAATTCCCTCAACCGAAATAATATGACCCAAAAAAGATACTTCCTTAAGCCAAAAATCACACTTACTGAGCTTCGGAAATAGATGGTGATACCTCAACACCTAAAGCACTATCTGAAGATGCTCTTCATGCTCACTCTCATTTTTCGAGTACACCAGGATGTCGTCAATAAATACCATAACAAATTGGTCGAGATATAGCCCAAACACTAAGTTCATCAAATCCATGAAAGCCACTGGAGCATTAGTCAAACTAAATGGCATCACAAGGAACTCATAGTGGCCATATCGCGTTCGAAATGCAGTCTTAACCACATTTGCATCCTTAACCTGAAGCTGATAATATCCAAACCGAAGATCAATCTTAGAAAAGATTCCCGCATCTTTAAGCTGATCAAATAAGTCCTCAATCCTAGGCAACAGATACTTATTCTTCACAGTAACCTTATCAATTTGTCGATAGTCAATGCACATCCTTAACGTACCATCTTTCTTTTTCACAAGCAAAACCAGAGCTCCGCAAGGAGATATGCAGGGTCTAATAAATCCTTTATCCAATAGCTCTTGTAATTGAGTTTTAAGTTCCCTCAATTCTGCAGGAGCCATTCAATAAGGTGCCTTAGAAATAGGAGCAGTACCCAGTAATATCTCTATGGACAACTCCACTTCCCTCTCCGGAGGTAACCAAGGTAACTCACTAGTAATCACATCCTCAAACTCCCTAACCACTGGGATATCCTCAATCTTAACTTGACTGCGCTTAGAGTCCAACACAAGCGCTAAAAAGGCCTCACAACCTTTCCTCCTAAATCTCCTAGATTGCATGGCAGAAATCACATTCCCCAAAGAACCCGAGCCTAAACCCTTAACCACCACCGGAGACTGATATCTATCCCACAACACAACAGTCTTCCTATGACAATCTACCACTGCCCGGTGCTTACTTAACAAATTCATTCCCAAAATCAAATCAAATTCCCAAAAAGGAAAATCTATCAACTCCGCTGGGAAATCTACACCATGAACCAACAAAGGACAATTCCTAAACACTCTACTCACATTGACACTATGCCCTAAAGGACTGGTCACATAAATCTCATAATCTAATTGGTTAATTTCATGCAACTTATCAAATAACTTATTAGAGCATAAGTATGAGTGTGTAATGGCCTAAATTACACCTTGGTAGTAATTAGTTTAATTGGCTTAATTGAGGAGGTGTGTATGTGTGCTAATTTGTGATGTTGACAAAATCAAAATAAAAGGAAGGACTTAATTGAATAACTAAAGATAGTTTAACTCGTTTATTGGTAAAAGTGCAAGATAATATTAATGAAGATTAATTAATAGATAATTGGGACTAAGTAAATACAGATTTGCTCAAGTGGGATTAAGAAGAAACTAGTGGATTCCACGTATGTTCTTCTTGTGCAGCCAACTTTGAGTTTACATGCAATATAAACCTATAGAAGAGAGAGATGGCACCATTTTTGCATGTGTTCTTCGGCAGGGTTCTCTCCAAAATTCTATTCTTCACTTTCTTCTTTCTTTTGAGTTACAATTCTTTCAAAACATGAGCCCATAAATTCTGTTAATTGACTAAGAAATTGTTTAGTAGAGTTGGGGATTTTAGCTAGTAAGGTGAGTAAATCGGATTCCCATCTCTTTTTACCTCTTTTCTTGTTGGTATTATGATTGAGTTGGTTTTGGTTTCTTATTGCAAATTCTAGAATGGGGGTGATGGATGAAGAGATTGAACCTAGCCAAGCTAAGGATAGAGAGAAAATTGGAGAAGCTTGTGTCAAGTGAGCAATTGGAGCAAAGTATAGAGAGGTTTGGGAACTAATTATTTGTGTGTGTGTTAGTTAATTGCTTGTGTACATTAAGGGTGTAAATTGTACTCTGTGGTGTGTTGAATTAAAGAAATGAACATGTTGACTGGTAATGAATGTCATGAGCTGATTGGCCTAAGATTGAACTCTAATTTTGAATGAATTATGAAATGCTATATTTATGTTAATGAAAGAACTTTGTTAGAAAGTGTATATGACGTGATGTGTAACACCCTTATACACCCTTATACCCGTAAATGATACGGATACCGGATGTCACAACACTGTATGCATAGTCAGACACTGAAGAATCACTCAATAGCTCTAAATTTTTTTTTTCAATAACAAACACAACCATACATACACTAACACATAACAATACCATATACCTTGTGTCCCTTTTTCGCGGTCGTATACATGCCATATCAAACCTCGATCATTGCTGCCGATATCTTTGTCAAGTCGATACTACATCTTTGGCCACATTAAAATCTACTATAACTTGCGCGCAGTAATACTCTACGCGCTGAGCATAAAATGCCCAGTGGTGGATACATATCCTAAATTTTCCACACTAATATCACATGCATGCACACACAATTATTCTTTTTACTTTATTTAAATTATAGGAGTATTAGTTCTTAAGATTTTCGATTATTTATTATACACTTTTATGGGGTTCAATATCTTTATTTTCCTTACAATCACTGTACTTTAACTAATTATTTTCAATACTGTTGTCAATATCACTATCACTTTCACTTTCACTATCACTGTCACTTTCACTTTCATTTTTACTTTCGCTATCACTTTTACTATTAACTCTTACGATATTTAACTATTACGTTCTTAATTTTAGTCACTTATCATTTCATCTCTTATTTACATTCTTATGGCTTTATTTTAATACTCTTCAATTCGATTTTCAATTCGTTATTTATTATTAGTAATTACTCAACACTATAACACTACGATCCGGTTATCACTTATCAATCGATTTCCTTTACTATCCGTTGACATTATCTTATTTTATTTCTTTAACTACTTATTAAATAGTTATCGTTTCAATATTCGTACACTGATTTACTACTATGACTCGTTTTAATTAATTTTTTTTGTACCATTTCGTTAGCCTCTTTTACTACACTAGTTCTTTACATTAATATGTTTCCACTACAACAGATCTTTCATTAAATTATTTAACGTTAACTATTTATGAATTATTTTATCACCGACTAAATACACTACAAATCAGTCACTAGATTACTTGAATGCTAATAAATTCGATCACTATATCTTTATTTAGTTCTTAATCAAAGTTATACTTATTATTACTGACATTATTATTATTTCTATTATTCACTTTAGAGATCCTATGTTAATTTATTCCAAACACAATTAAACATTTACCTTAACAATTATTTTAATCCATTTTGTTTGTATTGTCGTTACAATTTGTAATCTCATCATAAATACTTACTTTCCTTTTTAATTCCATTCACTTTTACATTTACGATTATAACGGGTCTATAAATTCCTTTCGCATTATCACTTTCTTGTTCACACACTAAAATCTATCATTTTTAATCTTCACTTATCATTTCTCATTACTTTTCACTAAACTCTTTCTATATTATCACTTAACAAAACATACCATCAATTTCATTAATTCTTTATAACTTTTATTTACTTATCTTGCACTATAATTTAATTCACTATGGCCCCCTTAATTATCTCTTCATAATTTATTCTTCGAACGTTTCACTTTATTAATACTATTATTATGCTCATTGACAACTTCTTTAATTTCTATTGTACTTATATTACTATTATCATCACTATTTACATTATTAGTCTATTCATTTCCGTGTCACCCCTTATTGACTTATGTATATATTTAGATTAATATTTTCTTCGGTTCACTATTAGTCAATTTTCTCATTATTCACATTTAAATCCCAACTTTATCTTATAATAATCAATTTCAATTAAATTCTCACTGAATTACTTATTCACAATATTGACATTTTGCCTCTTTATCTTTCATTGCCACTTATTTATAATTATATCCTCAAATTACACATTCATTTACATTCTCTATATATACACAAATCAGTTATAATTATTATTTATTTAATATTTATTCATACAATAATTTTCTATGCTTCATAAATCATTTATTCACTAATTATCAATTATGTATTTATTATCCATATCATCTACTAATTTACACTTTAATCCACTAACAATTCTCAATATTATAATTCCACATTTTGGTTCCTACGCTTTATATTAACACACATTCTTAACCTTAATTGATTCATTTTACAAAAATGCTACTACTATATTACATTACCATATTTATTAATTATTTGTCACACATTTCATCAATTAATTCTTACCATAATACTTCCATCTAAATTGCACTTTACACTTTGCTTAAATTCCAATTTTTACTATTTCAATTTGCTATAATTACACTTGTGCCACTACCTTTTCCTAATACCACTTTTCTTTTCTTTTATTTATTATTACTATTATTATTATTATTATTGTTTCTTATTAAATCATTAATCACACTTACTCAATTAAATTCATCAATTTAATCATATAATTACTTATCTAAATCACATTATCCACTAATTACATTTTAATTCTTTAATTAAATTTATTATTTCTTTAATTACACTTTTATTCTTATCCTTTTTTCATGATTTCCAATTATACCCTTATCTTCTCCATTAATAACATTTATGTCCCCACAATTACATTAATTCCATCCATGTCCTTTCCTTTACCTTAATTACATCTATATCCTCTCTTTTTCACTAATTCCATTTATGTGCTCACTTTTACATTAATTACCACTTTGCCCTTCATTATTCATTAATTACCCTTTTAACCTTACATATTTTCCATTTTACACTTTTACCCTTATTTACTTATTTTAATTACTATTTTACCCTTTTTACACTCTTATTCCATTTTTAACCTTACATTTTCACTAAATTACATTTAAGCCCTTATTTTATCACTTTCCCACTAATTTACTATCTTAACCTCATATTTTGTCAAAATTACGATTTTGCCCTTACACTTACACTTTTCATCTAACTTTCTCACTTTCCACCAACTTTTTACAAAATTACCATTTTACCCCTAAACTTTCCATTTACTTCATTTTAGTCCCATTTTCACTCATTTTCACTTTTATTACTATTTGGATCATTTCTATTGCTTATTTACCAATTATGCCCTTCGTATGAATCCAGTAGAAAACCTACTGACCGGATATGCGGGACATGGACCCCACAGACCCATTACACTTTAGAATGATCCCAGTAGGACCATTTCACTACACTGCACTACACTGATCACTGAAATCACTGGATACACTGTAAACACTGAACACTACACGGAGATAAACCGTCATTGGTCTATCAATAGCGAGTCGTCATGACTCGTACCGCGGTGTGGAATCCCTATGGCTAGCCAATTATATCCTGGACTAGATTTCACTACCAGACATCTACTAAGGGCAATATTTCATCATTATTCATATAAATATCACACTTTATCACTAAGCATATTTCAACATACACATTATTTTCACTTGCACTTTTGCATACACACTTGTTTCTCACTATTTAATCACTTTATACCCTTACATCACATATACCATCAAAATACACATGTAATTATTCACTTATATCATTCGGCCAAGACTTCCATTTTTCATATCATGCACTATAATTTTATTTATTCACTCAATCACACTTATTTCATGTTATACATCTCATATATGCCATTATATTGCCAAAAATCATCACATATTCAATTGTATTCTTCCCTAAACCATTCGTCCTCACTTTCCTTCCTTCACTAAGTTTTCTTTTAATTCTTTTATTCACTCAATCATACATTACACTAATTATACATGTTATAAACATCAATTATTAGCATTAAATCTTATTAGAACTTATGTTTTTCTTAGGATTTCCATTCGGCCTCTAAAGCATATTTCATACCACTTTGTTTTAATTTATCTTAAGCATGTTTATACACTTAATTAGTCCCACTAAGCATGTTTATCAAGTTAGATTCAATTATACATGCATATTTCACATGCACACTATACAAACATAACCTAAAATCATGCCTTTACAATGGAAAAGAAAGGATATTGTATCCACTAACCTTATTTCCTTGCTTTCCACCATTTAAGCTTGCTTTCCATGCCTTATCTCCTTGAAAAACCATCACCTCCATAAACTTCCTTATGTGGCCGAATACATAACCCTAGGAAACACCCATTATTTCTCTTCATTTATTCAATATAACTATATAAATATCTTCTACATACCCTAAAATACCTATTTGAACCATTAGATTAAATTATAGAACTTAAAATCTCATACCTCACTTTTAGGGCATAACCTTGAACTCTTAGTTTTTCCCACTTATTCCACTCCAAATGAGCTTTTGAGACAATCAACAATGAAAAGAGGGGCTGTATTTTACTTAGGAGGGTTTGATTTGGGGAGACCTTTGAAGAAAGAAGAAGAAAATTCAAGAGAAAAAGAGAGAGGAAAATCCGGTCAAGAAGAGAAGTGGAGAGGCTGCTGGATTTGTGAAGATTTCTCTAGAGAAATCTTATATTTTCAGCTTATATAAGGGTCTTAATGGTTCAGGCCAAGCCCAATAAAAGTGGCCCAAACAATTCAAGCCCATTTTCCATCCAAAAATTATTTTCCTCACTTACCAAGCTCAATTTCTCTCAAAATAAATTCCATAATTCTCAAAATATATAATTTATTCTCTACATAAAATCTCAGCTCAATCGGAGGTCGTTTCCCGGTCCGTTAATTCCTTACCAGTCCGATAACTCAATTTTTGTCTTACCATAAAATTTATTTTTCTTTACCAATTGATTCCCCATAATATCGCAAGCACAACCATGCTTTTAGATAATTTTTCTGAGGCCCAGAGCTCCATTTAAAGCTTAGTCAAACTTTGGTCAAACCTAGTCAACCAAAAGTCAACTGGACCGGTCTGATCGGTTTGATTCACTGGTTGAACCGGTTTGGTTCAATTTTTACCCATAGCGTCATTTTCACTCTTATATGCCCATTAGACCTTAATTTCATGTAACACCCCAAATTGGGCCTAGTCGGAATCGGCAAGCTAAGTCAGTAAGTGAAGGGTATTTCGGTAACTTATGCATGAGTAATATGGATAATAAGGCTTTAGTTGTTAAGAAATTAATTAAATAAAATTAGTAAAGGAATTATTATGGTGTGTTAATAGTGTATGGTAGTAGGATGTTTATGGCTAAGAGATTTCATTGAGTGGTTTATGAGTATGGTACCTTGGAGATATTTGCATAAAAGAAATAATTATCAAGTGGATTTTGGGTATGGAACTAAGGATGTAAGAGTTATGTTAGCATGTGTGTGTAAGATAGGGAAGTAGGGTATGAGTAAAGGAAAAGAATTAAGTGTAGGTGAGAGTATGGGAGTAGGGTATTCTTGTGGGATCAAATCCTATGAAAGAGTGACACTTGGCAAGTGGATAGAGTTGAATTTAATGAGTTGAGAGAGAGAGAGGACAGCTGTAAAATCACTTGGGTTTTCTTCTTCCTTTCCCGTACTCCTCTTCCTCCTCACGCCATTCATCTTCTTCTTCTTTCCTTTTTCTTCTTTACTCGTTTCTGCTCTTTCTTCTTCCCTTGGGTAGTTTGAGTTGCTTCTAAGAGGTAAGTTAGGATTATAGATGACTGATTTCTCTTGTTTTGCTTTTAAATTGGATGAATTAAGGTTATAGATTAAGTAATATTTTGGGTTTGTTTGTGCAAGTGATTGGTGATAGGAAGAAGCAAAGTAAAGGAAAAGAGAAGATTTAAAGCTTGAAGAGAACAACTATTGTGCAACAAGAGGTTTGGGAGTTGATTTCCTTTAATTGAATTTTAAATTTGTTTTTACTCTAAATTCTTTTTGAGTGATGAATATACATTGGTATATGATTTCAAATGAATTGAGTGTTTTGATATGAGTCTTATGCATGTATTGGTGTGGATAAATGTATTAAAAATGCTTGATGTGGCTTAAGTTGAAGGTGTGTGAGAATTGAAAGTGAAGTCTAGGATTGGGTAAATTCGGTTTCGTTCTCATTTGACCCCTGTGCAGTGTTTTTGTCATAAGTAGAGTTTTAGAATTCCAAACCATGTGATTCTGGAGTCATTAGAACCATGACTTCTATTTCTTGAAAAGTCGTAGAAATAGCCTTAGACAAATTCTCGCTTTAAGACATCGAAATATTGATTACAAATGTAGTGTCCCTGTTGTGTCGGGTTGTTTGAACAGTATGGGTTGTGGAGAACATATCTCGAGTTATAGATGTCCAATTGACCTGAAACTTGCTCCATTTGAAAGTTAAGACGTAGGAGAATATTTGCTAAGAAGACCACTTTTCCTACAAATGAGGTTTATAGGTCGGTTCAGGCAGTACAAGTTGGGCTAGTTGAGCAGTTCCGTTTGGCTTTAGGGGTGAGCCTCTGTCGCGATCGCGACAGTGTCGCGACCTCGCGACAGAAAAATGCGTTTTTAAGCTTTTCTTCCTCATTTTTAACCCTTAGTTGGTTTGGGACACTTGCCTTTCCTTTCCCTTCTTTAGGTTAAGTATTTTGGGCACGTTTTGCTTCCGAAGTGCATCCGAACTTCGTGGTTACTGTCTAAAACTTAGTCCTTCCTTGTTTAGAGTTTGGAAATAGGATTGATGTTCAAAATAGTTTAATGGTTATAGTTTTGATTTAGATGATGCATGAAGCCTTGAATGTGAGCAATTGAACTTAATAGTGTTAAATGACGATTAGTATTGATATTATAGTTTGTGTATAGGGATAGTGTTAGTGGCATGAATTATTTGTATTTCTTGGTATGGATGTTGTATTCATGTTGTCAAGGATGTGTGGCTTGCTGGAAATGAGGTAAGAGACATTTGATTATGTTTCGTGTGTTTGTGGGTGAGTTTGAGGAAGGAAAGACCCCGCAGAATTCTGTAGATTTTCGGAATCATGACTCTGTCGCGATCGCGACACTGTCGCGAGCGCGACAGAGACCGGTGATCCTGATGCTGTGCCATCGCGAGCACGCGACGCTGCCGCGAGCCCGCGATAGCAATAGCTCTGTGCTCTCTGTCGCGAGCGCGACAGAGCACTTTTTTTGGCCTGGGCTATCGCGAGCACGCGACTTGTCGCGACCCCGCGATAGTCATGCTTGCCCTCTGTCGCGAGCGCGACAGAGCCAGGCTCTTCTTTCCTTCCCGCGACCGCGAAGTCTGTCGCGCGCACGCAGCAAGAGACTATGGTCTCTGTCGCGAGCGCGACAGGCATCGCGAGCGCGACAGATGTGTTGTGCTGAATGAGGTTTCTTGGTGATTTCAATGCCTAATTTCTGAACTTATAGTACCTTTAGGTTTATTCTTCGACTATTTTATGAAGTATACTAATATAATTGAATGTATTATGCATATCTATATTGATGATCTCTCTAAGATCATTATGTTATGCTTAAGTGCAAATTGTATGAGGCATAATTGACTTTATGAATTTATTCATAAGTCTTATCTATTGCTAATTATGTACAATGATATATATTAAGTGATTTGAAATATGATTTGTATGATGCATGACCTGCGAGAGTCAGTCTAGTGGATAGTTAGGCATGCCTAATAGAGTCTTTGTAGCTGCAGCGCCCTTTGAACGATTTGGACCCTGATCAGGTCCCCGAATGGTTCCTCGCGAACCCCTATTATGTGTATGTGTATGGATCTTGTTTAAGGTCCTGTTCAATGAAATGTTGCCTTCCGACTTGTACCTGTATGGTACATTATATTATGTGTTCCCTCTGAGGGTTACCCGGTCAAAGATCGGGCTATGTGTTTCCTCATGAGGTCTCTCTCTCAGTACTCGTTATCCACTACTTTGAGTCAGCAGGTATTTCGTTTGCTTTATCTGATATGAACATGAAAATGTGATATCCGAATGTGTAAGATCTCGGTCATATGAATCAGTTATGAATATAAGAATGTGGTATCAGTATGAGTATGATTTTGGGATATGTGAAGGCGCCTATCAATCTCCGAGTAGGCTTAATGTAACTCTAAGATGTATATTGTACTTTTGTCCTTATCTGTAAAGGATCTTGTATATAATATGTGTGATTGAAGTCGGTGTGGTATATAAAGTTGACAATACATTTTTGTATAGTAATACAATAAATTAACATGTATATGACTGCGAGTTTGAATTATCGAATATGACTGTTGAAGTATAGGTATAGTAAAATGTGTTTACGTTCTTGGCATGACAATTGGTTGTGTTAATCATATGAGTATAGGACCACATTTAGGAACATTTGAATGCGTGGCTATTGTATAAAGCATGTATAGCTATTTGTTAGGACTTTATGCATTTGCTGTTGTGTATGCGTTTTGCTTTGGCGACCGTTGTGAATGGCCGTCTATATTTTTGTATACTCTCCCCACTAAGCGTTATCGCTTAGCACGGGTTCTTTTTCCCGTGCAGGTGGCAGGTCTGGTTCAGTTCGAGTCGCACAGCTGCAGAGTCGGCCACATAGGAGCTAGGAGTTTTTGTTTTTGTCCAGCTTCTTTATTTTGGATGTTGTAATTCTGTAAAATATGTATATGTAATATTATGCAAAGAGACTGAAGTAACATTTTGAGCGATGTAAATATTTGTCATTGAAAATTTCCTCTATTTTTATCGTCTGTCTGTAATTTCTGCTGCATGGTGATAAACTTACATATCTGTGTGTTTCTACTTAATGTAAGGGCGTAAATGAAGTATGTATGATCAGTCTGTGCCTGCAAGTTAAGTCAAGTTTTTAATTAACCTGTATTTCGTATGTATGTTATGTATGAAAGCATGCTTCCGTACTGTGCATGTGAATATCTGTGTGATTGAGCGTCGGGTAACGCGTCCGTCGGCGTCCTTCCAACGGGGACGGCGATGGGGGTGTCACATTTGGTGGTATCAGAGCATAAGGTTCTGGTTGCCTTATTTGTTTGAGTATCGGGTCTTTGTATGTTACTTGTTATGTGTCGAGTCTTTGTTTGAGAGTCAGTTTTGTGTCGTGGCCTAATGCAGATGTGTTTTGTCCTGTGTGTGTTTAATGGTTAGATGGAGTCTAACCCTAGTGAGAAGGTGGATGAGACGACCGATAGTGTGAACCCAGTTAGCGTTGATCAGAGTGTTTCCGAGCAGCCTCGGGCTAGGGATTTTGGTTCTGTTTCCGATGATAGGGCACTAGTGCGAGGGTTGGTTCGGATTTTGGATAGGTTGACTACCCCTCATGTTCCTCAAGATTTCGCTCGGAAGGAACTTCAGAAGAGAAAGATATCGAGTAAAGAGGTACCAGCGGGTAAAAAGATTCGAGAAGTTCCGGTATGCCAATTCTGTCAGAAGCAACATTGGGGTCCTTGTCGGAGGCTCACTAGAGCTTGCTTCCGATGTGGCAGTAAAGCCCATCAGCTTGCCAAATGTCCGAAGTCAAGAGAGAATCTAGCTAGGCAAGCTAGGAAGGATATGGAGGAATTGCTTAGAACCACTCGTGGGCCAACAAGACTTGTTGAGCACCGTAGTGTAGTAACAGAGCCTGCAGAACCTTCTGGTAAGTTTTATTTTAAGGTGTTTGAGTAAAGTTGTTCTAGTAATCTGAGGTGGAAAGGTATTTGGATTCCATAAGGTTTTGGTAGTACTCTATATACCTGTCAGCTATCTCCAGAAAAGTATTTGAATAAAAGCATATTAAATCATGGGGATGGGACTAAATGCATCATTACAGCATTACTTGCATTTCCTCAGCATCACTTTGCATACATGAGCCATCACATTTTCATTGCATCATCATCCCTTTGACCATACATAAAAAGCATTTGTATATGTGTTTTGATTGAGAGAAAGCTGACAGGGTGTACGTGTACTATTTGCTGTTAGGAACAAGAGTAGTAAGAATAAATAAGTAAGTGGATGGAATTGCGCGCTTCTGTATAAGATAATTAAATAATAAGTACTGTAAGATTTATGTGATGATTTAAAAGTGAGAACAAAATTGAGACTAGTGATGCTAGTAATCTAGGAGGGAATGTTACAGTCATTTTAATGAAGGAAAGAGTATAGTGAATGTGTGAACGATTCTGTATTTAAAAGACGAGAAATGTTATGAGAAAGGAGTTAAGTGAAAAGATTGACATGAGGGTGATAGAATGTAAACGATCTGTAACTCAAAATTATGGAGGTGTTTAGTTAGTAAGAAGGATTTCTACTATATGTCTTGATACTAGTAAAAGTGATTTGAATAGTATAATGTTAGTGCGTGAATGTTAAAATAAAGATTTTGAAATTCAGAAAATCAGATATAAGTGAATTTCGAGGACGAAATTCTTTAAGGAGGGTAGATTTGTAACACCCCAAATTGGGCCTAGTCGGAATCGGCAAGCTAAGTCAGTAAGTGAAGGGTATTTCGGTAACTTATGCATGAGTAATATGGATAATAAGGCTTTAGTTGTTAAGAAATTAATTAAATAAAATTAGTAAAGGAATTATTATGGTGTGTTAATAGTGTATGGTAGTAGGATGTTTATGGCTAAGAGATTTCATTGAGTGGTTTATGAGTATGGTACCTTGGAGATATTTGCATAAAAGAAATAATTATCAAGTGGATTTTGGGTATGGAACTAAGGATGTAAGAGTTATGTTAGCATGTGTGTGTAAGATAGGGAAGTAGGGTATGAGTAAAGGAAAAGAATTAAGTGTAGGTGAGAGTATGGGAGTAGGGTATTCTTGTGGGATCAAATCCTATGAAAGAGTGACACTTGGCAAGTGGATAGAGTTGAATTTAATGAGTTGAGAGAGAGAGAGGACAGCTGTAAAATCACTTGGGTTTTCTTCTTCCTTTCCCGTACTCCTCTTCCTCCTCACGCCATTCATCTTCTTCTTCTTTCCTTTTTCTTCTTTACTCGTTTCTGCTCTTTCTTCTTCCCTTGGGTAGTTTGAGTTGCTTCTAAGAGGTAAGTTAGGATTATAGATGACTGATTTCTCTTGTTTTGCTTTTAAATTGGATGAATTAAGGTTATAGATTAAGTAATATTTTGGGTTTGTTTGTGCAAGTGATTGGTGATAGGAAGAAGCAAAGTAAAGGAAAAGAGAAGATTTAAAGCTTGAAGAGAACAACTATTGTGCAACAAGAGGTTTGGGAGTTGATTTCCTTTAATTGAATTTTAAATTTGTTTTTACTCTAAATTCTTTTTGAGTGATGAATATACATTGGTATATGATTTCAAATGAATTGAGTGTTTTGATATGAGTCTTATGCATGTATTGGTGTGGATAAATGTATTAAAAATGCTTGATGTGGCTTAAGTTGAAGGTGTGTGAGAATTGAAAGTGAAGTCTAGGATTGGGTAAATTCGGTTTCGTTCTCATTTGACCCCTGTGCAGTGTTTTTGTCATAAGTAGAGTTTTAGAATTCCAAACCATGTGATTCTGGAGTCATTAGAACCATGACTTCTATTTCTTGAAAAGTCGTAGAAATAGCCTTAGACAAATTCTCGCTTTAAGACATCGAAATATTGATTACAAATGTAGTGTCCCTGTTGTGTCGGGTTGTTTGAACAGTATGGGTTGTGGAGAACATATCTCGAGTTATAGATGTCCAATTGACCTGAAACTTGCTCCATTTGAAAGTTAAGACGTAGGAGAATATTTTCTAAGAAGACCACTTTTCCTACAAATGAGGTTTATAGGTCGGTTCAGGCAGTACAAGTTGGGCTAGTTGAGCAGTTCCGTTTGGCTTTAGGGGTGAGCCTCTGTCGCGATCGCGACAGTGTCGCGACCTCGCGACAGAAAAATGCGTTTTTAAGCTTTTCTTCCTCATTTTTAACCCTTAGTTGGTTTGGGACACTTGCCTTTCCTTTCCCTTCTTTAGGTTAAGTATTTTGGGCACGTTTTGCTTCCGAAGTGCATCCGAACTTCGTGGTTACTGTCTAAAACTTAGTCCTTCCTTGTTTAGAGTTTGGAAATAGGATTGATGTTCAAAATAGTTTAATGGTTATAGTTTTGATTTAGATGATGCATGAAGCCTTGAATGTGAGCAATTGAACTTAATAGTGTTAAATGACGATTAGTATTGATATTATAGTTTGTGTATAGGGATAGTGTTAGTGGCATGAATTATTTGTATTTCTTGGTATGGATGTTGTATTCATGTTGTCAAGGATGTGTGGCTTGCTGGAAATGAGGTAAGAGACATTTGATTATGTTTCGTGTGTTTGTGGGTGAGTTTGAGGAAGGAAAGACCCCGCAGAATTCTGTAGATTTTCGGAATCATGACTCTGTCGCGATCGCGACACTGTCGCGAGCGCGACAGAGACCGGTGATCCTGATGCTGTGCCATCGCGAGCACGCGACGCTGCCGCGAGCCCGCGATAGCAATAGCTCTGTGCTCTCTGTCGCGAGCGCGACAATTGTCGCGATCGCGACAGAGCACTTTTTTTGGCCTGGGCTATCGCGAGCACGCGACTTGTCGCGACCCCGCGATAGTCATGCTTGCCCTCTGTCGCGATCGCGACAACGTCGCGAGCGCGACAGAGCCAGGCTCTTCTTTCCTTCCCGCGACCGCGAAGTCTGTCGCGCGCACGCAGCAAGAGACTATGGTCTCTGTCGCGAGCGCGACAGGCATCGCGAGCGCGACAGATGTGTTGTGCTGAATGAGGTTTCTTGGTGATTTCAATGCCTAATTTCTGAACTTATAGTACCTTTAGGTTTATTCTTCGACTATTTTATGAAGTATACTAATATAATTGAATGTATTATGCATATCTATATTGATGATCTCTCTAAGATCATTATGTTATGCTTAAGTGCAAATTGTATGAGGCATAATTGACTTTATGAATTTATTCATAAGTCTTATCTATTGCTAATTATGTACAATGATATATATTAAGTGATTTGAAATATGATTTGTATGATGCATGACCTGCAAGAGTCAGTCTAGTGGATAGTTAGGCATGCCTAATAGAGTCTTTGTAGCTGCAGCGCCCTTTGAACGATTTGGACCCTGATCAGGTCCCCGAATGGTTCCTCGCGAACCCCTATTATGTGTATGTGTATGGATCTTGTTTAAGGTCCTGTTCAATGAAATGTTGCCTTCCGACTTGTACCTGTATGGTACATTATATTATGTGTTCCCTCTGAGGGTTACCCGGTCAAAGATCGGGCTATGTGTTTCCTCATGAGGTCTCTCTCTCAGTACTCGTTATCCACTACTTTGAGTCAGCAGGTATTTCGTTTGCTTTATCTGATATGAACATGAAAATGTGATATCCGAATGTGTAAGATCTCGGTCATATGAATCAGTTATGAATATAAGAATGTGGTATCAGTATGAGTATGATTTTGGGATATGTGAAGGCGCCTATCAATCTCCGAGTAGGCTTAATGTAACTCTAAGATGTATATTGTACTTTTGTCCTTATCTGTAAAGGATCTTGTATATAATATGTGTGATTGAAGTCGGTGTGGTATATAAAGTTGACAATACATTTTTGTATAGTAATACAATAAATTAACATGTATATGACTGCGAGTTTGAATTATCGAATATGACTGTTGAAGTATAGGTATAGTAAAATGTGTTTACGTTCTTGGCATGACAATTGGTTGTGTTAATCATATGAGTATAGGACCACATTTAGGAACATTTGAATGCGTGGCTATTGTATAAAGCATGTATAGCTATTTGTTAGGACTTTATGCATTTGCTGTTGTGTATGCGTTTTGCTTTGGCGACCGTTGTGAATGGCCGTCTATATTTTTGTATACTCTCCCCACTAAGCGTTATCGCTTAGCACGGGTTCTTTTTCCCGTGCAGGTGGCAGGTCTGGTTCAGTTCGAGTCGCACAGCTGCAGAGTCGGCCACATAGGAGCTAGGAGTTTTTGTTTTTGTCCAGCTTCTTTATTTTGGATGTTGTAATTCTGTAAAATATGTATATGTAATATTATGCAAAGAGACTGAAGTAACATTTTGAGCGATGTAAATATTTGTCATTGAAAATTTCCTCTATTTTTATCGTCTGTCTGTAATTTCTGCTGCATGGTGATAAACTTACATATCTGTGTGTTTCTACTTAATGTAAGGGCGTAAATGAAGTATGTATGATCAGTCTGTGCCTGCAAGTTAAGTCAAGTTTTTAATTAACCTGTATTTCGTATGTATGTTATGTATGAAAGCATGCTTCCGTACTGTGCATGTGAATATCTGTGTGATTGAGCGTCGGGTAACGCGTCCGTCGGCGTCCTTCCAACGGGGACGGCGATGGGGGTGTTACATTTCATCTCATTTAGGGTCACTATTCAGTCTGGTTCAATTAAATCGGTCCGATTTAGCTATTTTCCAGTGTCTCCATAAAATTCCTTTTTCACCACCAAACTATTCTACACTCTATTATGAGTCCATTTATACCTTCAGATAATTTTTCAGAGATCGTTTACTATATTTAGAGTCTCGATCAAATTTCGGTCAAACTTAGTTACTATTTGAATCGAACCGGATGCTTTTTTCACATTGACTTTCGGAGCTCAATTTGACTCCATTTTCAGTTCTGATTTCACCACTAGACTCCTGACGAAGCACAGATCATTTTTGCGAAATTTAAAATTTTCGACTGCCGGATAGCCGGGTTCGTTGAATAGCCACCCTGGTGTTACCTGTATCGGAACCGCTATATTTTTAGCACACTTATCAATAAGCTTTGTAACACCCCCTACCCGTACGTAGGCGATCCCATATGATAAGCAGTGAGATGCCGTATGAGTCAGGGTGCCACCAAACAAATACAAAGCAAATCATACATTCATTCATAACATACATACCGAAATACGGGATAAATAAAAACTTTAAGGGAAAGGAAAGCAATAGCTGATCATGCAATAATATAACAAACCATTACAATAATGTTCTCATCAAGCTAGCTGAAATAAAAGATATTACATAACCAAAATATAAGTACAAAAGCGGAAGCTATAACAAAACTGATACAAGAGAGTTCTATACAAAAAGAATCATCAAAGATTACCAAAAGCTAAGCCCTACACGAAAACCTTCTGTGTTGGCTTGACTGCAGTGACTCTCTCAAAGCAAAACTCCTTCCACACCTGCACGAATAAAAACAACGTGCTAAGCGATAAACGCTTAGTGGGGAAACACACATAGGATATGGACGGCCACTCACAATGGTCGTCAAGGCATAACACATTCACAATGGTATATGCAATTGTTCATAACATAATTCATATAAACATGCTCACAAATTAAAGCCATACATTCTGCAACTCAAATTCATATCCATTTCCAAAATAATCGAACGTACATCTCATCATTATACCCATTCAGATATCACATTTATATAATCATATAAGAGCAGAGCAAACCAATCGAACACCTGCTGACTCAACGAGTGTACGGAGGGTACCTTATGGGTACGAATCGATTACTGAGGGTACCTCACAAGTACAAATCAAAAGTCATTTCATTTTTATCATTAACACAATATTTTTACTGAGGGGACCTTAAACAAGATCCAAATACTGAGGCGTTCGCGAGGAACCTACGGGGACCTGATCGGGGTCCGAACAAAACTTAGGGCTGCAGCTAAAAGACTCTATTAGGCATGCCTAACTATCCATTTACTTGACTCTAGCAGGTTATGCGTCATTCAATTCATGTTCCAAAGTACAGCATACAATTCATCTGAAGAATCATGGTATTACTCATATAAAAGCATATAAAATCATGACATGTATCATACAGTAGTATAAGTCCATTCAGAAGAGGTACGAAATTCATTTTAGTTAAAACTGGGCAAAAATTTCAGAAACTAGGTCGAACAGAGGAGACCAACAAGGTTGGCCGGTCACGAGTCGTGACTGGCAGTCACAAGTCGTGACTGGATTCCTCTCTTGGCTGGTCACGAGTCGTGACTGGCAGTCACTTCTCATGACTGGCCTCCTCTCTTGGCTGGTCACGAGTCGTGACTGGCCTCTCATGGCTGGTCACGAGTCGTGATTGGCAGTCACCACTCGTGACTGGCCTCTCATGGCTGGTAACGAGTCGTGACTGGCAGTCACCACTTGTGACTGGCCTCTCATGGCTGGTCACGAGTCGTGACTGGCAGTTACCACTCGTGACTGGCCTCTCTTCTTAGCTGGTCACGCCACAGACACTCTGGAAACGGAAATTCACCAGAATCGTGATTTTTCGTTCCCAGAATTCCCAGAATTCACAGAACTCCCAAAAATCAATTCCAAAATGACTCAAAACAATACAAATCCCATCTTACCTTCCAGTAGATTTCCCATACAATAAAAACGGCATAAATACAACTTAATTCAGAAATCAAAACAGCCAAAATCAGGCATAAACATATCCAAGTCTCTCAAGAACACAAACCCTAAAAATTACAGTAAGTTCAAATTCAAGCAAATTTCTCAAACAAATCCCAAACCTAAAATCCTTAGCTTCAAATTCACTTAGCTCCACTACTCCCAACAATCTCCTTGCCCTTGGGATTGCGAGGAGCCTCAGCTAAGCATAACACATCAAAGAACACCCAAAATGCAAACCCTATGTTAAATCTAAACCCAGAAATTAAAAAGAAGAAGAACAAATGGAAAACAAAATGAGGAATGCAATAACTTACCAAAAGAATGCAAAGAGATGATTAATTCCACCAACAAGACTTGAATCCACACTAGGGTTCTTGGAGAAAAGAAAAGGAAGAAGAAGATGAGGAAAGGGAAAAACGTGAAGAAGAACACATTCTGCATTTTCCCCTTTTTCTTTCTTTTTCTTTTTCTTTTCTTTGCCCTAAACATGTGTCAATTTCCTATTAGTGAAAACTAACCACTCACACCCAACAAGCATGCACTACACACACCCAATGCACTCCCAACTAATGCACACCCTACAATGGCATGAACACACACACTATGCACTCCCAAGTTAAAACACCCTAATATGATATGCTCAAATGCACACAGTCATATCCCAATTAATTCACACTCTAATGCCAAACATACATCCATATGCTAATAAAACCCCAAAAACATGCATTTTTACTGAAATACCCTAATGATATGCCGAACACATGCAAATGCATGCTCACATAGACAGGCTCATACTACTAGGGGGCAAACGGGGTGTCACAACTCTCCCCAATAATAAGAATTTTATCCTCGAAATTCTCACCTGAACTGAACAACTGTGGATACTGAGCTCTCATCGACTCTTCCGGTTCCCAAGTCGCTTCCTCGACTCCATGATGGTACCATAATACTTTTACCAATGGGATCTGCTTACTTCTCAATTGCCTCACCTCTCGAGCTATAATGGCTCTCGGTTCCTCATCAGAGGAAAAATCTGGCTGCACTTGTACATCCTGAACCGAAAGAACATGCAAAGGATCTGATCTGTACCGATGAAGCATCAAAACATGGAACACATCATGCAACTTCGCAAACTCCATCAGTAAAGCCAATCTATAGGCTACCGGTCCAACCTTACCCAAAATTTCATAAGGACCAATGAAGCGAGGACTAAGCTTACCTTTCTTCCCAAACCGAAGCACTTTCCTCCAAGGCAAAACTTTAAGGAAAACCTTGTCCCCGATCTCAAATTGCACGTCTTTCCTCAACAAGTTGGCATAAGACTTTTGTCGATCCTTGGCCGCCTTCAAATTCCGCTGCACAACTCTGATCTTTTCTTTGGTATCTCTAACCAACTTTGGCCCAATCACTGATCTCTCGATAGCTCGGTCTAACAAACCGGAGTCCTACACTGCCGACCATACAAAGACTCATACGGTGCCATACCGATGCTCAACTGAAAGCTATTATTGTAGGCAAATTCCATAAGCGACACATATCTGTCCCAACTACCCGGAAAATCCAAAACACAAGCCCTCATCATATCCTCCAGAATCTAAATGACCCGCTCTGACTGACCATCTGTCTGAGGATGAAACGCTGTACTGAAGTTTAACTTAGTGCCCAAAGCTCTCTGCAACTCTTTCCAAAACTTGGAAGTACACCTCGGGTCCCGATCTGACACTATGGATACCGGCACACCATGTAACCGAACTATCTCATCCACATAAATACTGGCCAATCTGTCCATCGAGTAGTCCACTTTAACTGGCAGAAAATGAGCTGACTTCGTAAGCCGATCCACTATTACCCAAACTGATTCATGCTTCCTCTGCGTTAAAGGCAAACCGGATACAAAGTCCATGGTGATATCATCCCACTTCCACTCAGGAACGGATAAAGGCGTAAGCAATCCTGAAGGAACTTGATATTCGGCCTTTACTTGCTGACAAGTTAAGCACTTGGACATAAAATCCACGATGTCTCTTTTCATACTGGACCACCAATAAAACTGCTTAATGTCCCGATACATCTTCTCACTGCCAGGATGCATAGTAAAAACTATACTATGCACCTCACTCATAAGCTGATTCCTCAACTCCTCAAACTCTGGCACACACAGGCGATTTCTGTACATAAGCACCTCATCCTGAACTGAGAACTCTGACTGCTTACCCGATCTGACCTCTTGCACAAACTGCTGAAGCCTCTCATCATCCCTCTGAGCATCCACAATCCTCTGTCTCAAGGTAGGCCTCACACGCAACTGAGCAATCAAAGCCCCATCTGAATTAAACCTCCATCTAAACCGTCTCAGGAACAAAGCTGCAACTGACTTTCGACTCAAAGCATCAGCGACTACATTGGCCTTACCCGGATGGTAATCCACTTTGCAGTCATAGTCCTTAAACAGCTCAAGCCAACGGCGCTGTCTCATGTTCAACTCCTTCTGTGTGAGGAAATACTTCAAACTCTTATGGTCCGTAAAGATCCTATATTTCTCCCCATACAGATAATGATGCCAAATCTTCAAGGCAAAGATCACAGCCGCCAACTCTAGGTCATGCGTCGGATAGTTCCTCTTATGTGGCTTTAACTGACGAGAAGCATAAGCTACAACCTTACCTTCCTGCATCAGCACATACCCAAGACCGACACCCGATGCATCACTATAAATTACAAACTCTTTACCTGAGATGGGTTGAGTAAGTATAGGAGCCTCAACTAGTAACTGCTTTAACTGATCAAAATAAGCCTAGCATCTATCTGACCACTCAAATCTGACCCCTTTCCTTAACAATCTCGTCATCGGAGTGGCAATCACAGAAAAACCCTTAACAAACCGACGGTAGTAACCTGCCAAACCAAGAAAACTCCTCACTTCCTGAACATTCCTAGGCGCTTTCCAATTAACTATCGCTTCAATCTTGGCCGGATCCACCTGAATACCCCTAGCTGAAACAATGTGACCAAAAAATAATACTTCCCGAAGCCAAAAATCACACTTGCTAAGCTTGGCGAACAACCGATGCTCTCTCAACATCTGCAAAACCAATCTGAGATGCTCTTCATGCTCTCTCTCATCCTTGGAATACACCAAGATGTCATCAATGAACACTACTACAAATTGATCTAAGTATGGCCTAAACACTCGATTCATCAATTCCATAAAAGCCGCTGGAGCATTGGTCAAACCAAACGGCATCACAAGGAACTCATAGTGGCCATACCTAGTCCGAAATGCAGTCTTAACCACATCCGCATCCTGAACTCGCAACTGGTAATACCCTGACCGAAGATCTATCTTGGAGAAAACACCTGCACCTCGAAGCTGATCAAACAAATCCTCAATCCTAGGCAAAGGATACTTATTCTTCACTGTGATCTTATTGATCTGCCTGTAGTCAATACACATCCGCAGAGATCCATCTTTCTTCTTGACAAACAGAACTGGAGCTCCCCAAGGAGATATGCTAGGTCGAATAAACCCCTTATCCAATAGCTCTTGTAGTTGAGTTTTAAGTTCTCTCAACTCTACAGGAGCCATCCGATAAGGTGCTTTCGAAATAGGTGTGGTACCTAGCATAATCTCTATGTACAACTCGACCTCTCTCTCAGGAGGCAAACCAGGAAACTCGCTCGGGAATACATCACTAAACTCCCGCACAACAGGGATGTCCTCAATCTAAACTTGATCTCTCTTGGAATCCAACACGACCGCTAGAAAAGCCTCACAACCTTTCCTGATAAACCTCTTGGCTTGCATCGCATAAATCACATTATTCAAAGAACTAGAACCCAAACCTTTCATAAACACAGGAGACTAACCTCTATCCCGAAGCACAACTATCTTCCTATGGCAATCAACAACAGCCCGATGCTTACCCAACCAGTCCATACCCAGAATCAGATCAAACTCTCTGAAAGGCAACTCAATCAAATCCGATGGAAACATAACTCCCTCAACCAACAAAGGACAACTCCTAAAAACTCTACTCACACTAACACTATGCCCTACTGGACTGGTCACACATATTTCATAATCTAACTGATCAACCACATGCAACTTATCAACAATTTTATCTGTGCACAAGTATGAGTGTGTGGAACCAGGGTCAATTAGAGCATACAATTCAGTGTCTTGGAGTAGAAACTTACTAGCAATAACATCAGGCGCATCCTGCTCCTCTCTGGCTCGCACAACATATGCTCTAGCTGCGACTGGCAACTGACGCTCCACTGTCTCTGATGCAGCACCCTCTCTAGGTCGACCACCTCGACCTCTACGCCTGCCTCTACCACGGGTAGCCTGAGTAGCATTCGAACCAACCCTACTGGGCTCTCTCTGGGAACCTGAATCCTCATACAATCTCGGACAACTAGCCAATAGATGGTCAGTGCTCCCACACTTGAAGCACGCACCAGTGAGCCACCTACACTCACCCCGATGAGTCTTACTGCAATGAGGACATACCGATGTAGTCTCAGGTCTACCACCTCTACCAGAACCTGACACAGTTGCAGAACCCTGTCTTCTACCTCTAGTAGCCGGGCCAGATGATGACTCGTCCTGCGGGTTCCTTGATCTCTTACCCGAGGATGAAGAAGAAGATCCTCTGCGAGAAGGGTTCCTCCTCTGAGCTGTCTCTCTCAGCACAGATTCTGACCTCTCAGCCCTCATAGCAGCATCTACTATCTGGTAGTAACTTACCCCAGGCATACACATCAAAGAAATCAAAGCAATCTTCAAAGACTCATTCAACCCCGCTTCAAAATGCTTTCATCTGAAATCATCTGTCATAACCCCACGCGGAGCATAGCGAGACAACCGATTAAACTCTTTCTCATAATCTGAAACTGACATGGCCCTCTGCTTCAAACTCAAAAACTGTGCCCATCTAGCATCCCTATAAATCTGAGTTATGTACTTCTTCGTGAACTCTCCGTTAAAGAAATCCCAAGTAATCGGATCCGGTAACTGAGGATGCCTGCAAACCAATTCCCACCATTCACAAGCGGACCCTTACAGTAAAGCCAGCGCACACTCTGCCTGCTGGTCGGGAGGACACCGGACTTGTCTCAAAGCACGTTTCACTTTGTCTACCCATTTCTCAGCCAACTCTGACTCATCCAAACCTGTGCAAGAAAAGTCTTCAACACCAACCCTTCTCAAGTTCTCTATAGGGGCTTTAGGAGCAGTCACTCTCTCCAAGACCCTAGCCATGTCCTGTGATAATCTGAACATAGCCACAAAAGGCATGGCTGCGGCCTCGGGCTGGACCCTAGCATGCTGAGCCGACACAGAAATTGATGTATCTACTGCTTGAGGGTTCACACTCTCGACGGACTCCTCAAGTGATCCACGAGCAGAGTTAGAAGCCATTTAAACAAATAAGAAACAACCGCATCAGCCAACACAGATCTAGACACATATACATCTATACACCTCCACACATCAACAAAACAAACAACACCCAGAAACGCCTAAACCGGGGCTCTGATACAAAAAACTGTAACACCCCCTACCCATAAATAGGCGATCCCATCCGATAAGGAGTGAGATGTCGTGTGAGTCAAGGTGCCACCAAACAGATACAAAGTAAATCATACATTCTTTCATAACATACATACCGAAATACGGGATAAATAAAAACTTTAAAGGAAAGGAAAGCAATAGCTGATCATGCAATAATATAACAAACCATTATAATAATGTTCTGATCAAGCTAGCTGAAATAAAAGATATTACATAACCAAAATATAAGTACAAAAGCGGAAGCTATAACAAAACTGATACAAGAGAGTTCTATACAAAAAGAATCATTAAAGATTACCAAAAGCTAAGCCCTACACTAAAACCTTCTGTGTTGGCTTGACTGCGGCGACTCTCTCAAAGCAAAACTCCTTCCGCACCTGCACGGATAAAAACACCGTGCTAAGCGATAAATGCTTAGTGAGGAAACACACATATGATATGGACGGCCACTCACAATGGTCGTCAAGGCATAACACATTCACAATGGTATATGCAATTGTTCATAACATAATTCATATAAACATGCTCACAAATTAAAGCCATACATTCTGCAACTCAAATTCATATCCATTTCCAAAATAATCGAACGTACATCTCATCATTATACTCATTCATATATCACATTTATATAATCATATAAGAGCAGAGCAAACCAATCGAACACCTGCTGACTCGAGGTAGTGGATAACGAGTGTACTGAGGGTACCTTATGGGTACGAATCGATTACTGAGGGTACCTCACAGGTACAAATCAAAAGTCATTTCATTCTTATCATTAACACAATATTTTTACTGAGGGGACCTTAAACAAGATCCAAATACTGAGGGGTTCGCGAGGAACCTATGGGGACCTGATCGGGGTCCGAACTGAACTGAGGGCTGCAGCTAAAAGACTCTATTAGGCATGCCTAACTATCCACTTACTTGACTCTAGCAGGTTATGCGTCATTCAATTAATGTTCCAAAGTACAACATACAATTCATCTGAAGAATCATGGTATTACTCATATAAAAGCATATAAAATCATGACATGTATCATACAGTAGCATAAGTCCATTCAGAAGAGTTACGAAAATCATTTTAGTTAAAACTGGGCAAAAATTTCAGAAACTAGGCCGAACAGAGGTGACCAACAAGGTTGGCCGGTCACGAGTCGTGACTGGCAGTCACAACTCGTGACTGGACTCCTCTCTTGGCTGGTCACGAGTCGTGACTGGCAGTCACTACTGGTGACTGGCCTCCTCTCTTGGCTGGTCACGAGTCGTGACTGGCAGTCACCACTCGTGACTGGCCTCTCATGGCTGGTCAATAGTCCTGACTGGCAGTCACCACTCGTGACTTGCCTCTCTTCTTAGTTGGTCACGCCACACACACTCTGGAAACAGAAATTCACCAGAATCGTGATTTTCTGTTCCCAGAATTCACGGAACTCCCAAAAATCAATTCCAAAATGACTCAAAACAATACAAATCCCATCTTACCTTCCAGTAGATTTCCCATACAATAAAAACGGCATAAATACAACTTAATTCAGAAATTAAAACAGCCAAAATCAGGCATAAACATATCCAAGTCTCTCAAGAACACAAACCCTAAAAATTACAGTAAGTTCAAATTCAAGCAAATTTCTCAAACAAATCCCAAACCTGAAATCTTTAGCTTCAAATTCACTTAGCTCCACTACTCCCAGCAATCTCCTTGCCCTTGGGATCGCTAGGAGCCTCAGCTAAGCACAACACATCAAAAAACACCCAAAATGCAAACCCTAAGTTAAATCTAAACCCAAAAATTAAAAAAAAAAAGAAGAACAAATGGAAAACAAAATGAGGAATGCAATAACTTACCAAAAGAATGCAAAGAGATGATTAATTCCACCAACAAGATGTGAATCCACACTAGGGTTCTTGGAGAACAGAAAAGGAATAAGAAGATGAGGAAAGGGAAAAACGTGAAGAAGAACACATTCTGCATTTTCCCCTTTTTCTTTATTTTTCTTTTTCTTTTCTTTGCCCTAAACATGTGTCAATTTCCTATTGGTGAAAACTAACCACTCACACCCAACAAGCATGCACTACACACACCCAATGCACTCCCAACTAATGCACACCCTACAATGGTATGAACACACAATCTATTCACTCCCAACTTAAAATACCCTAATATGATATGCTCAAATGCACACAATCATATCCCAATTAATTCACACTCTAATGCCAAACATACATCCATATGCTAATAAAACCACAAAAACATGCATTTTTACTAAAATACCCTAATGATATGCCGAACACATGCAACTTCATGCTCACACAGACAGGCTCATACTACTAGGGGGCAAATGGGGTGTGACAAGCTTTGACACTGGAAAACTTACTCCCTACACTATTCGACACTGCGATCGTCGTGATAACACTGAAATCACACTCTAACACTTTTAGGTCGGTATTTGGGCCATTATATGATGTCTATAATTGAGTTAGGGAAATGTATTATGAGTGCCATGCTAAATTGTTGCTATATAGGTTAGTTTGTAGTTAATGACTTAGAAGTGTAAAATTGAGTTAAAGTCTATTTGACCTACTCTAATTATAAGTGTTACAATTTGAATTGAATGACTATAAAAATGAATGGGGATGATGGGATTAGGTTCCTATAATATGTGTCTATAATGGTCTTAGAAATGGTCATAAAGAATTGAGGGCTTTAAAGTCTGCAAAAGTGAATTGAAGTGTAACCAATTCTGTAGGAGGGTCTTTTGGAGCATGTTATGTTCCTTGGGCCATAACTCCTTGAGTTTTAATCAAATTCAGATGCGAATTGTGCCTTCTATAAGATAAAATATATATGAATAAATGATTAGTAGAACATGTGGGTTACAAATGTCATCAAAGTTGAATGTAGAAGTCATATGTAAGTAGAAGGAAAAATGTGTTTGTAAAGTAGGTTTCTGGGTAGGTCTCTCTTGACCTTTCGTGACTGTTTAGTACATAGATTGAGTTATAATACTCTAAATTGGTTGCTGCAAGATGGAGCTAAAACCTAAGATCCACACCTAAAAATGTTTCAGAGATATGGTTGAGCTAATTCTAGCTCTAAGTGTCCCAAAAGTTACCAAAATAGAGGTGTCTTTACTTTGGCCGGCTCATTTGAGCAGTTAAGGTTGTATAGCTCATATCTAACGTTATAGATGTCTAGATAACCTAAAACATGTTTGTTTGAAACTTAACATCTTAGGGAAAAAATGTTACGAGGCCATTTTGTCCAAAAATGAGGTTTATACATTGCTATCGGCTTTTTGAAAATGGGGTAGTAAAGCAGTCCCAAGTTTTAGCTTCTGTTTTGTTAAATTTTTGTATGTAATGGTGACAATCAATCCATTGCCACTGTGACTAGTTATAGAGAAGGCAGAATGCTTATTTTTGGACCTCATGGTCAAAACAAAGTCATTGCCACTGTGACCCCTTCTGTTTTGACTATTTTATGTGTTTTTCTTCCTGAATTTGACCCGCATTGCACCGAAACTTTATAGGATCTATTTGATGCATGTTTAGGACAATAAAATGAGTATAAGAATAGTTATCACTTGGAAAATAAACATGAATAGGATTGATATTAATAGCAAACTAATGAAGTAATGATGTGTAATTATATGTAATAGAATCAAGTCAAGTTTAATGACATTATTGAGGATTATAATACTTTAGTCTATATGAGCATGTATAATATGAGCAAGTATACATAATTAAGAATTGAGATTAAGTTATACACACAGTAAGGATATCAAATGAAATGAGTTTGCTTAATGTGAATATAAACCATATGCAGTTGTGTAATGAGGTTGGACTGTATATGATGAAAATATAGGCATGATTGAAATGAATTAGATGTGTAAGAGTATGATCTAATATTTGTAATGAACACATGTAAATTTGACATACTCAGTTATTATTACAGAATATCCAAATATATAGACGTTAAATTGATTTTGTTGATGTTATACTGGTTCTTGTTGATATATGAGTGATTATATATAAGATATTGACTAATGTGATTTATGGCCTTTACCTTATGAGTTACTTATTATATGAAGACAAAAAATGTGGCAAAATAGGTAAGTGTATGTTTATATACATATATATGTATAAATAATTGATATGAATAAAATGATGAAGTGTGAGGTATGCACGAAATGCATTCTATTTTGATAATTATCTATGTCATAGTCACAACCAAATGGTTGTCACCTTGAGGCATATGAATGAAGAGTAATTCTTTATATATCATTGTTTAATGTGGTATGACGAGATGGAATGGAATTTATAATAGTGTATCAACATCATATAGACTTGTGAAATGATTATGAGCTATATGAATGTATACTTTGGAAAAGAATGTGAACATGATTGTATGCTTACAAACATATGTGAGCTATTATGCACTATGATCTATTTTATATGACTATATGAATAATGTAAATTGTGAATGATAGACAGATAACTGGAAATAATAATTAGCCTGCAAGTCAAGTAGTGGATAGATAGGCATGCCTATAGGGTCTAAGTGTTGCAGCCCAATGCGTCCGATTCCTTTGGAATCACAATGCGATTTGAATCCTTACTGGATTCTTCAGTGTGAAATTATTGATAATGTTGATATTTCTGTACCTCAGGGTACCAATGCGAATGTGAGGTATCCACGGATACCAATGTGATTACTGTACTGTTTGGGTACCAATTCGATACTGGCTATCCTCGTCTTTGAGTTGCAAGCAAGGCAAAGAAAGATTAATGATAATTATGTGGTCATTTGAAGGAAAATTTTAAAGATGAGAATATGAATATAAAGTTACATAGTTTTATATGAGATGCATTTATATAATTTATTCGCATGAATGCATGTGGATATATATATATATATATATATATATACACGTAAATTGCAATGTGTAATGTGCTATAATTGTAATAAGTTGTGGATATGTTATATTGTCGTGGCATGTTTGTAGAATCATGACTTTAAGTGCTTGTCTATTAATTACAAGCAAGGTTAATAATAATATTGAGCATTTTAAAAGAATGTTATATTATTGGAAATGTGAATACGATGCGTTAACATTTGACTTGTGATACAGCCATATGAACATGACTCATGTAACACCCTAATTCCCCGCTAGTAGTTTGAGCCATGTTTGCCATGTGTATGCGGCCATGTGTGGGAGTTTTGGCATGTGTCAAGGGCATTTTGGGTAAAATGCATGTTTTATGGGCTGTAATATTGTGTGGGTGCATATATGTTAGTAAGGTGTATGTGCATTGGGTTGTGTTAGTGTGTGCATGAGCATATGGTTGTAGTGTGTGAATTATGTGGATTGGTCTTGTGTGTAGTAGCATGTGTGTTTGTTAGGTGTGAGTGGTCAAGTCCCACCAACCAAAGAGTGACAAGTGGTTAGGAATTAGGAAAAAGGAAATAAAGAGAAGGAGAGAGAAATGAGAAGAGCAAATTGCTGTCTCTTTCCCGTTTCCTCTTCCTCTCTTCATCTTCTTCCTCTTTTCTCTTCACTTGGGTGCCCTAGCTTGGATTCAAGTGTGGTGGTGGAAATTGATCATTCCCTTGGCTTTGTTTGTTAAGTCTTTCATGGTTTCTTCTTCATCTTCTTCATCTTCTTATTCCATTGTTCTTGATTTTGTTTACACTGGGTTTTAATTTAGGTTTTGTATTTGTGTGATTTTTGGTTGTTCTTGGTTAGTTGAGCCTCCTCGCGATCCCAAGGGAAATGAGAAGGCTAGTGGGAGTGGTGCTCATTGATTTGGAGCATAGGAGTTACAGGTTTGGGAATTTTGTTTGGGACTTTTGTTTGGGTTTTGTTTGGAATTTGATTGTTTTATGTTCATATGGTGATTTATGCCTTTGCATGTGATCTCTATAAAATTGATGTTTGATGAGGGATATTATAGTGTTAATGTTATGGGTATTTAGTTGATTTGAGTTATGATGCATGAATGTGAAGTATTGAGCAATTATTGAAGTTTGATGAATATTTGCCGTAAATTTCTGGGTTTGTGTTCTTGAGGAGTTTGATTTTGATAATGCATGATTGTGATTGTGTAAAGTGTTGAATTAAGTTGTGTTTATGTTATATGTGATGGTGGACGGCTTAATTGAAGGTAAGATGAGGTTTGGTTTGATTTTGGGTCAAAATGATTTTGTGGTTGGAAATCTGGATTTGCTGCATTTTGCTGAAAAATTGGAAATCGCGATGCTATCTCGAGCGCGACATCCTCGTGAGCACGACAGAAGGGGGAATTCCAGTTTTACACGAGATTGCTTTGTTGGTTTGTAAGTTGTCCGACTCGTGATTTGGCAGAATAACTCATGAAGCTTGGCACGCATGAGTGGTGCAGCAGAATCACGCGTCGGCAGAGGGAAGGCTGAGAGTTCACGAGACGTGAAATGAGTTCACGAGACGTGAAATGCGTTCACGAGTCGTGAACCAAGTTCACGAGTAGTGAACATAATTGACTAGCCGTGAACGTTGTTCACGAGTCATGAATAACCTTCACGAGTTGTGAAGGTTGTCTCACGGACTCGTACGCCCCTTCCCCTCGCGCAGGCCTATCGGCCACTGTCGCGAGCGCGACACTGGTCGCGATCACGACAGTGACCTCTTTACCCCTTCCCCTCACGAAGGCCATCCGGCCACTGTCGCGAGCGCGACAGTAACCTCCTTTCGCCCTATTTTTCGATTTTGTCCCTTTTCTTCTAAATTAATTTTTGTATCATTTCTTCTTGAGTTTTACTACTGTATGGGAATAATTATGCATATATCTATGTAAAATATTATGATTTCTTCATGATGAATTATATGTTATGCCTTGGGCATGATTTGTATTATGCATGACCAGCAAGAGTCAGTCCAGTGGATAGTTAGGCATGCCTAAAAGAGTCCCTTAGCTACAGCCTTTGTACTGTTCTAGACCTAGATCAAGTCCCCGTTTAGTTCCTCGTGAACTTCTACATGTTTGGATCTTATTTAAGATTCCTCTATAAAAAGTTTTGAAAAGATAAAATGTGATATTGTTTTCCGATTCGTACCCATAAGGTACCGCTATGCGTTGATTCGTACCTGTAAGGTACCGCTATGCGTCGATTCGTACCTGTAAGGTACCGCTATGCGTTTACTCGTTATCCACTACTGTGAGTCAGCAAGTGTTATGATTTGTCCTGATATGAATATAATTATTTGAATCTAATATGAGTATATGAATCAGTTGGCATATGGATTTGATTTTGAACCTTTGAATGGTGATGAATGCGATTCGTTTATGATTATATCTTATGATATTCAGCATATGCCATTACGTATGTGATTTTCCTTGACGACCACTATGAATAACTATCCATATTATTGTTGTTTGTTTCCCCACTAAGCGTTATCGCTTAGCTCAATGTTTTCACCCATGCAGGTGCGAAAAGTGTATAGCTTTTGGGTGAGTCGCTGCCAGTCAAGCCAACACAGTGGGATTGTTGATAGGACTTAGTTTCTTTTTGTATCATCATTATTTTGTAATAGCGATCTCTCTTGTATATAGTTTTGTTAAGCTCTCGCTATGTATCTCTGACTGATGTAATTATGTTGGTATCAGAACAATTATGTAATTGAATATTATTATTCTATGAACGAATGATCTTTTGGTTTTAAAGTTTTAATTTTTGCTGTTTATATGTATGTTATATTATGCAAATGTATGTATGTACCGTTTTGTTTTGTGTGACACCCCTTCTCATACGGGTTCTCACTCCCTCATGGATGCATTCTCCTACGTATGGGAAGGGGGTGTTACAATTTTTGGTATCAGAGCTCCGGTTCAGGCATTTTCTGGGTGATTGTTGTGTATAGATATATGTTAAGGACTGTGTTGGCTGATGCGGTTGTCATTGTCTTTCTTTTAGATGGATTCAGATTCTGTTCGTGGGTCGCTTGAGGGGTCCGCTGAAAGTGTGAATCCCAAGCTGTAGAGCCTTCAGTGTCTATTTTGGCTCAGACACATAGGGTTCAGCTTGAGGCCGCAGCCATACCCTTTGAGGCAATTTTGAAGGTTACTCAGGACATGGCTCGAGTCTTGTATAGGGTGACCTCTCCGAGAGGCCCTTTAGAGAGCATGAGGAGAGCTAGTGTAATGCCCATTCCCGACCACTAGGTTAGCTCCGCTAACGCAGTCATGAATAGTGGTTACACACAGAAACTCACACAAGCTTTACTATCACAATCTCATGCCAACAACATACTCACATACTTATATATATACAGGCCTTAATTAAGTTTACAATACTTAGTTATAACAGCTTTACATATTTCCTTTTTTTCAAAACAACATCTTTAACAACTTATGCAAACACATAATCAAACCCCAAAACCTACACTAAAGATGTAGTCCTAGTGTTGACCGTTGATAATGCGAACTCGTCCTTCCAGAATCACCTAGCATTCGAACCTACATGGATCAGAAAGAACCCGTGCTAAGCGATAACGCTTAGTGGGAAACACATATATATATAACATATAGGCCCATGCACAACATCAATATTAAACATGCATCATAATAGAATCATGCTTAGACCTACAAAATCCAAAACATTTATATATCATTTCACACATAGCATCATCATTTATTCATATTTTCCTAAAGCATGCATTAATTGACATAAATAACCACTTAATCACATGTCTGAAAAGCATACAAAGGTTGGCATAGATTTGTCAAATTCAAAGCATTCACACACCAACTTAACCCTTAAGATTATCTTTGTCTTTTATGTTTTGGGTTTGCCTGCAGTTCAAAGACGCGGATAACGGGTATCACATTGGTAACCCTATGATACTGTAATTTTATTGTATCCGTGGATACACATATACACATCTGTACCCAAGGTACATTAACTCATAAGATCAATATTTCACATTAAAGAATCCAGCAAGCATTATTTCGCATTAAGATTATAGAGGAATCGGACGCATTGGGCTACAACACTTTGACACTATAGGCATGCCTATCTATGCACTACTTAACATAGGCTAAAGTTGATTAATTTCATTATTGATTTCATAGTTGTTAATTTCAATAGCACATACATAAACAACATCAAATTCTTCACTTTCCATAATTACAAAACATTAACTAACCACATTGTTCTTTTACACGTCTTATAACTCTTGGATAACTTGTAATTAGGTCAATAACCATCAGGCATTTGCATTCTTTAATCATCATATTTATATGTATATTTGCTTCATATAACCTTGATATCATGCTCATATAAAATAGTCACAAGCTTGGTCAAAAGCCACAAATTAACAAACCAAAATAATTTAGAGTTACTTGCCAAAACAGGGTACCTCACGATCACAACCAGTTTGGTTGTCACCGTGACATACTGAGGTCTTCAAAATAGAAAGCAAGCCAAGGTACCTCATGGTCACAACCAGTTTGGTTGCCACCGTAACATACCAAGCACTCTCAAAATAGAATGCAAAATGAGATATCTCACGGTCACAACCAATTTGGTTGTCACCGTGACATACCAAACATTCGCAAATAGAATGTAAAAATGAGGTATCTCACGATCACAACCAGTTTGGTTGTCACCATGAGATACAACACAGTTGCGGGTAGAATGCACACTTTAACACCTCACGGTCACAACCAATTTGGTTGTCACAATGACATGCTAAACTCAGTCAGGCAGAATAGAGTTCCTGCATACCTCACGGTGGCAATCTCTTTGGTTGTCACCGTAACCTACGCAAAAACACTATAACACAACTGTGTTTTACCAAAACACAGCTGTGCTCCCTGTCTCAATTCTTATATCACTTTCAAGACCTCAAAACTCATTTTACAACAATAATAATCAACACATACCTGATTTCCATTAAGCCACTCTTACTCAATTAAACACCAATCACATGGCACACTTACATAGCTCAATACTTAACATTCCACTTAAATTGTCATGAACACAACATTAATTTCATAACCTATTAAACCCAATCAACTTATTCATTCGCATCTTTAAGGATTCCTACGACCAATTTAGTTCATGCTTAGTCAAATTATACAAGCAAATATAAAACATGCCAATACACTTATAGGGTTAGTTCCCAAACCTCGTCGCCTATGCTCCTAATGTTCACCGAGTACTTGTTTCTCCGATTTTTGCCTTTCCCTTGTCTTTCTTTACTCCTTCCTCTACAAATACCATTCCAATTTCCAGAATTGGACACAATTCATCAATTCCATGCTTTCTCAATCCATTGTGTAAGAAAGAGTAGAAGATGAAAAGAAATCAATTACTAAACTGCTTACCTTCCAATTATATCAATTAAATCCTTGGACCACAAAGCCAACAATCATAGAATCAATTTAATACTTCCTAAGGAATCACATGAGAAAGAAGATGAAACAGTTGAATTGCAGAAAATGGAAATGGCTGGAACAAGCACTCATGGTCCTTTCTTTCTCCTCAAATCAATATATATGCATGTACTAGTGTAGGTGGTAGCCCTATCAAGTGCCACTCGGATTCCACTTCAATTTCTGTCCCTTAATTAGTTTAATTAATCCCCTTGAAATATTAGTTAATCCTCAATTCGCTTAATGATGCAACTTACAACTTGGCCACTTAACTTTCCTTTAGTTTCTCAATTAGGTCCTTCTTTTATTACAATCAAGTCCATATTACACCCTTAGTTAATCCAATTTACCAATTACAACTAGGGTACATTTCCGGCCATTACAACTCTCCCCTCCTAAAAAGAATTTCGTTTGCGAAATTCATACCTGAGTTAAATAAGTGAGGTTGCTGTTCCCGTATAGTAGCTTCAGGCTCCCATGTTGCTTCTTGTACACCATGGTGTTGCCAAAGCACTTTCACAAGTGGAATTTATTTATTGCGAAGCTGTCTTACTTCCTTTGCCAGAATTGCCTTCGATTTCTCATCAAAAGAAAAGTCTGCCTGAACTTCCATTTCTTGCACAGGTAACACATGAGATTCATCTGATCGGTACCTTCTCAACATAGATACATGGAAAATATCATGTAGTTTAGATAAAGCCGGAGGCAATGGCAACCGATAAGCCACTGAACCGACTTTATCCAACACTTCATATGGTCCAATGAACCTTGGACTCAACTTCCCTTTCTTGCCAAACCTCAATACCTTCCTCCAAGGAGGAGCCTTTAAAAAACTTTGTCACCTACTTCAAATTCAATGTCCCTTCTTTTTAAATTCGCATAAGACTTCTGTCTATCACTGGCTGCTTTCAGACGCTGCTGTCTAAGCTTTGCTTTCTCTTCAGTATCTCATACTAATTCTGGTCCAACAATTCGGTGTTCACCCAATTCTGTCCAGCAAACTGGTGTACGAAACCTTCTTCCATATAAGACTTCATATGGCGCCATGCCAACACTTGTTTGATAACTATTGTTATAAGCAAATTCCATGAGTGAAAGATATTTATCCAAACTCTTTGAAAAGTCCAGAACACATGCTCGCATCAAGTCTTCCAATACCTGAATAACCCTTTCCGATTGTCCATCGGTCTGCGGATGAAATGTAGTACTGAAATTCAACTTCGTACCCAATGCATCCTGTAAACTCTTATAAAACTTGGAAGTGAATCTTGGATCTCTATCCAAGACTATCGATAGGGGTACACCATGCAGTCAAACAATCTCTTTCATGTACAATTCTGCTAACCGATCCATTGAATAATCCATTCGTACCGGTATAAAGTGAGCTAACTTTGAGAATCTATCCACTATTACCCATACTGCATCATGCTGCCTTGAAGTCAGAGGCAGTCAAGAAACAAAATCCAAGGTAATATTGTCCCATTTCCAATGTGGGATGGAAAGAGGATTCAATAATCCTTGTGGAACTTGATGTTTCGCCTTCACTTGCTGACATGTCAAACACTTAGACACATGGGCTACTATATCCTTTTTCATGACTGGCCACCAATACAGTTGCTTCAAATCTTGATACATTTTGTTCCTGCCTGGATGCATAGTGAAAATAGTATTATGAGCCTCAAACATCAATCTCTTCCTCAACTCTTTGTCACTTGCCACGCATACTTGATTTCTATAAAGTAACACCCCATTCTCATCCACTAAATAGTCAGTCTTGTCACCATTTTTAACCAACTATAGGGTCCATTGCAATCCAAAATCATTTCTTTGTGCAGTTAAAAATTCATCCCTTAATACCGGTCTTGCTTTCAGCTGAGCTAGTAATGCTCCATTCGGAGTAAATCTCCATCTCACTGACCTTAACTGCAATGCTAAAATAGATTTTCTACTTAACACGTCAACCACCATATTAGCTATGCCTGGATGATAATCCACAATATAGTTATAATCTTTAAACAGCTCAAGCCATCTATGCTATCTCAAGTTCAATTCTTTTTAGGTTAACAAATACTTCAAGCTTTTATGGTCAGTGTAAATTTTACACTTCTCACCATACAAGTAATGTTGCCAAATCTTTAAAGCCAACACTACTACTGCCAGTTCCAGATCATGAGTCAGGTAATTCTATTCATGCAGATTTAATTGCCTGGAGGCATAAGCCACTACCTTCCCATCTTGCATTAACACACAACCTAAACCTATACCAGAGGCATCACTATATAAAACATATTCTTTGCCCGAGATAGGCTGTGTGAGGATCGGTGCTTCCACTAATATCTCCTTCAGCTGATCAAAACTCGCCTGACACTTCTCTGACCACTCAAATTTAACTCCTTTTCGAAGAAATCTTGTCAATGGCAAAGCTATCACCGAAAACCCTTTCATAAATCTTCTATAATATCCAGCCAACCCTAGGAAACTGCGAATTTCTAGCACATTTCTAGGTGGCCTCCATTTCACAATAACTTCAATCTTAGCTGGATCCACCTTAATACCTTCAAAAGATATCACATGTCCCAAAAAAGATACTTCTCGCAACCAGAACTCACATTTACTCAATTTGGCATATAATTGATGTTCCCATAATATCTGAAGCACAATTCTCAAATGCTGCTCACGTTCTTTCTCATTCCTCGAATAAACCAAAATGTCATCGATAAATACCACCACAAACTGATCTAGATATGGTTTGAACACCATATTCATCAAGTCCATAAATGCAGCAGGCGCATTAGTCAACCCAAATGGCATTACTAAGAATTCATAATGTCCATATCGAGTCCTGAATGCCGTCTTAGATATGTCCTCCTTCTTTACTTGCAATTGGTAATACCCAGACCTTAGGTCAATCTTAGAAAACACACCTACCCCTCTTAACTGAACGAACAAGTCCTTGATTCTTGGTAGAGGATACTGATTCTTCACTGTCACTTTGTTCAGCTGCCAATAGTCAATACACATCCTCATAGTCCCATCTTTCTTCTTGGCAAATAGGACTGGTGCTCCCCAAGGAGAAACACTAGGTCTTATGAAACCCCTGTCCAATAATTCCTGCCACTGAGCTTTTAACTCCTTTAATTCAGTAGGAGCCATTCAATAAGGCGTTTTAGACACTAGCATTATTCCAGGCACAGCATCAATGGACAATTCCACCTCCCTTACTGGTGGCACACCACTTAGTTCTTCCGAAAACACATCAGGAAACTCCCATACAATGGGTATATCCTGAATCCGTACTTGCTTTCTTTTAGAATCTAACACAATAACCAAGCAAGCCTCGCATCCCTTCCTCATACATCGGTATTCCTGCATTGCCGATACCACATTCACAAGGGGATTCGCACTAACTCCCCTCACTAACACTTTACTTCCCTTACTATAACAACCCAAAAAGGGTCTAGTCGGTATTCGTGAGCTAAGTCAGAAATTAAAGGTATTTTAGTAATTTATGCTTGAGGAAATTGGGATATTAAGGATTTAATTGCAGAAATTTAAATTAATGTGCTAAGTGCAGCCATTATCTAGTGAAGTGTGTGTATAGTACCAAGGATCTAAAGCATTGAGTAGAAGTTATCTTGTGTTTGTGGTGTATGGTGCCTAGGGCATGAAAGTCTATGTTGGAACTTTGGGTCCAATAGGATTGTGCCAAGTGGACTAGGTAGGTGAGAGCAATAAATTTGAAGTGAGTAAAGGAGAGAGGAAAGGAAGAAAAGCAGATTTTCTTCTCTCTCACGTTTCCTCTCCTCCTTTTTCTTCTTCATTCCTTCTTGCTCTCTCTTGCTTGCTCCAACGTGAACTTTGGACTATTGAGGTTGGATTTCTGGTTTTGAGTTGGATTTTGAAGGTAAGTGCTTGGATTTTTCTTGGGTTATTTTGGATTCTTCTTCTCCTTCTTTATTTCTGGTTTTGGTTGTGTAATGTATGGCTTGACTTAAGTGTGTTCTTGGCTGGGTTTTGTGCAAGAATCGGAGGAGAGAAGGGAGAACAAGGGAAAGGAGAAAGTGGGACTTTGAAGGAAGAGTGAAGCTTCACTTTTGAGGTTTGGGAGCTTTGTTTTGGATGTGTGCTTAAATGGAATTTGTTTGCCTTGTTATCATTTGGAATGTGTTTGTGTAATTGTGTTGTTGTTGCTGGAATTTTTAGTGTTGGGTTTGAGTATATGCATGGGTTTGTTTGAGTAGGGATGATGATGTGAGATGCTAGTGTAATAGTGATAGTATTTATGTGTTATTGAACTGATTTTGAGCATGCTAGTTTGAATGTGTTTAGCGATTTGAAGAGTGTATGCATGATGGGTTAAAGTGGTTTTGAGTTGGGAGTTATGTTTGAGTGTAAACCTTGTGTTTTTCTTCAATATCTGGGTTCTGGCCTTTTTACACGGCGGTAAGGAAGGGCATACCGCCGTGTAAACCTATTCTGTCTTGGTGTTTTTGCCTTGTTATCTTTTTACACGGCGGCAAGGGAGTTCCTTACCACCGTGTAACAGGTTACACAGCGGTAAGGAGAGTGCATACCGCCGTGTAAACTGCCTCTGTTCTCCTTACTTGTTGAGGTATGGCTAGCTCCATACCACCATGTGGGGTATCTTACACGGCGGTAAGGTATCCCCATACCGCCGTGTAACCCTCTTCTATTTTGAAATTTAGTTCTTTAAAAAGGTTTGATTTTTAGGGATTTTCATACTACCCTAAAAGCTGTGTTTTTCCTATTAGGCATCTTAAAAATCCTTTTGCATCGTGTCTCACTCTTACATGAATCTTGTATGATTTATTTTTCTCTTACCTTAATTACTTGTGAATATGCATTTGTTGAATCTCCTCATGCTTATGCGAGTTTTGTACCGTGATATATGTAAGGTCCATGCATGATTTATATTTATGCAATGGTTTGATAATATGTTTACCTGAGCTAGTGATTTTGCATAGTGTTATATATTTTGAAAGTGTTTAGAGCCTGAAGTGTCAGGGTAGTGGATAATTAAGCATGCTTAAGAAGGGTTAGTAAGTGCAGCTGCCAGTGTTGACCCCTATGGGTCAAGTAATTTCGGTTGACCTCCATTATGGTCTTAGTGAAAAAGTGTTTTGAGGCTTCGGTCTCCCGTGTAGTGTTCCTGTATGCTCCGCCAGTGAAATTCAGGCTATTATTTGAAGTGTTTGGTTTTTTTTTTGTAGTAAAGTATTTAGAAATATGTATTTCCAGTTAGTGTAATGGTTTATTGCTTTCTATTAATAAGTTATGATTATATATAGTTAATTGATTTATGTATCCCTGTTCCCCTCTACTTAGTGATTTCAGTGAGATGCTTAATTTTTGTGTTGCTACATGATATTATTGTATAGTATTCTGTTGTTCTTGCTCCTTTCCACTAAGCGTTATCGCTTAGCACGGATTCTTTTCCTGTGTAGGTGGCAGGATTTTGGGTTCCTTCTTGAGTCATGCATCTGCAAGTCGGCCACATAGGAGTAGAGTTATTTATTTTTGTCTCCTCCTGTAATTCTTTTTGTGTATGTATTATTTTCTTTTAGTGGCATATGTAATTTTGTAAAGGATTTAAGATGTAATCTTTTGGATATTGTATATAACTATATTTTGATTATATATGATACAGGATTTTCTATTATTATTGTTAGTAAATGCTTCCGCTTAGTGCACGCATGTATTGTTATGCATGTATGTTTGCCGTGTCGTGATTGAGTGTCGGTAGCGCACCCGGCATCCTTCCAATGGGAGTGTCGGGGGGGTGTTACACTTACAATCATGGAGTACCACTATCCTCTTACAATCCACTACCGCATTATATTTACTTAGCCAATCCATACCTAGAATTAAATCAAACTCATTAAAAGGTAACTCAATCAAATCAACTAGAAATTCACTATCCTGAACTACCAATGAACAACCCCTATACACTTTGTTCACATTAACATTATTTCCTAACGGACTTGATACACATATATCATATTTCAAACATTCAGCATCAGGCATTCTATCACATATCTTTTTAGAACATACATACGAATGAGTTGATCCAGGGTCAACTAATACAAACATTTCTACATCATAGAGTAGAAAGGTACCCGGTATAACTTCAGGTGCGTCCTGCTCCTCTCGAGCCTTCATCGCATAAGCCCGAGGTGGTGCTATATTAAGTCTGTTCACTATTTCTGAATCAGCTGCACCTCTGGACTGGCCACCTCTGCCTCATCCTCTACCTCTTCCTCTATTAACTAGAGGTAAGTTAGAACCACCTATGCTCTGTTCCTGTTGATTTCCAGTCACATCATATGCCTTTGGACAGTTAGCTAAGAAATGCTCAGTACTTCCACACCTAAAACAAGCACCGGTCACTTTCCAGCATTCCCCTCTATGTCTTTTACCACAATGGGGCCACTCATGCACTTCATTCTTGGTACTAGATGTACCTCTATGAGATTCAGATACAGAAGGTGCTCCTTGGTACTAGATGTACCTCTATGAGATTCAGATACAGAAGGTGCTCCTCGCTTCTTACCCCTTGCTACTGAACTAAACACAGATTAAATCCTTGGACCACAAAGCCAACAATAATAGAATCAATTTAATACTTCCTAAGGAATCACACGAGAAAGAAGATGAAAGAGTTGAATTACAGAAAATGGAAATGGCTGGAACAAGCACTCATGGTCTTTTCTCTCTCCTTAAATCAATATATATACATGTACTAGTGTAGGTGGCAGCCCTATCAAGTGCCACCCGGATTCCACTTCAATTTCTGTCCCTTAATTAGTTTAATTAATCCCCTTTAAATATTAGTTAATCCTCAATTAGCTTAATGATGCAACTTACAACTTGGCCACTTAACTTTCCATTAGTTTCTCAATTCGGTCCTTCTTTTATTACAATCAAGTCCATATTACAACCTTAGTTAATCCAATTTACCAATTACAACTAGGGTACATTTTTAGCCATTACAGCTGGTGCAGAGGATTTCTATGGGACCAGTCTGAATGAGTCTGAGCTTGCTAAGAAATGGATTGAGAAAGTAAAGCGAGTGTTTGAGGAGACTAGGTGTCCCACTGGTAGGCAAGTTGAGAGTGTTGTGGCATTGCTTTAGGGATCCGCCTACGATTGATGGAAGTTGGTCCGTAGGCATCGCCAGTTGCCTGACCCGATCACATGGGAATTCTTCGAGAGAGAGTTTACCAACAAGTATGTGACTAGGGAGTATAAGGATGCCAAGTGGGCACAGTTCTTGAGTTTAAAGCAGAGGGCTATGTTAGTATCAGAGTTTGAGAAAGAGTTTAACAGTCTTACCAAGTATGCTCCAGAAGGTGTTCTGACTGAAGAGTTCAGATGTAGGCATTTTGAGGCTAGTTTGAATGAGTCGCTAAGAGCTAAGATTATTTCTCTAATGAGCACTCTGGGCATTGGGTACTACTAGATAGTGCAAGCAGCGATGCGGGCCAAGAGATCTGAGTCAGTTCTGAAAGAGAGAGCTCAAAGGAGGAATCCCCCTCGTGGTGGATCTGGATCGTCATCATCATCGGGTAAGAGGTCAAGGAACCCGCATGATGAGTCTTCAAGTCCGGCTTTGAGAGGTAGAAGGCAATGTTCTGCCATAGGTTCTAGTGCAGGCAGAGGTGGTTCTGGTAATAGGATGGATGTTATGCCTGAGTGTTCTCACTGCAGGAGGCGCCATTGGGGTGAGTGTAGGTGGCTCACAGGTGGTTGTTTCAGATGTGGTAGCACTAATCACTACTTGGCCAATTGTCCGAGGTATAATGAGGTTTCTAGTGATCAATGTTAGGCTAGCAGAGGTCGAGGTGGTCGGCATAGAGAGGGAGCTCCATCAGAGTCAGTTGATTGTCCTTTTACGGTTCCTGCTAGAGCTTATGCATGAGAGCTTGGGATGAGCAAGATGCCCCTGATGTGATTGATGGTAAGTTCCTACTCTTTGACACTGAGTTATATGCTCTAATTGACCCTGGCTCCACACACTCATATTTGTGCACAAGTATATTATTTGATAAGATGCATGATGTTGATCAGTTAGATTATGAGGTTTGTGTGACTAGTCCTTTAGGGTATAGTGTCAATGTGAGTAGAGTGCATAGGAATTGTCCCCTTTTGGTTCAGGGAGTTGAGTTTCCTATTGATTTGATTGAGTTGCCTTTTCGGGAGTTTGATTTGATTTTGGTTATGGATTGGCTTAGTAAGCATCGGGATGTTGTGGATTGTCATAGGAAAGTAGTTGTGTTATGAGATAGAGATCGGTCTTCAGTAGTGGTTAAAGGTTTGGGTTCGAGTTCTTTGAGTAATGTGATCTCCGCCATGCAAGCTAAGCGGTTTATCAGGAAAGGATGTGAGGCAGTAGTTGTTTTGGATTCGAAGTGTGATCCGGTAGAGATTGAGGATATCCCCATTTTTAGGGAGTTCAGTGATGTGTTTCCGAGTGAACTGCCTGGTTTGCCTTCCGAGAGAGAAGTGGAGTTGGCCATACAGATAATGCCGGGTACATCGCCCATTTCAAAAGCACCTTATCGGATGGCTCCTGTAGAGTTCAGGGAACTTAAGACTTAGCTACAAGAGTTATTGGATAAGGGGTTTATTCGACCTAGTATATCTCCATGGGGAGCCCCAATTTTTTTTGTTAAGAAGAAAGATGGCTCTTTGAGGATGTGTATCAACTATAGGCAAATTGACAAGGTCACAGTGAAGAACAAGTATCCCTTGCCTAGAGTCAAGGATTTATTTGATTAGCTTAGAGGTAAGGGTGTCTTCTCCAAGATTGACCTTCGATCGGGTTATTATCAGCTCGAGTTCAGGATGCAGATGTGGTTAAGACTGCATTTCGGATGCGGTATGGCCACTATGAGTTCCTTGTGATGCTGTTTGGTTTGACCAATGAACCTGCGACTTTTATGGGTTTAATGAACCGAGTGTTTAGGCCATATCTCGATCGATTTGTAGTAGTGTTTATAGATGACATTTTGGTTTTCTCGAAGGATGAGAATAAGCATGAAGAGCATCTTCGGTTAGTGTTACAAGTGTTGAGGGAGCACCATTTGTTTGCGAAGCTTAGCAAGTGTGACTTTTGGCTTCGAGAAGTGTCCTTCTTGGATCATATTGTGTCAGCTAAGGGTATCCAAGTGGATCCAGCTAAGATTGAGGCGATTGTGGATTGGAAAGCGCCTAGGAATGTTCCAGAAGTGAGAAGCTTCCTTAGTTTGGCAGGCTACTACCATCGATTTGTGAAGGATTTTTTTGTCATAGCTGCTCCTATGACTAGATTGTTGAGGAAAGGAGTTAGATTTGAATGGTCGAATAAGTGCCAGCTGTGCTTTGAGAGGTTGAAGAGTTTGTTAGTTGAAGCTCCTGTACTGACTCAACCCACCTCGGGTAAAGAGTTTGTGATGTACAGTGATGCTTTGGGTATTGGACTCGGATGTGTGTTGATGCAGAGGGTAAAGTTGTGGCCTATGCGTCTCATCAGTTGAAGCCTCATGAGAAGAACTATTTGACGCATGATTTGGAATTGGTGGCTGTGATCATTGCTTTGAAGATTTGGCGGTATTATTTGTATATGGAGAAATGTAGGATTTTCACGAGCCATAAGAGTTTGAAATATCTCCTCACGCAGAAAGAGTTGAACATAAGACAGCGTTGATGGTTAGAGTTGTTCAAGGATTATGACTGCATTATGGATTACCATCCGGGTAAAGCCAATGTGATTGCAGATACTTTGAGTCAAAAGTCGATTTCGGCTTTGTTCTTGAGACGGTTCAAATGGAGATTTGATTCAGATGGTACTTTGGTTGCCAAATTGAGAGTGCAGCCGACTTTGAGACAGTCTATTATGGACGCTCAGAAGGATAATGTGACATTGCAGCGGGTTTTCCAAGAGGTTCAGCATTGTAAGCAGTCTGAGTTTTTGGTTTTGGATGGGGTGCTTATGTATAAGGATCGCTTGTGTGTTCCCGAGAATGATGAGTTAACGAAGAAACTTTTGAGTGAGGCACATACTACGATCTTTACTATGCATCCTGGTAGTGAGAAGATGTATCGGGATTTAAAGCAGTTCTACTGGTGATCTGGGATGAAGAGAGCTATTGTTGAATTCGTGGTAAGGTGTCGGACGTGTCAACAGGTAAAGGCTGAGCATCAAGTTCCTTCGGGATTGCTCACTCCTTTATCCATTTCGTAGTGGAAATGGGATGATATCACCATGGATTTTGTGTCGAGTTTGCCAGTGACTCAGAGAAAGAATGATTCGGTTTGGGTTATTGTGGATCGGCTTAAGAAGTCAGTGCATTTTGTGCCGATTAGAGTGGATTACTCGATGGATAAGTTGGCCAATGTGTAGGTGGATGAGGTAGTTCGATTTCATGGAGTGCCTTTATCGATAGTTTTAGATCGAGATCCAAGGTTCATATCTAGGTTCTGGAAAGAATTATAGAGAGCTTTGGGTACCAAGTTAAACTTCAGTACAGCGTTCCATCCTCAGACAGATGGTCAGTTCGAGCGAGTTATCTAGATTTTAGAGGATATGCTTCGACCTTGTGCTTTGGACTTTTCTGGAAGTTGGGATCAGTATGTGCGGCTTATGGAGTTTGCCTACAAAAATAATTATCAGTCCAGCATTGGTATGTCACCGTTTGAGACTTTGTATAGTTGGTTGTGTAGGACTCCGATTTATTGGGCAGAGTTAACTAAGCGATCTTTTATTGGGCCAGAGATGATTAGAGATATCGAAGAAAAGATCAGAGTTGTGCAGCAGAATTTGAAGGTGGCTAAGGATAGGCAGAGGTCCTATGCCAATTTGAAGAGGAAGTATATTCGGTTTGAAGTCGGGGACAAAGTTTTCCTTAAGGTTTCACCTTGGAGGAAAATATTGCGGTTTGGCAAGAAAGGTAAACTTAGTCCTCGGTTCATTGGACCACTTCAGATTTTGGATAGAGTTGATCCGATAGCCTATAGGTTGGCTTTACCGATGGAGTTGGCTAAGATGCATGATGTTTTTCATGTTTCGATGCTTCCTCGGTATAGATCGGATTCGTCGCATGTGTTGTCAGTTTAAGATGTTTGGATTCAGCCGGATTACTCCTATGATGAAGAGCCGAAGGCTATTGTAGCTCAGGAAGTGAGACAGTTGAGAAATAAGCAAATCCCTCTAGTTAAGGTTCTTTGGCAACATCACGGAGTTAAGGAAGTGACTTGGAAACCAGAGGCGACGATGAGAAGTCAGTATCCACATTTGTTCAGTTTAGGTGAGAGTTTCGAGAATGAAATTCTTATTAGTAGGGGAGAGTTGTAACACCCCAATTCCCCCCTAGTAGTTTGAGCCATATTTGCCATGTGTATGTGTGCATGTGTGGGAGTTTTGGCATGTGTCAAGGGCATTTTGGGTAAAATGCATGTTTTATGGGCGGCATTATTGTGTGGGTGCATATATATTAGTAGGGTGTATGTGTCACACCCCAAAATAGCCCTGGTCGGAATGTGTATGCTAAGTTGGGAATGCAAGGGTATTTCAGTAATTTGTGCATGAGAAATTTGGATAATAAGGACTTAATGGCAAATAATTAATTAAGTATGTTAAGAAGAGAAATGTTAGAGTGTACATGTGGTTTACGGTTGTAGGGTGTTTTGGTTGTGGCATTTATCTAGTGAAGTGTGAGTTTGGTACCTAGGCATGAGATATTTATTCAAGAAAGGATTGGGTGCATGTGAGAGTATGGTGCCATGGTTTGAAAAGTTAAAGGAGGAGTTTTGGTCCATTTGGAGGTTGCCAAGTGGGCTTGGTAGGTGGGCAATTAATGGGAAAATGAGAAAAAGAGACAAAGAATGAGGGAGAAGAGCAGATCACGTTTTCTGCTCTCTCTTCTCCTCCTCTTTGTTTTTCTTTCTTTTCTTTTTCCCGTTCCTTGTTTCCCTTCCTTGGTTGTGTGTGATTTGGTGTCTTAGTGGAGCTTAAGGATTGCTTGAAGAGGTAAGTTTGGATTTAGGGTTCCTGCATGCTGTTCTTCTTCTCCTTCCTCTGGTTTAATTTGAGTTAGGGTTTGGACTAAGGATTTTGTGGGTTTCTTATTTGTGCAAGCTTTGGGTTGCAAGAAGAAGCTTAAGGACAAGTAGAGGATTGATGATTGAAGCTTAAAGTGCGATTTTTGGATCTTCAATTCAAGGTTTGCGAGCTTTGATTCCTGCATTTGAATTTCTGAGTTATTTTTGCCCTAATTCTCACGTAGGTTGTAAATGTGTCTGTTTTGTTTAATCTCTGGAACTTTATGTGTTTTGGCATGTGAATATGCATGACTTATGTGGGTAGATGTGTTAGTAATGCATGATAAGGATTGAATTGAAGGTACTGAGTTTGGATATGAACTTAGTGTAATTTTTAGGGTTTATATTCTTGAGGGAATTGAATGTGTTTATGCATGATTTTGGTTGTTTTGATTGTTAATTAAGTTGGTGTTTCATCATTTTTGATGTATGGGAGATCTATTGGAAGGTAAGATGAGATTGGTAGTGTTTTGTATCAAATTGAAATTGATTTTGTCGAGTTCTTAGAATTCTTGGCATGCTGGGAACGGAAAATCGCAATTCTGGTGGAATTTTCGTTTCCAGTACGTGTGTGTAATGACTGCCCTGAGTGAGGCAAGTCACGAGTCGTGACTCCCAGTCATGACACGTGACTCTGTCTCCCACTCAAGATGCGTGACTTTTCGGCGGGCTGAAAGCAATCGCGGGGCGTGACTCACCAGTCATGACGCATGACTGCCCTGTGAGAGGCAAGTCACGAGTCGTGACTTAGAGTCATGACTCGTGACTCCCTTGTGAGGCATGTCACGAGGCGTGACATAGAGTCACGACTCGTGACCCTCCTTTGAGGCCAGTCACGTGTCGTGACATGGCTCGTGACCGACCCCCCTTCAGCCCCATTTTTTCGAATTAGCCCAGTTTCAACCAAAATGAATTTCCTATTTCTTCTGTATGGACTTATACTGCTGTATGATTCATGTCATACTTTTATATGCCCTTATATGTCCTTTTCTGTTTTGCCTTGTTCCCCAAGTGGCTAGTTTTCTTATAAAATGACTTTCGATTGCTTTTATGGCTTTTTCCCCCTACTGTGTGCTATATTACCTTGCTTATATGAATGGTTATCCTAATTTATTTGTGATTAACAATATGTTATCCATGATAAGTTACATGTGGTATTTTTGGAATAAGTTTTGGATTATAGTAATCCGGTTAAATGATTGTGGGATTTCAACTGTATGGTTTGGATTTATATATGCTTATTGTTGTGATTTGTAGTGCATGTCATATTTCGAATGCGAAGGAATTATGAAGGCTAACTTTCTGATTGTTTAGTCCCGAGCATGTCATATTAAAATGTAAAATATGTTATGCATATCCTTGATCATATCCTCCTCTAAGAATAATCTGCCATGCTTAAGAGTTTATTGTATCATTCCACGACTAAGATTATGCGTTATTAATCATTGGTATGGTAGTGCTTCCATACCTAATTTTTGACATGCTTTAGAACATTGTTTAATGTTAAAGTGTGTTGACTGTATTATGTTTTGAAATAGGAATTGTATGATATATGACCGACTTTATGAGCATATTTATATGTCTATCGTACTCTGGTTTATGCATGATGTATATAGTTATATGTGTTGTGCGATTCAAAACGTGAATTGTTTTATGCATGACCTGCGAGAGTCAGTCTAGTGGATAGTTAGGCATGCCTAATAGAGTTTCGTTAGCTGCAGCCCTGTGGACGTTTGGACCCTAATCAGGTCCCCCATTTGGTTCCTCGCGAACCCTTTATGTGTGCGGATCCTCGCGATCCTTTATAATGTGTTTGGATCTTATTTAAGATCCCCCTCAGTGAAATGTTTTAATTGTGACAAAATAAAATGGTTTTCGATTCGTACCCATAAGGTACCCTTTGGCCGATTTGTACCCGTAAGGTACTATTTGTGCACTCATTATCCACTATTATGAGTCAGCAGGTGCTTTGTTGGTTTGTTTTACTTTGAAATAACTGTAAGAATGTGACACCCGTATGAGCATAGTAATGATTTGAGGAATCAGTTTATATGTATATGAACGTAGATTTGAACTTCGGAATGTATGTCTTTATATTGTAAGCATGATTGGATATCTAACACCATTATCCGCACTTGTCATGTGTTGTGTTATAAAGTTTCAGAATGCTTTGAATGTGATTCGACTAATGTATGTATGTATGTGACTCAAGCATGGTTTTGTTATATATAAGCATGTGAATCGAAGCAGTTGTGGCTGTAAGTATGTAAGATTTAACTGTATTTTCTACATGGTGATGATATGAATGTGATGTTATGTGATTATGTCTTCGGTCTTCGCTATTAGAGTGTTTTCGGCATGATATTTTATATATCAGAGTTGCGCAGCGGTAATGTGGTGCTTTGGATGTCGTCCCTTGGATTTTGGCTAGTGTGTGTATGGCATGTCAAAGTATGTTAGATAGCTAGTATTCTTAACATGATAGTAGGGTGCGTTATCATATGGTAATTGTGTCGCATTTGATTGGGTTGTCAGTTCATGCATGGGTACTTGGTTATGACAATTGCATGTGTAAATCTCATGTGACTTCGCACGGTAAGGTACTGATATTTGATACCATTGTAGGTTTGTGCATGTGATATTGTAAGTAGTTCTGCATGATGATACTTGTATTGGTCATTATATTATGTCTGTTTTGGCCTATTCTCAATGTAAGTATATGGTTATGGTTGTGAGTTTTCGAATTAATGCCTTTCTATGCAAGCCTGATTATGTATGTGTTATGAATGTTCGTATTAGCCATTGTGAGTGTGATATGCCTTGGCGACCATTGTGAATGGCCGCTCATACTTTTGTTTGTTCTCCCCACTAAGCGTTTATCGCTTAGCACGGATTTTCTTCCCGTGCAGGTGGCAGGTTTTGGTTCAGTTCAAGTCGGGCATCTGCAAGGTCGGCCACGTAGAAGTTAGAAATTTTGTTATGTGATCCGCTTTTGTATTTTGTATTTTTGTTATTCCTATAGTCTTATGTATCTGTAAAATTCTAAATGTTATTTTGTTGGCCTATGTAAAGGTTATTATATTTTTTATTAAGTCATTCCTCAGTTCTATCCTTCGCCTTATGCTTCCGCTGATTGAATGATTATATGTATGTATGTGGGTTATTGTATGTTCAGCTAGTTCCTTTAAAGTTTTAATTTTCGCTGTATTTCTGTATGCTTGTCATGTATGAATGTATGCTTCCGCTTAGTGTATGCGTGCATGGACGTGAGTGAGCGTCGGGTAGCGCTCCCACCGGCACCCTTCCAACGGGGGCAACGGTGGGGGTGTTACATTTAGTGGTATCAGAGCGCCGGTTTGGCGGTTCTGGTTATCTTTGTTTGTTTGAGTGTCGAGTCTTTGTATACCAGTTGATTTTTTTATCGTGTTTTTGCATGCGAGTTGGTTAGTGTCGTGGCCTAATGCAGATGTGTCTTGTTTTGTGTCGTGTCTAGATGGAGTCTGATCCTAGTGAGAATGTGGGCGAGACAACGGAAAGTGTGAACCCAGTTAGTGCTGATCATAATGTTTTCGAGCGTCCTCCAGTTGAAGATTTCGGTCCTGTTTCTAAAAATAGGATATTAGTACAAGGGTTGATTCGGATTTTGGATAGGCTGACTGCTCCTCGTGCTTCTCAAGAATTTGTGCGGTATGTACCTCATAAGAGAAAAGGATCGGTTAGTGAAGTGCTAGCAGGGAAAAGGGTTCGAGAGGCATCGATGTGTCAATAATGTTAGAAGCAACATGGGGACAAGAGTAAGAAGAAGTGGGTACCGCCTATATGTCAGCACTGCCAGAAGCGACATCGGGGCTCATGTCGAAAGCTCACGGGTGCTTGTTTCAGGTGTGGCAGCTTAGAACATCAGATAATCGATTGTCCTAAGAAGATGAGTGAGAGTCTAGCTGGGCAAGCTAGAAAGGATGTGGAGGATTTGCTCAGATCTTCTCGAGCGCCTACGGAGTTTGTAACGTATGGCAGGGATGCGATTGAGACCGCAGATTCTTCTAGTAAGTTACATTGCAAGCTTTTGTCTAAGTAAGTTTTGTTTGTTTGGGTTGTTTGGATTTAAGTGTTTAGCCGTGAATTTCGAGGACGAAATTCTTTTAGGAGGGAAGAGTTGTCACACCCCAAAGTAGCCCTGGTAGGAATGTGTATGCTAAGTCGGGAATGCAAGGGTATTTCAGTAATTTGTGCATGAGAAATTTTGATAATAAGGACTTAATGGCAAATAATTAATCAAGTATGTTAAGAAGAGAAATGTTAGAGTGTATATGTGGTTTACGGTTGTAGGGTGTTTTGGTTGTGGCATTTATCTAGTGAAGTGTGAGTTTGGTACCTAGGCATGAGATATTTATTCAAGAAAGGATTGGGTGCATGTGAGAGTATGGTGCCATGGTTTGAAAAGTCAAAGGAGGAGTTTTGGTCCATTTGGAGGTTGCCAAGTGGGCTTGGTAAGTGGGTAATTAATGGGAAAATGAGAAAAAGAGACAGAGAATGAGGGAGAAGAGCAGATCACATTTTCTGCTCTCTCTTCTCCTCCTCTTTGTTTTTCTTTCTTTTCTTTTTCCCGTTCCTTGTTTCCCTTCCTTGGTTGTGTGTGATTTGGTGTCTTGGTGGAGCTTAAGGATTTCTTGAAGAGGTAAGTTGGGGTTTAGGGTTCCTGCATGCTGTTCTTCTTCTCCTTCCTCTGGTTTAATTTGAGTTAGGGTTTGGACTAAGGATTTTGTGGGTTTCTTGTTTGTGCAAGCTTTGGGTTGTAAGAAGAAGCTTAAGGACAAGTAGAGGATTGAGGATTGAAGCTTAAAGTGCGATTTTTGGATCTTCAATTCCAAGTTTGGGAGCTTTGATTCCTGCATTTGAATTTCTGAGTTGTTTTTGCCCTAATTCTCACGTAGGTTGTAAATGTGTCTGTTTTGTTTAATCTCTGGAACTTTGTGTGTTTTGGCATGTGAATATGCATGATTTATGTGGGTAGATGTGTTAGTAATGCATGATAAGGATTGAATTGAAGGTACTGAGTTTGGGATATGAACTTAGTGTAATTTTTAGGGTTTATGTTCTTGAGGGAATTGAATGTGTTTATGCATGATTTTGGTTGTTTTGATTGTTAATTAAGTTGGTGTTTCGTCATTTTTGATGTATGGAAGATCTATTGGAAGGTAAGATGAGATTGGTAGTGTTTTGCATCAAATTGAAGTTGATTTTGTCGAGTTCTTAGAATTCTGGGCATGCTGGGAAGGGAAACTCGCGATTCTGGTGGAATTTCCGTTTCCAGTACGTTTGTGTCGTGACTGCCCTGAGTGAGGAAAGTTACGAGTCGTGACTCCCAGTCATGAGTCGTGACTCTTTCTCCCAGTCATGACGCATGACTTTTCGGCGGGCTGGAAGAAATCGCGGGGCATGACTCACCAGTCATGACGCGTGACTGCCCTGTGAGAGGCAAGTCACGAGTCGTGACTTAGAGTCACGACTCGTGACTCCCTTGTGAGGCATGTCACGAGGCGTGACATAGAGTCACGACTCGTGACCCTCCTTTGAGGCCAGTCACGAGTCGTGACATGGCTTGTGACCGACCCCCCTTCAGCCCCATTTTTTCGAATTAGCCTAGTTTCAACGAAAATGAATTTCCTATTTCTTCTGTACGGACTTATACTGCTGTATGATTCATGTCATACTTTTATATGCCCTTATATGGCCTTTTCTGTTTTACCTTGTTCCCCAAGTGGCTAGTTTTCTTATAAAATGATTTTCGAATGCTTTTATGGCTTTTCCCCCTACTGTGTGCTATATTACCTTGCTTATATGAATGGTTATCCTAATTTATTTGTGATTAACAATATGTTATCCATGATAAGTTACATGTGGTATTTTTGGAATAAGTTTTGGATTATAGTGATCCGGTTAAATGATTGTGGGATTTCAACTGTATGGTTTGGATTTATATATGCTTATTGTTGTGATTTGTAGTGCATGTCATATTTCGAATGCGAAGGAATTATGAAGGCTAACTTTCTGATTGTTTAGTCCCGAGCATGTCATATTAAAATGTAAAATATGTTATGTATATCCTTGATCAGATCCTCCTCTAAGAATAATCTGCCATGCTTAAGAGTTTATTGTATCATTCCATGACTAAGATTATGCGTTATTAATCATTGGCATGGTAGTGCTTCCATACCTGATTTTTGACATGCTTTAGAACTTTGTTTAATGTTAAAGTGTGTTGACTGTATTATGTTTTGCAAAAGGAATTGTATGATATATGACCGACTTTATGAGCATATTTATATGTCTATCGTACTCTGGTTTATGCATGATGTATATAGTTATATGTGTTGTGCGATTCGAAACGTGAATTGTTTTATGCATGACCTGCGAGTGTCAGTCTAGTGGATAGTTAGGCATGCCTAATAGAGTTTCGTTAGCTGCAGCCCTGTGGACGTTTGGACCCTGATCAGGTCCCCCGTTTGGTTCCTCGCGAACCATTTATGTGTGCGGATCCTCACGACCCTTTTTAATGTGTTTGGATCTTGTTTAAGATCCCCCTCAGTGAAATGTTTTAATTGTGACAAAATAAAATGGTTTTCGATTCGTACCCGTAAGGTACCCTTTGGCCGATTTGTACCCGTACGGTACTATTTGTGTACTCGTTATCCACTATTGTGAGTCAGCAGGTACTTTGTTGGTTTATTTTACTTTGAAATAACTGTAAGAATGTGACACCCGTATGAGCATACTAATGATTTGAGGAATCAGTTTATATGTATATGAACGTAGATTTCAGCTTCGGAATGTATGTCTTTATATTGTAAGCATGATTGGATATCTAACACCATTATCCGCACTTGTCATGTGTTGTGTTATAAGTTTCAGAATGCTTTGAATGTGATTCGACTAATGTATTTATGTATGTGACTCAAGCATGGTTTTGTTATATATAAGCATGTGAATCGAAGCAGTTGTGGCTGTAAGTATGTAAGATTTAACTGTATTTTCTACATGGTGATGATATGAATGTGATGTTATGTGATTATGTCTTCGGACTTCGCTATTAGAGTGTTTTCGGCATGATATTTTTTATATCAGAGTTGCGCAGCGGTAATGTGGTGCTTTGGATGTCGTCCCTTGGATTTTGGCTAGTGTGTGTATGGCATGTCAAAGTATGTTAGATAGCTAGTATTCTTAACATGATAGTAGGGTGCGTTATCATATGGTAATTGTGTCGCATTTGATTGGGTTGTCAGTTCATGCATGGGTACTTGGTTATGACAATTGCATGTGTAAATCTCATGTGACTTCGCACGGTAAGGTACTGATATTTGATACCATTGTAGGTTTGTGTATGTGATATTGTAAGTAGTTCTGCATGATGATACTTGTATAGGGCATTGTATTATGTCTGTTTTGGCCTATTCTCAACGTAAGTATATGGTTATGGTTGTGAGTTTTTGTATTAATGCCTTTCTATGCAAGCCTGATTATATATGTGTTATGAATGTTCGCATTAGCCATTGTGAGTGTGATATGCCTTGGCGACCATTGTGAATGGCCCCTCATACTTTTGTGTGTTCTCCCCACTAAGCATTTATCGCTTAGCACGGATTTCCTTCCCGTGCAGGTGGCAGGTTTTGGTTCAGTTCAAGTCGGGCATCTGCAAGGTCGGCCATGTAGAAGTTAGAAATTTTGTTATGTGATCCGCTTCTGTATTTTTGATTTTTGTTATTCCTATAGTCTTATGTATCTGTAAAATTCTAAATGTTATTTTGTTGGCCTATGTAAAGGTTATTATATTTTGTATTAAGTCATTCCTCAGTTCTATCCTTTGCCTTATGCTTCCGCTGATTGAATTATTATATGTATGTATGTGGGTTATTGTATGTTCAGCTAGTTCCTTTAAAGTTTTAATTTTCGCTGTATTTCTGTATGCTTGTCATGTATGAATGTATGCTTCCGCTTAGTGTATGCGTGCATGTACGTGAGTGAGCGTCGGGTAGTGAGCCCGCCGGCGCCCTTCCAACGGGGGCAACGGTGGAGGTGTTACAGTATGTGCATTGGGTTGTGTTAGTGTGTGCATGAGCATATTGTTGTATTGTGTGAATTATGTGGGTTGGTCTTATGTGTAGTAGCATGTGTGTTTGTTGGGTGTGAGTGGTCAAGTCCCACTAACTAAACAGTGACAAGTGGCTAGGAATTAGGAAAAAGGAAATAAAGAGAAAGAGAGAGAAATAAAAGCAGCAAATTGCTGTCTCTTTCCCATTTCCTCTTCCTCTCTTCATCTTCTTCCTCTTTTCTCTTCATTTGGGTGCCCTAGCTTGGATTTAAGTGTGGTGGTGGAAATTGATCATTCCCTTGGCTTTGTTTGGTAAGCCTTTCATGGTTTCTTCTTCATCTTCTTCATCTTCTTATTCCATTGATCTTGATTTTGTTTAGATTAGGTTTGTATTTGTGTGATTTTTGGGTGTTCTTAGTTAGTTGAGCCTCCTCGCTATCCCAAGGGAAAGGAGAAGGCTAGTGGGAGTGGTGCTCATTGATTTGGAGCATAGGAGTTACAGGTTTGGGATTTTTGTTTTGGATTTTTGTTTGGGTATTGTTTGGAATTTGATTATTTGATGTTCATATGTTGATTTATGCCTTTGTATGTGATCTCTAGAAAATTGATGTTTGATGAGGCATATTATAGTGTTAATGCTATGGGTATTTAGTTGATTTGAGTTATGATGCATGAATGTGAAGTATTGAGGAATTATTGAAGTTTGATTAATATTTGCTGTAAATTTCTTTGTGTTCTTGAGGAGTTTGATTTTGATAATGCATGATTGTGATTGTGTAAAGTGTTCAATTAAGTTGTGTTTATATTATATGTGATGGTGGAAGGCTTAATTGAAGGTAAGATGAGGTTTGGTTTGATTTTAGGTCAAAATGGTTTTGTGGTTGGAAATCTGGATTTGTTGTGTTTTTTCGAAAAATTGGAAATCGCAATGCTATTGCGAGCGCAAAAAAAGGGTGAATTCCAGTTTTATGCGAGATTGCTCTGTTGGTTTGTAAGGCGTCCAACTCGTGATTTGGCAGCACGACACATGAAGCTTTGCATGCGCGAGTGGTGCAGCAGAATCACGCGTTAGCAGAGGGAAGGCTGAGAGTTCACGACTCATGAACCATGTTCATGAGTCGTGAACCATGTTCATGAGTTGCGAACCAAGTTTATGAATAGTGAACATAACTAGTCGTGAACAACCTTCATGAGTCGTGAAGGTTGTCTCACGGACTCGTACACCCCTTCGCCCCTTCCCCTCGCGTATGCCTATCAACCACTATTACAAGCGCGACACTAGTCGCGATCACGACAGTGACCTCTTTGCCCCTTCCCCTTGCGAAGGCCATCCGGCCACTGTCGCGAGCTCGACAGTGACCTCTTTTCATCCTGTTTTTCGATTTTGTCCCTTTTCTTCTAAAATGATTTTTGTATCACTTCTTCATGAGTTTTACTACTGTATGGGAATAATTATGCATATATCTATGTACAATATTATGATTTCTTCGTGATGAATTATATGTTATGCCTTGAGCATGATTTGTATTATGCATGACCTGTAAGAGTCAGTCTAGTGGATTATTAGGTATGCCTAAAATAGTCCTATAGCTGCAGCCTCTGTTCTTTTTTGGACCCTGATTAGGTCCTCGTTTAGTTCCTCAAGAACTTCTATGTGTTTGGTCTTGTTTAAGATTCCTCTGTAAAAAGTTTTAAAAAGAGAAAATGTGATATTGTTTTTCGATTTGTACCTGTAAGGTACTGCTATGCATCGATTCGTACCCGCAAGGTACCGCTACGCGTTTACTCATTATCCACTACTGTGAGTCAGCAGGTGTTGTGATTTGTACTGATATGAATATAAGTATTTGAATCTGAATGACTCTAATACGAGCATATGAATTTGTTGGCATATGAATATGATTTTGAACCTTTGAATGGTGATGAATGCGATTCATTTATGATTATATCTTATGATATTTAGCATATGCCATTACGTACGTGATTTGGCTTGATGACCATTGTGAATGGCAGTCCATATTATTGTTGTTTATTTTTCCACTAAGCGTTATCGCTTAGCACGGTGTTTTCACCCGTGCAGGTGCGAAAGGTGTATAGCTTTTGGGAGATTCGCTGCCAGTCAAGCCAAGAAAGTGGGATTGTTGATAGGATTTAGTTTCTTTTTATATCATCTGTAACACCGCAAATCAGGCCTAGTCGGAATCGGCAAGCTAAGTCGGTTAAGTGAAGGGTATTCCGGTAATTTGTATGTGAGTGAATTTGATGATAAGGACTTAATTGTAAAGTGATTAATTAAATAAGTTAAGTTAAGTGAGGAAAGGTTAGAGTGTGCTTGTTGTGTATGGAAGTAGGGTATAAGTGGGTTTTAGGAAATGATTTGGTGTGACTCAAGTGTGGTACCTTGAAGATTTTTATTTAAGAAATGTTTGTATGTGGAGTGAGTATGGTGCAAGGAGTGACTAAGTCAAAGGTGGTTTGTGTGCCCAATGGGCGCTTGCCATGTGGAGAGTTAGGTGGGAGCATTTAGTGTGATTTGGCTTTAGGAAAGAGGAAAAGCAGATTTTTCTTGTTCTTGTTCCCGTTGCCCTCTCTTCATCCTCATTTTCTATTTTTCTTTTCCTCTCCTCCCCGTTTCTTGCTCAATCTCTTGGTTTGAGTGAATTAGAAGTGATTTGGTGGAGCTTAAGAAGTAGGATTGAAGAGGTAAGTTGGGGTTTTAGAGTTCTTATGTTTGAGTTCTTTTTCTACTTCTAGTTTTGTTTAAGTTATGGTTTGAATTAAGAATTATGGGTTTGTTTGTGCAAGTAATTGGTGATAAGAAGAAGCAAAGTAAAGGAAAAAAAGAAGATTTAAAGCTTGAAGAGAGCAGCTAATTGTGCAACAAGAGGTTTGGGAGTTGATTCCTTTAATTGAGTTTTAATTTGTCTTTACCTTAAATTCTTTTTGAGTTATGAATATACATTTGTATATGATTTCCAGTAAATTGAGTGTTTTGATATGAGTATTATACATGTATTTGTTTGGGTAAATGTATTAATAATGCATGATGTGGCTTAAGTTGAAGGTGTGTGAGAATTGAAATTGAAGTGCGTTCTCATCTGAGCCTTGTGCAATGTTTTTGTTATAAGTGGAGTTTTAGAACTCCGAACCGTGAGATTCTTGAGCCATTAGAACCATTACTTCCATCTCTTTAAAAGTCTTAGAAATAGCCTTGGGCAAATTCTTGCTCTAAGACCCTGCATTTTGGATAACATCATAGTGTTTCTTTTTGTGTCGGCTTGTTTGACCAGTATAGGTTGTGGAGTTCATATCTCGAGTTATAGATGTCCATTTGACCTGAAACTTGTTCCGTTGGTAAGTTAAGATGTAGGGCAACATTTGTTAAGAAGAACACGTTTCCTAAAAATGAGGTTCAGAGGTCGGTTTTCACAATGCTAATTTGTAGTAGAAAGCAGTCTGTTATGGTAGCTGAGGCGAGCTTCTGTCACGAGCGCGAAAAGAGTCGCGACAGAAAAGCATGTTTTGAGCCTTTTCTTCTCTATTTTTGAGTCTAGGGTTGACCCGGATCAATTCCGTACCTTTCCCATCAGTTCTTATGCACGTTTAGGGTATTTAAGTGGGTATATAAGTAGTTGTCTTTGGGAAAAACTTATGAGTATGAGTAAGATTGGTGATTTAACTAGTAATTAATAATAGATATAACTCCATGAAGGTTTGTTTATTGATGAGTGCTATTATGTGATGGTCTCATGAGTAACCTTAGCATGATGTACCATATGTATGAATGCATTTAATGTGGGTGCGATTGAGATGATTGACGAATAATGTTGTTATTATAAATTGTGTATATGGATATTGTTAATGGCATGTTTTATTGAAATACTTGATACGAATGTTGGATTTATGTTGTCAATGATGTGTGACTTGCTGGAGATGAGGTAAGAGACCTTTGGATGTGTTTCGTGTGTTTGTGGGTGAGTTTGAGGGAGGAAAGATCTTGCAAAACTCTGCAGATTTTCGGAATCATGACTCTGTCGCGATCGCGACACTGTCCCGAGCGCGACAGAGACCGGTGATTTTGATGCTGTGCCGTCGCGAGCACGCGACGCTGTCGCGACCCCGCGAGAGCAATAGCTTGTCTGCTCTCTGTCGCGAGCACGACAACCGTCGCGATCGCGACAGAGCATATTGTTGGCCTGTGCTATCGCAAGCACGCTACTTGTCGCGACCCCGCGATAGCAATGCTTGCCCTCTGTCGTGATCGCGATAACATCGCGAGCGCGACAGAGCCGGGCCCTTCTCTCCTTCCCGCGATCGCGAAGTCCATCGCGCGCTCGCAGCAAAGAGACTATGGTCTCTGTCGCGAGCACGACAGGGATCGCGAGCGCGACAGATGTGTTGTGTTGAATGAGTTTTCTTTGGTGATTCCAATGTTTATATTCCGAACTTGTGATGCCTTTAGGTTTATTCTTTGACTATTTTATTAAGTATGTTAATATAATTGAATGTATTATGCATATCTATATTTATGATATCTCTCTAAGATTATTATGTTATGCTTAAGTGTAAATTGTATGATACATGATTGATTTTATGACCTTATTCATATGTCTCATCTATTGCTGATTATGTGCAATGATATAAATTATGTGATCTGAAATATGATTTATATTATGCATGACCTGCGAGAGTCAGTCTAGTGGATAGTTAGGCATGCCTAATAGAGTCTATGTATGTGTAGCTGCAGCGCCCCTTTGAACGATTTGGACCCTGATCAGGTCCCCGAATGGTTCCTCGCGAACCCTTATTATGTGTATGTGTATGGATCTTGTTTAAGGTCCTGTTAAATGAAATGTTGCCTTCCGACTTGTACCTGTATGGTACATTATATTATGTGTTCGATTCGTACCCGTAAGGTACCATTCAGTACTCGTTATCCACTATTGTGAGTCAGCAGGTGTATGATTTGTTATATCGCGTTTATAAGTATGCGGTTTTGATCAGTTATGATTATAGATATGTGAACTAATAAGTGCAGATTTATTGGCTCTCTGGAACACCGTGATTGGAATGCAATATCGTATTGTTGCTTATGTTAAAGATTAATGTTGCGCAACGGAAGTGTGATGGTATTGTGATTATGTATCTATGCATGATGTACTTTCAAAAGCTTGATTTTTCCAACGTGTTCGGTAAATGTATGCATATGAGGACCTGTACTGGTATAATGATACAAGTATTGGCATATAAGTGTATTGATACTGACATGTAATGTATAGGTAGGTGCACACATGTGAAGTTATATGTAGTTATGCATGAATATACTTACATCTTGGATGGTGATGTTGTTTTGGTTTGTGTCGCACATATAAGTATATGAATATGATAAGAAACATTTGAATGCACAGCTATTATATGTAAGCATATACATTTCTCGGTAAGAACTATGTGTGTATGAGATTTGTGTGTGTTATGCCTCGACGACCATTGTGAATGGCCATCCATATTATTATGTTTGTTTTCCCCATTAAGCGTTATCGCTTAGCACGGGTTCTTTTCCCCGTGCAGGTGGCAAGTTTGCTTCTGTTCGAGTTGCGCATCTGCAGAGTCGGCCACATATAGGAGCTAGAAGTTTTGTATCTTGTTCAGCTTTTGTAATTTGGAATTTTTGTATATCTGTGTAATATGTATATATAATAATAGATAAAGATTATGATGTAATATTTCTACTCTATGTAAATATTTACACACTTATGTATCACTTTTCTTTCTTTCAAAGTTTTAATTATCCTGGATATGTCACTCTATTTAAATGATGTTTACTTGTTTACTCTAGTGGGATGTGACACTCCTATCTATCTTGGATTCTTCTTCCTCTAATCCGAATAGAAGTCTCCACAGTATAGGTTGGGGTGTGACATTAGGTGGTATCAGAGCGCGGTTTGACGATTCTGGTTGTTTTATTTGTTTGAGTATCGAGTCTTTGTATGTTACTTATTATGTGTCGAGTCTTTGTTTGAGAGTCAGTTTTGTGTCGTGGCCTAATGCAGATGTGTCTTGTCCTGTGTGTGTCGTGTTAGATGGAGTTCGACCCTAGTGAGAAGGTGGATGAGACGACAGAAAGTGTAAATCCAGTTAGTGTTGATCAGAGTGTTTCCGAACGTCCTCCGGCTAGGGATTCTGGTTCTGTTTCTGATGATAGGGCACTAGTGCGAGGATTAGTTCGTATTTTGGATAGGTTGACTACCCCTCATGTTCCTCAAGATTTCGCTTGGAAGGGACTTCAGAAGAGAAAATGTCGAGTAAAGAGGTACCAGCGGGTAAAAAGATTCGAGAAGTTTCGGTATGCCAAGTCTGTCAGAAGCAACATTGGGGTCCTTGTCGGAAGCTCACTGGAGCTTGCTTCCGATGTGGCAGCAAAGCCCATCAGCTTGCCAATTGTCCGAAGTCAAGGGAGAATCTAGCTAGGCAAGCTAGGAAGGATATGGAGGAATTGCTTAGAACCACTCATGGGCCAACAAGGCTTGTTGAGCACCGTAGTGTAGTGACAGAGCCTGTAGAACCTTCTGGTAAGTTTTGTTTTGAGGTGTTCGAGTAAAGTTGTTTTAGTAATCTGAGATAGAAGGGTATTTGGATTCCATAAGGTTTTGGTAGTACTCTATATACCTGTCAGCTATCTCCAGAAAAGTATTTGAATAAAAGCATATTAAATCATGGGGATGGGACTAAATGCATCATTACAGCATTACTTGCATTTCCTTAGCATCACTCTGCATACATGAGCCATCTCATTTTCATTGCATCATCATCCCTTTTGATCATACATGAAAAACATTTGTATATGTGTTTTGATTGAGAGAAAGCTGACAGGGTGTACATGTACTATTTGCTATTAGGAACAAGAGTAGTAGGGGTAAGTATAAGCAAGTAAGTGGATGAAATTGCAGACTTCTGTATAAGATGATTAAATAATAAGTATTGTAAGATTTATGTGATAGTTTAAAAGTGAAAATCAAATTGTGACTAGTGATACTAGTAATCTAGGAGGAAATGTTATAGTCATTTTGATCAAGGAAAGAGTATAGTGAATGCGTGAATGATTCTGTATTTAAAAGACGAGAAGTGTTATGAGGAAGGAGTTAAGTGAAAAGATTGACATAATAGTGATAGAATGCAAACGATCTGTAACTCAAAATTATGGAGATGTTTATTTAGTGAGAAGGATTTCTACTATATGTCCTGATACTAGTAAAAATGACTTGGATAGTATAATGTTAGTGTGTGAATGTTAGTAATAAAGATTTTGGAATTTAGAAAATCAGATATAAGTGAATTTCGAGGACGAAATTCTTTTAAGAAGGGTAGATTTGTAACACCCCAAATCGGGTCTAGTCGGAATCGGCAAGCTAAGTCGGTTAAGTGAAGGGTATTTTGGTAATTTGTATGTGAGTGAATTTGATGATAAGGACTTAATTGTAAAGTGATTAATTAAATAAGTTAAGTTAAGTGAGGAAAGGTTAGAGTGTGCTTGTTGTGTATATAAGTGGGTTTTAGGAAATGATTTGGTGTGACTCAAGTGTGGTACCTTGAAGATTTTTATTTAAGAAATGTTTGTATGTGGAGTGAGTATGGTGCAAGGAGTGACTAAGTCAAAGGTGGTTTGTGTGCCCAATGGGAGCTTGCCATGTGGAGAGTTAGGTGGGAGCATTTAGTGTGATTTGGCTTTAGGAAAGAGGAAAAACAGATTTTTCTTGTTCTTGTTCCCGTTGCCCTCTCCTCATCCTCATTTTCTATTTTTCTTTTCCTCTCCTCCCCGTTTCTTGCTCAATCTCTTGGTTTGAGTGAATTAGAAGTGATTTGGTGGAGCTTAAGAAGTAGGATTGAAGAGGTAAGTTGGGGTTTTAGAGTTCTTATGTTTGAGTTCTTTTTCTACTTCTAGTTTTGTTTAAGTTATGGTTTGAATTAAGAATTATGGGTTTGTTTGTGCAAGTAATTGGTGATAAGAAGAAGCAAAGTAAAGGAAGAAAAGAAGATTTAAAGCTTGAAGAGAGCAGCTAATTGTGCAACAAGAGGTTTGGGAGTTGATTCCTTTAATTGAGTTTTAATTTGTCTTTACCTTAAATTCTTTTTGAGTTATGAATATACATTTGTATATGATTTCCAGTAAATTGAGTGTTTTGATATGAGTATTATACATGTATTTGTTTGGGTAAATGTATTAATAATGCATGATGTGGCTTAAGTTGAAGGTGTGTGAGAATTGAAAGTGAAGTGTATGATTGGGTAAACTCTGTTTCGTTCTCATCTGACAGGGTCGCGACCTCGCGACAGAAAAGCATGTTTTGAGCCTTTTCTTCTCTATTTTTGAGTCTAGGGTTGACCCGGATCAATCCCGTACCTTTCCCATCAGTTCTTATGCACGTTTAGGGTATTTAAGTGGGTATATAAGTAGTTGTCTTTGGGAAAAACTTATGAGTATGATTAAGATTGGTGATTTAACTAGTAATTAATAATAGATATAACTCCATGAAGGTTTGTTTATTGATGAGTGCTATTATGTGATGGTCTCATGAGTAACCTTAGCATGATGTACCATATGTATGAATGCATTTAATGTGGGTGCGATTGAGATGATTGACGAATAATGTTGTTATTATAGATTGTGTATATGGATATTGTTAATGGCATGTTTTATTGAAATACTTGATACGAATGTTGGATTTATGTTGTCAATGATGTGTGACTGGCTAGAGATGAGGTAAGAGACCTTTGGATGTGTTTCGTGTGTTTGTGGGTGAGTTTGAGGAAGGAAAGATCTTGCAAAACTCTGCAGATTTTCGGAATCACGACTCTGTCGCGATCGCGACACTGTCGCGAGCGCGACAGAGACTGGTGATTTTGATGCTGTGCCGTCGCGAGCACGCGACGCTGTCGCGACCCTGCGACAGCAATAGCTTGTCTGCTCTCTGTCGCGAGCGCGACAACCGTCGCGATCGCGACAGAGCATATTGTTGGCCTGTGCTATCGCGAGCACGCGACTTGTCGCGACCCCGCGATAGCAATGCTTGCCCTCTATCGCGATCGTGATAACATCGCGAGCGCGACAGAGCCGGGCCCTTCTCTCCTTCCCACGATCGCGAAGTCCATCGCGCGCGCGCAACGAAGAGACTATGGTCTCTGTCGCGAGCGCGACAGGGATCGCGAGCGCGACAGATGTGTTATGTTGAATGAGTTTTCTTTGGTGATTCCAATGTTTAAATTCCGAACTTGTGATGCCTTTAGGTTTATTCTTTGACTATTTTATTAAGTATGTTAATATAATTGAATGTATTATGCATATCTATATTTATGATATCTCTCTAAGATTATTATGTTATGCTTAAGTGTAAATTTTATGATACATGATTGATTTTATGACCTTATTCATATGTCTCATCTATTGCTAATTATGTGCAATGATATAAATTATGTGATCTGAAATATGATTTATATTATGCATGACCTGCGAGAGTCAGTCTAGTGGATAGTTAGGCATGCCTAATAGAGTCTATGTATGTGTAGCTGCAGCGCCCCTTTGAACGATTTGGACCCTGATCAGGTCCCCGAATGGTTCCTCGCGAACCCTTATTATGTGTATGTGTATGGATCTTGTTTAAGGTCCTGTTCAATGAAATGTTGCCTTCCGACTTGTACCTGTATGGTACATTATATTATGTGTTCGATTCATACCCGTAAGGTACCATTCAGTACTCGTTATCCACTATTGTGAGTCAGCAGGTGTATGATTTGTTATATCGTGTTTATAAGTATGCGGTTTTGATCAGTTATGATTATAGATATGTGAACTAATAAGTGCAGATTTATTGGCTCTCTGGAACACCGTGATTGGAATGCAATATCGTATTGTTGCTTATTTTACAGATTAATGTTGCGCAACGGAAGTGTGATGGTATTGTGATTATGTATCTATGCATGATGTACTTTCAAAAGCTTGATTTTTCCAATGTGTTCGGTAAATGTATGCATATGAGGACCTGTACTGGTATAACGATACAAGTATTGGCATATAAGTGTATTGATACTGACATGTAATATATAGGTAGGTGCACACATGTGAAGTTATATGTAGTTATGCATGAATATACTTACATCTTGGATGGTGATGTTGTTTTGGTTTGTGTCGCACATATAAGTATATGAATATGATAAGAAACATTTGAATGCACAGCTATTTTATGTAAGCATATACATTTCTCGGTAAGAACTATGTGTGTATGAGATTTGTGTGTGTTATGCCTCGACGACCATTGTGAATGGCCGTCCATATTATTATGTTTGTTTTCCCCACTAAGCGTTATCGCTTAGCGCGGGTTCTTTTCCCCGTGCAGGTGGCAGGTTTGCTTCTGTTTGAGTTGCGCATCTGCAGAGTCGGCCACATATAGGAGCTAGAAGTTTTGTATCTTGTTCAGCTTTTGTAATTTGGAATTTTTGTATATCTGTGTAATATGTATATATAATAATAGATAAAGATTCTGATGTAATATTTCTACTCTATGTAAATATTTACACACTTATGTATCACTCTTCTTTCTTTCAAAGTTTTAATTATCCTGGATATGTCACTCTATTTAAATGATGTTTACTTGTTTACTCTAGTGGGATGTGACACTCCTATCTATCTTGGATTCTTCTTCCTCTAATCCGAATAGAAGTCTCCATAGTATAGGTTGGGGTGTGACATCATCATTATTTTGTAATAGCGATCTCTCTTGTATATAGTTTTGTTAAGCTCCCTCTATGTATCTCTGACTGATGTAATTATGTTTGTATCAGAACAATTATGTAATTGAATATTATTATTCTATGAATGAATGATCTTGTGGTTTTAAAGTCTTAATTTTTGTTGTTTATATGTATGTTATATTATGCGAATGTATGTTTATACCGTTCTGTTTGGTGTGACACCTCTTCTCGTTTGGGTTCTCACTCCCTCGCGGATGGGTTCTGCTATGTATGGGTAGGGGGTGTTATAACTCATTAGTAAGGCTATGAGTAAACCAAGATGTGTGATATGCTATGTTCATATTAAGTTGATCCCAAAGTGTATGTGTGTTCAGATATATATGTGAAAGAGGTATTCTTATGTGCATGGTAACATATCATTATCCATTTCTAAAAGTGATGAAAATAGAGTATAGAATGAATGTTATGTTGTGAATATAGCAATGTAAGTTTATGCATGATGCAAGAATTATATTATAAGAGAACTTGAGTGTGGGACGTATATGTATAATGAATTATTAGTACATCGATAAGAAAGACATATATTGTGTATATGTGTTAATTCAAGGCATGATAGGACTTGATCAAATGATTGTTTTATATAAGAATGTTATATTATTGTTCCCCACTAAGCGTTATAGCTTAGCATGGATGTTTTGCCCATACAGGTTTTTCAAAGTTAGTGTTTGGGAAGACAATCCGGCATCGCCAACGGCCAACACGTTAGGAATCGCTATAAATGTAGTATGTTTTGTAATATTATAAGATGTGTAATTATAGTTGGTAATGTGTAAAGAGACTAAGTTTTCTATCAGCAAAATTGTATTTTGGTAAAGCGAATAATAAAGAAAGATTATAAGTGTTTTGTAATGCAATGCTTCGATTCTCAGTTTGTAATATAAATGTGATATTGAAAGAAATTCATTAATTCTGAACTTGTAAAAAAAAATGTTTTAAGCGCATGTGTTTGTGTTGTAACACTCTATAGTCACTGTAGTAAATCTCTACAGGTAGTTTGGGGGTATTACAGTTAGTGGTATTAGAGCATAGGTTTAGTCATTTCTTGGATAGAGGAGAATAGAAATGCATATATTTTTGTGTTGGCTTGATGCGGATGTCTTCACTTTCTTTAGAATGTCTAGGGATTCTTCTCTTGAAGCAATGAAAGAGATTTCTGGAAGTGGTAGTCCTACCAATTCATGTGTTAAAGTGTGTATTGAATATCTTAATTGTAATGCATATGTGATTGGTCCTTCGGGACATAGTGTGAAAGTGTATAACGCGTATGAGAACTGTTGCTAAGTGATTCAAAGTAAAGAGATATCTAATAACTTGATCGAAGTGATATCCCATGAATTTGAATTAATTCTGGGTATGAATACGTTTGACATTCAGAATGATGTGGGGAGTAAGATAAAGTGGTGATATTTTGTACGCCTGTCAGCTATCTCAGTGAAATCATCTGAACATGAGCATGTAAAACATGGGAATGGGAAAAGTGCATTAATATCGCATAAACTGCATTTTTTCATCATTTACAAACATATATCATCATATATTCATTCCTTGATCACGTGTGCAAAACATAGTGTATGTGACTCATTTGAAGAGAAAGCTGACAGGATATACATGTAATGTTTGGTGTTAAAAGAGGATTATTGAGGAGGAGTGAAGTGTAGTGATTAAAGCTAAGAAGACGAAGTTATTTACGAAGTTTACACAAGCGAATGTGAATAAGGTTTTGAATGAAGAATGAATAACCTAAGCGAAAGAAGTAATAAGTGTACTCTGTAAATTTGATGCCTTAAGTAATTCTGCCATAAGAGAATAAAAGTAGAAGTGTCTGAAAATGAAGCTGCTATGCGGAAACAACATCCCCACCTATTTGATTCAGGTATGAATTTCGCGGACGAAATTCTTTTTAGGAGGGGAGAGTTGTAATGACCTGAATTACACCTTGGTAGTAATTGGTTTAATTGAGGAGGTGTGCGTGTGTGCTAATTTGTGATGTGGATAAAATCGAAATAAAAGGAAGGACTTAATTGAATAACTAAAGATAGTTTAAGTGGTTTATTGGTAAAAATGCCAGATAATGTTAATGAAGATTAATTAATAGATAATTGGGACTAAGTAAATACAGATTTGCTTAAGTGGGATTAAGGAGAAACTAGTGGATTCCACGTGTGTTCTTCTTGTGCAGCCAACTTTGAGTTTACATGCAATATAAAGCTATGGAAGAGAGAGATGGCACCATTTTTGCATGTGTTCTTCGGCTGGCTTCTCTCCAAAATTCTATTCTTCACTTTCTTCTTTCTTTTCAGTTGCAATTCTTTCAAACAATGAGCCCATAATTTCTGTTAATTGACTAAGAAATTGTTTAGTAGAGTTGGGGTTTTTAGCTAGTAAGGTGAGTAAATCGGATTCCCACCTCTTTTTACCTCTTTTCTTGTTGGTATTATGATTGAGTTGGTTTTGGTTTCTTTTTGCAAATTCTAGAATGCGGGTGATGGATGAAGAGATTGAACTTAGCCAAGCTAAGGATAGAGAGAAAATTGGAGAACCTCGTGCCAAGTGAGCAATTAGAGCAAAGGATAGAGAGGTTTGGGAACTAATTACTCGTGTGTGTGTTAGTTAATTGCTTGTGTACATTAAGGGTGTAAATTGTGCTCTGTTGTGTGTTGGATTGAAGAAATGAACATGTTGACTAGTAATGAATGTCATGAGCTGATTGACCTAAGATTGAACTCTAATTTTGAATGAATTGTGAAATGTTGTATTTATGTTAATGAAATAACTTTGTCAGAAAGTGTAAATGACGTGATGTGTATAATTGAGTTAGGGAAATGTATTATGAGTGGGATGATAAATTGTTACTATATAGGTTAGTTTGTAGTTAATGACTTAGAAGTGTAAAATTGAGTTAAAGTCTATTTGACCTACTCTAATTATAAGTGTTACAATTTGAATTGAATGACTATACAAATGAATGGGGATGATGGGATTAGGTTCCTATAATATGTGTCTATAATGGTCTTAGAAATGGTCATAAAGAATTGAGGGCTTTAAAGTCTGCAAAAGTGAATTGAAGTGTAACCAATTCTGTAGGAGGGCCTTTTGGAGCATGTTATGTTCCTTGGGCCATAACTCCTTGAGTTTTAATCAAATTCAGATGTGAATTATGCCTTCTACAAGTTAACATATATATGAATAAATATTAGTAGAACATGTGGGTTAAAAATGTCATTAAAGTTGAATGTAGAAGTCATATATACGTAGTAGGAAAAATGTGTTTGTAGAGTAGGTTTCGGGGTAGGTCTCTCTTGACCTTTAGTGACTGTTTAGTACATAGATCGAGTTATCATACTCTAAATTGCTTGCTTCAAAATGGAGCTGAAATATAAGATCCACACCTTAATATGTTTTAGAGATATGGTTGAGCTAATTCTAGCTCTAAGTGTCCCGAAAGTTGCCAATACCAAGGTGTCTTTACTTTGGTCGGCTCATTTGAGCAGTTAAGGTTGTATAGCTCATATCTAACGTTATAGATGTCCAGTTAACCTTAAACTTGTTCCATTTAAAACTTAACATCTTAGGGAACAAATGTTAAGAAGGGCATTTTGTCCACAAATGAGGTTTAGACATTTCTATCGGCTTTTTGAAAATTGGGTAGTAAAGCAGTCCCGAGTTTTAGCTTCTGTTTTGTTAAATTTTTGTATGTTACGGTGACAATAAATTTATTGCCACCATGACCAGTGCCTAGAGAGGGCATAATGCTTATTTTTGGACCTCATGGTTAAAATAAAGTCATTGCCTCTGTGACCCCTTCTGTTTTGACTATTTTATGTGTTTTTTTTCCCGAATTGAACCCGCATTGCACCGAAACTTTCTAGGATCTATCCGATACATGTTTAGGACTATAAAATGAGTATAAGAATAGTTATCACTTGGAAAATAAACATGAATAGGATTGAGATTAATGGCAAACTAATGAAGTAATGATGTGTAATTATATGAAATAGAATCAAGTCAAGTTTAATGACATTATTGAGGATTATAATACTTTAATCTTTATGAGCATGTATAATATGAGCAAGTATACATAATTACAAATTGAGATTAAGTTATACACACAAGAAAGATATCAAATGAAATGACTTTGCTTAATGTGAATATAAACCATATGTAGGTGTCCGTAATGAGGTTAGACTGTATATGATGAAGCTATGGGCATGATTGAAATGAATGAGATGTGTTAGAGTATGATCTAATGTTTGTAATGAACACATGTAAATTTGACATACTCAGTTATTATTACAGAATATCCAAATATGTAGACATTAAATTTATTTTGTTGATGTTATACTGGTTCTTGTGGATATATGAGTGATTATGTATAAGATATTGACTAATGTGATTTATGGCCTTTAGCTTATGAGTTACTTATTATATGAAGACCAAAAATGTGGCAACATAGGTGAGTGTATGTCTATATATATATATATATGTATAAATAATTGATATGAGTCGAATGATGAAGTGTGAGGTATGCACGAAATGCATTCTCTTTTGATAATTATCTATATCACGGTCACAACTAAATGGTTCTCACTGTGAGCCATATGAATGAAGATTAATTCTTTATATATCATTGTTTAATGTGGTATGATGATATGCAATGGAATTTATAATAGTGTATCTGTAATACCCCCTACTCATACGTAGGCGATCCCATCCGATAAGGAGTGAGATGCCGTAAGGGTAAAGGTGTCACCACGCAGATACAGAATATACGTACATTCATACACAAGCATACATACCTAAATACATGATAATTAAAAACTTTACAAAGCCATTCATGAAAGTAGCTGATCATGCATTAATATAACGGGAAACATTACATTACTGTTTGATCAACTAACAGGTACAAAAAATAATTACATACCCAAAATATACATATACATATGCGGAAGCTGTTATAATATCAACATAAGAGAGTTCTATCCAAAAAGAATCATCAGAATACAAAAAAATCAAGCCCTACACTAAAACCCAGCTGTGTTGGCCTGGCCGCGACGACTCTCCCAAGCCAACTCCTTCCGCACCTGCACGGGTAAACACACCGTGCTAAGCGATAAACGCTTAGTGGGGAAACACACAATTGAAATGGATAGCCATTCACAATGGTCGTCAAGCAAATGCATACAGATGGCATAGTGTGAAATACACATTATATAAGAGTATGAACATACGAACATATAGAGTCATACATTTGATATAACATAACCGTCTTCATGAATCACATTAATAAACATATTCGGATAATTTACTCTCGTAATTATCAAAACAGTTCAAAGTATTTAAGCACCTGCTGACTCGAGGTAGTGGATAACGGGTGAACGGACAATACTTTACTGGTACGGGCCGATTACAGACAGTACCTTACGGGTACGAATCGAAAACCAATTTACTTTATCATTTGCAAAATGTTTAATAAAGGGACCTTAAACAAGATCCAAACACATTGGAGGGTTCGCGAGGAACCAAATGGGACCTGATCGGGGTCCAAACTGAACAGAGGCTATAGCTATAAGACTCTATTGGGCATGCCTAACTATCCACCGAACTAACTCTAGCAGGTTATGCATAATCCATTCGATTCATTCCATAATATCCCAAATCACATATATACATACATATTTACATACATATAGGCATATTCATATCATGGATTCGCATTCGTATAATTCATAAGTTAACAGATATAAGGCTTATAGTTACCAAAAGAAACTGGAGTTCAAAACCACACACGCACCAAGGGAAAACTCATTCAGCATAACAAGGCTGTCGCGCTCGCGACAGAGACCATAGTCTCTTCGCTGCGTGTGCGCGATGGACTTCGTGATCACGAGGAGGGGGAAGACGCCTGACTCTATCGCGTTCGCGACAGAGAGTCAAAACATAGCTATCGCGGGCTCACGATAGATTGCATGCTCGCGACAGCATAGGCCAGCATTGCGCTCTGTCGCGATCGCGACATCGTCGCGCTCATGACAGAGAGCACACAACAACTTTCTCTATTGCGAGCTCGAGACAGGGTTGCGTGCTCCTGACAGCACAACCCAAGATCACCGGTCTCTGTCGCGCTCGCGACAGTGTCGCGATCGCGACAGAGTCGGGATTTCCAAATTCTGCAGAATTCTTCCTCTCCCAAAACTCACACACAAACACACAAATCACATCCAATAGCCTCTTACCTCAAATCCAGCCACCCATTAACATCAATATCCATAATATAACATTTATCAACAAGTAATTTAACACCAAACATCAATTCAAACTCACAATCTCACAAATTATCAATACTCATAAATTTACAGCAAAAAACCCATCAATCCTCACAATCACTACAATACTCCCATGCTCATGCGAAATTACTTTACCCAAACAAAAACACATAACATACATGCCATATCAAGAGCATATCATAACCCAATTTCCAGAAATCACCAAGAACACATACATGAACATATTTACATACAAAATAGGAAAATTTCCAAACCTTGAAATCCTTTGCTCCTAATGCTTAGATCCACTAGATCCCGCCTTCTCTTTACCCTTCGGTTCGCGAGGAGGCTCAACTAAGCACAACCTAACAAAACCCATAACAAAGTAACTCTAGATTAAAACCCAAATCCATAAAATATGAAGAAGATGATGAACCAATTGAAGAAAAGGAGAACAAAAGCAATAAACTTACCTCTGAAATGCTAAAGAATGATCAATTCCCACCAATTAAGCCTTGATTCCAAGCTAGGGTTCTTAGAGGAAGAGAAAAGGAAGAAGAAGAGAGTGAGGGGAAGGGAAAATGGGAATGAAGGCAGCCACCGCCATCCCACTCTTCTCTTTTCTTTTTCTTTTTCTTTTCCTAACCCTAGACAAGTGTCACTTCCCCATCAGTGGGATTTGATCACTCATACCCAAAGCACATGCATCACATACATGCAAGACTCTCCCAACTAATGCATACCCTACAAGTGTGTGAACACACACACAGAAGCACAGCCCCGAAACACACTCTACAAATATATGAGTAAACACACCCAAGTGCAACCCAACTAATTAACACCCTCACACCACACATGCACCCACATGCTAACAAAACTCTTAAAACATGCATTTCTACCCAAAATGCCCTTTACACATGCCAAAACTCACACAATGCACATGCACAAACATGGCTCATTCTACTAGGGGGCAAACGGGGTGTGACAACTCCCCCCTACTAACAGGAATTTTGTCCTCGAAATTCTCACCTGAACTGAACAAATGCGGGTACTGGATTCTTATTGACTCTTCTGGTTCCTAAGTCGCTTCCTGAACCCTATGGTGACTCCATAACACTTTTACTAGAGGAATCTGCTTGCTTCTCAGCTGTCTCACTTCCTGGGATAGAATAGATCTTGGTTCTTCATCATATGAAAAATCAGGCTGAACTTGTACCTCTTGCAAAGACAAAACATGCAATGAATCCGATCGGTACCGACGAAGCATCGAAACGTGAAACACGTCATGCAACTTCGATAACTCCATTGGCAAAGCCAATCTATAAGCCACCGGACCAACTCTGGCCAAGACCTCATACAGACCAATGAAGCGAGGACTAAGCTTCCCTTTCTTCCCAAACCGAAGCACCTTTCTCCAAGGTGACACTTTCAGGAAGACTTTATCCCCAACTTCAAACCGCACATCTTTCCTCTTTAGGTTGGCATAAGACTTTTGTCGATCCTTAGCTGCCTTCAAATTTTGCTGCACAACTCTGATCTTTTCCTCTGTATCTCTAACCAATTCTATCCCAATTATTGACCGCTCGGACAACTCGGTCCAACAAACCGGAGTCCTACACTGCCGACCATACAAAGCGTCATACGGTGCCATACCGATGCTCGACTGATAACTGTTATTGTATGCAAACTCCATAAGCGACACATATCGGTCCCAACTACTCGGAAAGTCCAAGACACAAGCTCGCAGCATATCCTCTAAAATCTGTATAACTCGTTCGGACTGACCATCTGTCTGAGGATGCAATGCTGTACTGAAGTTCAGCTTGGTACCCAAAGCTCTCTGCAACTCTTTCCAAAACATAGATGTAAACCTTGGATCCCGATCTGAAACTATGGACAACGGCACTCTATGCAACCGAACTATCTCATCCATATAGATACTGGCCAACCTGTCCATCGAATAATCCACTCTCACTGGCAAGAAGTGAGCTGACTTCATAAGTCGATCGACTATCACCCAAACTGAGTCATGCTTCTTCTGAGTCAAAGGCAAACTGGAAACAAAATCCATGGCGATGTCATCCCACTTCCACTCGGGAATGGATAGAGGCGTGAGCAATCCCGAAGGGAATTGGTGCTCAGCCTTTACCAGCTGACACGTCAGGCACTTGGATACAAAATCCACTATGTCCCTCTTCATACCGAACCACCAATAAAACTGCTTCATATCCCGGTACATCTTCTCACTACTAGGATGCATAGTAAAAACTGTACTATGCGCCTCACCCAAAAGCTGTCTTCTTAACTCTTCAATATCCGGTACACACAAACGGTTTCTAAACAGAAGAACCCCATCCTGAACTAAAAACTCTGGCCGCTTGCCCAAACCAACTTCTTGTACAATCCGCTGAAGCTTCTCATCATTCCTCGGAGCATCAACTATCCTCTGTCTCAAGGTAGGCCTCACTCTCAACTGCGCCATCAAAGCTCCATCTGAACCAAACCTCCATCTAAACTGCCTCAAAAATAAAGCATAAACCGATTTCCGACTCAAAGCATCCATGACTACATTGGCCTTACCCGGATGGTAATCCACAATGCTGTTGTAATCCTTAAACAACTCAAGCCAACGACGCTGTCTCATATTCAACTCCTTCTACGTGAGGAGATACTTTAAACTCTTGTGATCCGTAAATATCCTACATCTCTCCCCATACAGATAATGGCGCCAAATCTTAAAAGCAAAGATCACGGCCGCCAACTCTAGATCATGCGTCGGATAATTCCTCTCCTGCGGCTTCAACTGTCGAGAAGTATAAGCTACCACCTTACCTTCTTGCATCAGAACACATCCAAGACTAACACCCGAAGCATCACTATACATAACAAACTCCTTACCCGATATGGATTGAGTCAGTATAGGAGCTTCAACTAACAACTTCTTCAACTGCTCAAAACAAGCCTGACATCTGTCTAACCATTCAAACCTAACTCCTTTCCTCAACAATCTGGTCATCGGAGCGGCCATCACTGAGAAACCCTTAACAAACCGACGGTAATAACCCGCCAAACCGAGGAAACTTCGCACTTCTTGAACATTCCTAGGCGCTTTCCAATCAACTATCGCCTCAATCTTGGCTGGATCCACTTGGATACCCTTAGCTGAAACTAAATGACCTAAAAATGACACTTTCCGAAGCAAAAAATCACACTTGCTAAGCTTAGCAAACAACCGATGATCTATCAAAACTTGCAAAACTAATCGAAGATGCTCCTCATGCTCGTTCTCATCCTTGGAATACACCAAGATATCATCTATAAACGCCACTACAAACCGATCTAGGTATGGCCTAAACACTCTGTTCATCAAATCCATGAATACTGCTGGAGCATTAGTCAAACCAAACGGCATCACAAGGAACTCATAGTGGCCATACCGAGTCCGGAATGCAGTCTTAACCACATCCTCATCCTTGACCCGAAGCTGATAATACCCCGACCGAAGATCTATCTTTGAAAACACACCTACACCCCGAAGCTGATCGAACAAATCCTCGACTCTAGGCAATGGATACTTATTCTTCACTGTAACCTTATTGATCTACCTGTAGTCGATACACATCCTCAAGGATCCATCCTTTTTCTTAACAAACAAAACCGGAGCTCCCCATGGAGATATGCTGGGTCGGATAAACCCCTTATCCAATAGCTCTTGTAGTTGAGTTTTAAGTTCTCTCAACTCTATAGGAGCCATCTGATAAGGTGTTTTCGATACAGGTGCGGTACCCGGCATAATCTCAATGGCTAACTCAACTTCTCCCTCTGGAGGCAACCCAGGCAAATCACTCGGGAAAACATCACTAAACTCTCGCACCACAGGGATATCCTCAATCCTTACTTGATCCCTCTTGGAATCCAAAACCACAGCTAAGAAGGTCTCACAACCCTTCCTAATAAACCTCTTGGCTTGCATCGCTGAGATCACATTATTCACAGAACTAGCTCCCAAACCTCTTACAAACACTGGAAATCTGTTCCTATCCCGGAGCACAAAGGTCTTCCTATGGCAATCAACCACAACCCGATGCTTACCCAACCATTCCATACCCAAAATCAGGTCAAACTCTTTGAAAGGCAACTCTATCAAGTCCGCGAAAAACTCAATTCCCTCAACTAACAGGGGATAACTCCTATAAACTCTACTCACTTTGACACTATGCCCTAATGGATTGGTCACACATATCTCATAGTCTAACTGATCTACCACATGCAACTTATCAATAATCTTATCTGTGCACAAATATGAGTGTGTGGAACCAGGGTCTATTAGAGCATACAATTCAGTGTCATAGAGTAGGAACTTACCAGCAATCACATCAGGGGCATCCTGCTCCTCTCTAGCTCTCACAGCATAAGCTCTGGCTGCGACTGGTGGAGGACGCTCAACTGTCTTCGAAACAGCTCCATCTCTAGGTCCACCACCTTGACCTCTACCTACCATGGGCAGCCTGAGTAGCATTAGATCCAATTCCACTAGCCCCTCTCCGTGGACCCGAATCCTCACTAATATGTGGATAACTAGCTAGACGATGCTCGGTGCTTCCACATCTAAAACACCCACCAGTGAGCCACCTACACTCACCCCGGTGAGCCTTACTGTAGTGCGAACAAATAGGTATAGGCTCAGATCTACCACCCCTGCCAGAACCAGACTCAGCTGTTGAACCCTGCCTTCTACCCCTCATGGCTGAACCGGATGATGACTGATCTTGCGGATCGCTTGCTCTCTTATCCGAAGACGAAGAAGAAGAACCACCCCGAGACTGATTCCTCCTCTGAGCTCTCTCTCTCAGCACTGACTCTGACCTTTTAGCTCTCATGGCAGCATCTGCAATCTGATAGTAGCTCACCCCTAGCGTACTCATCAAGGAGATCAAAGTTACTCTTAAAGATTCTTTCAAGCCAGCCTTGAAATGCTTACATCGAAAATCATCTGTCATAACCCCTCGCGGAGCATATCGGGATAACCGATTAAACTCTTTCTCATAATCCGAAACCAACATAGCCCTTTGCTTCAAACTTAGAAACTGTGCCCATCTTGCATCCTTGTAAGTCTGAGTTACGTACTTCTTCATGAATTCCTCAACACATAATTCCCATGTAACAGGATCGGGCATCTGAGGTTGTCTGCACACTAGTTCCCACCATACATACGCCGACCCTTGAAGCAAGGCCATGACAAATTTTTCTTGCAACTCCGGAGGACACCTAACTTCTCTCAAAGCCCTCTTCACCTTATCAAACCACTTCTCTGCCACCTCTGACTCATCTAACCCTGTTCCATAGAAATCTTCGGCCCCAGTTTTCCTTAAGTTCTCCATGCGAGGCCTGGGGGCAACAACTCTCTCCAAGACCCTCGCCATATCCTGTGACAGCCAGAACATGGCTTCAAAAGGCATGGCAGCGGCCTCGGGCTGGACCCTAGCAGCTTGAGCCGACACTGTAACAGAAGGATCCCTAGCTTGAGGGTTCACACTTTTAGCGGACTCCTCAAGCGATCCACGAGCAGAATTATAAGCCATCTAAGCAAACAAAGAGAATTGCATTAGCCAACACAGCCCTAGACATAGACACATCTATACACAACATCACGTTAACAACACCCAGAAATGCCTAAACCTGGCTCTGATACCACAAATTATAACACATTCCTACTCATACGTAGGCGATCCCATCCGATAAGGAATGAGATGGCGTATGGGCAATGGTGTCACCACGCAGATACAGAATATACATACATTCATACACAAGCATACATACCTAAATACAGGATAATTAAAAACTTTACAAAGCCATTCATGAAAGTAACTGATCATGCATTAATATAACGGGAAACATTACATTACTATTTGATCAACCAACAGGTACAAAAGATAATTACATACCCAAAATATACAAATACATATGGGGAAGCTGTTATAATATCAACATAAGAGAGTTCTATACAAAAAGAATTATCAGAATACAAAAAAATCAAGCCCTACACTAAAACCCAGCTGTGTTGGCCTGGCCGCGACGACTCTCCCAAGGCAACTCCTTCCGCACCTGCACGGGTAAACACACCGTGCTAAGCGATAAACACTTTATGGGGAAACACACAATTCAAATGGACGGCCATTCACAATGGTCATCAAGAAAACGCATACAGATGGCATAGTCAGAAATACACATTATATAAGAGTATGAACATATGAACATATAGAGTCATACATTTGATATAACATAATCGTCTTCATGAATCACATAAACATATTCGAATAATACACTCTCGTAATTATCAAAATAGTTCAAAGTATTTAAGCACCTGCTGACTCGTGGTAGTGGATAACAAGTGAACGGATAGTACTTTATGGGTACTAGCCGATTACAGACAGTACCTTACGGGTACGAATTGAAAACCAATTTACTTTATCATTTGCAAAGTGTTTAATAAAGGGACATTAAACAAGATCAAAACACATTAGAGGGTTCACGAGGAACCAAACGGGACCTGATCGGGGTCCAAACTGAATAGAGGCTGCAGCTATAAGACTCTATTAGGCATGCCTAACTATCCACTGAACTAACTCTAGTAGGTTATGCATAATCCATTCGATTCATTCCATAATATCCCAAATCACATATATATATACATATTTACGTACATATAGGCATATTCATGTCATGGATTCGCATTCGTATAATTCATAAGTTAACAGATATAAGGCTTATAGTTACCAAAAGAAACTGGAGTTCAAAACCACACACGCACCAAGGGAAAACTCATTCAGCATAACAAGGCTGTCGCGCTCGCGACGTCTGTCTCGCTCGCGACAGAGACCATAGTCTCTTCGCTGCGCGTGCATGATGGATTTTGTGATCGCGGGGAGGGGGAAGACGCCTGACTCTGTCCCTCTAGCGACTCTATCGCGATCGCGACAGAGAGTCAAAACATCGCTATCGCGGGCTCACGATAGATTGCGTGCTCGAGATAGCACAGGCCAGCATTGCGCTCTATCGCAATCGCGACATCGTCGAGCTTGCGACAGAGAGCACACAACAACTTTTGCTATCGCGAGCTCGCGACAGCACAGCCCAAGATCATCGGTCTCTGTCGCGCTCGAGAAAATGTCACGATCGCGACGGAGTCGGGATTTCCAAAATCTGCAGAGTTCTGCAGAATTCTTCCTCTCCCAAAACTCACACACAAACACACAAATCACATCCAATAGCCTCTTACCTCAAATCCAGCCACCCATTAACATCAATATCCATAATATAACATTTATCAACAAGTAATTTAACACCAAACATCAATTCAAACTCACAATCTCACAAATTATCAATACTCATAAATTTGCAGCAAAAAACCCATCAATCCTCACAATCACTACAATACTCCCATGCTCATGCAAAATTACTTTACCCAAATAAAAACCCATAACATACATGCCATATCAAGAGCATATCATAACCCAGTTTCCAAAAATCACCAAGAACACATACATGAACATATTTACATACAAAAACAGGAAATTTCCCAAACCTTGAAATCATTTGCTCCTAATGCTTAGATCCACTAGATCCCGCCTTCTCTTTACCCTTCGGTTCACGAGGAGGCTCAACTAAGCACAACCCAATAAAACCCACAACAAACTCTAGATTAAAAGCCAAATCCATAAAATATGCAGAAGGCGATGAACCAATTGAAGAAAAGGAGAACAAATGCAATAGACTTACCTCTAAAATGCTAAAGAATGATCAATTCCCACCAATTAAGCCTTGATTCCAAGCTAGGGTTCTTAGAGGAAGAGAAAAGGAAGAAGAAGAGAGTGATGGGAAGGGAAAATGGGAATGAAGGCAGCCACCGCCATCCCACTCTTCTCTTTTCTTTTTCTTTTTCTTTTCCTAACCTAGACAAGTGTCACTTCCCCATTAGTGGGATTTGATCACTCATACCCAAAGGACATGCATCACATACATGCAAGACTCTCCCAACTAATGCATACCCTACAAGTGTGTGAACACATACACACAAGCACAGCCCCAAAACACACTCTACAAATATATGAGTAAACACACCCAAGTGAAACCCAACTAATTCACACCCCAACACCACACATGCACCCACATGCTAACAAAACTCTTAAAATATGCATTTCTACCCAAAATGGCCTTTACAATGCCAAAACTCACACAATGCACATGCACAAACATGGCTCATTCTACTAGGGGGCAAACGGGATGTGACAGTATCAACATCATATAGACTTGTGAAATAATTATAAGCTATATGAATGTATACTTTGGAAAAGAATGTGAACATGATTGTATGCTTACAAACATATGTAAGCTATTATGCACTATGATCTATTTCATATGACTATATTAAAAATGTAAATTGTGAATGATAGACAGATAACTGGAAATCATAATTAGCCTGCGAGTCAAGTAGTGGATAGATAGGCATGCCTATAGGGTCTAAGTGCTGCAGCCCAATGCGTCTCATTCCTTTGGAATCACAATGCGATTTGAATCCTTACTGGATTCTTCAATGCGAAATTATTGATAATGTTGATATTTCTGTACCTCAGGGTACCAATGCGAATGTGAGGTATCCACGGATACCAATGTGATTACTGTATCGTTTGGGTACCAATGCGATACCCGTTATCCGCGTCTTTGAGTTGCAGGCAAGGCAAAGAAAGATTAATGATAATCATGTGGTCATTTGAAGGAAAATTTTAAAGATGAGAATATGAATACAGAGTTACATAGTTTGGCATGAGATGCATTTATATAATTTATTCGCATGAATGCATGTGGATATATATATATATATATACATAAATTGCGATGTGTAATGTGCTATAATTGTAATAAGTTGTGGATATGTTATATTGTCATGGCATATTTGTAGAAGCATAACTTTAGGTGCTTGTCTATTAATTACAAGTAAGGTTATTAATAATATTGAGCATTTTAAAAGAATCTTATATTATTGTAAATGTGAATACGATGTGTTATTTGACTTGTGATACAGCCATATGAACATTACTCATTAGTAAGGCCATAAGTAAACCAAGATGTGTGATATGCTATGTTCATAATAAGTTGATCCCAAAGTGTATGTGTGTTCAGATATATATGTGAAAGAGGTATTCTTATGTGCATGGTAACATATCGTTATCCATTTCTAAAAGTGATGAATGTTGTGTTGTGAATATAGCAATGTAAGTTTATGCATAATGCAAGAATTATATTATAAGAGAACTTGAGTGTGGGACGTATATGTATAATGACTTATTGTTACATCGATAAGAAAGACATATATTGTGTATATGTGTTAATTCAAGGCATTATAGGACTTGATCAAATGATTGTTTTGTATAAGAATGTTATATTATTGTTCCCTACTAAGCGTTATTGCTTAGCATGGATGTTTTGTCCATGCAGGTTTTTCGAAGTTAGTGTTTGGGAAGACAATCTGGCATCGCCAACGGTCAACACGTTAGGAATTGCTATAAATGTAGTATGTTTTGTAATATTATAAGATATGTAATTATAGTTGATAATGTGTAAAGAGACTAAGTTTTGTATCAGCAAAATTGTATTTTGGTAAAGCGAATAATAAAGAAAGATTATAAGTGTTTTGTAATGCAATGCTTTGATTCCTCAGTTTGTAATATAAATGTGATATTGAAAGAAATTCATTAATTCTGAACTTGTAAAAAAAATTATTTTATGCGTATGTGTGTGTGTTGGAACACTCTATAGTCACTGTAGTAAATCTCTACAGGTAGTTTGGGGGTGTTACATAAAACCTGTAATGCCCTCAACTCCCACACGTAGCATATCGAAGGACGAAGAGCTACAGTGAGCGGAGGGTGCTACCAGACAAAGACACTCATAGCAATTACAAAAAACAAAATAATAAAATTTTTGAAAACATAACTTGAAAACATGCACATCCTAAACCTATGTCATCAACACACCATTATTCGCACTATCGAATATTACAACTTAATACAAATACTAAATATAAAAACTCAATTACAAATCGAGAATCAACAAAAACATGCTATAACTTCTACCGACTCGTTGGCCAAAGTCACAGAGAATGGCTCTGCTACTCTGATCTCCTAACCTACACGGACAAATAATGTGCTAAGCGATAATGCTAAGTCGGGCTAAACAAATAATGGGCAGCCATTCACAGTGGTTGCCGAGGCATACGCATACAAATAGATAGATATATGTATATAGACATAAGCATAAAGGAAACTGGCTTCAGTTAATGAACTCATATCATTATATTTATTCACAATTACAATAGGCATACATATCGTTTACCTGACTCATTAATTAATTCTTAAGTGAAAACTTTACATTTAATCAAATCATTATTTGTTCAAAACTAAACAAAACACTTTAGTTCTTCGATTTGGTTCGGGCTTGAAATGTTATTTCAAGCTTCCTATGTATCCCTTTAGTTGAGGAATCAGAACCACGTAGTTCTATAGAAAACTTAACAAACATGTTCCTTAATTAATCCTAACTTATTTCCTAAATTCAGTTATCCATATTATGGTTAACAAAATTTTTATTCTTTACTTACCATTCAGTATAACATTATCATATTCATTGCAATCAATAAACTATGCACACGAATTACTTACCGATATACAGGCTAAGATCCACAAGGTAGATAATACATAACATACCTGCATTCTCATATTAAACATATAAACGAATATATATATACTTATATAGAATCCATTCATTAATTATTCGACCATAGCAACCATGCATATCAAATCTTTCAATGATTCTTTACAAAAACTTCATACAGACAATTATCCTCATAGCTTTTAAACAAATCAATAACATACATTATGTAACACCCGACCGGAACATCACGATCGGGCAACAATCAACAACATCCCGACGGGAATGCAATGACCGGACAATACACGCTCGACACATTACATACATGTGCAATAAGCAGAAGCATTCATAGACAAAGAACATAACTCAATATCCACATCTAATTTCTTATACAGTTAATATTCACTTATACACATTAGTTAGAGCAACCATTGATTTCTTTATCTTTTTCCATTTTACAGATATCAGTTGATTATACAAAACACATAGTTATCCGAAGATACCGCACATTTCCATATAGGTGTCCTTAAAGGATCTATAACAGAGGGGTGCATAAAGCACCAGTCAATGGGCATTCATCACAAATGCATCAAATATTTATTCACATAACTTTTGCACATCATTACAGAATTTTATCAATTCATTCACATACTTTTATCTTCATTAATTGGCTGCTAAGTCATAGGGGTGGATAAACAAGTGAACACGTGGTGGTACCTTACGGGTACGAATCGAAAAGCAACATCATATTTTCTCATTCAAAAACATTTTACAGAGGGGATCTTAAAAGAATCCATACACTTTGAGGTTGGTGAGGAACCAAACAGGGACCTGATCAGGGCCCAAACAGAATAGAAGGCTGCAGCTAACAAAACTCTATAGGTATGCCTATCTATCCACGACTCGACTAACACAGGCTATAATCCCATATCATTATTAAATTCTTTCACATTTTACACATATATTCCCATTTCATCAAACACTAGCATTATTCATTTATGATCACATAGATACATGTATCTATATATATATGCCTATCATATGCACTAATTTCATTTATCGTATCCAACCTAGTCATGTGTAGTTTCATAGATTACGATATTCGCATGAGCATATGAAACGTAATCATGTCATTATTCATTATGCATTCACTTGTTTTTATATCACATGACCAATCATATTTATAATATGCACTAATGATATTTATCATATGCATATGAACAGACTGAACATAGCTATATTATTAACATCATGCACTCATATAGACTTAATACATAATTTACCGTACTTTATGCACAAACAGCCATTAAGTAATTATGGTAAACAAAAGTCTCATAATTAAATTACTAACATACATATAAGCATTTGAATAATTCACAAATTAAAACACTCATGTTAATTTATAGGGATATAACACAAGTGAGAAACCATGCAGGGTAAAACATAAGAAAATCAGTTTCAGAAAACAGGGCAGAAAAGGGGGTTTACTGTCGCGATCAACAGAAGCCAGGAGCGCTGCAGGAAATGGGCCGAATGCACGATTCATGCTCTTCTGCACGACTCGTGCTCAATGTGCACGACTCGTGCTCAATGTGCAAAAGCACACTTGTGCACGACTCGTGCTCATTGTGCACAACTCGTGCACAGGAAGGCGATTCCAATCCCTCCGAGTCATGTCCTCCACTGTCCAGAGAGCATTTACATGGGGGTAAGGCGTACCCTTACCGCCGTGTAACTCAACGGACTAATAAATTACCAATCCAGAATGCAATTTCACAGCAGTATGGAGATCCCTTACCACCATGTAACTCATTCCTGCCCAGATTTTTGCAGAAAACTCATTTATTTCAAGTCCAAAATCCTCTTCTCAAGCATATAACTTCAAATCCCTAAACATTTACATTCTAACATGCTCAAGATCAATGAAACTCAAATTAATCACTAACAATAATCAGATATATGCAATAACTCAAGATTAACACAATCAAACCAAATCCAAAAATCCTTCAAAACTCATGCTCAAACACTTCTTAGAACCACATACAAACCATCAACACAACACTAACATTTTACTACTATCACTACTCAATTAAATACATGCATAAACATATACAAAACACTCCTAATTCCAAAAATTTAAACACATTGCACACACATAATCCAAAGTGAGAAATAGGGCAAACAAACTCCCAAACCTGGAAACTTGTAGTTTAAATCCTCTATCTTCAAGAACCCACTTTCCTAGCCTTGCTCTTCTCCTCATCACCCAATACTTGCACAAATAAACCCAAGAATCACTTAACCAAAACCCTAACTTTCTAAAATCAAAAGCAAAACTAGAAGGAGAAGATGATCAACTTTAAATAACTAAAACCAAACACTTACCTCTTCAAAATAATTCTTAATCTCATAAAACCCAAACCAAACCTTGAAGATCATCCAACCAAAAGAGAAGCAAAGAGCAAGAAATGGAAGAAGAAGGAGAAAACGCAGGGAAGAGAATGGGAAATCTCATTTTCCTCTTTTCCTTTCTTATTTTCTTTTTCTTCTTTCAATAATTACTCCCCACCAACCCAAACCACTAGTAAAAATCCTATTGGTCCACATGTTAAGATCCTAAAGAATTAAGATCCCTCTTTGAATAACTCTTCATCAAGGCACCATACACCTTACTCACTAGATAACTTCCATATTAAGCACATTAAATCCTTGGTACAATACACACGTTCCACTAGATAATTACTTCTCTTAACATATAATCCCTAAATTATCCAAAATTTTCCACATGAATAATTTATCGAAATACCCTTCATTTTTGACTTGGCATGCAAATTTTGACTAGGCGCCCTTTTTGGGTCGTTACAAAACCACCCATTATCATGCAAACCACAATTTGAATCAAAGCACAAACTTCCCAAACCTTATCTCCTAAGCTCCCTTAAAGATCAATTGGCTTCACTACCACTAACCTTCTCCTTGCCTTTGGGCTCCTTAGCTGGAAACTCTGATCAATAAGCCAAAACACATCCAAAACTCGAAACCCAAATACAATCATCAAAGAAAATTAGGAAGAGAAGAGAAGAAATAGACTAATACTTACCCAAAAATCTGGAATTCGCCAAACCAACACACCACCCAAAAGCTTGGGGAATTGAGATGAGTAAGGAGGAGAAGAGAGATAGAAACGGGAAAGGAAATGGGAGAGGAAGAGAAGGCAATTCTGCCCTTTCTCTCTCTCACATTCTCTTTCATATGACTAAGAGTCAACTTGTGACGTGTGCTGAACCTCGGGGCCGCCCCAAAAACCTGCTTTTAGGGCGATCGAGAGAGGTTCATGAAAACTTGTAAGAAATTACAAGGGCGTCTATTTTGGGCAACAAGGAGGTTTCTTGGAGTCATTACCTAATAGAACTTTGGGAAAGGTCGTCTAGGCTCAGTGAGCCTAAGACTGTACATAAGCATCCATTTTGGGCAAGCCAGAGATATTTTGGAGGCCCCACCCTAATAGAATATTGGGATGGTCCTCTAACCTCGTGGAGCCCATGAATATGCAAATTGGGCCTTTTTGGGCAACAAGAGATATTTTGGAGACCCCACCCCAATAAAACATTACGATGGTCCTCTAACCTTATTAAGCCTAAGACCAGAGAAGGTTCAGGACTTCCCATTTATTCATACCTTGATCAAAGTTATAATTGAATTTTGAATTTAGTTTTTCATCCCATTTCTCATTCGATTTAATGCAATTAATTAAAGCGCAAGTTGGCCATACAAGGAAAGCAGTAAACAGGAGCGTAATTAAAATAAAGTATAATAAATTACAACAAAACTAGGGGCGGAATACAATCCCCATTATAAATAGCATGCTATTCATACATAAATCGCGATATATATTAAAGATGAGGACATTGGTCCTCACATGCATGATTATTACAAAATAATTTTAAAGTGTCGATTTTATTTGCTGAAAAAATAGGACATTGGTCCTCAATTTATTAGTGAAAAACTCCAATTTAATTACTATAAATTTTTAACCATTTTTATATTAGCAGGATAAAAACAATCTTTACAATAATATATAAAGTAAAAGAAAAGAGGTAAAGTTAAAAGAATGGACCCGGATGAAGATTCTTAGATCACCGTAGCAACCACCATTTCAGCAACCCCAAATTCATCAAATACGTCAAATAAAACTCACAAAAACAAAAATCATATTAGTGCAAAAATTAAGGGTAAAATAAGGTGCGAGAAATTAAATAATAAGGAAAATCCATGAGAAATTGCCATAAAAGATGTTGGGAAAATAAGTGAAATAGAAAGAAAGAAAGAATAGTGAGAAAAGGCCCAGGGACGGGCTAAGACGCACGAGCGACGGGCGTCCCTAGGTTGACCGGCGGGTAGAAGCACCGTCCATCGACGGCCCATCGCTCGCGTGAGCGATTGCCATCGTTGGACTCTCTGCCCGTTGGTCACACCAGATCTTGAAAAAATGTAAAAAATCAAATAAAAATTTATTTTATTTTAAATAAATGAGATTTTTGTGTGTAAAATCATTACAAAATGATTAAATACGAAAATGACAAATCTAGAATATTTACCCTCGGATTTTTACCTTTAAAGGTGGATGTTGAGCGATTTCGGTTCCTCGAATTCTACAAGGATTTGTCCGCGATGTGCGATTTTCAGAAAATTTTTGGACTACAAAAAATTATTTTTGGAAAAACAAATTAAGAAAAGAAAATTATATTTTTCTTTCTAGATATTTTGATAGCAGTTATGAATGCTAAAACGGCTGGATTCGATAGAAATGAATTAATGTCGTTCCCTCGGATTCACCTAAATTTAAAGAATATTTGATGATGATTTTTCGAAAAAGTGAGAGAACTTTTGTAAAAAAATTAAGAGTAAGAATAGCTAAAATCCTTTCTTTTTGGTCAAAATCGCCCCCATGAATAATGAGCTGCCCACCCCTATTTATAGGCATAGGAAGAAAATTCAAATAAATTCAAATTTATAATTTAAATTTAAAAAAGATTTCTGAAATCAAGATCAAAACCGAATGATTTTCAGAATATTCTCAAAATCAAATCCACAATTTGAAAATATTTGAAAAAATTTAAAAGATTTTGGAAAAATCTTGGAAATATTAGGAGATCTCCTTAAGAATCTAGAAAATCCTGCTCATATAACGTCAGATTATCGACTGACGGGCTTCGGTGGAGTACCGACGAGCGTCGTTGATGGGGAAGGGCTTAGTCTTTTGGCCGGTGGCCCCTCACAAGAGATGAAATCGCGAGAGACAGGCAGATCTCAAACGAGCGATGGGCATCATTCCACATGAGAGACAGGCTCTTGCGGGTGAGCGACAGCCGGCGTTCATCATAAGGGATGGGTCTCTCACGCGAGCGACGGGCGTCGCTCCCACGAGAGACGTGGCTCAGCAAATGAGCGACAACCGGCGCTCATCGTGAGAGATAGGTCTCTCATGTGAGCGACGGGCGTCGCTCCCGCAAGAGATGGGGCTCCGTAAGTGAGTGACAGTCGGCGCTCATCGCGAGAGACAGGTCTCTCATGCGAGAGACGGGCATCACTTCTACCAATGGTGTACTCGTCGATGGAGCAAAACCCAATTTCCAAGATATTAACTCCCCCCGATTCCCCGAAATCTTCTACTACCGAGAAAAAATCCTCAATCATAGTAAAATCGGAGAATGAAAATTCACAACCTTTATCCATTTGTTTGGAAATAGACCCTGATGTCTTCATTGGGTAACTCTGAACTGGACTGCCTCAGGACTCAGTGTCTACAGTTGCCACCAATTTTTGGGAAACTAGTACACTAGTGTCTGGATGAGCCAAAATTCAGAGGAGAAAGGAAGAAATGCGTACCTGAAGCAGTCCTTACCTATCCGCTGATGTGATTAGGCTGGTGACCTTCTGCTGCAGAGTAGTAGCGTATTCTACCACGATTCTTTGGCAACTTGTTCGACCGCCTTCATCTGACGGACCTCGTCTCGGCCTGCCTAATGTTTGAATGCCGTGTGAAGTAGTGTTATCCAACTGCAACCCCATTACAACTTATTCTATTGCCGGTGTACTGCTTGCCTTATCTTGGCTTGCACGGCATGAGAGGTAGTGTTATCAAACTGCAACCTCATTGCGACTTATTCTATCACCTGTGTACCGCTAGCCTCGTCTCGGCTTGCACAGCATGAGAGGTAGTGTTATCAACCTACCCCTCGACTGTGATTTGTTCTATCGCAGGTGTCCCACTGGCCTCGCCTCAACTTACACAGCGTGAGAGGTAGTGTTATCCAACTATAACACAATTACGGTTTGTTCTACCGCAGGTATCCCACTGGCCTCGTCTTGGCTTGCACGGTGTGAGAGGTAGTGTTATCCAACTATAACTCAGTTGCGGTTTGTTCTACCACGGGTGTCCCGTTGGCCTTGCCTCGGCTTGCACGGCATGAGAGGTAGTGTTATCCAACTACAACTCAGTTGCGATTTGTTCTACCGCGAGTGCCCTGCTGGCCTCGTCTCGGCTTGCACGGTGTGAGAGGTAGTGTTATCCAACTACAACTCAGTTGCAGTTTATTCTACCGCGAGTGTCCCGCTAGCCTCATCTCGGCTTGCACGATGTGAGAGGTAGTGTTATCCAACTACAACTCAGTTGTGGTTTGTTCTACCGCGGGTGTCCCGCTGGCCTCGTCTCGGCTTGCACAGTGTGAGAGGTGGTGTTATCCAACTACAACTTAGTTGTGGTTTGTTCTATCGTGGGTGTCCCGCTAGCCTCGTCTTGGCTTGTACGGTGTGAGATTGATGTGAGAGGTAATGTTATCAAACTACGACTCTGTTCTGTGATGTATGGCTTTTGATTTGTTGACCACCTTTCGGTTAGCAGAGTATGATTTTCGACAATCCTCGAGTCGACATGATGTCGTGTTCTTGTGGTTATATAGAATTTTCATTAATCAATTGTGAATCAATTTATCTAGTAATTTCATAAACAATTTTTATGTTGTTATTTACTTCCTTCTTCTTACTTATTCATGTTATCAAACGTTTAAAAAAAATATAAGTAAGATGTTAACCACGATGTAAATATACAAAATGAACTATAAATTTAACAAAATGTAAATGTAAGTTTCCACTTAACAAAATACGAATTTTGTACAACCCATATACAATTACAATTAAATAAAAACCCTGAACAAACTAGAGAGGGAAGTAGTCCGACGGCTCCTCCGGGTCCTCCTCATCATCCGACACATGCACTGGCTGGCTTTGAGATGACGATACGGACGGCCCTGCTTTGTAGGTAGAGGGATGACTGGGAGGTGCTGATGGTCTAAACTCTGGCCGAAGACGAGGCGGGACGACTACTAGTGCAGACACGGGCTGCCCTGCTGCTGGAGCGGTTTGCTGGAACTGGACCTGGGCATACCCATCCAGGAAAGGCTAAGCGCAAACCCGGAGGAACTCCAAGGTGTCTCTGACTATGCTACCCAGCTCTGTAAAGGCTCTCGATAGTCTCAATGTCCGATCCCTAGCTTCATCCCTGATGCCCCCGAGACTAGTTTCCGTCTGCTCTCGGAACTCTCTGATGGACTCGGAGATAGGCGGTATTGCACCCTCCAACACCTCTATCCTGGACCTGAGGGTGCTGACGGACTCATCCACCATCTGAACTACAGTGTCAACCCTCTGAGCCACAGCATCATGGGAGGCAACTAGACTCTACCTCAGCTCCTCATTGAGCCTCCCCTAATCCTCTATGACCCTCTCCTGCTGGCCTAGTTGCTCCAGCATGAGCCAATCTTACTCCTCATATTGACCAATCAACTCTAGAAGGACTCGGTCCCTCTCCTCCTGTCTGCATTCCATGGAGGTGAGTATAGAAGTCATAGTTGCCACTACATCCGGCTGGACTGGCTGGCTCCAAGATGGTGATGGAGCGGGAGGTACCGACTCTATCATCTACTATGGAGGCGATGCCGTGGAGGTAGATGCCCTCGGATGCCTTGCTCTGCTATAAGGGTGGAACCTCTCAGTATCCCGGGTTGCTGACCTCTATACTCTTGCTGGAGGAGTAGGAGTAGGGCTCTGTATGCTCTGTACTGGAGGAGTGACAAATAAATCATCCATACTGAACTCTATACCCATGTCAAAAGGAGTCTCTGGCTGCTCCTCCTCTACTGGCTGCTGTGGAGTCTGCCCCTCCTGATACCCCTGCTGCTGTGGATGCTGCTCCTCCTGATATACTAGCTGCTATGGAGGCTGCTCCTCCGCTTGAGGCCCCTCCTTTGCTGGCTGGATTGAAGGGAAGCTGAATGCACGTCTAGTCTCATGTATGGATAGTAGCTGGCAGGGCCTCCGGTGCGTCCACATAGGTACTCTCCCCTAATGCGGGCCCAAAGCATGTTCGGGAGAGCTCCCATCTGCAGTAGCAACCTGGTCACCACTCCTCCCGCAAACATTATAAGGGCTGGCCCCCATAATACTCTAACCAGGTTAGCCACAATCTCGTGGCTAATGTTAAGGCGATGGCCTGCTACCATCATCCAGAGGCTCCAAATCTTCGCCCCATTCACTGACCCAAGATTACCTACCCGTCCCAAGTAAGAACTAGATATCACCCTGTGCATGTACCTCAGTACCTATGACGAGAGTACCGTATTCTTTACCATATCATGGTTATATGACACTCCCGGCAAGGCAATCATCTCCCAGTGCTACCTCCTCATGGCCCTCTGGGGAACTTTAACATCAGGCCCGAGTGGGAGACCTATAGCCTCGAAGAATCTCCGGTGCGCCATGCTATAATGGTAGCCTCAGACCCAGAACTGTATAACCCCCTCCTCAGATCTCTAAAATCCTCCGTAGTGAAGGGTATCCACAAACTCCCCGATCACCTCGAGGTGAGTCTGAAATGACGGCCATAAGAACTCTGTCCATCCTGCGGCAGCCACCAAGGCATCTACCTCCCCTAGCATACCCATACTCTCCAAGAAAGGTCTGGAGAAAAAGAGGCTGACCTGGAACTATACGCAAGCCAATGCTCTGAATCTCTCTCTAGCCTCATCACTCATCCAGAGAGGTGCCTGAGGCTTAGGCTGGTCACGAGGAATGTTATGCCGTGGAAGCATCCTAAAAAGAAAAAACAAATAGCTTTACATTATTATTGCAAATAACAGCTAAACAAAAGATTTTGAAAAATTCGGTAGCATTTCGGCTGAAATGTGCCTATAAAAAAAAATTTTGGCAGCATACCAGTAAGGATGTGCCTACCCAGAAAATTTTAAAAATTTTTTGGCAGCATCCCGGCAGGGATATGCCCAATTTCCTGCACAGAAAAATGTAATAAAGGGACAGGCCTCAGGCTCCAAGCAATAATTTCATCATTTGCGAGTTATTTTCGCATCTTATTTAGTTCAGACAACTCCTAAAACTAAGTTAGTTCTGCGCAAGTCAACAAATCTCAAATTATTTTTTTTATTTATTATTTATTAATGCATATTTACATTTTTATGACTATGTTCGTATACAGTCGAAAGAAACACGGGAGTAGAAATTAATACTACATCTTGCTAGATTACACTAAACATGCATTTTCCATGCAAATTTATTCCAAAGAGAAACATAACGAACTAACCTGGTAGTTGATGAAAATGTAATGAAATAAACTTGAAGAAAACGTGAAAAAAGATACTCCTAAGTGTGCACGATAGTACAAGGGTCATTTTGGGCCAAATAGTGCGCAAAACGGGCAAGAAATGAACAAGAAAAGTGAAAAAAAATGAAGGGGTGGCTCTAGTCTCGCAAGAGAAGAGAGGAAGAAGAAGAAAAAAAAACTGAAGGGCATCGCTGGGTGCCCCTTTTATAATTTTTCATGACCGATGGGCTTCTCGCCGAAACACCGACTGAGGGGCAGCCCGTCTGTCGCTAAAATTTTTTTTTTTTCGGTCCATCTTCATCCCCTTCATTAATGGCCTATTTAATAAGCCATTAATAAAAGAATAACTCATTAAATGCCCCTTTGTAGACAACGAGTCCTGAGGCAGCCCAGATCAGAGGTTACCCAATGATGAAATTAACGCCTGTTCATAGGCAAAAAGGTAGGAAGTGATGATTTTCTTGTCAAATTTACTTTTTAGAAATAAAAAACTAAAAAATATAAAGAATAAAAAATAAAAATAAGTAAGGGAGTTTGGGAACTATAATATTTTAGTCAAAGTTGTCTCTAAAAAAACAAAAAAAAATTTGGCCATTTGCGGCAACCGACGCATGAGGAGAATTCTCCCTTGCGCGCCAGGCAAGCGCCCAGCGTGCAGCGTGTCACACCCCATTTGCCCCCTAGAAGTTCGAGCCATGCTTGTGCATGTGCATTTAGTGTGTATCTGTATGTCATAAGGGTATTTTGGGCATAATGCATGCTTGTGGGTTTTGCTAGTATGTGGGTGCATGTACGGTGCTAGGGTGTGAATTAGTTGGATTTCATTTGGGTGTGTTTGCTCACTTGGTTGTAGGATGTAAGTGAGGAAGTTGGGCTGTAATAGTGTGCACATGAGTATATCTTTATAGGGTGTTATTAATTGGGGTGACTTTGTGTGTGTGTAGTGCATCGTTATTTTGTGTGAGTGGTTGATTTCCACCACAAGGGAGTGGACACATGGCTAGGTTAGGAAAATGAAAAGTAGAAGAAGAGAGAGAATTAGGATATCATAATTCTTCATCCCTCTTTCCCGTTCTTCCCTCTTCTCTTTGTCTTTCTTTTCCTTTGCTTTCCATTTGTGTGCCCTAAGCTTGGATTTAAGCTCTTGGTGGTGGGAATTGATCACATCTTGCAGGTATTTAGTAAGTTTTCTGCATTTTTCCATCTTGTTCTTCCTCTTCTTCTTCTTTTTTTCTTCTAGCTAGTGTGGGTTTTTAATTTAGGGTTGTGTTTTGTGTGTTCTTGTGGGTTGATCATTAGTTGAGCCTCCTCGTGAGCCTAAAGGCAAGGAGAAGGCATCAGGAAGTGGAACTAAGTGAATAAGAGCTAAAGATTCAGGTTTGGGAGTTTTGTGATTTATGCATTTTTGGTGATTTTGTTCTTTGAATGAATTTTTGGAAAATTTGGTGTTCTTGATGTTTTTACTGGTTATTATGTTATGGGTTTGTGATTTTTATTGTTCATGAAACCTTGATTGTGAGTTATTAAACCAAATATGCAATTGATTGAGTTGTGGTATGAATAGTGATGAGATTGAATGTGTAACTTGATGTTGTTTTGAGACTTCATGAGTAGGATCTTATATTGGTATGATTTGAGGATGTTAGAAGGTTATGTTGAGTTATGAGTGAGGAGAGATTTGTTGGAGTGAGAAGCTTTAAGTTGGCATGGAAATGAAGTGATTTTGGTTCGGTGTTATTGCATCTGGGCATGGCTCACGGTGGCAACCATTTTGGTTGTGACCGTGAGGTATGTACAAGATGCATTCTGCCGTGAGTTTGGACATGTCACGGTGGCAACCATTTTGGTTGTGACCGTGAGGTGTCCGGATTTTGCTTCTGTTCTAGGTTCTGGACATGTCACGGTGGCAACCATTTTGGTTGTGACCGTGAGGCGTCCAGACTTTTGCTTCTGTTGGTTTCTTTGGTATGTCACAGTGGCAACCATTTTGGTTGTGACCGTGAGGTACCCAAGACTTGCATTCTGCAGAGAGTTTTGGTATGTCACGGTGGCAATCAATCTGGTTTTGACCGTGACCTACCCTATTTTTGCAATAAAATCTTATTTATTTAGGGTGATTTAGGGGTGTTAAATTATTGATTTAAGCACACACAATGACACTTAATAAGAGCTTTATACTAGTAACATGGATGATGTTTATATGTACTGATTAATCAAAATATGCGAATTCTTTGCTTGTTATAATTGAACAATGGACGTTAACTATATAATTTCAGCCTGCGAATCAACTAAGTGGATGGTTAGGCATGCCTAATACATTCTTTTAGCTGCAGCCTCAGTTCTGTTTAGACCTGGATCAGGTCCCTCTCTGGGTCCTCACGAACCTTTATGAATTTTGGATCTTATTTAAGGTCCCTCCGAAAATTATTTTGAATGTGATAAAATAATTGGTTTCTCAATTCGTACCCGTAAGGTACTGTCTGTATTCGATTTGTACCCGTAAGGTACTGTCTGTATAATTGTTATCCACTACTGTCAGTCCGCAGGTGTTTTGTTTGCTTTTGTTTATCTCGATATGATTATTAGAATGTGATATCCGAATGAACATGATAAATATGAGGATCAGTTTATATGTATGTGGATGTGGAAATAAGCTCCTGATTATATGCCTTTATTCTGCAAGTATGGTTATATATCTGACATGATTATCCACATATGTCATACCGTATGTGTTATGCCTTGATGACCATTGTGAATGGCCGTCCACTCTTTTGTTGTGTGTTTCCCCACTAAGTGTTTATCGCTTAGCACGGTTTTTATCCGTGAAGGTGCGAAAGGCATTTTGCTTTGGGAGAGTCACCGCCAGTTAAGCCAACACAGAAGGGTTTAGTGTTAGGACTACTTTTGTTTTAGATTGATGATTCTTTATGTAATAGAGCTCTCAATGTATCAGTAATTTTGTAAGCTTCCGCTCTGTATTTTTTTTTGGGCTATGTAATTATTTTGTAATATCAGTTTGATCAGAACATTATTGTAAGGGATGTTGTTATATTAATGCATGATCAAGTTGATGTTTCTCAAAGTTTTAAATTTCCATATGTTTTTAATGTATAAATGTTTGCTTTGTACTGATCTGTCTGGTGTGACACCCCTGCTCCTACGGCATCTCACTCCTGTCAGGATGGGTTCGCCTACGTATGGGTAGGGGGTGTTACAGTTTTTGGTGTCAGAGCCCAGGTTTAGGCTTTTCTGGGTGTTTTGTTGTCGTTGTTGTGTATAGATGCGTATATGTCTAGGATTGTGTTGGCTGATACGGTTGTCTTTGTTTGTTTAGATGGATTCTGGTTTTTTTTGAGGGTCTCTTGAGGGGTCAGCTAAAAGCGTGAATCCTCAAGCTGTTGATCCTTCAATTTCTGTGTCGGCTCAACCTAATAGGGTATAGCCTGAGGCCGTAGCCATGCCCTTTGAAGCTATGCTTAAGCTATCCCAGGACATGGCTCGAGTCCTAGAGAGAGTGACTGCCCCTAAGACCCCGACTGAGAGTTTGAGAAGAGCTTGTGCTGAAGACTTTTACGGAACGGGTTTGGATGAGTCAGAAGTCGCTGAGAAGTGGATTGACAAAGTAAAGCATGCGTTGAGAGAAGTTTGATGTCCTCCTGATCAGAAAGTAGAATGTGCAGTGGCTTTACTGCAAGGGTCTACTTATGAATGGTGGGAATTGGCTGTAGGCATCCTCAGTTGCCTGACCCGATTACTTGGGAATTTTTTGAAAGAGAGTTCACGAATAAGTCTGTGACTCAGACATATAAGGATGCAAGATGGGCGCAGTTCTTGAGTTTGAAATAGAGGGCGATGTCTGTGTCTGAGTTTGAGATGGAGTTTAACAGGTTGGCTAAGTATGCACCGGAAGGTATTTTGACGGAGGAATTCAGGTGTAGGCACTTTGAGACCGGGTTGAATGAGTCGCTGCGGGCGATATTGATTTCTCTGATGAGCACTCCGGGAGTGGGGTACTATCAGATTGTGCAAGCTGCTGTTAAGGCTGAGAGGTCAAAATCAGTGCTGAGAGAGAGGGCTCAAAGGAGGAATCCTTCTCATGGTGGTTCATCTTCTTCATCGTCGGGAAAGAGGTTAAGGAACACGCAAAATGAATCATTTGTAGGCCCAGCTACGAGAGGTAGAAGACAGGGTTCGGCAGCAGTGTCTGGTTCTGGTAGAGGCGATGGTAGGACAAAGTCGATGCCTGTGTGTTCTCATTGCAGTAAGCCTCATCGAGGTGAGTGTAGGTGGCTCACAGGTGGGTGTTTCAGATGTGGGAGCACTGAACACTTTTTGGCCAACTGTCCGAGGTTGAATGAGGATTCAGGTGCTCAGAGAGAGTCTAGTAGAGTTGGTTCGAATGCCACGCAAGCTACCCGTGGTAGAGGCAGAGGAAGAGGTCGAGGTGGTCGACCTAGAGAGGGAGCTGCATCTGAGTCAGTTGAGCGTCTGCTACTTGTTCCAGCCACAACTTATGCTGTGAGAGCTAGAGATGAGCAGGATAACCCTGATGTTATAGCCGGTAAGTTTCTACTCCATGACATTGAATTTTATGCTCTAATTGACCCTAGTTCCACACGCTCATATCTGTGTACAGATAAGTTATTTGATAAGTTGCATGAGATAGATCAGTTAGATTATGAGATATGTGTGACCAGTCCTTTAGGGCATAGTGTCAATGTGAGTAGAATGTATAGTAATTATCCCCTGTTGGTTGAGAGAGTTGAGTTTCCAGCAGATTTGATTGAGTTACCTTTCAGAGAATTTGATTTGATTCTAGGTATGGACTGGTTGGGTAAGCATCGAGCTGTGGTTGATTGTCATAGGAAGACAGTTGTGCTTCGGGATAGAGATCGGTCTTCTATTATTGTTAAAGGTTTGGGTGCTAGTTTTTTGAGCAATGTGATTTTCGCAATGTAGGCTAAGAGGTTTATTAAAAAGGGTTTCTTAGTGATAGCTGCTCCGATGATGAAATTGTTAAGGAAAGGGGTCAGATTTGAGTGGTTGGATAAGTGCGAGCTTTGCTTTGAGATGTTGAAGAGTTTGTTAGTTGAAGCTCCTGTACTTACTCAACCCATCTCGGGTAAGGAGTTTGTAATGTATAGTGACGCTTCGGGTGTCGGTCTTGGTTTTGTTTTGATGCAAGAGGGTAAGGTTGTGGCTTATGCTTCCCGTCAGTTGAAGCCACATGAAAGGAACTATTCGTCACACGATTTAGAGTTGGCAGCTGTGATCTTTGCTTTGAAGATTTGGTGGCATTATCTCTATGGAGAGAAGTGTAGGATCTTTACAGACCATAAGAGCTTAAAGTATCTGCTCTCGCAGAAGGAGTTGAACATGAGGCAGTGCCGTTGGCTAGAGTTGTTCAAGGACTACGACTGCATATTAGATTACCACCCAGGTAAGGCCAATGTAGTCGCGAATGCTTTGAGTCAGAAGTCAGTTTCTACTCTGTTCCTGAGGCGATTTTGATGGAGATTTGATTCTGATGGGGCTTTGGTTGCCCAGTTGAGAGTGAGACCTACCTTGAGACAAAGGATTGTAGATGCTCAGAGGGATGATGTGAAGTTGTAAAGGATTGTGCAAGAGGTTAGTTCTGATAAGCAGTCAGAGTTCTCGGTTTTGGATTGGGTGCTAATGTTTAGAAACCGCTTGTGTGTGCCAAAAAATGAGGAGTTAAGGAAATAGCTTTTGAGTGAGGAACACTCTACGATTTTCACTATGCATCCCGGTAGTGACAAGATGTACCGAGACAAGAAGCAGTTCTACTGGTGGTCTTGTATGAAAAGGGATATTGTGGATTTCATGTCTAAGTGCTTGACATGTCAGCAGATAAAGGCTGAGCATCAAGTTCCTTCGGTATTGCTCACACCTTTATCCGTGACCGAGTGGAAATGGGACGATATCGCCATGGATTTTGTGTGGTTTGCCCTTGACTCAGAGGAAGCATAACTCAGTTTGGGTAATAGTGGATCGGCTTACTAAGTCAGCTCATTTTCTGCCAGTTAGAGTGGATTATCCGATGGATAAGTTGGCCAGTATCTATGTGGATGAGGTAGTCAGATTGCATGGAGTGTCATTGTCGATTATATCGGATCGGGACCCAAGGTTCACTTTGATGTTTTGGAAAGAATTGCAAAGGGCTTTGGGTACCCAATTGAACTTTAGTACAGCGTTTCATCCTCAAATAGATGGTCAATCCGAGCGGGTCATTCAAATCTTAGAGGATATGTTGCGGGCTTGTGCATTGGATTTACCGGGTAGTTGGGACAGATATGTACAGCTTATAGAGTTTGCCTACAATAACAGTTATCAGTCGAGCATCGGTATGTAATCGTATAAAGCTTTGTATGGTCGTTAGTGTAGGACTCCGGTATGTTGGACAGAGTTATCCGAGCGTTCAGTTATTGGGCCAGAATTGGTAAGAGATACAGAGGAAAAGATCAGAGTTGTGCAGTGAAATCTGAGAGCGGCTAAGGATCGGTAGAATTTTTATGCTAACCTTAAAAGGAGGGATATTCAGTTTGATGTCGGGGATAAAGTTTTTCTTAAGGTTTCTCCTTGGAGAAAAGTGCTACGGTTTGGGAAGAAGGGCAAGCTTAGTCCTCGATTTATTGGACCGTATGAAGTGTTAGCTAAGGTCGGTCCGGTAGCCTATAGGTTTGCTTTACCGATGGAGTTAGCAAAGTTGCACGATGTTTTCCATGTTTCGATGCTACGTCAATATAGATCGGATCCCTCACATGTTTTGTCAGTTTAGGATGTGCAAGTGCAGCCAGATTTTTCGTATGACAAGGAACCAAAAGCCATTCTAGCTCGAGAGGTACGACAGTTAAGAAGTAAGCAAATCCCATTGGTCAAGGTGTTATGGAATCACCACGAAGTCGAAGAAGCTACTTGGGAGCCAGAGGCGACCATGAGGGCGCAGTATCCTCATTTTTTCAGTTCCAGTGAGAATTTTGAGGACGAAATTCTTATTAGTAGGGGAGAGTTGTCACACCCCGTTTACCCCCTAGAAGTTCGATCCATGCTTATGCATGTGCATTTAGTGTGTATCTGCATGTCATAAGGGTATTTTTGGTATAATGCATGTTTACGGATTTTGCTAGTATGTGGGTGCATGTACGGTGTTAGGGTGTGAATTAGTTGGGTTTCATTTGGGTGTGTTTGCTCACTTGGTTGTAGGATGTAAGTGAGGAAATTGGGCTATAATAGTGTGCACATAAGTATATCTTTGTAGGGTGTTATTAGTTGGGGTGACTTTGTGTGTGTGTAGTGCATCGTTGTTTGGTGCGAGTGGTTGATTTCCACCACTAGGGAGTGGACACATGGCTAGGTTAGGAAAATGAAAAGTAGAAGAAGAGAGAGAATTAGGAAATCAAAATTCCTCATCCCACTTTCCCGTTATTCCCTCTTCTCTTTGTCTTTATTTTCCTTTGCTTTCCATTTGTGTGCCCTAAGCTTGGATTTAAGCTCTTGGTGGTCGGTATTGATCACATCTTGCAGGTATTTAGTAAGTTTTCTGCATTTTCCATCTTGTTCTTCCTCTTCTTCTTCTTTTCTTCTTCTAGCTAGTGTGGGTTTTTAATTTAGGGTTGTGTTTTGTGTGTTCTTGTGGGTTAATCATTAGTTGAGCCTCCTCGTGAGCCTAAAGGCAAGGAGAAGGCATCAGGAAGTGGAACTAAGTGAATAAGAGCTAAAGATTCAGGTTTGGGAGTTTTGTGATTTATGCATTTTTGGTGATTTTGTTCTTTGAATGAATTTTTGGAAAATTTGGTGTTCTTGATGTTTTTACTGGTTATTATGTTATGGGTTTGTGATTTTTATTGTTCATGAAACCTTGATTGTGAGTTATTGAACCAAATACGCAATTAATTGAGTTGTGGTATAAATAGTGATGAGATTGAATGTGTAACTTGATGTTGTTTTGAGAATTCATGAGTAGGATCTTATATTGGTAAGATTTGAGGATGTTAGAAGGTTGATGTTGAGTTATGAGTGAGGAGAGATTTGTTGGAGTGATAAGCTTTGAGTTGGCCTGGAAATGAAGTGATTTTGGTTCAGTGGTATTGTATCTGGGAATGGGTCACGGTGGTAACCATTTTGGTTGTGACCGTGAGGTATGTACAAGATGCATTCTGCCGTGAGTTTGGACATGTCACGGTGGCAACCATTTTGGTTGTGACCGTGAGGTGTCCAGATTTTGCTTTTGTTCTAGGTTCTGGACATGTCACGATGGCAACTGTAAAACGCCAAAGCAGCCCTAGAAGAATTACGGAGTTTTGGTTTAAAAAGGGCTGAGTTGTCTGTGAGAGCGTTCTGTCACGAGTGCGACAGGACCCTCCCTTGGAATGTGTGCACAAGTGGGATTAAGAGACGTGGGGTTGTAGGGAGTTGACACATGACATTGTAGGAGAGTGAAAAGTGGCAAGAACTTGGCTGTTTTACATGAATTAAAAAGGAAGAAGACAAAATAGGAAAGAATACTTAACTTAGCCAAAGATAATTGAGAATTAGTGAGGTAGATGGCATTTATTAGCACAGTTATTGTAGAGATTAACATTGACCACCTGCTTTTCTTTTCCACGTGAATTGTCCTTGGTCCTTTGCTTTCCTTTGGCTTTCTATCATTTTCCTCTTCTTTCCTTTTTCTTTGTTCTTCTTTCCTTTTGGACTGTTTTGAGTGATTCATTTGGATTGGTTTGAAGAGATAGGGGTAAAGAAATAGATTGATCTCCTAAGAAGGTAAGTGGTGCTATTTAATTAGTATTGGTCTTCTTCTTCTATTCCATTTCTATTTCTGATTTAAAGTAAAAGGAAAAGTAACCCAAGTGTTTGCATGGTTTTGATTGAAGTGGGGAACATGAAAGTGGACAAAGGCAAGGAGAAGGTCAGAATAGAGTAGAGGGCAGAGTTAAAGCTTCCTAGAGGTAGGGATCGTGTGAGATCTTGTTTTTACTCATTTTCATTACTTGCAGTGTCTTATGGTATATGTATATGTATATGTTGTGATTATATGGGTGTTAGATGGTTTACATATGACTTTTATGCGTAAAGTGTGTTAGGGGGTGAATTCTGTTTAATCTTCCCTCAGACCCTTGTATATAGTTTTTGCCATAAGTAGAGTTATAGAACTCAGATTGAGTTTATTTAGGTTGCGTTTGAACCCTAAGAGTTGAAGTAAGAAATGTCTAAGAGGGTTCTGGAGCTAATTCTTGACTTATAATCTTCAAAAGTGCTAAATACCGAGATAACTCTGATTGAGCATGTTCTCTGGAGCAGTATGTGGGTTTTGGGTCATATATCCTGTTACAGACTTTCAAATGACTTGAAACTTGCCTTATTTGATAATTAACATCCTAGGGAACAATTGTTGAGAAGAGTATTTTGCCTAAAAATGCGTTTAGGGGACTCGTTTAAACGATGCAAAGTGGAGGTGAGAAACTGCCCTAGTAGTTTTCTCTTAGTATGGCGTTTTGGGATGGAAAAATGCTTCTGTCGCGAGCGCGATGTTACCGCGATCGCGACAGAGACGGATTCTCTAAGTTATCTTCAAATGAATAGTAGTAGGATAAATGAACACTAGTAGGACAAATGAACACTAGTAGGATAAATGAACACCAGTAGGATAAATGAACACGACAAATGAACACGAGCCACGCAAAGGAGCATGAGTCGTGCTCCTCTCCCCTCTTGTCCGTGAGTGGTTTTTCCCATCTTTAAATGCCTATTTAGAGTTTATATGTTATTATTTGGTTTTTGTCTTTTCAAGAACTATCTTTTAATTTCCTCACATGATAAACACAAATCAAATGCACATGATTAAAAAGCTTATTCATGAATTGAATGGTGTTGAATTTCATGAATACATTTGAATAATGAGCTATGTTTTAGCAATAGTGTATAGTAAAATTTAGTTGTTTTTGAGCGTGATTGCCGTTATAGTTGATAGATAAGCATGCTTATAAAGGGCTAGAGTGCAGCTGCTACATGTTGGCCTTAATTGTGCCCAAAGTTTCTAATACCTTGGGTATTCCATAGAGTTTGAGTTAATTTTCCACATGTAAGATACTGTGAACAGCATCTAGAGTTACCCGTATCCACCATGAAAGGAATTCAAGCTTATTGTTATTGTTAGTGTAAAATGAACAGGAAATGATTGTAAGGAGTGTTATGAATAAACGTTAAAGTGCATGAGAAATATGTTACATGATAGTTGTGTATACAAGTATATGTTTATATGAATTGGAGTACATGATTTATATGATTGTGAAAATATATGCCTGAGTTGTGTGGTTATTGCATGTCAGATGTATGATTTATTTGTGACTTCGAATAGAACTCCTTTGCATTATTTCATCCCCACTAAGCGTTATCGCTTAGCACGGATGTTTATTTCCGTGTAGGTACAGGTTTGGACCAGTGAGAGCGTGCATCTGCAGGTCAAGGCCACTAGGAGCTTTTGTTACATCTTTATGTATAAGTTAGAGATAGAGTTTTACATTTTGAGTAACATCATTATGTAATAAAGAGTATAGTTGTTACATGTAAATGTTAAAAGTATATGTATATGAATGGAAAAATGAACATGTATAAGTATAAAGTTTTTGGTAATATGTACAGTTTACACGTATAATAAAAGTAATTTTGTTTGGGCCTAACTTATTTCTAATTATTTAATATTACCGCTTTCGCTAGTGTATGCATATGTATGTGTATACGTATGTGCCCGCGTGGCGCCCCGATATTCCTTACCGGGGGTATGGGGGTGTTACAGCAACCATTTTGGTTGTGACCGTGAGGTGTCCATACTTTTGCTTTTGTTGGTTTCTTTGGTATGTCATGGTGGCAACCATTTTGGTTGTGACCGTGAGGTACCCCAGACTTGCATTCTGCCGAGAGTTTTGGCATGTCACGGTGGCAACCAATCTGGTTGTGACCGTGACCTACCCTATTTTTGCAATAAAATCTTATTTGTTCATGGTGATTTAGGGGTGTTAAATTATTGATTTAAGCACACACAATGAAACTTAATACGAGCTTCATACTAGTAAGATGGATGATGTTTATATGTACTGATTAATCAAAGTATGTGAATTCTTTGCTTGTTATAATTTAACAATGGACGTTAACTGTATAATTTTAGCCTGCGAATCAACTAAGTGGATAGTTAGGCATGCCTAATAGAGTCTTTTAGCTGCAGCCTCAGTTTTGTTTAGACCTCGATCAGGTCCCTATTTGGTTCCTCGCGAACCTTTATGAATTTTGGATCTTATTTAAGGTACCTCCGAAAATTGTTTTGAATGTGATAAAATAACTGGTTTCTTGATTCGTACCCGTAAGGTACTGTCTATATTAGATTCGTACCTATAAGGTACTGTCTGTATACATGTTGTCCACTACTGTCAGTCCGCAGGTGTTTTGTTTGCTTTGGTTTATGTCGATATGATTATTAGAATGTGATATCCGAATGAACATGATAAATATGACGATCAGTTTATATATATGTGGATGTGGAAATAAGTTCCTGATTTTATGCCTTTATTCTGCAAGTTATGTCTGATGCTAGAAAAATTTCCTTTGGATTTTCCAAAGTTCCGAGATTAAATGCAGTTGTGCCAGTTGAATTAATATCAAAAATGAATGCATCATGCTTATGATCATGCGAAATGAAATCATCAGAAACATCACACAAGTAAGCAAAGTTGTTCATCTCATTAACATAATCAGAAACATTAACATTGTCCTCAAAGAGTTCTGGTATAAAAAGAGAATCTAAATGACTATCAACTTCAGTCGACGCCGATGCTGCAGCTGACTGTGCTTTGGCTTCTTGATTTGGTGAAATCTTGAGATCTTCAATCTTCGGCTCAAGCTCCACTATCTTCTCCTTCCCCTTAAGTCTGGTGGCTAACAGCTTATCAGTTACAATCTCTTTGGGCTCATCTCTGTCCCAGATGCTGCATTGGGTCATAATCTCCTCATCCCAAAAGTTCTCGACAGCTTTAACAACTCCGATCTCCCAATCAAAGACATCGTTAAAAATTTCAAATCCCGGGGTAATCTTCCTATCTACCCACTGCGGCTCTTCTTCTCCGGTGTAAGCACATACCGAGGATGATGGCACAAAGCTCTCCGAGATATGGGGGATCTTCTCTGATACTTTCTTCTTACCATACTCTCCTTTGTAGCCCAACCCTTTTCGATCCTTCTGACCACGTGTAGTGATAGCATTCTGCAGTCCCTGTGACTCTTTTCCCAAACCAACCCCTGGGAGGAAGTGCATCTTTTTCAGCATATTCACCACTTGAGGGCTACCTTCTAAGCTTTGCTCTTCTCCGATCACCGATACATGAAAGCCACTGAATGGCTGATTAGAGATCTCCAAGGCAGACACTTGGTTCTCTCTTGCCGCTTTAATGGTCACTACCTCTCCTTCATGGGGTATCTTAATTATCTGGTGTAATGTGGATGGCACTCCCCCTAACTTGTGAAACCACGGTCTACCAAGTAGAGCGGAAAAGTTTGCTGGGATCGGCAGAACCACAAAATCTGTTTCTGTCTCAATAGGCCCCGTCTTTACCAAAGCTTTGAAAGTTCCCAATGCTTGCCTCCTGGAGTTATCATAGGCTGTGATAGTCAGGTCGGACTTGCTTAACATACTCTCATTCAACCCGAAGGCCTGGAGCGCCACTAAAGGACAGACATTTATCGATGACCCGTCATCAACCATGACGCAAGCAGTGTGTTTACCATTGATCTGTGCCTTGATGTACAAAGGTCGGTTGTGGCTGCGACCCTCAACTGGTAAATCTGCATCAGAAAAAACCAACTTCTTCCCAGATCCCCCCTTTACAAGGTCTAACAGCTCAGATGGGGAGATTGTAGTTGCTACAGTTGATACACTTAATGCTTCAACTAACTTCTGTCTGTGAGAGGGAGACTGTCTCAATAGATCCCAAATAGATATCTGAGCCGTGGTCTTTTTCAGTTGCTTCACTATTGAATTTTCTTTCGGCTCTTTCTCTGCGATTGCTTGTGCTGGGTCTTGCTGCTTCTCAACTTCTGGAATGACCCTCCCACTTCTTGTTACTGCTTCTACTCTTTCTTCTTCCTCTGAATCCCACGGATCCGTAAACTCTCCATTTTTCTCATCTTCATCATCTCCACTCTCACTAGTGGACCAACAGTCTATCGCTGCCACGGAAATCCCTTCTTCATTCACTGTAGGGCGAGTAATAGTGACATACTCATTTCCATATAGATCTTGCATCACGTACCACTCTGATAGGCTCGATCCAATCATAAAGACTGGAGGTGGCACCGTATTATAACCGGACTTCTTCTTGCTTTCTCTCTTCTCAGGATCGGTGATCTGCTTGTTGTCAATTAGATCTTGGACCCGATGCCTTAGCGTTATACAATCATCCGTCAAATGGCCGGTATGTTGGTGGAATGCGCAGTATTCATTCTCTTTGTGCCCTGGCTGTCCTTGGGTCTTGGCCGGCCTAGGTGATAGGGGCTGCAGTTTTCCTTCTTTTATTAGCCTCTTCAGTACCCATGATAAAGGCTTACCCAAGTTGGAGAAATACCTCTGACTTACGCCGGTTGCAGACACCTCAGCAGTCTTCCCAACTCTGTTACCAGTGCTTGAACTTGCTGGTTTGGCTGTCCCCTGATTGCTGTATCCCCTCCTGGCATAGGACTCACTATATGCCCTCTTGGCTAGATATTCTCCTTCTGCTTCTATGGCAATGTCCTTCAAGGACTCTCAGTCCTTGAGTCCCTTCATTTTCAGTCCATCTCTCAAGTAAGGGCTGGCATTTCGAATGAATAGCCTGATCTGATCAGAAGTGTCCGGTTTGCGTTTCATCTCCATAACCCGGTTTCTCCACCGAGTAAGGTACTCGTGGAAGGACTCCCCAGCCTTCTATTGTAGCAACTCGAGATCTTTCAAAGTGACCTCCATCCGGGTACTGCAATCGTACTGCTTAAGGAACTCTTCAGTTAGCAAGTCCCAATCCTCCTTGGACCTCCTCTCAAGCCCATGGTACCAATCAATAGCAGCTCCTGTGAGACTCAAGCAGAAATACTCTATCTTTTGCTTTCTGGTTAAGGTCGTTCCCTTCATGACCAGCGAGTATTGCTTGATGTGTGCGGCATGGTCAGAGGTGCCATCAAATTTGGGAATGTCCGGCATCTTAAAATTCTGGGGAATCAGGTCATCCCCATCCAGCTCTCGGTCTTCCGGGTTCATTCCTTTTCCCACGGTCATCATCCTTGCCATGGCCTCAAATCTTTCTTCCATTTTCCTCCACATTACCTCATCTAGTTTTGGCAACTTCTCTTTAGCTACTTTATGCTCCTCTAGCTCATCTTCCCCAAATTCAGCTTCAGACCTGGGGCCCTCTCTGCGCTCAATAGGTGCAGGCACTCTTTGCTCAACAATAGGTGGGTCAACCACTGGGTTGTTAATTGCAACAGGACGTTCTTCTCTTACAACCTCTTGTTCAGCTGGTACTCGGATAGGGGCAGCAGCAGCTTGTTGCCCAGCTATGGTGGTGGCAAGATTGCCCATCATTGCAATCATTCGGGCTTCAAATTCCTCCATTCTCTTTCCTACCTCCTCGGTAATTATTGCCCGAGTTGCATCAGACTCATTTGATGGATTAGCCATGCTTACTTCTGTTGATAATTCGGAAGAAAACCCCACACTTCCTTCTAAGACTGACTCTGAACTCTGATCCAACACTAACTCTGTTAACCCCAAAAGCGGCGTCATTCTTAACCGTCCGTCGGGACCTCTATACCACCCAGGAGAATCTATGATGGCTGAAGTGCAAAAATTATTAAGATGATGTATGATTAAAATGCAATGCATGCTCGTGCTGATGTAACATAGACAAACACATGTAAGCAAATAGATCCTTCCAACCTTATATCTCCCACACACGTGGTAGTGCGGTCTCTTTCCTAGGTGGGCTTGATCCATGGATTAACGTGGAACCCAATGGACACGTATGGTGCGCGGTGAAAAACCGGTAGCATAACAGCTCCTATCTAATATACATACATATGGGTGTTTGGCAATTATGTATTTAAACAATTAAACTTAACTAAGATGGGCCCACCGGGGCATGAAAGCCTTTGATGAAGACCATTTAATTAAATTGATTTCGTTTAATATATGATGGCCCATATAGCAAGCATAGTATTACTGTACATTTCACCTAGTGGAAGAATCTATTGCCATTACATGAGCTTTGGACAAGGGAGATGCTACTTTAAGGCTACCCAAGCATGATCCCTGCCGACGGGTCTAGCTCATCACAAGCATAGCGACCGATCGGGTCATCATTTTGATATACCATTGAGGTACGTGGCTTGGGCTGGTGATTATCCTTAACACTTCCCAAAATTGAGCGAAAATGATGTCGTGCTTTGGAAACGCACCGGGGCTTGAAAAGGGACCAAACTAACTTAATCTAAAGCTCTAATGAGATGATATGCAATTTTGAGATAAAGCGAATTTATGAATTAAATTTTAACCATAAATGTTAAACGAGGTATTTTCAAATTGAAATCTCGAACCATATGGTCCCCAGTGGAGTCGCCACTGTGACGCGCGCCGGATCCCCACGGCCGCCCATGGGACCGCCCACTTGAGGGCGATCGGGGCATTTGTGGGTCCGTTGATAGCTTGCAATAAATCGCAAGTGCGTCTATGTTGGGCAACAGGGAGGTTTCATGGAGTCGCCACCCAATAGAACATTGGGAAAGTTACTCTCGCCTCGGAGAGCCTAAGACTGTGCGTTGTATCCATTTTGGGCCAACCAGAGGGGTCTTGGAAGGTAAACCTCTCGCCCTAAGGAGCCTAGGATTAGCGCTAAAGTCTCGTGGCACAAAAAGGTGTCTTGGAGGGTAGACCTCTAGCCTCTTTGAGCCCAAAGACCAGAGCTGGGTCCGAGATTTCTCATCTATTTCTACCTCGATTAATTTATGATCAAATTTTAATTATCATTAATTTGCTCTCTCTCCACACGATGCAATTTTAATTTAAAAGCGCAAATATTCACATTGAATGCGATAGGATAAACATATCAAAAATAACATCAAAGGTAAATTACAATAATACCAGGAGCGAAATACAACTCCCATTTAAAAGTGCAAACATACATAAAACCAGGGAATTTATTAATTATGAGGAATTTGGTCCCCGCATGCACAATTAAAGAAAATATTTTGGATGTGATAATTTTATTTGGGATGAAGACTAGGACATTGGTCCCATTTTATTATAAAAAATCTAAATTAATTTAGTAAAACTATTTTTGTGATTTTTATTTAGGTGCGCATAAGAAAACATTTTATTCAATGAATATATACAAGGAAATTAAAATAAAAAGAAAATTAAAAATGTATAAAGAAAATACCAAATCCCGCAACTCCTCCTTCACGTGCATGGGTGCTCAAATGAGAATAAAATAATGATTTGCAACCAAAAATAAAAATAAAAGAAATTAATGTTAGTGATTAAGCCAACGAAATAATATGACATAAAAGATAATATGTACAATGACCATATAACATGCATAAGATACTATAACATGCATAAAAATAATTATGATGCAATTTAACATGCATAAAATGAGATAACATCATGGCAAATGCAATTTATTAATAATAAAGGTTAACATGCATGAAAAATTAATGACAATCAATTTTATTACTCATAAAATGTGCATGAATGTGTAACATAAGAACAATAAAACTTAACATGCATAATAAAGTTTAAAGTAATATCTATCATAAAGGCATAAGAAAATAAATTTGAAATTTAACATACATGCAAAATATGAACAATAACATTAATGATAATAATGATACTAGCACCTAATGATAACAATAAACTAGTCTAACAAAAACTTTAATGATATTTAACACATGCAAACATAATAATAATCATGATATAACATAAAGAAATCAAAGATATTGACAAACTAGATTAAACATGCATAATAACATGGACAAAAAATAATTTGACATGAAAATAATATAATAAAATTTAAAAGAATTTACTTGTTAAAGATAAAAATAAGAAGAAGAATATGGAGACTAAGAGAATTTACATGTTTAATGTGTTAATTGGAAGCAAAAATAAATGAAATTAACAAGAGAATTAATGAGTAAAACCAAGAATAATTACCCTCAAATTCAGTTTTGAAGAATTGAAGGTAGAAGTCTTGAATTCCTTGTCTCTTCCTTGTGAAAATGCTTGGAAAATGCTTGGAAACTTGAAGAAAAACTCTAAAAAACAAGTATGTAAAGATTGATTTTTTTTCTCTAAGTAAAAACCCAAAAAATTCAGTTTTTTGCTCTAAAATGTTCTTAATCCGTTCCCCCCCTGTTTCTGAATTTTTTCTAGTGTTTTAACGCTCAAAAACTACCCAAAAACCACCCAAAACCGTCCAAAAACCATTAAAAATCGAGTGGGGGTCGAAAATGGGCAAAATGGGCGAAGTGGGGGCGAAATCGGCACCTTAACGCCGAAAATTGGCTCGCGCACGTTTCCGCGCTGATGCGCGGAGTCTCTGTGCACGACGTGCGCGGAGCGAGCGACGCCCAGGGCGTCGGCCGCGCGGAGCGCACGCTCCGCGCACGGAAATTCGCGACGGCCCTTGGCCGTCGCCTTTCCGTCGCGATTATTTTCCACTTTTTCTATTTTTTTCATTTTTAATCATTTTTTCACCCTTTTTTTTTTGTATAAAATACCCTCAACCTAAAACACACTTTTTCTTCTTCAAAATAATTTTAAAAAATATTTTTAAAATATTTTTAAAATACACTTTTTACTCACCGGAAAGACAAGGAAAATCACTTCTGAGCTCCAATCTTTTTGCCTATAAGCCGGCATAGCTAAATTTCATCATCGGGTAATCCTGATCAAGGCTACTCGGGACCCGGTGTCTACACCAGTCACGCCTCGTGACCAGCCATCCTCGTCCGTCACCCCTTCAGCCCTTTTTCTGAAATTTCCTGGTTTTTAACTCAATAATGAATTTGGTATTTCTTCCGAATGAACTTACATTGCGGTTTGATGCATGACATCCTTTTATATACTTTGATATGAGTGATTTCACGATTCTTTAAATAAAGTGTATTCTGTACTCTGAAATATGATTTGAATGACGCATAGCCTGCTAGAGTCAAGTAAGTGGATAGTTAAGCATGCCTAATAGAGTCTTTTAGCTGCAGCCCTCAGTTCACTTTGGACCCCGATCAGGTCCCCGTTTGGTTCCTTGCGAACCCATCCGTATTAGGATCTTGTTTAAGATCCCCTCAGTATACAAATAATGTGTTTTGATAAAAATGAAATGACTTTTGATTTGTACCTGTGAGGTACCCTCAGTATTCGATTCGTACCCGTAAGGTACCTTCAGTACACTCGTTATCCACTACCTAGAGTCAGCAGGTGTTCTTCAGGTGTTCTTCAGGTGTTCATTTATTGTTCGATTGAATTGCTCTGTTCTGATTTGGATATAAAATGTGATATCTGAATGAGTATAATGATGAGTTGCATGTCGGATTATTCTAGAATGGATATGAATATGAGACACTAATTGTATGGTTTTTAAATGTGAGCATGTTTATATGGATTATGTTATAACCTTTGCATATTGCCATTGTGATTGTGATATGCCTTGACGACCATTGTGAATGGCCGTCCATAATTTATGTGTGTTTCCCCACTAAGCGTTTATCGCTTAGCACGGTGTTTTTACCCGTGCAGGTGCGTAAGGAGTTTTGATCTAAGAGTCGCCGCCGTCAAGCCAACACAGAAGGGTTTAGTGTAGGGCTTAATATTTTAATAGTTGATGATTCTTTTTGTATAGAACTCTCGTGTATCAGTTTTGTATCAGCTTCCGCTTTTGTACTTAGATTTTGGATATGTAATATATTTGGTTTCAGCTAGTTGATCAGAACATTATTGTAATGGTTTGTTATATTAATGCATGATCAACTTTTGCTTTCCTTTCTATAAAGTTTTAATTATCCTGTATTTCTGTATGTATGTTATGAATGAATGTATGTTTTGCTTTGTACTTGCTTGGTGACACCTTGACTCATACGGCATCTCACTCCTCTGCGGATGGGATCGCCTATGTATGGGAAGGGGGTGTTACACAGCCACATAACTAGCCTATGCACGGGTCTAAAATCCTAAGTTAGGTTTAATTTCCCAATACGGAGTCAAATAACCCAAAACTCAAATATTTCACTCCTCACTCTAATTTTAAATCATAAAATGCTGTACTTCTAGATTCCCAAACGGAGTCGTGTAAAAGATATATCAAAAATGATAGAAAACTGAGCATAAACAAATTACAACAAAAATCAGATTTGAAATCAATCATCATTCCGGACTGAATCATAACCGAACCCAATGATCATTATAAATGCAGAAAATATAACGAGAGAAATAAAAGAAATCATGAAAATATTCATTAAATCCAAATATCCAAAATACAAATATGATTCAAGAACTCCTAAACATGAATAATTACTCTAACATCAAAAATATAAACATAAATATGAAAAATTAAAGTTTAGAATACACCCTTGATGAGAGAGAAAATAGATCTTGAAGCTCTTGTTCTTCAACCTTGGAATCCACTTGAATCCCCAAAATATAAATCTAAGGTAAATTGATTTAAATTATTTAAGAATATAATAGCAATTCAAAATTAAATCTAAACTAAAATAGCATATTAAAATAAAAATTAAAACCTAAAATAAAATGAAAATAATGCTGGAAACTAAAAGAAAAATGAAAACTAAGTCTAACCCCCCCCCCCCCCCCTTAAGATGAACGGCGCTTTGATATTATAATCAGAAGAAAAGCAAAGTTGTGCTTTCATAAAGCACAGCTGTGTCCGTTAGTAAGTAGCGCTTTTAGGGTTGCGTCGTGTGCGTGATAACTGGTGGGAAAAGGTGCAACACAGCTGTGCTTCTCGCATAAGCACAACTGTGCTGTTGGGCGAGAAAATGTGCGTCGCTGCTCCATATTCGCGCGCCTCCTGCTGCGTGACACAGCTGTGCTTTGCTAGGAAGCACAGTTATGTCATCGGCTGCTCACGCTGATGCACGCTCCCTTCAAAAGCACAGCTGTGCTATTGAAAAGCACGGCTGTGCTTTAGGCAAATTTTGCCCTCTTTCACCAATTGCTTCTAAAATTAACCCCGAACCTCCGAACCTCCAATTTAGCTCCGGATTTAAATAAAACACCTGAAAACATCCCAAATCTTATTAAAAGTTATAAAAAATTATAAACTAATAAAATTACAAAAACTAACTAATTAAAATTAAAATTAAATAAATAAAACACATAATTATGCCAAGAATTAATCTAAAATATTAGCATAATTGCAACTTATCAGGAATGTTTGCTTTGTACCGATCTGTTTGGTGTGACACCCCTGCTCCTACGGCATCTCACTCCTATCAGGATGGGTTCACCTACGTATGGGCAGGGGGTGTTACACAGCGCCGCACGCAGGCGCTGGGGTGCTCACCTCTGCGCTGCGGAACATGCGTGCGACAGGCGAGGCGCCTCTCGCCCCCCGCGCGATGAGAGAGGTGCCTCTCACCCATGTGCACACGACGGGCGAGGCGTCGCTCCCCTGTCCTCGCCTGCCAGCGTGCGGCACGCGCTCTGGCAGTACATCGCTCACCAGCGATGGGCGTCGGCAGCCGCAGTCCGCCCAAATTCGCCGAAAATGCAATTTTTAGCCTTTTTTCATGATTTGTTTTCCAAAATTAATTTTTTTATCCCATTTTTTGGTATTTTCATAATTTTTTCAATTTTTAAAATTAATAAATTAATCTTTTATTTTATTTATCCATAAGATAAATATCAAACATTTAATTTTATCTTTTTTTTTAATTCAAAAAGATTTGATTTTATCTTTAAATCTAATTTGAATTTAAAAATATTTGATTTTATTTTCTAAAATTGAATTTGAATGCAAATAGATTTGATATCTATCTTTAAAGATAATTTAAATTTTAAAAAGATTTGATTTTTAAATTTAAATTTTAAAAAGATTTCATCTTTAAATTTGAATTTTAAAAAGATTTGATTTTTAAATTTGCATTTTAAAAAGATTTGATTTTTTAAATTTAAATTTTATAAAGATTTTATTTTTAAATTTGAATTTTAAAAAAGATTTAAGTTTTGATTTTAAATTTCAAAAAGATTTGAATTTTTTTATCCTTATCCTCATTTACCCTATAAATAGGAGACTGGGGATCGAGAAAAGAATTCAGATTCTTTTACTTTTCATTTCTTCTTCTTAAATAGAATTCTCTCTACATTTTTTTTAGTTTCCTTCTTCAAATAAATTTCTTAAGATTTCAAAAATCAGTTTTCAATTGAATAATCCTTCTTGAGGTAAAGAAAATAATTCTTTGTTCTTGAAAATTGTTATTTTCTTTCATTATTTATTTTTAAGCAGCTTTCTTTCTTGGAATAAAACTCCAACTTTTATTATTTTCAATTCTAATTTTGCGGATCAAAGTAAGAAAATCAATCATATTTTTCCTTCATCGAGTTTGAATTCTGAGGGTAAATATTCTGGGTCCAATCCTACTTTTCTTTTATTTTCTTTTATTTACTTACAGTTATTTTATCAGCATGTAGATATTTATATTTATTACTTATATATTTATTTTATTTATGATATTTCCTTTTATTATCATCATTTTATTTCATTGTCCCACTCACGCGTTATTTGATTTTCTTGTGAGTTTATTTATTTTTATTGAATACGGGGCGATGAGAAGGGGAGCCCACTAGGATGATTCGAGGACAACAATTTGGTTTATTTTCTTTACCCTATCTCCTTTTGGTTTATTTTTATTTCCAATTTATTGCAAATATTACATTTACCTCGCTAATGTAAAAATGGCTAAAGGTTTCTACAAATAAATGGTATTTTCCTAAATAAAATAGGACCAATGTCCTGATTTTCTGTCCAAATAAAATGGATATATTAATATTATTTTTCTCTAAATATGTATGCGAAGACCAATGTTTTCATACTTAACTAAATATCCCGCTTTGTGTATGTTTCTTTTTTTGCTCATTTAGAATGGGGGTTGTATTCTGCCCCTAGTATTTTGTAAGCTATTGTATTTTTTATTTACTTTATTTTGAGCTTACTTTATTTAATGCTTTCATTACGTGATCAACATGCGCTCTAATTACTGCATTTAATTGAATAAAAAATGGGATAAAATCTTAAATTCAAAACTCAATTGTAATTTAATCAAGGTATGAATAAATGGGAAGTCTTGAACCATCTCTTATCTTAGACTCAATGAGGTTAGAGGACCATCTCAATGTCTCATTGGGGTGGGGTCTCCAATACATCTCTTGTTGCCAAAATAGGCCCAATTTGCATGGTCTTAGGCTCCACGAGATTAGATGATCCTTCCAGTGTTCTATTAGAAGGAGGTGTCAAAAATATCTCTGGCTTGCCCAAAATAAACATATATGCATTGTCTTAGGCTTCACGAGATTAGATGATCCTTCCAGTGATCTATTAGAAGAAGGTGTCAAAAATATCTCTGATTGCCCAAAATAGACACACATGCGCTGTCTTAGGCTCAGTGAGGCTAAACGACCTTTCCTAATGTTCTATTGGGTGGCGACTCCAAAACATCTCCTTGTTGCCCAAAATAGACACCCTTGTAAATCTCTTACAAGTTTTCATAAACCTCTCCCGAACGCCCTAAAAGCGGGCTTTCGGGGCGCGTCACAGTGGCGACTCCGCTGGGGACACTTAAAAGAGACTTCGCTTCGAAAGTGCCTTGATTGAAACTTATAATTGAGTTTTAATTTAAAAGTTTCACCCCTTTTCAAAATTGTATTGTATATCATTAGAGCCTTAGATCTGTGCTAGTTTGGTCCCTCTTTTAACCCCGATGCATTTTCGAAGCACGAACCTACGTTCACTCAATGCAGGAAAGTGTTAAGGATAATCACCAGGCCAAGCCTCGTACCGTTTGGTATATTAAATGGAGATCCGACTGTTCGTTACACTCCTGTTGGCATTGACCATGCTTGGGCAGCCCTCAAGTAACATCACCCTAGCCAAAGCTCATGTAATGGAAATAGATACTTCCCCTATGTGGTAAGAACCATAATACCTTGCTTGCTATATAGATCATTATGTATTGGACAAACCCAGATAATTTGATTGGTCACCCAATCAAAGGCTTTCATGCCCCGATAGGCCCATTTCAATTTATTCGGACTGCCTAAATACACAATTGTCAAAATCTAATCGTATGCCCATTAGTTAAGAGAGGTTATGCTGTCGGTTTTCCACCGTGCACCATGCGCATCCATCGGGTTCCCTGTTAACCTATGGGCCAAGCCCACCTAGGACACAGACTACACGACCTCGTGTGTGGGATAGATAAGGTGGGAAGAATCTACTTATGTGCATGTGGTTATGTATGCTGCACAGCATGCTCATTTATCATGTGTCATTCATGCATGTTAAAAATAATAATAAAAATAATAAAAACATATACATTTCCTGCATGTGTGTGTATAGCCTTTTGTTTGCATATCATTTTTCACATGTACATATTATCCTGTGTATAATTTTTATTTTATTTCTTTTTTCATGTATCATTACAATCCCTAGATCTTTCAGTCATCGATGACCATTTGCATAGCATGATCATGTAGTACATATCATTTATACATAAAAAAAACATGTACATTTCGCGTGTGTGTACATTCTATTTTGCGCATATAATCTTCACATGTACATATCACCCTGTGCATAAATTTGTTCCATGCATTGCATACATCATTCTAATCTCTTTGATCTTTTTAGCCATTTTATGCCATTTATTGCACAACACGACCATGCATAACATGTCATTCATACATCATTCTAACTCCTTGCTTTTCAACCATTGTAGACCATTTGCTTGGGTGGTTTAGGGATCTCGATAGTTGTTTAAAGAGAGATCAGAGTTCGAGTTGGCAAACAAAGATTTAGCATCCTTACCAGAGCGTCTGAAGGTATTAGAAATGGCTGGCCTTTCACAACAGACTGAAGAGACTCGTGCCCTAATTGTCCAGGAGATGAATAAAAGGTTCAATGAGCTTGAAAAAAGGCTGTTGGCCATGATGAAAGAAAGAATTAATGCCATGACACTGGTTCTTTAAGCTCAACTTATAGGTCAGCTCTTAACCAAGTTGAGCCGGCCATTATCAAGAAGGCCTATAATACGATGAATGCAATGTCTCCTTTTGCTTTTGAACCTAGAGTCAAGGTGCCCTTTATTTTGCCAGTCGAGTAAGAAAGAGACAAGAAGCCTACTCTAGAGTATGACTGTATTCTTGAAAAGGAAGACATTTCAGTAGTGATGCAAGCTCTGAATAATAAACCGTTAAGGGCATAATATGATTTAAGGTCAGGCTCACATCTGCACTTAGGTGAAACATCAGAGGGATCTTTGATGCAGTTATAAGAACAAGTAAGAAAGGTAGAAGGAACAGAGCCTTCATAGTTAATAGGCATCCCTAGGTCCTCAAGCACAAAAAAAGGGCTAGCTGATCTTGATGAAGAAATTATGAAGTCCAAGCTTGCAACTACCCCAGTGCCTCTCAGTAAAACTATTACTGGCCCCACAAGTGTAAGAGTGGGTTGTTATGATAATAGTAGTGGCACCTAGAGGACAGGAAAAACACCAACAGCAGAAGTGAATCAAAGGCATTATTCTAATTTGGGCAAATACTTGTCTTGGGTCCTTAAGAAGCTAATGAAGGAGGGCATGCTACAACCATTGCCGGCTAGGCCCGCTAGAAACTAGGGATAACCCAATCACAAGGGGGATCAGTATTGTGCCTTCCACTAGCACACCGGGCATACCACAGATGATTACAGGACCTTGAGACATGCTATTCAAGATCTGATTAACTCCAAACAGATCTCTGACCCAAAAGAGCGAAGGATAAAGAATAAGATAGATTAAGTGCCTAAGTGGGAAGGGGAGGATGGTGCTTAAGGATTATAATGAACCACTGATTACAACATCTGTGTTGGCAAGAACTACAAATGATTAGCTATTTAGAATGTTCTTTTTATTTTTGAACTATTTACTAATGACATTCTGTTTCATTAATAAGATGAATGTTTTTTGCTTAATTGTGTGATATCTCTTATGATTTCACTATGCATAATCATGATCATGACTCATTCATATTTGACATTAATTCAATTGGTACTACTCCATTTAATGTCATAACTTTGGAAAACCCAAAGAAAATCTTGATAGCATCTAATGTAACTCCTAAAGAGAGATCAAAACTTGAGAGAAATTTAAGAAAATATGAAAAAAGTCTTTGCTTGGACCTGTGAAGACATGCTAAGAGTTGATCGCAGAATCACCGAGCACACCATTCCAATATACCTCGATCATGGACCAATCAAGCAGAAGCTCAGAAGACCCAGGCCAAAATGGGCAGAGAAGGTAAAAAAAAAAAGGGATCCACGAGCAGATATGAAGCCAAATTCTTTATAAAACACCCGGCTTGGTTGGTTAGCGTCATCCCAATAGTCAAGAAGAGTGAAAAAGTACAAGCTATTAGGATTTGAACAAAGCTTGTCCAAAAAAAAAATAAAAAATAAAAAAAACAAAAAAAATATATAATGCAAAAAAAATGAAGGAAAAAGATTAGATCTGTCCAAAAAAAAAAAAACTGTTGATATGGGGGCAAAGGAAAGTCATCCTGGGGGTAAACTTTGATCAAATCCCAATGATCTACACATGCCCGTACTTTGCCATTTTTCTTGACTTTCGAAAAGGACCAAAAGGGTTCCATTAACTTATAATGGATATGAGTTGCTCGAGCTTTGGAATCGACATAATAAAGGAGGTGCGCCCTACGGCCTCCAATGGACAGGGTCATTGAAAGGAATCCAATATGTCGATATGGTCTCCCGCACCACGCAGGGTTCAAGGATGGAAGGAGAATTTATGGCTAAGGCTAGGGAGTTGCTCCAGAGTTATGGCATTAAAAACCACAAGTCCTCTCTGTATTGCCCTCAAACCAATGGAGCAGGAGAGGCTGCTAACAAGAATATCTTGGTCAAGATGGTTCGAAACTACAAAGATCATGCAGAGAAATAGCCTTTTGCACTTCAAGGCTAGAGAACCACCATCGGAACCTCTGCAAGAGTCACCTTTTATTCCTCGATACATGGGGCAGAAGCAGTATGGCCGATTGAAGTAGAGCTCAAATCTTTAAGGACAGTCATGGAAGCCCAAATTCCGAAAGCCGACAGGGTACAGCAACGGCAGCAGCAATTAAACACATCAGACGAAGGACATGTCATGGGATTATCGCCACGGTCAGATCTATCAGAAAACACTCTACTCAATCATTCGAGAAGAAAGTTAGAAAGCACCTATTGAAAGAGGGAGATTTAATCTTTAAGCAAATGAGTCCGAATATTCCAGACGAATGAGGCAAATTTAGACCAGTGTAGGAAAGTCCATTTGTTCTTGAGAAGTTATTATAGCGATAGAAGCAGATATGAAGAACCGATCAACATCGACAGATCCAAGAAGCTCCATGGCTAAAGCCTAAAAATCAAAAGAAGAGAATAAAAGCCCAGCGGGTCGAAAACCGAAAGAAAGTGGCCTTTCTAAAAATGGGCGCCTCGTCAGGGTGAAAATCAAAAAAAAGGCACCCTCGGCAAAAATTAGAGGCCCGAGAGAAAATGTCCAATCAAGAAAACCCGAGAGGGTTGATTAGAGATAGGAGTTTGATGCTTACAAGATTTGCTCTGAGTTTAGATGTAGTTTTGCATTTTGAATTAATATTAGATAATGATCATGTATAGAGAAATCATACCGAAATGTACACAATCTTTACAAATACATGTGTTCATTATTTTCTAGTTCGTTTATAAAAAGAGAAACATAGTTCATTCCTGAATGCACAAAATCTAAATGAGTACACTCTTCTATTGCTCTCACCATCCAGATGTCTAAGTCGATGAGTTCTGTTATCAACTGCGGGACTAAGCACCTACCTCTTGAATGCATTAGTTGGAGTAAAGGAACAATCTCTGAAAGATGGTATAATAGTCTTCACTGGCAGCTTACCTAGAGGCTATGGTATCTAGAGGTAAAAGTCGAAGATAAATGTCCACCTTGGAAAGATAGGGATGCCTCACTACATTGTTAATCCCTCTGAACTAACGAGCACAATGGGCGGTATTGTAAAAGGCAGCCTCATGAAGCCCTAAAGAACCCAATCCTCATCCACCACCTCACCCAATCTAGCAACACATTCATCAAGAGAGGCAAAAGAATGCAATTGATGCCAAGAGAGAAAATGCCTCAGTGAATAATTATCGATTACTCTAGAAGGGGGCTCTAATAGTAGCTTAAACTTTTCTTGCAGTCATACCCTTTAAAAAAAAAAAGGCCGTTAGAGTTGAAAACTGTAATTGGCTCTCTAAGCAAAAGTTAGGCCAAAGGGCAGGGTAAAAACTTGGAAATAGGCAGTCTGTCCTACAAAAAAAAATGAATAAAATCCGCTGGAGTGGTTGGGTCCATTCCAGGCAAAAATTAGGCACAGGGTTATGTGAAAATCCCCAAAGGGATGCATTTCCTGCAAAGAAAAGCTAATGTGAAAATCCACAAGGGACGCACTACCTTTAAAATAATGACTTTTGAAACCTAGAGCGATAAGGCGGCATTACTTTGAATAACTTCCCTTTAGGCATATAGTGCATAATTCAGGACACAAGTTAAAGTTTTAGCGGTAAAATGCTCATTGACCGAGGGGCAAAGATGCACACAGGTCAGTTCTCTTTAAAAAGATTATGGGTCAGAGTCCCTAAAGCCAAGATGATGCTTTTCTAGATCCTTGGGGGCACCAGACAATGTGAGTAGCCTAGCAGTATCCTCAACAAATCCCTTAACCACCTAGGATGTGGTCTATCCATTTTTTCATCTCACATACATCTCGCATGTCTAATCTTTTGCATATCTCCCTGCATAATTTTACACGTGCATAGCCTCTCATGATGCCCAACATGCATTCACACATGCTTGAGCTTTGTATATATTTTGCATATGCAATTCTTCGTGCACATTCTGTGTACATAATCTTTGCATACATATAACACATAATTATTTGCACATGTTTAGCATGCATATCATAAGCATATCACGTGCATTCAATCCTTTTACACGTGTAGTTGCGTACACATAAATTTTGTACATTAATCCTTTGCATATGTTTCCTGTATATAGTTTTGTATGTATATTTCACATACATGATTCCATACCCACACACAATATTTTGTATACATTACTATGTACATGACTCATGGGGAAAGGTCCGAATAAACCTCATGTGCAAAGATGATCTAAGAGATGGGTTGAGCTCAACATTGTCAGACACTATATTTGGCATAAAGTCAGGTGGGTCTATATGGAGGGGGAATGCCCAGAAGAAACAAGCCTATTCATGCACACCATGCCTGTAACACCCCGATATTCCCCTTTGGAAAGATACCGGAGCGCTGCACACACAGATACATATACAACTCAAATACATCTACATATACTCGATTAAGATAAGATAAACGAATACATTTAATTGAAAAGATGCCAAATCCATATATAATCATATCGTTTTACAAAAAGATTTGTAAACATTTGACATATACATATACAAAATTGTTCCTTTACAAAATTACATTTCCAAAATCAAAATTCATATTCAAAACTTATAGCGAAAGACAAAAAGAACTCCAACTATAGACTTCTAATGGCCGAGCTGTAGATGTCCGACTGCAAACTGAACCTGCCACCTACATGAGAAAATAACCCATGCTAAGCGATAACATTTAGTGGGGAGTAAGAAAACATGCATATACATATAATTGCAATAACAATATATGAGCTTAACAAGAAACAAATCATATAAACGTATACTACTCATGCTTAACAAATATTCCTCACACAAATGTATATAGGAATGTAACAATTGCTTAATCATCATATGAGTATTCACAAGATAAAGGAATTAATCATTTATATCCAAGTAATCAATCTTCATATGCATCTTCACAATATAAACATTTAGCTATTCATATCCAACTACAAGTATCACATTTTATCTTATCATATCGCATGTACATAAACGTGTAATATATATCCAATTTCATAACATTAGGAACATATATAATAGTTATATATATAAATCTCATGTAATAGCCTGATTACTCACTAACTAGTGGATACAGGTACTAATGATACTGATAGGACACAGTATCCAAGCATATAGAGACAAGAGTCTCGAATCATGTGTAAACATGTATACTCGAAGGCATACCGGAGACCGTACTCTCAAATTATATAAACCCAAACGGGATCAACATGTAACTTGTAACATATAGAAGCTGTACACACACTCTAACCCTTGATAAGCACTTATCCATCAACTATTATCACTATCAGGTTCTAATACTAACTCAGTTATACTCTAGTATAATTATCATATAACAAAGAATACAATCAAGTATAATCATGTAGTTTCATGTATACATGTATGTTGATCAATTTCGAAGACATATAAATCATATACGGATTTTATCAATAACATATAACTTATCATTTAATAGCCCATATATAATACAAATCATGTACCATGTAGTAAAAAATACCCATATAAAAAGATCTTGAAAAATCATTTTCGGGAAAACAGGTAGGCGGGCATATGGGTCACTATCGCACTCGCGACAGTAGCCAATGATGTACGAGTCATGCTCCATCTGTGGAGCCGTGCACAAGCAGCCGAGACGTGCACAATCTGACGAGTCATGCACCGCCCTCCCTATCGTGCACGATAAGTCGAGCGGGGCACTTCCTGCCGAACGGGCTCCCATGCCGAGTGGCTTCTTCTTACGATCGGGCTGTCTTCACGACTCGTGAAGAACTTCACGCGTCATGAAGACTCTCACGCCAAACGGGGCTTATACCGCATGGGCCAATACCAAGCAGCCTGTTCTTCAAGACTCGTGAAGGACTTCACATGTCGTGAAGAACCTCTTGCCGAGCTGGACACCCTTCACGACTCATGAAGAACTTCACGTGTCGTGAAGGATGACAAGCCGATCGGATTACCAAGAGGGAAAAGATTACTCACTTCTATCATGCTCGCGACATGAGTGTGTTTTCCTTTCCTCAACAAAACACTGGGAAAAACAGAGCTTGAAAACCAAATCCAAACTTTACCCATAACCTCATATCATGAAAAAATCATGTAAAACTTATCTCCAATGCCTTCAAAACATGCTTATAACAATAACAACTCAAATTACACAATATTAACACACATCTAATCAACATACAGAGAGGTTGCAAAAACCCATAAATCCATCTCATGTTCATGTACATATTCTTCAAAATTGACATGCAAAGCCTTATAACTCTTATATCTCAAATCGCATAAACAAATCTATCAAACAAATACATTTACATTTATCAAAACATACAAATGACAGCATAATCAGAACTCAAATACATGATCCGAACGGAGAATGGAAAACACTCTTAAACCAAATACAACTCCCAAACCTGGAATTGGAGCTTCAATCACTATCTTCAAGATACCACTTTTCCTTTTCCTTTGCTCTTTCTTCTCTCTTCAGATTCTTGCATATAATCCAACCGAAATAATAGCTCAATTAACCCATGAACAAACCATATAACCCATATCAATGCAAAAGGATGAAGATAAAGAAGCAAATTAGTATACCCAGCCACTTACCTCTTGGAAAAACCACTCTTGATCACAAACCCTAGCTCAAACGTGAAGAATAATGCAGGAAAGAGTAGAAAGGAGAACAATAAGAGAGATGAGGGAGTGAGAGAATGGGAAAAGCAAGGAAGAGGAGCAAAATGGTGGCTTCCACGGGAAGCAACTCTTTTCTGCTCTCTCTCTCTTCACCCTTTCAAATCTTTATTAATGTACTCACCTACCAAGCCACATGTCCATCTCTCATTGGACCTTATTTTCCACTTCTTTGACTTTCTTCCTTTTCTTTTCATCCTCAATAAAACTCTTATATATCCTTAATTAAACCCCCAATTCATTTACACAATTACTAAATTACTCTTCAAATGTCTAATTAAACATGCAATTCAACTAGGCCATTTTTCGGATGTTACAATTCTCTCCTCCTTAAGAAATTTCGTCCTCGAAATTTGCCCGTTAATCATTTATATCCCAAATACGAAAACCGAACTCATATAAAAACTTAACAATTAATACTTACGAGAAGGACCTACAGGCTTTGGAGTATCATCTCTGATCATCGCATACACCCTTGGCCGAACATAATCTCCCTCAATTGGGATCTGATGTACAGTTTTTAATGGTGCCTAAGGAGCTCTACTTCTATCCTGATTGCTTCTTGTTGCATTCGATTTGCCTCCACCCACTTTACTCTCTAATTGACTCTTATTCTCCTTTCGGTCGGGGCAATTAGCAAACCGATGCTACATACTACCACATTTGAAGCATGCTCCAGTGATCTTGCGTCATGTACCCCAATGGTACCTTTGGCAATCTTCACATTCCGATGCTCTACTTCCCCTACTAGCAAGCGTTACCACACTTCCTACTTCAGAAGGCACTTGAGCAGTCCCTTTAGTCACTTGTCTGATCGGAGCAACTTTAGGCTTCTTATTACCGACAATGCCACTATCCGGAGCTCTCCTCTTCTGTTCTATTCTCTGCTTTATCATCTTAGATTCTTCTAACTTAATTGCCGCTGCCACTAACTGATAATACCCAACTGGTTGCATAACTGCCATAACCGATAACGAACCTCTAATCACTTCTCTTAACCCGCCTTGAAAGTGCTGACATTTAAAATTCTCAGTCAACAATGTAGTAGGCACATACTTACTCGAGCGACTGAACTCTTTTTCATAGTCGCTGACCGACAAGTTCCTTTGCTTCAAACTGATAAATTCCTTCCACTTTGCCTCTCGATAGGCCTTGGTAACATACTTTTGCTCAAATTCTTGTACGAAAAACTCCCATATCAACTTAGCCGGTCTTTGTGGATTGAGAAGCACAAGCTTCCACCAATCATATGCCAATCCTTGTAAAAGCGATACGGTACAGGCAACTCGTTGATACGGAGGGCATGCTATCTCTCGTAAAATCCAATCAATTCTCTCTAACCAGAATTTGGCCACATCCGATTGGTCCAAGGATGTTCCATGGAACTCTTCCGCTCCCCTTTTCCTCATAAGCTCAGAATGAGCCTTGGGAGCAGTCAGTCTATCCACTAGTTGCAATAACCCTTGTACCAATGCTGGATTCTCAAACCCAAAACTCGAACCTTCTGCTGGTGCAAGCTCACATGCAGGCCTATCCTGTTCGACTGGATTACTTTCGATCGGATTAACACTTTCCATTGTGTCGCCCATATACTCACTCGGATTCGACTCCATCTAGACACTACATAAAACAACATCTGTATTAGGCCATGACTCCAGACAAACTCTCATACAAGTACTCTATACTCAAGCATCACATAAACAAGAACCGACTAAACTGGTGCTCTGATACCAAAACTGTAACACCCCGATATTCCCCTTTGGAAGGATACCGGAGCGCTATGCGCACAGATACATATATAACTCAAATACATATACATATACTCGATTAAGATAAGATAAACAAATACATTTAATTGAAAAGATGGCAAATCCATAAATGATCATATCGTTTTACAAAAAGATTTGTAAACATTTGACATATACATATACAAAATCGTTCCTTTACAAAATTACATTTCCAAAATAAAAATTCATATACAAAACTTATAGCAAAAGACAAAAAGAACTCCAACTATAGACTTCTAGTGGCCGAGCTGCAGATGTCCGACTCCAAACTGAACCTGCCACCTACACGGGAAAACAACCCGTGCTAAGTGGGGAGGAACAAAACATGCATATACATATAATGGCAATAAGAATATATGAGCTTAACAAGAAACAAAGCATGTAAACGTATACTACTCATGCTTAACAAATACTCCTCACACACGTATATAGGAATGTAACCATTGCTTAATCATCATATGCGTATTCACAAGATAAAGGAATTAATCATTTATATCCAAGTAATCAGTCTTCATATGCATCTTCACAATATAAACATTTAGCCATTCATATCCAACTACAAGTATCACATTTTATCTTATCATATTGCATGTACATAAACGTGTAACATATATCCAATTCGATAACATTGGGAACATATATCATAGTCATATAATGGTTTCATATATAAATCTCATATAATAGCCTGATTACTCACTAACTAGTGGATACGGGTTCTAATGATACTGATAAGACATAGTATCCAAGCATATAGAGATAAGAGTCTCGAATCATGTGTAAACATGTATACCCGAAGGTATACCGGAGATAGTAGTCTCAAATCATATAAACCCAAACGGGATCAACATGTAACTTGTAACATATAGCAGCTGTACACACACTCTAACCCTTGATAAGCGGTTATCCATCCACTATTATGACTATCAAGCTCAAATACCAACTCAGTTATGCTCTAGTATAATTATCATATAACAAAGAATATAATCAAGTATAATCATGTAGTTTCATGTATACATGTATGTTGATCAATTACGAAGACATATAAATCATATACGGATTTTATCAATAACATATAACTTATCATTTAATAGCCCATATATAAGACAAATCATGTACCATGTAGTAAAAAAAAACCCATGTAAAAGAAGATTGAAAAATCATTTTCGGGAAAACAAGTTGGCGGGCATATGGGTCACTGTCACGCTCGCAACAGTAGCAAAGGAAGTATGAGTTATGCTCCATTTGCCGAGCCGTGCACAAGCAGCTGAGACGTGCATGATCTACCGAGTCGTGCACCTCCCTCCGTGTCATGCAGGATCAGCCGAGCGGGGCACTTCCTGCCAAATGGGCTCCCATGCCAAGCGGCTTCTTCTTCCGATCGGGCTGTCTTCATGACTCATGAAGAACTTCACGTGTCATGAAGACTCTCACACTGAACGGGGCTTATAATGAACGGGCCAATACCGAGCAGCCTATTCTTCATGACTCGCGAAGGACTTCATGTGTCGTGTAGAACCTCTTGCCGAGCTGGCCACTCTTCACGACTCGTGAAGAACCTCAGGTGTCGTGAAGGATGGTAAGCCGATCGAATTACCACAAGGGAAAAGATGACTCGCTTCTGTCGCGCTCGTGATAGGAGCATGTTTTCCTTTCCTTAGCAAAACACTAGGAAAAACAGAGCTAGGAAACCAAATCCAAACTTTACCCATAACCTCATATCATGCAAAAATAATGTAAAACTTACGTCCAATGCCTTTAAAACATGCTTATAATAATAACAACTCAAATTACACAATATTAACACACATCTAATAAACATACAGAGAGGTTGCAAAAACCTAGAAATCCATCTCATGTTCATGTACATATTCTTCAAAATTGACATGTGAAGCCTTATAACTCTTATATCTCAAATCGTATAAACAAATCTATCAAACAAATACATTTGCATGTATCAAAACATACAAAAGACAGTACAATCAGAACTCAAATACATGTTCCAAATGGAGAATGGCAAACACTCTCAAACCAAATACAACTCCCAAAACATGGGGTTGCAGTTGGATAACACTACCTCTCACGACAGTCAGGCATCATGCAGGCTGAGACGTGGCCCGCAGCATGAAGGTGGTAGAATGTATCGTCAAAGGGTCGTGGTAAAATTCACTACAACTCAGCAGCGAGGGGTCACCAGCTTGAACACACCACGAAAGCTAAGGGACTGCCTCAGGTACGCATCTCTTTCCTTCTTCTCTAAATTTTTGCTCATCTAGGCACTAGTCCACTAGTTTTCCCAAAATTGGGGGCAACTGTAGATACTGGATCCTGAGGCAGCCCAGATCAAAGGTTATCCAATGATGAAGTTAATGCCTGTTCACAGGCAAAAAGGTAGGAAGTGATGATTTTCTTGTCAAATTTGCTTTTACTAAATAAAAAAATATAAAATATAAAAACTAAAAAAAAAGAGAGTTTGGGAACTATAATATTTTAGTCAAAGTTGTCTCTAAAAAAAATAAAAAATTTTGGCCATTTGCGGCAGCCGGCGAGCGCCCAGCGCGCTGGTGCTGGGGCGCTCGCCCCTGCGCTATGCAACATGCGCGCGACGGGCGAGGTGCCTCTTGTTTGAAGGATGCCGGTACGCTCCCCGATGCTCACTCAGAAGCACGCATACCCGATAGCGGAAGCAAATGGTAACAATAATAAAATTCATAACCTTAACATTAAATTAAAAGATATTAAAGACACATCATTATGAATTACATAAGGATTTATAATAAAAATTACATATGCCACTACTCAAAATAATACATATACAAAAAGAATAATACATGAGGAGTACAAAATAGAAATAAGACTCTACTCCTAGTTGCCAAGCCTACAGATGCGCGACTCGAGCAAAACAAAACCTACCACCTACACGGGAAAACAGCCCGTGCTAAGCGATAACGCTTAGGGGGAGGAACAAAGACAAAGAGCACTATACGAAAAAGCTCATGCAAATATATATAAAAATCAATAACTAAATTCTTTAAATAACAAAAAACAAAGGTACAAAACTGTAATGGCCCAAATACAGGTTTAGAATTGTCAGTGCATTATTCCAGTGTTATCATGATAATCACAGTATCAAACAATGTAGGGACTGAGTTTACCAGTATCGCAGTGAACTCGGCTGTCCGGCGCCCGAAAAATTTTAATTTCAAAAAAAATGATCTGTGGGTCATAAGGAGTCTAGTAGTGAAATCGGAACTGAAAACGGAGCTAAATCGACCTCTGAAAGTCATTCTGAAGTTAGCCTCCGATTCGGTTCAATTTGAACCGGGATTTGACTGAGGTTTGACCAAGGGGTTATGAGAGACTTATGTGGCCCAATAGAAGTTAAGTGTGCTAAATAATGTAATGGAAGTGATTTCTGTGAATTTTGATAGCTGTAGAGTTGTATTTTACGGCAGAAGGAAAATTGATCGAATCGGACTGGTTTAAGTGAACCGATGCCGAAATGGATTCTGATTGAGCTAAAAATTTGTAACAAGCCTATTTTTGACATTCTAAGATCAATGGAATTGGTTAGAAGTGAAAGTAATAATAGGAACATATAGATCCTTTGGAAAAGTGTAAATGAACCGAAAAATCAAAATTTTGGTTTAAATTAATTGGACCACTTCGGTTGAACTAGTTCGGTTCATAAGGGGACTATAAAAGGAGATAAATGGCTGGATTTCTCCCAAATTCGGGATCTTCTTCTTCCTTCAAAACATAACCACTCTTCTCTCTCTTTCCTCCATTTTCATCTCTTCTACTCCAATTTCTCCCCAAATCTTAGCTCCCTAACTAAATTTCAGCTCCTCTATAACATTTTGGAAGTGGTTTTAGTTCATTTGGTGCACTCAAAGTGGAGAAATCAAGTGAGCAAAGTTTAGGGTGAGTTTTGGGGTTTATGATTTAAGGAGTTTTAATTTGTTTTATTAGTCCCTCTAAAGGTTTTTGGGCCTGTAGAACACATTTATGAGGTTATATTTTTCATTTGAAGCTTGGTTTTGATGATTTGTATGTCTTTGAATTCGGCCATGGTAGGTACTTCAAGGGAAAGGGAAGCTCCTCTCACCCAAGTGGAAGAAAACCAATCTTAGGGTGATAAAAAGCTTGAAAAAGAGGTTTGTGGTTATTAAATATACAGTTTTGCTAGTGGTTGTGTTGAATTTTAGGTTATGTCTAAGGTTAAGTATGAGAAATTGATGTGTTTAATTAAATCTAATGTGATATTCATGGTTAATGGACTTAAATTAGTATATAAACATGATTGGATGAAATTAAATCAAAGTGGTATGTAAAACCTAAGTGAGGCCGAAATGAACCTAAGGGAATTTGATGAATTTTAAGATAACTTATAGGATGAAAATGGTGTATATAGTAAGTATAACATGCGTATTGCATAAGGGAATGATTAAAAAGTGGAAAAGAATTCATGAAGTGTTATGGACAAATAGAATAAAAGAGAAATAAATGGGTTTTGTGATGAACGATGGCATGAAATTGGTGTATAAGGCATGTATAACATGAAAGGAGTGTGAATGTGTGACTAAATAAAATTATAGTGTATGATATGGAAAATTGAACCCTTGGCCGAATGACATAGGTGAGTAGATATATGTGTATTTTGATGGTATATGTAATATAATGGCATAAAGTGATTATATATTGATAAATAAGTCCATGTGTAAAGTGGTAAGTGAAAATGAGATGTATGTTGAATTTTACATATTGACATAATGTGATATTTAATGAAATTTTGAGAAAATATTTCCCTTAGTAGCTGTCTGGTAGTGAAATCTAGTCTAGGATATAGATGGCTAGCCATAGGGATTCCACACCACGGTATCAGTTATAGCGACTCGCTATTAATAAGCCGATGAGAGCTTATCACAGTGTACAGTGAATTCAGTGTATAAAATAGTACAGTGTAGTGAAAATAGTCCTACTGGGATCATTTTATAATGAAATGGGTTTGTGGGGCCCATGTCCCGCATATCCAGTTAGTAGATTTTCTATCGGGTCCATACTAGGGGCATATTGGTAAATATACGATAAAAATTATTAAAATAATAAAATTGATGAAAATGAGTGAAAACGGGACAAAAATGGAGTAAAAAGTAAGTTTAGGGGTAAAACGGTAATTTTAGTAAAACTTGGTAAAATTTGGTAAAAATAAGTTAAAAGTGTAAATTGAAGGGTAAAATGGTAATTTTGGTAAAATATGATGCTTAAATAGTGAAACAGTGAAAAAGTGATAAAACAAGAACTAAAATGTAATTTCGCTAAATTGTAAGTTAAAGAGTGGAAAAATGAAGTAAAAATGGTATAATTGTAATTAAATAAGTTAATTAAGGGTAAAAGTGGAAAATAAGCATAAATGAAATTATTAGTGTAAATATTTAATAAATAAGGGTATTTTGGTAATTATGTGTTAAATGAGGACATAAGTGTAATTAAAGTGGAAAGTGAGATATAATGGGTATTAATGTAATTGTAAGGGCATAATAGTATTAATGAAAAAGAAAGGATATAGTGGGAATTAATGGAAATGTTAAGGACATAAGTGGAAATAAGAGAAAAAGATTAGTGATTGAAATGTAATTAATAGGAAATAAAGAATTAAGTGTGCTAATAAAATAAATAATGCAATTAAGTAAATAAAAGTGTAATTAAATGATTTAATCCATAGTTATGAGAACAATTAAGTAATTAAACAAATAATAATGTGGTTAATTAAGTGAAATAGGAAGAAATAATAATAAGTGAAAATAATAAGTATATGTATTTATAAGATGTTAATCAAATAAGATTAGTTAGGAAATTTTTAGATTGGTAACCACCACTGGGCATTCTAATGCTCAGCACGTAGTTGTTTTTTACTGCGTGTAGGTACCCCATAGGACTGGACCAGCATACCTCGGTATTTTGGTGGAGCAAGCTAAAGGAGCAGAAGTGGATTTTATTTTGTATGTGTAATGGATAAATTGTGGCATGTATATACTTGTCCAGTATTTGATTTTGGGCATGTAATGATGTTATATGCTATTTTATCTGTGTGGATTATTTTGTGACTGTGTGATGAACGACGGATGGGAAATGTATGGATATAGGATGATATTGTTGTTGTGCTCTTGTCGGGGCTGTGGAGATTTCAATTTGCAGGTTTGGGTAGTGCAACTTACAAGCCGTTATACTGCCGAAAGTTATTCCAAATGAATAGTAAATAAGACAGTTATAGGTCATTGGTAACTAAGTAAATGCAAATGCAAATGTAAAAGGGTATGTAAAGTGAATAACACTTGTAAAGTGTTAAGTGAACTTAGTGTTAATAAATATGAGTGTAGAAAAAAAAATTACCCGTAATTTCATAAGTGAATGACAGTTAACCGATCATGGTAATCACACAGTATCGCTAAATCGGCAGTATACGTATAGGGTATAAGGGTGTTACATTTATTTTGGTATCAGAGCAATGGTTTAGGCGATTCTAAGATCGAAGTGAGGATTGTTAAGTGATTGTATATACATACCAATGGAAGTGAATATTTTGTTATAGTACTGATGTATGCTTGCTCCTTATTATATTGATCAAATGGCATCCGACAGAAGCTACAGTGTTGGGGACAGTGAGAGTGGAGCCTCGGCCAGTGTGGGTCAAGCTGGGACTCCACGACAGCATTCGACTTCTTCAGTGCCACCTCTCCCACCTCAACCTGAGTTTTTAACTATGATAACGGACTACATTAGACACCAAATTCATATTGAGATGGAATAACATCAACAGCAACAGCAACAACCGGAACAGCCAGTGCCAGTGCCACAAGTAGCTCCAGTACAAAAAAAGCCTATCATAGAGCAGTTTAAAAAGATGGGAGTTTTTCATTGACAAGTTTGAAATGAAGTATATAGGTGTTGAATATAAAGCTGCTATGCAAGACGCTTTCTGGTGACTGAAGCAGGGTAATAGAATTGTAGTAGAGTATGAAAGAGAATTTGAGAGATTAAGTGGCTACCTCTGTCACACCCCGTTTGCCCCCTAGAAGTTCGAGCCATGTTTGTGCATGTGCATTGAGTGTGTTTTGGCATGTGATAAGGGTATATTCGGTATAATGCATGTTTGCGGGTTTTGCTAGTATGTGGGTGCATGTACGGTGTTAGGGTGTGAATTAGTTGGGTTGCATTTGGGTGTGTTTGCTCACATGGTTGTAGGATGTAAGTGAGTAAGTTGGGTTGTAATAGTGTATGCTTGAGCATATCTTTGTATGGTGCTTTTAGTTGGGAGAGCTTTATGTGTGTGTAGTGTATTGTTGTTGGGTGTGAGTGATTAGTTCCCACCACTAAGGAGAGGACACATGGCTAGGTTAAGAAAAAAAAAGTAGAAGAAAAGAGAGAATTGGGAAAATCTGAATTCTTCATCTCCTTTCCCGTATTCCCCTCTTCTCTTTGTCTTTCTTTCCCTTTGCTTTGCATTTGTGTGCCCTAAGCTTGGATCCAAGTTGGTGAGGTGGGAATTGATCATCTCTTGGTCTTCTTTGGGTAAGTTTTCTGCATTTCCATCATCTCCTTCATCTTGTTCTTCATCTTCTTCAATTTTTCGAGTTTAAGGTTTTGATTTAGGGTTTTGTGGTCTGTTTGCTTTGGTGGGTTGTTGTTAGTTGAGCCTCCTCGCGGCCCTAAAGGCAAGGAGAAGGCTAGTATAAGTGGTACTAAGTGATTTGGAGCATAGGAGATTCAGGTTTGGGAGTTTTGTGATTTATGTGTTTTTGTGGTTTTTGTTCTTTGGATGAATTTCTGGAAAATATGGTGCTCTTGATGTTCTTTGTAGTTTAATTGTTACGGGTTTTGATTTAGATGAGTTAAGAAGGCATGAATGTGGCTTAATAAACTCTATTGTGTTCTTGATTGAGATGAATGATGAATAGTGCTGATTTTCTAATTGTGTAAATGGGTGTTGTTATTGGCATGATTTAATTGGAATTTGTGGCATAAATGTTGTATTATATATTAGAAATGATGGTTTGGTTGCTGGAAATGAGGTAAGTGGAAGTTTGAATTGAGTGTGTGAGATTGGGTGTTGTGAAAGTGAGATTTTCTGTAGATTTCCCGTGTAAGGGCTGGAAATCCCGACGCTGTCGTGAGCGCGACAGAGCTCGGTGATAGCAGCTCTCGCATGCATCCGAGCTCACTGTCGAGCAAAGCAGCAAAGCCTCTATCGCGAGCGCAACGTCTGTCATGAGCGCGACAGAGCGCTAGGCTGCCGAGCTATTTGGGCGATTCTCTGTCATGAGCGCACTCTTGAGCGCGAGCACGATAGATCGGGTTGGCAACTCACTGTCACGAGCGCGACAGCGAGTTGTATCTGATCCCCTGCGAGATCGCGACAGTCGCTGTGGTCGCGACCTGGGCCAAGTTCGCCTCTGTCGTGAGCGCGATAGTGACCTCTTCTTGGCCTGATTTTCCGATTTTGTCTTCTTTTTGAAAATGAATTTCGAATGGTTTCTTCATGAACTTATACATCTGTACGCTATATAATATGCTTGTTTACATGTGCCAAATTATGAATCCTTTATGATAAATGATATGCTATGCTATGATGTGGAACCTGAATTGAATATCATGACCTGCCAGAGTCAGTCTAGTGGATAGTTAGGCATGCCTAATAGAGTCTTTTAGCTGCAGCCTCAGTTCCGTTTGGACCCCGATCAGGTCCCCGTCTGGTTCCTCGCGAGCTCTTATGAACTTTGGATCTTTTTTAAGGTCCCTCCGAAAACTGTTTTGAATGCGATAAAATAAATGGTTTTTCGATTTGTACCCGTAAGGTACTGTCTGTAATCGATTCGTACCCGTAAGGTACTATCTGTATACTCATTATCCACTATTGTGAGTCAGCAGGTGCTTTATTTGTTTTGTGCTGCTTTGAAATGGTTACAAGATTTTGATATCCGAATGAGTATGATGATACGTATGAGCTATCAGTTAACAAGTACATGAATGTGGATATGAGCTTCTAAATGTATGTCTTTATTATGTAAGCATGATTATATATCTGACCTGATTATCCGCATATATGTCATCTTGTATGTGCTATGCTTTGACGACCATTGTGAATGGCCGTCCACTCTTTTGTTGTGTGTTTCCCCACTAAGCGTTATCGCTTAGCACGATTTTTATCTGTGCAGGTGTGGAAGGCATTTTGCTTTGGAAGAGTCACCGCCAGTCAAGCCAACACAGAAGGGATTAGTGTTAGGGCTATTTTTTTAATAGTTAGGATGATTCTTTTTGTATTAGAACTCTCATTGTATCTGTAATTTTGTAAGCTTCCGCTCTTGTTTATTTTGGATATGTAATTATTTTGGTATTGGCAATTGATCAGAATATTATTGTAATGATTTTGTTATATTAATATATGATTAGTTGTTGTTTCTCAAAAGTTTTAATTTCCGCTGTATTTTCGTATGTTTATGATGTTTGAATGTATGCTTTGTATCGATCTGTTTGGTGTGACACCCCTACTCCTACGGCATTTCACTCCGATCCGGATGGGTTCGCTTACGTATTGCTAGGGGGTGTTACAATTTTTTGTATCAGAGCCTAGGTTTAGGCTTTTCTGGGTGTTTTGTTTTCGCTGTTGTGAATAGATGCATATATGTCTAGGACTATGTTGGCTGATGTGGTTGTATTTGTTTGTTTAGATGGATTCCGATTCTGTTCGAGGGTCTCTTAAGGGATCAGCCGAGAGTGTGAATCCTCAAGCTGTTGATCCTTCAGTTTCTGTGTTGGCTCAACCTGCTAGGGTAATAATTGTATGTATTAGAATCAAGTCAAGTTTAATGACATTATTGAGCATTATAATACTTTAATCTAATAAATGTGTATGATATGAACAAGTATGCATAGGTATGACTTAAGATCTAAGTTATATACACATGAAAGAAATCACATGAAATGAATTTACTTAATGAAATATATATATATATATATATATATGGGATATGAGTAGTGAATGTGTGATTGAAGTAATTGCCTAACAATATTATATGATGCATGCATTGATAATAAATGTTAATGGAATGTATTAGTATGCAAGATATCTATGATGCTATTAGGGTTCATGTGGATATTTGAGTGATTATATAATATGATAATGATAAATGTGATTTAATGCTTTTAGCTTATGAATTCCTCTCTTAAATGGAGATCCATAATGTGGCAAACCGGGGTAAGGAAGTATTTATATAAATGGACAATTAGTTGGTATGAATGATATGATAAAGTGTGAGGAATAGCATTTTGTTTTGGGCAGTGGGTATGTCACGGTGACAACCTCAAGGGTTACCACCGTGAGGTACCCCAAAAGTGCATTCTGTTTTAGAGTCTGGGTATGTCACGGTGACAACCTAATGGGTTACCACCGTGAGGTACCCCAGACTTGCATTTTGTCGAGATCCTTGGTATGTCACGGTGGCAACCAATATGATTACCACCGTGACCTATCCTGTTTTTGCAATAGAATCTTATTTATTTCACATGATTTAGGGATGTTAAATTATGGATTTTTGTACACATTGTCACTTAATATGAACTGTATACTTGTAAGGTGATGTCTGTATTCGATTCACTCCCGTAAGGTGATGTCTGTATTCGATTCGCACCGTAAGGTGATGTCTGTATTCGATTCGCACCTATAAAGTGATGTCTGTATTCGATTCGCACCCGTAAGGTGATGTCTATATTCGATTCGCACCCGTAAAGTGATGTCTGTATTCGATTCGCACCCGTAAGGTGATGTCTGTATTCGATTCGCACCTGTAGGGTGATGTCTGTATTCGATTCGTACCCGTAAGGTACTGTCAGTTCATTCGTTATCCACTATTTTGAGTCAGTAGGTATCCTGTTTGTTTTATCTGATATGATTAAGATAATGTGATATTTGGATGAGCATAATTCTGGACATGTGAATCAGTTATGTACTCGAATGTGATTATGAATCTCTGAATGGATTCAATGTGACTCAAGCATGTGTATCGTACATGATTATCAACATATATCATATTGTGAATGTGATCATATACAATTAGTCATGGACATAAGTATGTGAATTAAAAGGTGTACAACTGTGATCATGATCTCTTGAATGCCATGGTTATAGTTTATTATGTTGTGCTGATGAGCATGTGAATCCGATTAGTTATGTTTATAAGCATATAAATTAATAGGTATATAAATGTAAACTTGAATTACTGAATGCTATGGTTAATAAGTATGTATATGAATGTGATTTTGGTGCTATGGACTGTTATGGTGAAGTATGTGAATTAAGATACGTATAAATGTGCTCTTGACCATGGAATGTTATAAATATTGTGTTATGTTATGTGTTCTCTCTCTAGCTTTTCCTAGGGTAGTGATTTCGGCGTGTGGTCATGTGTTTACATTTCAGGCATGATAATTAGTAGCTATGCATGTGAAATCTCTGACATCAGATGCCCGTGAGTTCGGTAAGTGAAAGTTAATTTGTATGTGTAAGTGCATGATATCGCTTGTATCCTGTATGGTATCCTGTCTGCTTTGGTTGCTTTAGTATGATTATAGAAATATGGTAATCGTATAATTACGATAATGGAAAGAACAATCAGGTAATGTGTACATGAATGTGGTTATGATCTTCTGAATGCATGACTTTTTATGCAAGCATGTATATCTATCTGTTAGGACTATATGCATTTACTATTATGAATGTGTTATACTTTGACGACCATTGCGAATGGCCGTCCATGTTGCTTGTGTGTTCTCCCCACTAAGCGATATCGCTTAGCACGGATTCTTTTCCCGTGCAGGTGGCAGGTTTGGTTCCGTTCAAGTCACGCATCTGCAAGGTTGGCCACCTAGGAGTTAGAAGTTTTGTATTTTGTTCAGCTTCGGTATTTTGTATTTTGTAATTCTATAGTCCTTTATATATGTAGTTATATGTAAGGATCTTATTGTAATTAAGTTTTCAGTTATTTCTCCATTTTATCTTTCGTCTGCACTTCCGCTGAATGATTATATGTATGTATGTTCGTTAATGTTTGTTCAGCTACTGTTTGCTTAAAGTTTTAATTTTCGCTGTATCTCCGTATGTTTTTATGTATGAATGTATGCTTCAGCTTAGCGTATGTGTGCATGTATGCGAGTGAGCGTCGGTAGCGCTCTCTGGCGTCCTTCCAATGGGGACGTAGGGGGTGTTACACGGTCGACATAGAGAAGGAGCTGCATTTGAGTCAGTTGAGCGTCCGTGTAAACACCGGCTCCTGGGTCAGGTTTAAAAAAAAATTAAAAAAAATAGCAATGGCAATTTTGGGTCCTTGATAATTCCTCTAAAAAAAATATATATATATAAAATAGATAGGTTAAGTTAAAAATTAGGTTAATTTAATTAGTTTGTATTGTAAGATAAATTATTAGTTAAGTAAATATTATTGGGTAATTAAAATGCATTTAAAAAGAAATAAAAAAATAAATATAGGATTTAATTAGATTAAATATATATGATAATTTAAATATATTAATTAGTAGAATGTTTAATTAATTTAATGGGTAGTAATTTAAGTATGCTAATTAGTTAAAATTGAAAAATTAAAAGAATGGAAAATGGAGGAAATTATTAGGTTATCCAAAAACTAACCCTAATTTTTAAATTATAAAAAGAAAAGAATGAATAGGGTTTAAGGGACTCTCTCGGCAGATAAAGAAAGAAAAAGAAAAGAAAAAGAAGAGAAAGAGAGAGCAAGAGGGAGAACCCAGAAAACCAAAAAGAGAAAAGGAAAGCAAGAGAGCCAAGGCAAAAATTGAGAGCAAAAGAAAAAAGCATAAAATAGAAAGAAGAGAGAACAGAGTAAGGGGGTTTGGCTGAGACTAAGAGAGGCCAAAGAAATAGGAAAGGGACAGTGAGCAAATCAAAAGCAAAGAAAAGGGAAGAGGGAAATAGAAAGAAGAAGAGAGGTGAAGGACCAGCAGCCAAGGGAAACGCAGGCGACGCCGGGGAAAAGGAAGAAAGGAGGAGAAGGGGTGGGGCCGTCAGCCACGGCGTCGCACCGCCGCACGCGCCCCGCCGGTGGAGCCAGCGCACCCGGACGATTCGGGCGGTGGCCACCATCCTCCGCCACTCACCGCCAGCCAGCAGAACGGCGAGGAGGAACCGAACGCTTCCGACGGCATTTCTGTCCATTTCCGGCGACATTCTGGCAAGTGACCACCGGTAGCCGAATCTTGGCGGTCCGATCTATCTTCCTGTGCCGGAGGTGTCGTCCATCCCCCACCTCCGGTGGTAACCCCTCTCTCCTCCTTTATTATTATTATTATTATTATTATTATTATTATTATTATTATTATTATTATTATTATTAATTATTTAATATTCTGTTTTATTAATTATTATTATTATTATTTTTAATTATTTAATATTTTGTTCTATTATATTTATTATTATTATTATTATTATTATTATTATTATTATTATTATTATTATTATTATTATTATTATTATTATTATCTATTTTATATTTATTGTTAAATTATTATTATTATTATTATTATTATTATTATTATTATTATTATTATCTATTTTATATTTATTGTTAAATTATTATTATTATTATTATTTATTTTTTTGTTGTTATTATTATTATCATCATTATATATTTATGCATTTTATGTTTATTATTAATTAATTGTTATTATTATTATTATCATTATATTTATTCATTTATTTTTTATTATTATGTTTTTATTATTATTATTATTATTATTATTATTTGGTTTATTATTAATGTTGTTATGCTATATTGATATTTCTGTTATTGATATTATTTATTTTATGTTTATTTATTATTATTATTGTATTTACTTATTGTTGGTAATTGTATTTTGTAATTATTTATTATTATCATTATGGTTGGGTTATTATTATTATTATTATAACTATAATAGTGTTATATTATTGTTAGTATTTATTATTACTATTAATATTATTATTTTATATTTATTTATACCATAATTATTATTGCTATTAGTAGATTATTATTATTATTATCATTATTGTGGTATTATTAAGATTATTATATTTATCATTACGATCGTGTCATTAATTTATTGTTAATATTGTTGTTATCATGTTCTTATCATTTTATTATTATTTATTGTTTATTGTTATTGTCATTACCGTTATTATCATCACTATGATTTTTATTCATTCATTATTATTTCATGTTTATTTTACACCATTATTATCACTATTTTTATTATCATTATTACCCTTATTATTATTATTTTATGGCATCATTATTAGCATTATCATAATTGTCATTTGAGTCTTCTATTCACTAATCTTATTTTTACTACACCGAATTAACTCTCAATTTATTTCATTCGATTATTTATCCAATTAATTATTTATTTATTCATTTATTTATCATTTAATTTAATTTAATTCATTACTAACTAATATTATTGTTGTCATGATTGTAACCTTGAGTGGTATACGGCTCACCCAAGGAGCGTGGTTGAGACAAGTAGATTAGAATTTATTTATTATTTATTTTTTGAAATATGTAATTATTATTTCATTTTCTTTTATTCGCTTGTGGTCTGTAATAATAAAAGATTTTCGACTGTGTTTAAAAAGAACCACCACACAAATATTTTATACTAAATCGAATATTTGTTAACAAAACTGGACCAATGTCCTCGTTTTCATACCAAACTAAAAGATTTAAACCGATTTGAGAATTTTATGCTTTTTTTATAAAACAAGTAGTCGGGAACCAATGTTCCCGTCTAAATGAATAGCCCGATTTGTGTATGTTACATTTTAATCTTTCGTATGTGTTTATTTATTTATTCATTTAGTTACTTATTTATTTCTGGGATTGTTCTGTCTCAATTTTATTTATTTATTATTTATTGGGGTTTATTCTGTCCCATTTGTTATCTAATTTAATTTTTTTTAAGCAATTTATTTATTTATCGCTTTCAGCAATAGATAATTGTGCCTTAATTAAATTGCATCCTGTGGAGAGAGAGAGAATTAATAAATTCAAAACTTAATTGTAAAATTAATCAAGATAGAAATAGATGAGAAGTCCCGAACCCATTCTGGTATTTGGGCTCAACGAGGCGAGAGGTCTATCCGATCACTCATTGGAATAAGACCTCCAAGACCCCTCTTGCGTCCTGCCATATGACTCAATAAATCCTAGGCTCTAAGGGAGAGAGGTTCATCCTCTAAGACCCCTTTTGGTTGGCCCAAAATGGATACATGCACTGTCTTAGGCACTCCGAGGCGAGAGGAACTTTTCCAATGTTTTATTGGGTGGCGACTGCATGAAACCTCTTTGTTGCCAAAAATAAACGCACTTGCAATTCGTCGCAAGTTGTCAACGAACCTCACTTGCCCGATCGCCCTTAAGCGGGCGGTCCAGGGGCGCCCATGGGGTTCGGCGTGCGTCACAGTGGCGACTCCACTAGGGACTATTCGAGACTTCGATTTGAAGATACCTTGATTAAAATTTATAATTAAGTTTTAGTTTATAAATTCGCTTTCTCTCAAATTTGCATTACATTCCATTAGAGCCTTAGATTATGTTAGTTTGATCCCTCTATCAGCCTCGGTGCATTCCCGAAGCACGACCCTATGTTTAGTCAATGTAGGGAAGTGTTAAAGATAACCACCAGCCCAAGCCTTGTACCATATGTTATATGAAATGGAGACCCAATCGGTAGTTACGCTCGTGATGAGCTAGACCCGTTGGCAGGGACCATGCTTGGGTAGCCCTAAACTAACACCACCCTTGACTAAAGCTCATGTAGTGGCCATAGATACTTCCCTTAGGCGATATGAACCGTAATACCGTGCCTGCTGTATGGATGCTTATGTATGGGATGAGTCCAAATATCTTATTAAGTTACCTAGCCAAAGGATTTCATGTCCCGGTAGGGGCATGTCAATGTATTTGGATTATCTAAATACATAAAGATCATTTTCCATGCGCCTGTGCTTTAATTTAAGAGTGTTATGCTGCCGGTTTTTCACCGTGCACCATACGAGCCGATTGGGTTCCCTGTTAACCCATGGGTCAACCCCGCCTAGGAAAGAGACCACACGACCTCGTGTGTGGGGGCAATAAGGTTGGGAGGAATTCTTTTCTTGTGTGTGTATTTGTGTTTATACATTCTTTTATGAGTAATAATAGTAAATAAAACACATGCATTTTGTCTCATGTATAATTCTTTTCATACAATAATAGAACCTGTGAACTCTGTATATAAAATTGCCTGTATTATAATTTGTGAATATGAACATGACATGTATTTGTCCTGCATGTACATACATAGCAGCGCTTGTCATGACTCACACTAACATTATGACATCCATAACATCCATCATGCACCACAGCCAGTACATATGGCATACGTCCCCGAAGGTATGTATTGACATGCATCATAGCACGTCTAGACATATTACCACCACGACATGTACAAAAAAAAATAAAAATAATATATAGTCAATATAATGCATTTACCATGTATCATAGCATGTACATATCATTATGCTCACATTACATATGTATATAAACATTGTGTGCTGGAACATACATATGTCACTGCATGTCATAACATGCACACATTAGCATGCATCTTTAGACTAGGCATTATACACATCGTGACACCTTGCACCTTTCACTTTTTGTGCTATGTTGTGAACAGGCATTATCATGCATGAGTTATGCCATGTATATATGAATCCTGCATTGTCTATGCTAGTCATTATATATACCAATGTATGGCTAGCATTTGCATACCATGCAAGTATACATACCCTGTAGATGTCATTCGTCTCTTGTAACCATTTTCATCCCATGTCATGTGCATTATCTGTATATATTTTTTGCACTTTTCACATGCGTATTCCTATTATGCCATGTGCACATGCATCATGTATTATAAACATCCATTCTCATGTTGTGCAATAATTTATACTTATGCCTTCATTATATGCGGTTTTTATGTACACTGTAAATTTATGTACGCACATCATTTGTCATGCATTGTTTACACATACGTACTCACTTCTAATTTTTTTGCAGGTGTTGCACGCACACAAGTCTTTGTACGTATTTCATGTACACATTTTTATACAATTTGTTTTTACACATATTTTGCACGTATAGTTTCTTACATGCATTGCTGATATGCACGACACTATTGCATGCGTCTTTTCATGTTCATGGTTTTTAACCCATACTTTGTGCATATTAAAAAAAATAAATTCTTTGTGCCTACACAATTTTTGTGCATATACATTTTTGATGGAATAAAATTTTTTGTGTTAAGTTGTATCCTAAAACGCTGACATGTTTACACCTCATTAGGGTACCTCTGATTCAAAGTTCGACTCTGCCTAAGTAGTTCTCAACTATGAATAGCTTTGATCTTAACTTTAGAAATCTGCGTTTCATTCCACTTTGAATTAAGTAAGGGGTAGATATATTTGTTCTCTAAGAGCTAGATTACGTGAAAATATTTGACTATACCATGTAATTTCTAAGTTCAGAGCACATTTGGCTTGTTTTGAAAATAAACTAAAAAAAAAACTAGTTGCAATTAGGGGATTGGATGAAAACTCGCTAAGAGCACTAGAACCTTTCCGATTACCCGTCAAAGCGACTCCTGGATAAAGCTGAATCTAGAAAATCATTTAGGCACCATTTATTTGTGTAGCTCTCTAAACGACCATTTCTTACCCTTATTTTGTAATCGCTTGCCAGCCCCTTGAGCCTTTATTTTGGTATGCTAAATGTGTACCGATTTTATTGTTACACACATTAAAACTACCTTTTGCCTAAAATGATTTTGGCTTCCCCTTAGAAGAATGGCTGCTCTAGTAAGGATGGATGTACCTTATGATATCTGCTTGAGCTATCCAAAAATTGGCCTAGTGAAAGTGGATTTACACTTCTGAAAGATATTTTTAATCATTGATGATCTTTGAGGCTTGACCATTGGCAATCCTTTGGGCCATCAAAAATTTGCCTCGATGAAAATGGGTCTACATTTCGAGAAGGGAATTTCAACCATTGATAATTTTTGGGTTACCAAAAATCACCCTGATAAGGATGGGTCTACCCTTTGGAAAATGAATTTGTGATCATCGATAATTTTTGGGCTACATTTCAGGAAAGGGGTTTAAATCACCAATAAATCTTTTGGGTAATTAGAGATATAAGCTTGCGAGACAAAAAAAAAGCCCCCTTGATGAGCTCAGTAGTTATCTTTTTTTAGCTTAAATATTATACTGAGCTTAAGTGTCACCAAATCAAAATTCAAGAATATCTGGACAGTATACAATTTGGGGTGCTTTCGTCCGTCGAATGAACACTGCGGCCATTTTTCTCTAGTGACCTGATCCTCCTTTGATAACCATCTACCTGAGCCTAATGTTACAACCAAAGTAAGACCTCTTGATTCTTGGTTTGGCCTTATCTAATTAGCGGAGATGACCTTCTGATAAGGTTTGGTACGTAGGAGGAGGCATATGGTGTTTCTTGCGTTTCAAGCGAGAAGCCGTGCATTTATGCATTCGAGTTGAGTCTTGTCCTCGACATTGCATCTAAAATTTGCTTTTAAAAAATGAAAAAATCTTGTTTCAGCCTTTTGCACATACACACAGGGATTGCGTGGTATGCCTCGTATTTACATGTTGGTTTAGTAAACCTTCATGTCTACACATTTATCTTCTTGCCCTTCATTGGGAATGACTCCCGAATTCTTTTACTGAGATTGAATCAGTTGAGAATGTGGTTCATTCAGTACTTTTAAAGGCAGATAGAAAATTCGAGTTTGAGGTACCTAATAGGTTGCACTAATTTTACAATATTAGGGTATTTCTTATCACTACCCATGAAAATGATACTTCACGTACACTCCCAACAATGTTCTTTGTACATATGCTTTTTGCAAATGTTTTATGCAGAACTGTAGCAAACATTCTTATAAAATAGTTTTACATATAGAATTCTTGGTGCATGTCTTTTGGCATAAGAGGTTTAGCGAATATATTTCATAAGTGCTTTAGACACACATGGCTCTTTATGGGCATATCCTTTGCCTACATCTCACATCCACAATTTTCATCCATAATTTTCGCATGCATTCAGTACATACATGTATATAATTTTTCCTACACGTGTTCCATATACATAGTTGTAGGTGCACACATCGCACACACCCATTACTTTATATAGCCCTCGTGTATATAATGACTTTTGCCTATCTTTGCATGCGATTCTTTACATCTATGCCGATAAATGACTCTTTATCCTTGTCACATGTATGATCATTTGTACATACTCTGCATACATAATCCCCTTGTATATATTTATCATGCTTGAACCTTTACATGTTTTTCTCGTTCATGATCATTTGTAAACATGTTAGAATAACGATTCTTAGCACATGTTCCATGATCCTCCTCATGGATGCAAGCCATGGGCATATATGTCATATGCATAAGCATTTCAGGATCATAGTCCTTTGCATGTCATTTCATAAAAGCATAGCCTTTCACATGCATTCCATGCATACATGGTGTCCAACGCACACTACAGTAGATAGTATACATTAGTCCCATGTAGACAAGCTGACTTTTCCCAAAGTCCTCTGAGGAGGAAAAATCTTTAAGTCCTCCGAGGAGGCAAACTTTCCAAGTCCTCTTAAGAGGTAATTCTCAAGTCCTCTGAAGAGGCAATTCTCAAGTCAACCCAAGTCCGGGGGCAAAGATGCACACGGGTCATAAGATTGTGGGTCAGAGTCCATGAAGCAAGATGATGCTTTTCTAGATTTTTCAGGGGGCATCAGAGCAGCAGAGCCAGTACCCTTAAGGAATCCTTTAACCGCCTAGGATATGGTCTATCCATTTTTGTATCTCATTTGCATCTCACATGCATAGATCTTTTGCATGTCTTCCTGCATATCTCGTGTGTTTAATCCTTTACACTTATAGTTCTGCACACACAATTCTTTTACATTAATCCTTTACTCGTGTTTTGTGTATATAGCTTTATGTATGTACATTTCACACGCATGAGTCCATAAGCACACACAATCTGTTGTATATGTTGTTATGTACATGACTTAAAAGGAAAGGTCCGAATAAACCTCATGAGCAAGGATGATCTAAGAAATGGGTTTAGCTCGACACTATTGACCACTGTATACAGCATGAAGTCAAGTGCATTTGTACAAAGGTGGAATGCTCGGAAGAACAAGTCTATCCGGACACACCATGCTCAGGACAATCCAGAATCACACAAATATGCAGAAAAGAAGGTCCATTGAGAAGCCAGACTATCCATGCATACTTTATTTAGAGGCAATCAGACGTAAAAGCGGGCCGATGCACAGTTTTGACTCTACATTAGCCGCACCAAACAAGCAGATCAAGATGAAGTCCTCACGAGAATGGAATCTCGCGGACCCGCTCCCAAAAACACTCAAAAGAGCAAGTCTACTCATACACATCATACCGGGGGCAAGCAGTTAAGTTTTTTTATCATAAGATGTACACTCACACACATCACACAAAGTGTACAACATCCGGATTCAAATGTATGCATACATTTCACACACGTAATCCCATACACACGCAATATTTTGTATATATTGCCATGTACGTGACTCAGGAGAAAGGTCCGAATAGACCCCATGCTTAAAGGTGATCTAGATGATGGGTTCAGCTCAACGTTGTCAGACACTACCAAAAAAAGCAAGCCTATCCAGGTTGTGCTAGGGGGCAATCAGGTGAGTTTCTCTATCATAAGAGGCACGCTCACCCACATCGCACAATAAATGTAGAAAATACAAATGAAAATGTACAAACAATACAACTTCTCAAACAAAAACAACACAAACAAAACACAAAGAAAAGACATTTTCAAGGCCTTGAAAATCCAACATGCAATGAAAATTCAAATACATCCAGAATGTAAAAATCCCAAAAAAAATATATATATATATTTCTAAGAAAGAAAGAATAAAAAACAAAAGTAAAAACAGAAAAATCACCAAAGACATTGAAATCTATCCGCTTGCAGGCAAGCAACAAAACTTTCAATATAACTTCTCTCTAAATAAGCTTAAATCTTTTTTCTCTCTTAAGGATCGAAAATCAAAGTCTCCCAGTGAGCATCAAAATCTCCTAGTGAGCATCAAAGTCTCTCAGTGAGCATCAAAGCCTCCCAGTGAGCATCAAAGTCTCTCAGTGAGCATCAAAGTCTCCCAGTGAGCATCAAAGCCTTTCAGTGAGCATCCAAGTCTCCCAGTGAGCGTCAACTGACAACGACCCCAACAGGCAGGTGCTACCATAGGTACATTTCTCTTTTATAATTTATACTACAAATTTGCTTTTTCCTTTTTTTTGCAGAAAAAAAAAGAAAGTTCAAGATAAACATCAGCGATAGCAGATCGCAACCGGGATTGCAGTTAGAGAACACTGCATCTCACAATCGAGGTTGTAGTCAGAGAGCACTACACCTCACAAGGCGGGACTGCAGTTAGAGAACACTGCATCTCACAATCGAAGTTGTAGTCAGAGAGTGCTACATCTCACAGTTCATACGGTAGTCAGAGAATACTACGCACCGTGCAGATCGGATGGGGGTTAGCAGGGGAACTTCACAAATCGAAGTTACAGTTAGAGAACACTGCTCTTCACACAGGGATTGTGGCCAGAGAGTGCTACATCTCACAGTTCACGCGGCAGCCAGAGAGTGCTACGCACCATGCAGATCGGATGGGGGTTAGCAAGGGAATTTCACAAATCGAAGTTGCAGTTAGAGAATATTGCTCTTTACACTGGGATTGTAGCCAGAACAAATCAAAGTTGTAGTTAGAGAACACTGCTCTTCACACCGAGATTGTAGCCAGAGAGTGCTACATCTCACAGTTCACGTGGCAGCCAGAGAGTGCTACGCACCTTGCAGATCGGATGGGGGTTAGCAAGGGAACTTCACCTCGAGATTATGGTCAGAGAGCACTGTATCTCACAGGTCACGTGACAGTCATAGAGTACTACGTACCTTACAGATCAGATGGGGATTAGCAAGGGAACTTCACCTCGAGATTGTAGTCAGAGAGCACTGCATCTCACAGTTCACGTGATACTCAGAGAGTACTACGCACCTTGCAGATCGGATGGGGGTTAGCAAGGGAAATTCACCTAGAGATTGTGGTTAGAGAGTACCACATCTCACCAATCGACGTTGCAGTTAGAGAACACTGCTCTTCACCTTGAGACCGTGGTCAGAGAGTGCCGCATCTCACAAATTGAAGCTGCAGTTAGAGAACACTGCTCTTCGCACAGGGACTATGGTTAACAAACATCGCATCTCACAAGTGAGGTTGCAGTTAGAGAACACTGCTCTTCGCAACGAGGTCGTAGCTAGAGAATGCTACATCTCACCAACACCTTACAGGTCGAGACGAGACAGTAAGGGCACATGTACCAACGCCAACAAGGTAAGGTCCGGCATCCCCAGGTATATAATTCTCTCTCTTACTTCATTGAATTTTGGGCCTTTCTCCTTTGAATTTTGGCTCACTTAGGTGTCTATGCACTAGCCTCTCCAAAATTGGGGGCAACTGTAAACACCGGGTCCTGGGTCAGGTTTAAAAAAAATAAAAAAATAGCAATGGCAATTTTTGGTCCTTGATAACTCCTCCAAAAAAACATATATATATATATATATAAAATTGGTAGGTTAAATTAAAAATTAGGTTAATTTAATTAGTTAGTATTGTAAGATAAATTATTAGTTAAGTAAATATTATTGGGTAATTAAAATGCATTTAAAAAGAAATAAAAAAATAAATATAGGATTTAATTAGATTAAATATATATGATAATTTAAATAGATTAATTAGTAGAATGTTTAATTAATTTAATGGGTAGTAATTTAAGTATGCTAATTAGTTAAAATTGAAAAATTAAAAGAATGGAAAATGGAGGAAATTATTAGGTTATCCAAAAACTAACCCTAATTTTTAAAGTGTAAAAAGAAAAGAATGAATAGGGTTTAAGGGACTCTCTCGGCATTTAAAGAAATAAAAAGAAAAGAAAAAGAAGAGAAAGAGAGAGCAAGAGGGAAAACCCAGAAAACCAAAAAGAGAAAAGGAAAGCAAGAGAGCCAAGGCAAAAATTGAGAGCAAAGGAAAAAAAATTAAAATAGAAAGAAGAGAGAACAGAGTAAGGGAGTTCAACTGAGACCAAGAGAGGCCAAAGAAATAGGAAAGCGACAGTGAAAAAATCAAAAGCAAAGAAAAGGGAAGAGGGAAATAGAAAGAAGAAGAGAGGAGAAGGACCAGCAGCTAAGGGAAACGCAGGCGATGCCAGGGAAAAGGAAGAAAGGAGGAGAAGGGGCGCACCCCGCCGGAGGAGCCAGCGCACCCGGACGATCCGGACGGTGGCCACCAGCCTCCGCTACTCGCCGCCAGCAAGCAGAACGGCGAGGAGGAACCGAACGCTTCCGACGGCGTTTCTATCCATTTCCGGTGACATTCTGGCGAGTGACCACCGGCAGCGGATCTTGGCGGTCCGATCTATCTTCCGGTGGCAAAGGTGTCATTCACCCCCCACCTTCGGCGGCTCCAGCGAGGCTCCGTCGGCAACCCCTCTCTCCTCCTTTATTTTATTATTATTATTTTTAATTATTTAATATTCTGTTTTATTAATTATTATTAATATTATTTTTAATTATTTAATATTTTGTTCTATTATTATTATTATTATTATTATTATTATTATTATTATTATTATTATTATTATTATTATTATTATTATTATTATCTATTTTGTATTTATTGTTAAATTATTATTATTATTATTATTATTATTATTATTATTATTATTATTATTATTATCATCATTATATATTTATGCATTTTATGTTTATTATTAATTAATTGTTATTATTTTTATTATTATTATTATTATATTTATTCATTTATTATTTATTATTCTGTTTTTATTATTATTATTATTATTATTATTATTATTATTTGGTTTATTATTAATGTTGTTATGCTATATTGATATTTCTGTTATTGATATTATTTATTTTATGTTTATTTATTATTATTATTGTATTTACTTATTGTTGGTAATTGTATTGTGTGATTATTTATTATTATCATTATGGTTGGGTTATTATTATTATTATTATTATTATAACTATAATCGTGTTATATTATTGTTAGTATTTATTATTACTATTAATATTATTATTTTATATTTATTTATACCATAATTATTATTGCTATTAGTAGATTATTATTATTATTATCATTATTGTGGTATTATTAAGATTATTATATTTATCATTACCATTGTGTCATTAATTTATTGTTAATATTGTTGTTATCATGTTATTATCATGTTATTATTATTTATTGTTTATTGTTATTGTCATTACCTTTATTATCATTACTATGATTTTTATTCATTCATTATTATTTCACGTTTATTTTACACCATTATTATCACTATTTTTATTATCATTATTACCCTTATTATTATTATTTTATTGCATCATTATTAGCATTATCATAATTGTCATTTGAGTCTTATATTCACTAATCTTATTTTTACTACACCGAATTAACTCTCAATTTATTTCATTCGATTATTTATCCAATTAATTATTTATTTATTCATTTATTTATCATTTAATTTAATTTAATTCATTACTAACTAATATTATTTTCTGTCATGATTGTAACCTTGAGTGGTATACGGCTCGCCCAAGGAGCGTGGTCGAGACAAGTAGATTAGAATTTATTTATTATTTATTTTTTGAAATATGTAATTATTATTTCATTTTCTTTTATTCGCTTGTGGTTTGTAATAATAAAGGATTTTGTACTGCATTTAGAAAGAACCACCACACAAATGTTTTATACTAAATCGAGTATTTGCTAACAAAACTGGACCAATGTCCTCATTTTCATACCAAACTAAAAGATTTAAACCGATTTGAGAATTTTATGCTTTTTTTATAAAACAAGTAGTCGGGAACCAATGTTCCCATCTAAATGAATAGCCCAATTTTTGTATGTTACATTTTAATCTTTCGTATGTGTTTATTTATTTATTCATTTATTTACTTATTTATTTTTAGGATTGTTCTGTCCCAATTTTATTTATTTATTATTTATTGGGGGATTGTTCTGTCCCATTTGTTATCTAATTTATTTTTATTTTTTAAGCAATTTATTTATTTATCGCTTTCAGCAATGGATAATTGCGCCTTAATCAAATTGTATCGTGTGGAGAGAGAGAGAATTAATAAATTCAAAATAGAATTGTAAAATTAATCAAGATAGAAATAGATGAGAGGTCCTGAACTCATCTCTGGTATTTGGGCTCAACGAGGTGAGAGGTCTATCCGATCACTCATTGGAATAAGACCTCCAAGACCCCTCTTGCGTCCTGCCAAATTACTCTATAAATCCTAGGCTCCAAGGGAGAGAGGCTCATCCTCCAAGACCCCTTTTGGTTGGCCCAAAATAGATACATGCGCTGTCTTAGGCTCTCCGAGGTGAGAGGAACTTTTCTAATATTTTATTGGGTGGTGACTCCATGAAACCTCTTTGTTGCCCAAAATAGACGCACTTGCAATTCGTCGCAAGTTGTCAACGAACCTCACTTGCCCGATCGCCCTTAAGCGGGCGATCCAGCTAGAGCATATGCTGTGAGAGCCAGAGACGAGCAGGATGCACTTGATGTGATAGCTGGTAAGTTTCTACTCCATGACATTGAATTATATGCGCTAATTTACCCTGGTTCCACACACTCATATTTGTGCACAAATAAGTTAATTGATAAGTTGCATGAGGTAGATCAGTTAGATTATGAGATATGTGTGACCAGTCCTTTAGGGCATAGTGTCAATGTGAGTAGAATGTATAGGAATTGTCCCCTGTTGGTTGAGGGAGTTGAGTTTCCAGTAGATTTGTTTGAGTTACCTTTCAGAGAGTTTGTTTTGATTTTGCGTATGGATTGGTTGGGTAAGCATCGGGCAGTGGTTGACTGTCATAGGAAGACAGTTGTGCTTCGGGATAGAGATCGGTCGTCTGTGTTTGTTAAGGGTTTGGGTGCTAGTTCTTTGAATAATGTGATTTCTGCAATGCATGCTAAGAGATTCATTAGGAAGGGTTGTGAGGCCTTTTCAGCTATGGTGTTGGACTCTAAGCGGGATGAAGTTAGGATTGAGGATATCTCGGTTGTTCGAGAGTTTGGAGATGTTTTTCCAAGTGAGTTGCCTGGTTTACCTCTTGAGAGAGAAGTGGAGTTGTCCATAGAGATAGTGCCAGGTACTTTGCCTATATCGAAAGCACCTTATCAGATGGCTCTATAGAGTTGAGAGAGCTCAAAACTCAGCTACAAGAGATATTAGATAAGGTGTTTATTCGACCCAGCATATCTCTATAGGGAGCTCCGATTTTATTTGTTAAGAAGAAGGATGGTTCTATGAGGATGTGTATCAATTATAGGCAAATCAACAAGGTCACAGTGAAGAACAAGTATCATTTGCCTAGAGTTGAGGATTTGTTCGATCAGCTTAGAGGTGCAGGAGTCTTTTCAAAGATTGATCTTCAGTCGAATTATTATCAACTGCGAGTTCAGGATGCAAATGTCGTTAAGACTACATTTCGGACTAGGTATAGCCACTGTGAGTTTTTAGTAATGCCATTTGGTTTGACCAATGCACCGGCGGCTTTCATGGATTTGATAAACTGAGTGTTCAGGCCATATCTTGACCGATTTGTGGTGGTGTTCATTGATGATATCTTGGTTTATTTCAAGGATGAGAGTGAGCATGAGGAGCATCTCCGATTGGTTTTGCAAGTTCTGAGAGAGCATCGGTTGTTTGCCAAGCTTAGCAAGTGTGACTTTTGGCTTCAAGAAGTGTCATTCTTAGGTCATATTATTTCGGCTAAGGGTATCCAGGTGGATCCGGCTAAGATTGAGGTGATTATTGAATGGAAAGCGCCTAGAAATATTCAAGAAGTGAGGAGTTTTCTTGGTTTAGCAGGTTATTTTCATCGGTTTGTAAAGGGTTTCTCAGTGATAGCTGCTCCGATGATGAAATTGTTAAGGAAAGGGGTCAGATTTGAGTGGTTGGATAAGTGCCAGCTTTGTTTTGAGCAGTTGAAGAGGTTACTAGTCGACGCTCCTATACTTACTCAACCCATTTCGGGTAAAGAGTTTGTACTATATAGTGATGCTTCGGCCGTCGGTCTTGGTTGTGTGCTGATGCAAGAGGGAAAGGTTGTGGCTTATGTTTCCCGTCAGTTGAAGCCACATGAGAGGAACTATCAGACGTATGATTTAGAGTTGGCGGCTGTGATCTTTGCTTTGAAGATTTGGCGGCATTATCTGTATGGGGAGAAATGTAGGATCTTTACGGACCATAAGAGCTTGAAGTATCTTCTCACATAGAAGGAGTTGAATATGAGGCAGCACCGTTCGCTAGAGTTGTTCAAGGACTATGAGTGCATATTGGATTACCATCCTGGTAAGGCCAATGTTGTGGCCGATGCTTTGAGTCGGAAGTCAATTTCTGCTTTGTTCTTAAGGCGGTTTAAGTGGAGGTTTGATTCGGATGGAGGTTTGGTTGCTCAGTTGAGAGTGAAGCCTACATTGACACAGAGGATTATAGATGCTTAGAAGGATGATGAAAGGCTACAGCGGGTTTTGCATGAGGTCAGTTCTGGTAAGCAGTTAGAGTTCTCAGTTTTGGACGGAGTGCTGATGTATAGAAATCTCTTGTGTATGTTTGAGAATGTGGAATTAAGGAAATAGCTTTTGAGTGAGGCACATACTACGGTTTTCACTATGCATCCCGGTGGTGACAAGATGTATCGGGATATGAAGCAATTTTATTGGTGGTCCGATATGAAGAGGGACATTATGGATTTTTTGTCTAAGTGCTTGACATGTCAGTAGGTTAAGGCTGAGCATCAAGTTCCTTTGGGATTGCTCACACCTTTATCCGTCCCAGAGTGGAAATGGGATGATATTGCCATGGACTTTGTATCTGGTTTGCCTTTGACTCAAAAGAAGCATGACTCAGTTTTGGTGATAGTGGATCGGCTTACGAAGTCAGCTCATTTTCTGCCGGTTAGAGTGGATTATCCGATGGATAAGTTAGCCAGTACCTATGTGGATGAGGTAGTCAGATTGCATGGAGTGCCATTGTCTATAGTGTCAGATCGGGACCTAAGGTTTACTTCAAAGTTTTAAAAAGAATTGCAAAGGGCTTTGGGTACAAAGTTGAACTGCAGTACGGCGTTCCATCCTCAGACAGATGGTCAGTCAGAGAGAGTGATTCAGATCTTAGAGGACATGTTGCGGGCTTGTGCATTGGATTTTTCGGGTAGTTGGGACAGATATGTGCAACTTATGGAGTTTGTCTACAACAACAGTTATCAGTCGAGCATTGGTATGTCACCGTATGAGGCTTTGTATGGTCGTCAGTGCAGGACTCCAGTTTATTGGACCGAGCTATCTGAGCGTTCAGTTATTGGGCCAGAGTGGGTTAGGGACACAGAGGAAAAGATCAGAGTTGTGCAGCGAAATTTGAAGGCGGCTAAGGATCGGCAGAAGTCTTATGCTAACCTTAAGAGGAAAGATGTTCAGTTTGAGGTCGGGGACAAAGTTTTTCTTAAAGTTTCTCCCTGGAGAAAAGTGCTGAGATTTGGAAAGAAGGGTAAGCTTAGTCCTCGATTTATTGGACCGTATGAGGTGTTAGCTAAGGTTGGTCCGGTAGCCTATAGGTTGGCTTTACCAATGGAGTTAGCGAAGTCGCACGATGTTTTTCATGTTTTGATACTTCGTCGATATAGATCAGATCCTTCGCATGTTCTGTCAGTTCAAGATGCTCAAGTGCAGCCAGACTTTTCTTATGATGAGGAACCGAAAGCCATCCTAGCTTGAGAAGTGAGACAGTTGAGGAATAAGCAAGTCCAATCACCACGGAGTTGAAGAAGCTACCTGGGAACCAGAAGAGACATGAGGGCTCAGTATCCGGATTTGTTCAGTTCAGGTGAGAATTTCGAGGACAAAATTCTTATTAGTAGGGGAGAGTTGTCACACCCCGTTTGCCCCCTAGAAGTTCGAGCCATGTTTGTGCATGTACATTGAGTGTGTTTTGGCATGTGATAAGGGTATTTTGGGTATAATGCATGTTTGTGAGTTTTACTAGTATGTGGGTGCATGTACGGTGTTAGGGTGTGAATTAGTTGGGTTGCATTTGGGTGTATTTGCTCACATGGTTGTAGGATGTAAGTGAGTAAGTTGGGAGAGCTTTATGTGTGTGTAGTGTAATGTTGTTGGGTGTGAGTGATTAGTTCCCATTCCCACCACTAGGGAGAGGACACATGGCTAGGTTAGGAAAAGAAAAGTAGAAGAATAGAGAGAATTGGGAAAATCTGAATTCTTCATCTCCTTTCCCGTATTCCCCTATTTTCTTTGTCTTTCTTTCCCTCTGCTTTCAATTTGTGTGCCCTAAGCTTGGATCTAAGTTGGTGAGGTGGGAATTGATCATCTCTTGGTCTTCTTTGGGTAAGTTTTCCGCATTTCCATCATCTCTTTCATCTTGTTCTTCATCTTCTTCAATTTTCTGAGTTTAAGGTTTTGATTTAGGGTTTTGTGGTTTGTTTGTTTTGGTGGGTTGTTGTTAGTCGAGCCTCCTCGCGACCCTAGAGGCAAGGAGAAGGCTAGTATAAGTGGCACTAAGTGATTTGGAGCATAGGAGATTCAGGTTTGGGAGTTTTGTGATTTATGTGTTTTTGTGGTTTTTGTTCTTTGGATGAATTTCTGGAAAATATGGTGTTCTTGATGATTTTTGTAGTTTAATTGTTATGGGTTTTGATTTAGATGAATTAAGAAGGCGTGAATGTGGCTTAATGAACTCTATTGTGTTCTTGATTGAGATGAATGATGAATAGTGCTGATTTTCTAATTGTGTAAATGGGTGTTGTTATTGGCATGATTTAATTGGAATTTGTCGAATAAATGTTGTATTATATGTTAGAAACGATGGTTTGGTTGCTGGAAATGAGGTAAGTGGAAGTTTGAATTGAGTGTGTGTGATTGGGTGTTGTGAAAGTGAGATTTTCTGCAGATTTCCCGTGTAAGGGCTGGAAATCCCGACGCTGTCGCGAGCACGACATTGTCACGTGGTCGCGACAGAGCTCAGTGATAGCAACTCTCGCACGCATCCGAGCTCGCTGCCGAGCGAAACAGCAAAGCCTCTGTCGCGAGCGCGACAGAGCGCTAGGCTACCGAGCAATTTGGGCGATTCTCTATCGCAAACGCGCTCTTGAGCGCAAGCGCAACAGATCGAGTTGGCAACTCACTGTCGCGAGCTCGACGCCTGTCGCAAGCACGACAGCGAGTTGTATCTGATCCCCCTCGAGATCGCGACGGTCGCGACCTGGGGCAAGTTCGCCTCTGTCGCAAGCACGACAGTGACCTGTTCTTCCCCTGATTTTTTGATTTTGTCTTCTCTTTGAAAATGAATTTCGAATGGTTTCTTCATGAACTTATACATTTGTACGCTATATAATATGCTTGTTTACATGTGCCAAATTATGAATCCTTTATGATAAATGATATGCTATGATGTGGAACCTGAATTGAATATCATGACCTGCAAGAGTTAGTCTAGTGGATAGTTAGGCATGCCTAATAGAGTCTTTTAGTTGCAGCCTCAGTTCCGTTTGGACCCCGATCATGTCCCCGTCTAGTTCCTCGCGAACTCTTATGAATTTTTGATCTTGTTTAAGGTCCCTCTGAAAACTGTTTTGAATGAGATAAAATAAATCATTTTTTGATTCGTACCCGGTACTGTATGTATACTCGTTATCCACTATTGTGAGTCAGCAGGTGCTTTATTTGTTTTGTGCTGCTTTAAAATGATTACAAGATTTTGATATCCGGATGAGTATGATGATACGTATGAGCTATCAATTAACAAGTACATGAATGTGGATATGAGCTTCTGAATTTATGTCTTTATTATGTAAGCATGATTATATATCTGACTTGATTATCCGCATATATGTCATATTGTATGTGTTATGCTTTGACGACCATTGTGAATGGCTGTCGACTCTTTTGTTGTGTGTTTCCCCACTAAGCGTTATCGTTTAGCACGATTTTTATCCGTGCAGGTGCGAAAGGCATTTTGCTTTGGGAGAGTCACCGCCAGTCAAGCCAACACAGAAGGGATTACTGTTAGGGCTATTTTTGTAATAGTTAGGATGATTCTTTTTGTATTAGAACTCTCATTGTATCTGTAATTTTGTAAGCTTCCGCTCTTGTTTATTTTGGATATGTAATTATTTTGGTATTGGCAATTGATCAGAATATTATTGTAATGATTTTGTTATATTAATGTATGATCAGTTGTTGTTTCTCAAAAGTTTTAATTTTCGCTGTATTTTCGTATGTTTATGATGTTTGAATGTATGCTTTGTATCGATCTATTTGGTGTGACACCCCTGCTCCTACGGCATCTCACTCCGATCTGGATGGGTTCGCCTACGTATGGGTAGGGGGTGTTACAACCTCGATGATGTGCTGAGGACTGGACTTAGATTGATGGAAATATTTGACCGTGGCCTTCACAACAAAATCAAGCAGATAGTTAGTGGACAGAATCATCCAAACTTGAGATCTCTAGTAGCTGCATGTATTAAGGTGGAGACATCCCAGATGGATGAGGCAAAGGCAGAGGAGTGCCACAGTAGTGTGACCATTGTGACAGATCTCATCCAGGTGAGTGTAGATACCTGTCAGGTGCTTGTTTTAAGTGTGGGTAATAGGAACATTTAGTCAAAGATTGCCCAGATGCAGTGCCATAGTCAGTGACCTCCCCAGCACCAGGAGTAGGTTCTTCAGCACCTAGAGGGAGAGGCAGGGGGACAGCCTCCCATACTACAGCCAGATCTCCACCACCATCTTAGGGACAGAGTCGCCCTTTGGGTCGAGCTTATGGAGTGAGGGCCCGTGATCAGGAGGATGCTCCAGATGTGATCGTAGATAAATTTTCCATATTTTTTGATTCAGTGTATGCACTTATAGATCCCGGGTCCACACATTCATATGTCAACACAGACATTACACGGGGAAATGGGTTAGATATTTCCACCCTATATTATGATATTCTAGTGAGAAACCCATTGGGTCACAATGTGATTGTCACACCCCATTTGCCCCCTAGTAGAATGAGCCTGTCCGTCCGTCTGTCTGTCTGTATATCTGTCTGGTTGTATGTGTAAGCATTCGCATGTGTTCAGTATTTCATAAGGGTATTTCAGTAAAATGCATGATTTTGGGGTTTTATTATTGTGTGGGTACATACATGGCATTAGTGTGTGAATTAATTAGTAATTACTTGTGTACACTTGAGCATACCATATTAGGGTGTTTTTAGTTGGGAATCAATTGTGTGCATTTACATATACCATTGTAGGGTGCATTTAAATGAGGTTACTTAGGGTGTGTGTAATGCATTGTATTTTAGTGTGAGTGATTAGTGTCACCAATAGGAGTTTGATACATATTTAGAATAAAGAAAAGAAAAAGAAAAGGGAATGAGGAAAAAGAAACTTACAGATTCACGATTTTCTCACTCACTCTCTTCTTCTTCACTTTCTTTATTCTCAAGTACTGTGTATTTTGATTCAAGGTTCTATTGGTGAAATTAATCCTCCCCTTGCATTCCTTAGCTTGGTAAGTGCAAGATCTAGTCTTTGTTTTACTGTAAATTGCATTTTCATCTTCTTCCTTGTGTTAGATTTAACTTAGGGTTTTCTTTGTGGATGTTCTTGCTGTGATTGTGTTTAGCTGAAGCTCCACGTGATCCAAAGGGGAAAGAGGTTGCTGGACCTAGTGGAGCTAAGTGAGAGAGACTTAGATTTCAGGTTTGGGAACAATTGCTTGTGATCTGCATAATTTGAGTTTACTGGTATTTCTAGGGTTTATATGTTCTTGAACAAGTTGAATGTAAATACCTTGAATTGGGTTGATTGAATTCTGTTTTGAGCTGTTTATATGATGTTTAAATTGTTTGGGATCTTCCTTGAAAGGTAAGAATGGATTTGAGTGGTTTAAAATCAAACTGGGATTGAAATTGGTGTTCTGAGAATTCTGGAAATTCTGGAAAAGTCGATATACTGTTGAATTTCTTCAGGTCGCGTGACTCGCTACGCAGGAAGGCAAGTCACGTCGCGTGACCCTCGGTCATGGCGTGACCTGCCTGCTGAGAAGCCAGTCGCGTGACCAGTTGAAGAGGAAGCAAGTCACGCGACGTGATCTTTGGTCACGTCGTGCGACCTGCGAGGAAGAGGCAGATCACGCAACGTGATCTGCGAGGGAGAAGCAGCGTCACGTCGCGTGACCCTCGGTCACGCCGTGACCTGCATAAGCATTGCGTGATCCGCGAGGATCACGCAACGCGTTTGGCGGGAAGCAAGCAGGTCACGAGACGTGACCCTAGGTCACGCCGTGACCTGCCTGTTGAGAAGGCTAGTCACGCCAGTGACCAGCCATTCCTCGCCCGTTTCTCCGTTCAGCTCATTTTTCCGAAGTTTCCTGGTTTTTAACTCAGAACTGAATTTGGTATTTCTTCTGAATGGACTTTAATATTGTACGACTCATGTCTTACTGTTTAATGCTTCGATATGCGTGATAGCATGATTTTCTGATGAATTATATTCTGTATCCTGAAATGTGATCTGTTTGACGCATAACCTGCTAGAGTCAAGTAAGTGGATAGTTAGGCATGCCTAATAGAGTCTTTAGCTGCAGCCCTCAGTTCAGTTTGGACCCCGATCAGGTCCCCGTTTGGTTCCTCGCGAACCCTTCAGTATAGAATCTTGTTTAAGATTCCCTCAGTATATAAATAACATGTTTTGATAAATGATATAATATTTGACTTGTACCTGTGAGGTACCCTCAGTATTCGATTCGTACCCGTAAGGTACCCTCAGTACACTCGTTATCCACTGTCTAGAGTCAGCAGGTATTCTTTAAATGTTAATGGAAATGTTCTGATCTGATTTGGCTTTGAATGGAATATCTGAATGAGTTCAGTGATGAAATACATGATGGTTTATTCTGTAATGCCTATGTTATGGATTACTGAATGTATGGCTTGTAAATGCGAGCATGCTTATTTGGAATATGTTATAACCTTTGCATTCTGCCATTGTGAATGTGTTATGCCTTGACGACCACTGTGAGTGGCCGTCCATAAATATGTGTGTTTCCCCACTAAGCGTTTTATCGCTTAGCACGGTGTGTTTACCCGTGCAGGTGCGGAAGACGTTTTGCCTTGAGAGAGTCGCCGTCATCAAGCCAACACAGAAGGGTTTTAGTGTAGGCTCAGTTTTGTATCAGTTATTGATTCTTTTTGTATAGAACTCTCTGTATCAGCTTCCGCTTTTGTATTTATATTTTGTATATGTAATATTAATTATATTAGCTGGTTGATCTGATCATTATTGTAATAGTTTAATTATAGTAATGCATGATCAGCTTTTGCTTTCTGCATGTAAAGTTTTTAATTATTCTGTATTCCTGAATGTATGTTATGAATGGATGTATATTTTGCTTTGCTTTTGTTTGGTGACACCTTGTCTCATACGGCATCTCACTCCTTATCGGATGGGATCGCCTATGTATGGGAAGGGGGTGTTACAGTTAGTGGTATCAGAGCATAGGTTTAGGCGTTTCTGGGTGTTGTTATGATTGTTCTGAGTTTCTTAGATGCGTATGTGTCTAGATCTGTGTTGGCTGATACGGTTGTTTCTTGTTTGTTTAGATGGCTTCTAATTCTGCTCATGGTGCGCGTGAGGAATCCGCCGAGAGTGTGAATCCTCCAGTTGTAGATCAGTCTGTTTCTGTTACTGGGTCGGCTCAGCATGCTAGGGTCCAGCCCGAGGCCGCAGCCATGCCCTTAGAGGCTATGTTTAGACTGCATCAGGACATGGCTAGGGTTTTGGAGAGAGTGACTGCTCCTAGAACACCTATGGAGAATCTGAGGAGAGCAGGAGTTGAGGATTTCTATGGTACTGGGTTGAATGAGTCTGAGATTGCAGAGAGATGGTTAGATAAAGTGAAGCGTGCTTTGAGAGAGATTCGATGTCCTCCCGACCAGCAGGCAGAGTGTGCATTAGCTCTTCTTCAGGGGTCTGCTTTTGAGTGGTGGGAGTTGGTTTGCAGGCATCCTCAGCTACCGGATCCGATTACCTGGGAGTTCTTTGAGGGTGAGTTCATAAAGAAGTACATTACTCAGACCTATAGAGATTCGAGATGGGCGCAGTTTTTGGGTTTGAGACAGAGAGCTTTGTCAGTAGCTGATTATGAGAAAGAGTTCAACAGGTTATCGCGCTATGCCCCACGAGGAGTTATGACTGATGACTTTAGATGCAAGCATTTCGAGGCAGGGTTAAATGAGTCATTGAAGATTGCTTTGATTTCACTGATGTGTATACCTGGGGTTCACTATTATCAGATTGTGGAGGCTGCAGTGAGAGCAGAGTTGTCTGAGACAGTGATGAGAGAGAGAGCTCAGAGGAGGAGTTCTTCTCGTGGAGGATCTTCTTCGAGTAAGAGATCGAGGGACCCACAGGATGAGTCAGCATCTGGTCCGACTTCTAGAGGTAGACGTCAGGGTTCTACAGCTCAGTCAGGTTCTGGTAGGGGTGGTAGAGCTGAGTCTACACCAGTTTGTCCTCATTGTAGTAAGTCGCATCGTGGTGAGTGTAGGTGGCTCACTGGTGCATGCTTCAGGTGTGGGAGTTCTGAGCATCGGTTGGCCGATTGTCCGAGAGTACAGGAGGATTCAGGTTCCCAGAGAGAGGGCAGTAGGGTTGGTTCGAATGCTTCTCAGGCTACCCGTGGCAGAGGCCGAGGTAGAGGTAGAGGTGGTCGGCATAGAGATGGTGCTGCTTCTGAGACTGTTGAGCATCCTCATCAGAGTGGTGTTAGAGCTTATGCTATGAGAGCCAGAGATGAGCAGGACGCGCCTGATGTTATTGCTGGTAAGTTCCTACTCCATGACACTGAGTTGTATGCTCTAATTGATCCTGGTTCCACACACTCATATTTGTGCACAGATAGAGTTATTGATAAATTGCATTCAGTTGATCAGTTAGATTATGAGATTTGTGTGACCAGTCCATTAGGGCATAGTGTCAGTGTGAGTAGAGTTTTTAGGAGTTGTCCTCTGATTGTTGAGGGAGTTGTGCTTCCAGCGGATCTGATTGAGTTACCCTTCAGAGAGTTTGACTTGATTCTGGGTATGGACTGGTTGGGTAAGTATCGGGCTGTAGTGGATTGCCATAGGAAGACAGTGGTACTTCGGGATAGAAGTCAGTCTCTTGTGTTTCTGAAAGGTTTGGGTGCTAGTTCAGTGAATAATGTTATTTCTGTGTTGCAAGCCAAGAGATTCATCAGGAAAGGTTGTGAGGCTTTTCTAGCTGTTGTGTTAGATTCCAGGAGGGATCAGGTTCAGATTGAGGATATTCCTGTTGTGCGGGAGTTTGGGGATGTGTTCCCGAGCGAGTTGCCTGGTTTGCCTCCTGAGAGAGAGGTTGAGTTGTCCATTGAGATCATGTCGGGTACTGCACCTATTTCGAGAGCACCTTATCGGATGGCTCCTGTAGAGTTGAGGGAACTTAAATCTCAGCTACAAGAGTTATTGGATAAGGGGTTTATTAGACCGAGCATATCTCCATGGGGAGCTCCAGTGCTGTTTGTTAAGAAGAAGGATGGATCCCTGCGGATGTGTATTGACTACCGCCAGATTAATAAAGTTACAGTGAAGAATAAGTATCCTTTGCCTAGGATTGAGGATTTATTTGATCAGCTTCGAGGTGCGGGTGTCTTTTCCAAGATAGATCTTCGATCAGGGTACTACCAGCTTCGGGTTCAGGATGCAGATGTGGTGAAGACTGCATTTCGGACTAGGTATGGCCACTATGAGTTTCTTGTGATGCCGTTTGGTTTGACAAATGCTCCAGCGGCTTTTATGGATCTGATGAATCGTGTGTTTGGGCCATACTTAGATCGATTTGTAGTAGTGTTCATTGATGACATCTTGGTGTATTCCAAGAATGAGAGTGAGCATGAGGAGCATCTCAGATTGGTTCTTCAGATGTTGAGAGAGCATCATTTGTTTGCTAAGCTTAGCAAATGTGATTTCTGGCTTCGAGAAGTGTCATTCTTGGGTCATATTATTTGAGCTAGTGGTATTCAGGTTGATCCAGCCAAGATTGAGGCGATAGTTGATTGGAAAGCGCCTCGAAATGTTCAGGAAGTGAGGAGTTTTCTCGGTTTAGCAGGTTATTACCATCGGTTCGTTAAGGGATTTTCTGTGATTGCTGCTCCTATGACTAGATTGTTGAGGAAAGGAGTTAGATTTGAGTGGTCAGACAGGTGTCAGTCTTGTTTTGATCGGTTAAAGCAGTTGCTTGTTGAGGCTCCTATCCTTACTCAACCCATCTCGGGTAAGGAGTTTGTTATTTATAGTGATGCTTCTGGAGTTGGTCTTGGATGTGTACTGATGCAGGAAGGAAAGGTAGTGGCTTATGCTTCTCGTCAGTTGAAACCACATGAGAAGAACTATCCGACGCATGATTTAGAGTTGGCTGCTGTAATCTTTGCTTTGAAGATTTGGCATCACTACTTGTATGGGGAAAAGTGTAGGATCTTCTCGGACCACAAGAGTTTGAAGTACTTCCTTTCACAGAAAGAGTTGAATATGAGACAGCGCAGATGGCTTGAGTTATTTAAAGACTACGACTGCATTGTGGATTACCATCCTGGTAAGGCCAATGTTGTTGCAGATGCTTTGAGTCGTAAGTCAGCTTCAGCCTTGTTCTTGAGGCGTTTCAGATGGCGTTTTGGTTCAGATGGGGCTTTGCTTGCCCAGTTGCGTGTGAAGCCTACTTTGAGACAGAGGATTGTGGATGCTCAGAGTGATGATGTGAGACTTCAGCGGATTGTGCATGAGGTTAGATCGGGTAAGCCATCAGAGTTCTCAGTTCAGGATGAGGTACTTATGTTCAGAGATCGTCTGTGTGTGCCAGAGTCTGAGGATTTGAGGAGACAGCTCTTGAGTGAGGCGCATAGTTCAGTCTTTACTATGCATCCGGGCAGTGAGAAGATGTACAGAGACATGAAGCAATTCTATTGGTGGTCCGGTATGAAGCGTGATATTGTGGATTTTGTTTCCAAGTGCTTGACTTGTCAGCAGGTAAAGGCTGAGCATCAGGTTCCTTCAGGTTTGCTTATGCCTTTATCCATTCCTGAGTGGAAATGGAATGACATCGCCATGGACTTTGTTTCTGGTTTGCCTTTGACTCAGAGGAAGCATGATTCAGTTTGGGTTATTGTCGATCGACTTACCAAGTCAGCTCACTTCTTGCCAGTTAGAGTGGACTACTCCATGGACAGATTAGCCAGTATCTATGTAGATGAGATAGTTCGACTGCATGGTGTGCCTTTGTCCATAGTGTCAGATCGGGATCCGAGGTTTACTTCCAAGTTTTGGAAGGAGTTACAGAGAGCTTTGGGCACTAGGTTGAACTTCAGTACAGCGTTTCATCCTCAGACCGATGGTCAGTCAGAGCGAGTTATTCAGATTCTGGAGGATATGATGAGGGCTTGTACTTTGGACTTTCCGGGCAGTTGGGACAGATATGTATCATTGATGGAGTTTGCCTACAACAACAGTTTCCAGTCGAGTATTGGTATGGCACCATATGAGGCTCTGTATGGTCGTCAGTGTAGGACTCCGATTTGTTGGACCGAGCTATCCGAGAGATCTATGATTGGACCCGACTTGGTTAGGGATACTGAAGAGAAGATCAGAGTAGTGCAGCGGAATTTGAAGGCAGCCAAGGATTGACAGAAGTCTTATGCCAATTTGAAAAGAAAAGATGTGCATTTTGAGATCGGGGACAAGGTTTTCCTTAAAGTTTCTCCTTGGAGGAGAGTGCTTCGATTTGGAAAGAAGGGTAAGCTGAGTCCTCGTTTCATTGGACCTTATGAGATTTTGGCTAAGGTGGGACCTGTAGCCTACAGATTGGCGTTACCGATGGAGTTAGCAAAGTTGCATGATGTGTTTCACGTTTCGATGCTTCGTCGGTACAGATCAGATCCTTCGCATGTTCTGTCAGTTCAGGATATCCAGGTTCAGCCAGACTTCTCTTATGATGAGGAACCGCGAGCTATTCTAGCCCGAGAGGTTAGGCAGTTGAGAAATAAGCAGATTCCTTTGGTTAAAGTATTGTGGATCCATCATGGAGTCGAGGAAGCGACTTGGGAACCAGAGGAGTCGATGAGAGCTCAGTATCCACAGTTATTCAGTTCAGGTGAGAATTTCGAGGACGAAATTCTTATTAGTAGGGGAGAGTTGTCACACCCCATTTGCCCCCTAGTAGAATGAGCCTGTCCGTCCGTCTGTCTGTCTGTATATCTATCTGGTTGTATGTGTAAGCATTCGCATGTGTTCAGTATTTCATAAGGGTATTTCAGTAAAATGCATGATTTTGGGGTTTTATTATTGTGTGGGTACATACATGGCATTAGTGTGTGAATTAATTAGTAATTACTTGTGTACACTTGAGCATACCATATTAGGGTGTTTTTAGTTGGGAATCAATTGTGTGCATTTACATATACCATTGTAGGGTGCATTTAAATGAGGTTACTTAGGGTGTGTGTAATGCATTGTATTTTAGTGTGAGTGATTAGTGTCACCAATAGGAGTTTGATACATATTTAGAATAAAGAAAAGAAAAAGAAAAGGGAATGAGGAAAAAGAAACTTACAGATTCACGATTTTCTCACTCACTCTCTTCTTCTTCACTTTCTTTATTCTCAAGTACTGTGTATTTTGATTCAAGGTTCTATTGGTGAAATTAATCCTCCCCTTGCATTCCTTAGCTTGGTAAGTGCAAGATCTAGTCTTTATTTTACTGTAAATTGCATTTTCATCTTCTTCCTTGAGTTAGATTTAACTTAGGGTTTTCTTTGTGGATGTTCTTGCTGTGATTGTGTTTAGCTGAAGCTCCACGTGATCCAAAGGGGAAAGAGGTTGCTGGACCTAGTGGAGCTAAGTGAGAGAGACTTAGATTTCAGGTTTGGGAACAATTGCTTGTAATCTGCATAATTTGAGTTTACTGGTATTTCTAGGGTTTATATGTTCTTGAACAATTTGAATGTAAATACCTTGAATTGGGTTGATTGAATTCTGTTTTTAGCTGTTTATATGATGTTTAAATTGTTTGGGATCTTCCTTGAAAGGTAAGAATGGATTTGAGTGGTTTAAAATCAAACTGGGATTGAAATTGGTGTTCTGAGAATTCTGGAAATTCTGGAAAAGTCGATATACTGTTGAATTTCTTCAGGTCGCGTGACTCGCTACGCAGGAAGGCAAGTCACGTCGCGTGACCCTCGGTCACGGCGTGACCTGCCTGCTGAGAAGCCAGTCGCGTGACCAGCTGAAGAGGAAGCAAGTCACGCGACGTGATCTTCGGTCACGTCGTGCGACCTGCAAGGAAGAGGCAGATCACGCAACGTGATCTGCGAGGGAGAAGCAGCGTCACGTCGCGTGACCCTCGGTCACGCCGTGACCTGCATAAGCATTGCGTGATCCGCGAGGATCACGCAACGCGTTTGGCGGGAAGCAAGCAGGTCACGAGACGTGACCCTAGGTCACGCCGTGACCTGCCTGTTGAGAAGGCTAGTCACGCCAGTGACCAGCCATTCCTCGCCCGTTTCTCCGTTCAGCTCATTTTTCCGAAGTTTCCTGGATTTTAACTCAGAACTGAATTTGGTATTTCTTCTGAATGGACTTTAATATTGTACGACTCATGTCTTACTGTTTAATGCTTTGATATGCGTGATAGCATGATTTTCTGATGAATTATATTCTGTATCCTGAAATGTGATCTGTTTGATGCATAACCTGCTAGAGTCAAGTAAGTGGATAGTTAGGCATGCCTAATAGAGTCTTTAGCTGCAGCCCTCAGTTCAGTTTGGACCCCGATCAGGTCCCCGTTTGGTTCCTCGCGAACCCTTCAGTATAGAATCTTGTTTAAGATTCCCTCAGTATATAAATAACATGTTTTGATAAATGATATAATATTTGACTTGTACCTGTGAGGTACCCTCAGTATTCGATTCGTACCCGTAAGGTACCCTCAGTACACTCGTTATCCACTGTCTAGAGTCAGCAGGTATTCTTTAAATGTTAATGGAAATGTTCTGATCTGATTTGGCTTTGAATGGAATATCTGAATGAGTTCAGTGATGAAATACATGATGGTTTATTCTGTAATGCCTATGTTATGGATTACTGAATGTATGGCTTGTAAATGCGAGCATGCTTATTTGGAATATGTTATAACCTTTGCATTCTGCCATTGTGAATGTGTTATGCCTTGACGACCACTGTGAGTGGCCGTCCATAAATATGTGTGTTTCCCCACTAAGCGTTTTATCGCTTAGCACGGTGTGTTTACCCGTGCAGGTGCGGAAGACGTTTTGCCTTGAGAGAGTCGCCGTCATCAAGCCAACACAGAAGGGTTTTAGTGTAGGCTCAGTTTTGTATCAGTTATTGATTCTTTTTGTATAGAACTCTCTGTATCAGCTTCCGCTTTTGTATCTATATTTTGTATATGTAATATTAATTATATTAGCTGGTTGATCTGATCATTATTGTAATAGTTTAATTATAGTAATGCATGATCAGCTTTTGCTTTCTGCATGTAAAGTTTTTAATTATTCTGTATTCCTGAATGTATGTTATGAATGGATGTATATTTTGCTTTGCTTTTGTTTGGTGACACCTTGTCTCATACGGCATCTCACTCCTTATCGGATGGGATCGCCTATGTATGGGAAGGGGGTGTTACAGTGATAGTGAATCGAGTGTATAGAAATTGCCCCGTCAGTGTTCAGAATTGTGTTCAGATTGGTTAGCCACTCACCATGTGATGGTTGACTGTAAGAGAAAGAGAGTGTGTGACGCGCGCCGAACCCCGTGGCCTCCCGAAAGCCCACTTTAGGGCGATCAGGATGGGATTCATTAAAACTTGAAAGGTATTTACAAGTGCGTCTATATTGGGCAACAAGGAGGTTTCTTGGAGTCGCCACCCAATAGAACATTGGGAAGGGTCGTCTAGCCTTAGCGAGCCTAAGACGGCGGATACATATCCATCTGGGCCAAGCCAGAGAGATCTTGGAGGTCTCAGCCTCTACCCCCTGGAGCCTAGGATTTGTAAATTTAAGTCTTTTGGTGGGACTTAAGAGGTGTCTTGGAAGTCCTAGACCTCTCGCCTCATTAAGCCCCAAAGACCAAAGTGAGTTCGGGACTTCTCATTTTTTTATACCTTGATCAATATTATGATTAAGTTTTGAATTCATTGTTTCACCAACTTTCCACACGATGGATTTAATTAAGGCGCAATCATTCACGGCAAAAGCAATAAGTAAAGCATTATTAAAATAAACATTCTCAAAATAAATTACAATAAAACTAGGGGCGGAATACAACTCCCATTGTAAATAAAATATAAATCATGCATAAATCGGGGTATTCATTAATGATGAGGACATTGGTCCTCGCATGCATATTTATTATAAAACACTTTTGATGTGATGATTTTATTTTTGATAGAGAAAATTAAGACTTTGGTCCCATTTTTATTTAGGAAAAATTTCAAATTAAATAATAAAAAAAACGTTTAGTGACTTTCTTTCTAGTGGGCCTATATAAATAATTTTACAAGAAAATTACATGGCAAAAATAAATGAAAAAGCCAAAGAAAATAAATATTATAAACGAAGAAAATAAATATATAATCCTAATGAGCCTCTTGGATCTCCCCGTGTGCTCGCAAAAAATGAGATGTGAAATAAAATAAAACACAAATAAAAATAATGTTAGTAATGGAATCAATTAAAATCAATTGCATCCCTACTTCAGACGGCCATCTCGTCTGTGGAGCAAAAATTCCTTTTTCAACCAAAATTTCCCAAACTCTTTCAAAACCTCACACTATAGCGAAAAAGATTTTAATCCTTGTGAAACCGAAAGATGAAAACCTCCGAATTCCATCCATTTATCTGGAAATCAACATGTATCTCTTCATCGGGTAACTCTGACATGGACTGCCTCAAGACCTAGTGTCTACAGCTGCCCCCAATTTTGGGGAAACTAGTCCACTAGTGTCTAGATGAGCCAAAATTCAGAGAAAAAAGGAAAGAAACGCATACCTGTAGCAGTCCTTACCTTTTTGCCGTGGAAGTAACGATGCGTCGAGTCTACTTCAGACTTACAGAATGCGAGGATTGCTCTCCTGAACTGCACTGAGTCTGTTCTAGACTTACAAAGTGCCGATGGTGATGCGCTGAGTCTGCTCTAGACTTACAAAACGCGAGGGTTGCTCTCCTGAGCTGCACCGAGATTGCTCCAACTTACAAAGTGTTGATTGCTCTCCTGAGCTGCACTGAGTTTCCTCCAACTTACAAAGTGCAGATTGCTCTCCTGAGCTGCACTGGATTTACTCCAACTTACAAAGTGCAGATTGTTCTCCTGAGCTGCACCGAGTTTGCTCCAACTTACAAAGTGCAGATTGCTCTCCTGAGCTGCACCAAGTTTGCTCCAACTTACAAAGTGCAGATTGCTCTATCGCGTGTGCCCTGCTGTCCTCGTCTAGGCTTGCATGGTGGCCGACTTATCTTGCTAGTCCCGTTGTGATTTGTTGATTCTCATCTAATATTGAATATGATCTTGAAGGATATAATGTTTGATCTGTTTTTTCCCTCTTTTTGACTGTTGGTCATTTTCGAATTGGTGTAACCATGTTCCTGTATTATAAGAGATTCTTGTTAATTCTCACACCAATTAACTTTATTGGTAGATTTATGAACATTTTTATGTCTCTCCCTTATTATTTATCTTCTTGTTTTGTATATGATCAACTGTCTTTTTTTCTTTTTCTCCTGTTCTCTTTTAGAAATTTAAATCATAAATAAATAACATGCAAATTTAACAGATTAATCCATAAATGTTTTTCTACTAAAAGGTTAAATTTTGTACAATATACAAATGTGATTACAACAAAAAATATAAATACAAAGCCAGAAGAACTCCCTGAACAATCTACAATGGCGCATAATCTGAGAGCTCCTCTGGATCATCATCATCTGATATATGAACCGGCTGGCCTCGTGATGAAGAAGCAGATGGTCCTGCATCTGGAGCAGATGGCTGCCTAGGAGGGGCTGATGGTCCGGCCTGCTGAGCAGCCGAGGCTCTGGCCTGTCGCTGGTATCTAGAAGGTACAGCCACTGGTACTGATAACGGCTGCACTCTCGCTGGGTCCTGCTACTGGAACTGGACCTGAGCATATCCATCAAGGAAAGGCTATGCGCACACTGTCATGAACTGCAGCGTATCAGTGACGCCCCCTAACTCTCTGAAAGCGCTGGCCAGGAGGAGGGTCTGATCTGTAGAGGTAGTCCCCATACTCTTTAGCCTATCCTCTGTATGCTCTCTAAACTCTCTCATTGACTGGGCGATGGGAGGTATGGCACCCTCTAGGACCTGGATCCTGAATCTAAGAGCCTCAACTGGCTCATCCACCATCTGTATAGATGCATCTACCCTCTGGGCCGCCTCATCCTGGGAGGCCCTCATCTCCTGCCTCAGCTGGCCCACAAGTCTCTCCTGCTCCTGTCTCAAATGGTTAATAAGCCTCCCCTGCTCCTGGATAATACCCTGCTGTTGATCCAGCCACTCTAAAATGACTCTATCTCGCTCCTCGAGCTGCCCGAGAAGGGCCCCGTCTCTCTCCTCCTATCGATACTCAAAGGCAGCGAACATAAAGGTCAAAATCTTAGAAAAATCTGGCTGTGCCGGGTGCATCGATGGTGTGAATGGAGGGGGAGCTGACTCTGGTGCCCACTCTGGAGGTGGAGCTGTAGTGTAACACCCCCTTCCCATACGTATGCGATCCCATCCGAGAAGGAATGAGATGCCGTATGAGTCAAGGTGTCACCAAACAATAGCAAAGCAAAACATACATCCATTCATAAGATACATTTAGAAATACAGAATAAATAAAAACTTTACATACAGAAAGCAAAAGCTGATCATGCATTACTACAATAAACTATTATAATAATGATCTGATCAACTAGCTGAAACAAAATAATATTACATGTCCAAAATATAATTACAAAACCGGAAGCTGATACATGAGAGTTCTATACAAAAAGAATCATCAACTATACAAAAGTAGCCCTACACTAAAAACTTCCTGTGTTGGCTGGATGACGGCGACTCTCGAATCAAACTCCTTCCGCACCTGCACGGGTAAAACACCGTGCTAAGCGATAAACGCTTAGTGGGGAAAACACACATAATTTATGGACGGCCATTCACAATGGTCGTCAAGGCAATTCACATTCACAGGGATAATATGCTAAGGCTAAAACGTATTCCGTATAAACATGCTCATGTAATAAAGTCATACAATCAGTATTTCATAATCATATTCATTCAGGAATAATCCGATAAACATTACATCGATATACACATTCAGATAATCCATTTATAGCCAAATCAGATCAGGGCAGTTCAAATAAACATTCAAAGAACACCTGCTGACTCTAGGTAGTGGATAACGAGTGTACAGACAGTACTTTCCGGGTACGAGCCGATTACAGACAGTACGTTATGGGTACGAATCGATTAAACCATTATACTTTAACTTTCACGGATATTTTCACAAGGGACCTTAAACAAGATCCAATACAGAAAGGGTTCGCGAGGAACCAAACGGGGACCTGATCGGGGCCAAACAGAACTATGGGCTGCAGCTAACAGACTCTATTAGGCATGCCTAACTATCCACTTACTCGACTCTAGCAGGTTATGCGTCATTCAAATCACAATTCAGAGTACGAAATAGAATTCATCAGAAATTCATGGTATCATTAATATCAAAGCATATAAAATTATGGCAAGCATCATATCGCAATATAAATCTATTCAGAAGAAACACCAAATTCATTTCTGAGTCAAGATCCGGGAAATTTCGGAAAAAGGGCAGAACGGGGTAACTGGTGAGGTTGGCTGGTCATGAGGTGTGACTTGCCTCCTCACAGGGCAGGTCACGAGACGTGACTGAGGGTCACGCCTCGTGACTTGCTTGTCCCTCGCAGATCACGTTGCGTGATCTCGCAGATCACGCAATGTCTCTCGCCGGTCACGCGACGTGACTGAGGGTCACGTCCTGTGACTGGCTTCTTCTTCAGCTGGTCATGCGACTGGCCTTCTCTCTCAGGCTGGTCACGAGGCGTGATGGGGAGTCACGTCTCTTGACTGGCCTCGTTTAAGCTGGTCACGAGCTGTGGCAGACAGCCACAACTCGTGACTGGCCTCAGACTGGCAGGTCACGAGTCGTGACCTGAGGTCACGTCTCGTGACTTGTCCCCCTTCTTGGCTAGTCACGCGACTGGATCTGGAGAACGGGATTTTTGACAGTATCGATTTCCAGATTTTTCCCAGAACACAAAAATCAATTCAAATTTGATTCAAAACCAATAAAACCTGTTCTTACCTTCCAGAATTCATCTCAAACAATATAGGCAACATTTATACAACTCAATTCAACATTTAAACATTAGATCAATTCAAGAATAATAACATTCAAATTTCTCAAGAACAAGAACCCTAGAAAATTGACAGTAACTTAAAATCACACAATTCACAATCAATTGTTCCCAAACCTGGAATCTAAGCTTCTAACACTTAGTCCCACTGCTCCCAGCAACCTCCTTGCCTTTGGGATCGCGCGGAGCCTCAGCTAAACACAAATATCCAACATGCAAAACCCTAAGTTAAACCTAAGCTCAAGGAAGAAGAAGATGAAGAATTACAGTAAGACAAGGACAAAGTTATGTACTTACCAAGTTAGAAGCAAGAGTGAGCAATCTCCACAACACAACTTAATTAACAGATAGCAAGCAGTAATTAGGAGAGGAAAAAGGAAGAAGGAGATGGAGGTTGAAGGGAAAAACGTGAATCTAATTTCCTTTCACACTTCCTTCACTTCTTTCTTCATTTTCCTTAACCTAATACACATGTCATCCTTTTTGGTGGTGAAACTTGCTCACTCACACCCTAACTCCACACACAACACTCACACTTAATGTATTCCTAATTAAAACACCCTACAATGGTATAAGCAAGTGCACACAAATGTAACTTAATTAATTCACACCCTAATGCCATGTATGCACCCACATACTAGCAGAACCCCAAACATACATTTTACTAGAATACCCTTATGAAATGCCGAACACATGCGAATGCTTACACATACAGACAGACAGACAGGCTCATTCTACTAGGGGGCAAACGGGGTGTGACAACTCTCCCCTACTAATAAGAATTTTGTCCTCGAAATTCTCACCTAAACTGAACAACTGCGGATACTGAGCTCTCATCGACTCCTCTGGTTCCCAAGTCGCTTCTTCGACTCCATGATGGATCCACAACACTTTAACCAAAGGAATCTGCTTATTTCTCAACTGCCTCACCTCACGGGCTAGAATAGCTCACGGTTCCTCATTATAAGAGAAGTCTGGCTGAACCTGGATATCCTGAACTGACAGAACATGTGAATGATCTGATCTGTACCGACGAAGCATCGAAACGTGAAACACATCATGTAACTTTGCTAACTCCATCGGTAGCGCCAATCTATAGGCTACAGGTCCCACCTTAGCCAAAATCTCATAAGGTCCAATGAAACGAGGACTAAGCTTGCCTTTCTTGCCAAACCGAAGCACTTTCCTCCAAGGTGAAACCTTAAGGAAAACCTTGTCCCCGATCTCAAAATGCACATCTTTCCTTTTCAAATTAGCATAAGACTTCTATCGATCCTTGGCTGCCTTCAAATTCCGCTGCACTACTCTGATCTTCTCTTCAGTATCTCTAACCAAGTCGGGTCCAATCATAGATCTCTCGGATAGCTCGGTCCAACAAACCGGAGTCCTACACTGACGACCATACAAAGCCTCATATGGTGCCATACCGATACTCGACTGAAAACTGTTGTTGTAGGCAAACTCCATAAGCGACACATATCTGTCCCAGCTACCCGGAAAGTCCAAAGCACAAGCCCTCATCATATCCTCCAAAATCTGAATAACTCGCTCTGACTGACCATCGGTCTGAGGATGAAACGTTGTACTGAAGTTCAACCTAGTCCCCAAAGCTCTCTGCAACTCCTTCCAAAACTTGGAAGTAAACCTCAGATCCCGATCTGACACTATAGACAAAGGCACACCATGCAACCGAACTATCTCATCTACATAGATATTGGCCAATCTGTCCATGGAGTAGTCCACTCTAACCGGCAGAAAGTGAGCTGATTTCGTAAGCCAATCCACAATAACCCAAACTGAGTCATGCTTCCTCTGAGTCATAGGCAAACCAGAAACAAAGTCCATGGCGATATCATTCCATTTCCACTCAGGAATGGATAAAGGCATAAGCAAACCCGAAGGAACCTGATGCTCGGCCTTTACCTGCTGACAAGTCAAGCACTTGGAAACAAAATCCACTATATCACGCTTCATACCGGACCACCAATAGAATTGCTTCATGTCCCGATACATTTTCTCACTGCCTGGATGCATAGTAAAGACTGAACTATGCACCTCACTCATAAGCTGACTCCTCAAATCCTCAGATTCTGGCACACACAGGCGATCTCTGAACATAAGCACCTCATTCTGGACTGAGAACTCTGACTGCTTACCCGATCTAACCTCATGCACAATCTGCTGAAGCCTCTGATCATCTCTCTGCGCATCCACAATCCTCTGTCTCAAAGTAGGCTTCACACGCAACTGGGCAAGCAAAGCCCCATCAGAACCAAATCGCCATCTGAATCGCCTCAAGAACAAAGCTGAAACCGATTTCCGACTCAAAGCATCAGCGACTACATTAGCCTTACCAGGATGGTAATCCACAATGCAGTCATAGTCCTTAAATAACTCAAGCCAACGGCGCTGTCTCATGTTCAACTCTTTCTGTGAAAGGAAGTATTTCAAGCTCTTGTGGTCCGAAAAGATCCTACACTTTTCCCCATATAAGTAGTGACGCCAAATCTTCAAAGCAAAGATCACAGCTGCCAACTCTAAATCATGCGTCGGATAGTTCCTCTCATGTGGCTTCAACTGTCGTGAAGCATAAGCCACTACTTTTCCTTCTTGCATCAGCACACATCCAAGACCAACACCCGAAGCATCACTGTAAATGACAAACTCCTTACCCGAAATGGGTTGAGTAAGGATAGGAGCCTCTACAAGCAACTGCTTTAACCGATCAAAACAAGCCTGACACCTGTCTGACCACTCAAATCTAACTCCTTTCCTCAACAATCTAGTCATCGGAGCAGCAATCACAGAAAATCCCTTAACGAACCGACGGTAGTAACCTGCTAAACCGAGGAAACTCCTCACTTCCTGAACATTTCGAGGCGCTTTCCAATCAACTATCGCCTCAATCTTGGCTGGATCTACCTGAATACCTCTAGCTGAAACAATGTGACCCAAGAATGACACTTCTCGAAGCCAGAAATCACACTTGCTAAGCTTAGCAAACAACTGATGCTCTCTCAACATCTGTAGAACTAATCGGAGATGCTCCTCATGCTCACTCTCATCCTTGGAATACACCAAGATATCATCAATGAACACTACTACAAATCGATCTAAGTATGGCCTAAACACACGATTCATCAGATCCATAAAAGCCGCTGGAGCATTTGTCAAACCAAACGGCATCACAAGAAACTCATAGTGGCCATACCTAGTCCGAAATGCAGTCTTAACCACATCTGCATCCTGAACTCGAAGCTGATAGTACCCTGATCGAAGATCTATCTTGGAAAAGACACCTGCACCTCGAAGCTGATCAAACAAATCTTCAATCCTAGGCAATGGATATTTATTCTTCACTGTAACTTTATTAATCTGCCTGTAGTCAATACACATCCGCAATGATCCATCTTTCTTCTTAACAAACAGAACTGGAGCTCCCCAAGGAGATATACTCGGTCTAATAAACCCCTTATCCAATAGCTCTTGCAGCTGAATTTTAAGTTCCCTCAACTCTACAGGAGCCATCCGATAAGGTGCTCTCGAAATAGGTGCTGTACCTGGCATAATCTCAATGGACAACTCAACCTCTCTCTCAGGAGGCAAACCAGGCAACTCGCTCGGGAACACATCACTAAACTCCCGCACTACAGGAATGTCCTCAATCAGAACCTGATCCCTCTTGGAATCTAACACAACTGCTAGAAAAGCCTCACAACCTTTCCTGATAAACCTCTTGGCTTGCATCGCAGAAATAACATTATTCACAGAACTAGCACCCAAACCTTTCAAAAACACAAGAGACTGACTTCTGTCCCGAAGTACAACTGTCTTCCTATGGCAATCAACTACAGCCCGATGCTTACCCAACCAGTCCATACCCAGAATCAGATCAAACTCTCTGAAAGGTAACTCAATCAAATCCGCTGGAAGCACAGCTCCCTCAACAATCAGAGGACAACTCCTAAAGACTCTACTCACACTGACACTATGCCCTAATGGACTGGTCACACAAATCTCATAATCTAACTGATCAACAGAATGCAATTTATCAACAATTTTATCTGTGCACAAATATGAGTGTGTGGAACCAGGATCAATTAGAGCATATAACTCAGTGTCATGGAGTAGGAACTTACCAGCAATAACATCAGGCGCATCCTGCTCATCTCTGGCTCTCATGGCATAGGCTCTAACGGCACCCTGAGGAGGACGCTCAACAGTCTCAGAAGCAGCTCCATCTCTATGTCGACCACCTCGACCTCTACCCCGGCCTCTACCACGGGTAGTCTGAGAAGCACTCGAACCAACCCTACTAGCTCCTCCCTGAGGTCCTGAATCCTCAATCGACTGGGGACAACTAGCCACACGGTGCTCAGTGCTCCCGCATCTAAAACATCCACCAGTGAGCCACCTACACTCACCCCGGTGAGCCTTGCTGCAATTCTCACAAATAGGTATGGCATCAGATTTACCTCCCCTACCAGAACCTGACACAGCTGCAGAACCCTGTCGTCTGCCTCTAGAAGCTGGACCAGAAGATAACTCGTCCTGTGGGTTCCTAGATCTCTTACCCGATGAAGATCCTCCACGAGAAGAGTTCCTCCTCTGAGCTCTCTCTCTCAACACAGTCTCTGATAACTCAGCTCTCACAGCAGCCTCAACAATCTGATAATAACTGACCCCAGGTATGCACATCAGATAAATCAATGCAATCTTCAAAGACTCATTTAACCCCGCTTCAAAATGCTTGCAGCTAAAGTCATCAGTCATAACTCCACGTGGGGCATAGCGAGATAACCTATTGAACTCCTTCTCATAATCTGCTACAGACATAGCCCTCTATCTCAAACTCAAAAACTGCACCCATCTCGCATCCCTATAAGCCTGAGTGATATATTTCTTTATAAACTCACCCTCAAAGAACTCCCAAGTAATCGGATCCGGTAGCTGAGGATGCCTACAAACCAATTCCCACCATTCAAATGCAGACCCTTGCAGAAGAACTAGTGCACACTCTACCTGCTCATCGGGAGGACACCGAATCTCTCTCAAAGCACGCTTTACTTTATCTAACCATCTCTCAGCCAATTGAAATTCATTCAAACCAGTGCCATAAAAATCTTCAACTCCGGCCCTTCTCAAATTTTCCATAGGTGCTCTAGGAGCAGTCACTCTCTCCAAAACCCTAGCCATGTCCTGATGCAGTCTGAACATAGCCTCAAAGGGCATGGCTGCGGCCTCGGGCTGGACCCTAGCATGCTGAGCTGACATAGTGACAGAAACAGACGGATCCACAACTGGAGGATTCACACTCTCGGCGGATTCCTCGAGTGAGCCACGAACAGAATTAGAAGCCATCTAAACAAACAAGAAACAACCGCATCAGCCAACACAGATCTAGACACATACACATCTAAGAAACTCAGAACAATCACAACAATACCCAAAAACGCCTAAACCATAGCTCTGATACCACAAACTGTAACACCCCCTTCCCATACGTATGCGATCCCATCCGAGAAGGAATGAGATGCCGTATGAGTCAAGGTGTCACCAAACAATAGCAAAGCAAAACATACATCCATTCATAAGATACATTCAGAAATACAGAATAATTAAAAACTTTACATACAGAAAGCAAAAGCTGATCATGCATTACTACTTTAAACTATTACAATAATGATCTGATCAACTAGCTGAAACAAAATAATATTACATGTCCAAAATATAATTACAAAACCGGAAGCTGATACATGAGAGTTCTATACAAAAAGAATCATCAACTATACAAAAGTAGCCCTACACTAAAAACTTCCTGTGTTGGCTGGATGACGGCGACTCTCGAATCAAACTCCTTCCGCACCTGCACGGGTAAAACACCATGCTAAGCGATAAACGCTTAGTGGGAAAAACACACATAATTTATGGACGGCCATTCACAATGGTCGTCAAGGCAATTCACATTCACAGGGATAATATGCTAAGGCTAAAACGTATTCCGTATAAACATGCTCATGTAATAAAGTCATACAATCAGTATTTCATAATCATATTCCTTCAGGAATAATCCGATAAACATTACATCGATATACACATTCAGATAATCCATTTATAGCCAAATCAGATCAGGGCAGTTCAAATAAACATTCAAAGAACACCTGCTGACTCTAGGTAGTGGATAACGAGTGTACAGACAGTACTTTCCGGGTACGAGCCGATTACAGACAGTACGTTACGGGTACGAATTGATTAAACCATTATACTTTAACTTTCACAGATATTTTCACAAGGGACCTTAAACAAGATCCAATACAGAAAGGGTTCGCGAGGAACCAAACGGGGACCTGATCGGGGTCCAAACAGAACTATGGGCTGCAGCTAACAGACTCTATTAGGCATGCCTAACTATCCACTTACTCGACTCTAGCAGGTTATGCGTCATTCAAATCACAATTCAGAGTACGGAATAGAATTCATTAGAAATTCATGGTATCATTAATATCAAAGCATATAAAATTATGGCAAGCATCATATCGCAATATAAATCTATTCAGAAGAAACACCAAATTCATTTCTGAGTCAAGATCCAGGAAATTTCGAAAAAAGGCCGGAACGGGGTAACTGGTGAGGTTGGCTGGTCACGAGGCGTGACTTGCCTCCTCACAGGGCAGGTCACGAGACGTGACTGAGGGTCACTCCTCGTGACTTGCTTGTCCCTCGCAGATCACATTGCGTGATCTCGCAGATCACGCAACGTCTCTCGCCAGTCACGCGACGTGACAGAGGGTCACGTCCCGTGACTGGCTTCTTCTTCAGCTGGTCGTGCGACTGGCCTTCTCTCTCAGGCTGGTCACGAGGCGTGACGGGGAGTCACGTCTCGTGACTTGCCTCATTTAAGCTGGTCACGAGCTGTGGCAGACAGCCACAACTCGTGACTGGCCTCAGACTGGCAGGTCAAGAGTCGTGACCTGAGGTCACGTCTCGTGACTTGTCCCCCTTCTTGGCTAGTCACGCGACTGGATCTGGAGAACGGGATTTTTGACAGTATCGATTTCCAGATTTTTCCCAGAACACAAAAATCAATTCAAATTTGATTCAAAACCAATAAAACCTGTTCTTACCTTCCAGAATTCATCTCAAACAATATAGGCAACATTTATCCAACTCAATTCAACATTTAAACATTAGATCAATTCAAGAATAATAACATTCAAATTTCTCAAGAACAAGAACCCTAGAAAATTGACAGTAACTTAAAATCACACAATTCACAATCAATTGTTCCCAAACCTTGAATCTAAGCTTCTAACACTTAGTCCCACTGCTCCCAGCAACCTCCTTGCCTTTAGGATCGCGCAGAGCCTTAGCTAAACACAAATATCCAACATGCAAAACCCTAAGTTAAACCTAAGCTCAAGGAAGAAGAAGATGAAGAATTACAGTAAGACAAGGACAAAGTTATGTACTTACCAAGTTAGAAGCAAGAGTGAGCAATCTCCACAACACGACTTAATTAACAGATAGCAAGCAGTAATTAGGAGAGGAAAAAGGAAGAAGGAGATGGAGGTTGAAGGGAAAAACGTGAATCTAATTTCCTTTCACACTTCCTTCATTTCTTTCTTCATTTTCCTTAACCTAATACACATGTCATCCTTTTTGGTGGTGAAACTTGCTCACTCACACCCTAACTCCACATACAACACTCACACTTAATGTATTCCTAATTAAAACACCCTACAATGGTATAAGCAAGTGCACACAAATGTAACTTAATTAATTCACACCCTAATGCCATGTATGCACCCACATACTAGCAGAACCCCAAACATACATTTTACTAGAATACCCTTATGAAATGCCGAACACATGCGAATGCTTACACATACAGACAGATAGACAGGCTCATTCTACTAGGGGGCAAACAGGGTGTGACATGTAGAAGTAGATGCCCCCGGGTCCCCTGCTCTAGCATATGGGATGAACCTCTCAGGTGCCCGGGGAGCTGTCCGATGTACACTCGATGGCAGAGGCAGAGTAGGACTCTATACTCTCTGTGCTGGAGGAGTGGCAAATAGCTCATCCATGGTGAACTCAATCCCCATGTCAGAAGGTGTATACAGATGCTGCTCCTCATGCTGCGGCTGCGGAGGCTGACCCTCCTGTTGCTCTGGATGTCGGGGAGGCTGGTCCTCCTGGTGCTGTGGGTGCTCGGGAGGCTCCTGCTCCATCTGAGGCTACTCTATCTGAGGCTGATCCTGAGGCTGCTCCATCTGAGGCTGATCTTGAGGCTACTCCATTTGAGGCTGATCCTGAGGCTGCTCCATCTGAGGCTGATCCTGAGGCTGCTCGTCTACCGGCTCTAGCGAGGGAAGGCTAAACGCACGTCTCGTCTCATGAATGGTGCGGAGTCTGTACGCCTCGGCCTGACTTGGTATCGGCAGTATCATAGCCATCGTAATAGCTGCCGGAGCGTCCATATAAATGCTCTCATCAAAGGCAGGCCCCAGGATGTCTGGACGAATACCCAAACTCAGGAGTAGTCTAGTAATGACTCCACCAACATACACTACAGGGGCTGGCCCCCTCGATACTCTCACCATGTTAACCAGAATCTCATGGCTGATGTTGAGATGCTGGCCTGCCACCATGGCCCATAAACTCCAAATCTCAACGGCGTTGAGGGACCCTGGGTTACCAGCTCATCCTAAATAGGAACTAGATAAAACCCTGTGAACATATTGAAGGGCCTGTGACGAGAGTACTGTGCTCTTCGCCGTATCATGATCATACAACACTCCCGGCAATGCAATAACCGCCCAATGGTGGCGTCTAACTGCTCTATGGGGCACTATAACATCCTGTCCGAATGGAAGTCCCATAGCCTCTGTAAATTGCTGTCGGGTAATGCTGTAATGGTGCTGCTCAACCCAAAACTGGATAACACCCTCCTCTGTGTCGGACCTCTGGTACCCCCGTACTGTAACGTAGCAAGAAACTACCGAACTATCTCTGGGTGAGTCTGGAAAGCAGGCGTCAGAAACTCAGTCCACCCCGCACCTGCTATCATAATATCGATCTCGTCGGCCATCCCGAGAGCCTCAATGAACGGCCTGGAAATAAAACGGCTAGCTCAAAACTGCACCTAAGCTAGCGCTGCATACCTCTGTCTGGCCTCAGCACTTATCCAATCCGGGGCCTGAGGCTCAGGTTGATCACGCGGAGCATATCGTCGCGGTGGCATCTTGAAAATAAAGTAAACAATTAGTTTGGTATCATAATCATAAATGAACTTTACTCAGAAAATAACAAAAATTTAGGCAGCATTTCGACGGGGTCGTGTCTAAACCGAAAAAATTTAAAATTAAAAAAATTTAGGCAGCACCCCGGCAAGGGTGTGCCCAACCTCCTGCATGAGAAAACAAAAAAGATAGGCCTCAGGCCCCAAGCAACAGTGTAATATATTCACTCTTGTTAAAAAAAAGTGGGCAGCACCCCGGTAAGGATGTACCCAACCTCTTGTATGAGAAAACAGAAAGAAAGAGGGACAGGCCTCAGGCCCCAGGCAACAGTGCAACATATTCTCATTTGCTTTGCTTCCTAATTCTTAGTATTGGTTGCAAAGTGCATGCATTCCTAAGGCCATGCCTGAATATCTAAAAACTCAATAACTAAAAATTAATTGTTCTCAAAAGAGCACATATCCATGCATTTTATAACAGCATATTACTTACTCTATGTGTTAATTCTAGTGCTTAAAGCATTAAAAAAAACATAACTATGGCCTTTCAAATTATACTACAGCAATTAGCCTAATTATACTAATCCAAAAATAAAATTAAATTAAATTACTCACCATAAAATAAAATAAATAATAAATAAAGACTAGAAGAATTTTACTAACCTGGAAGTTGAGAATCAATGAAGAGGAAAGGACTAAACAGTGGTGCAAAAGAAACCAACCGAAAAAGCAAAAAATGATAAAATGTAACTGAAAAAGGAGGGAAGAGTGTCGGTGTGAAGAAAAAGAAGAAAGCAATTGTCCGTCGGTACCAGCGTTCTTATATAGAATTTACATACCGACGGGCTTTGCGTCCCTACAGCGAAAGACGGGCATGCCGTCTGTCTCTTCGGATTCTGCTTTTTACCCCTTATTAATTACCTAATTAATGCACGTGATATGCACGATGCAAGACCACCAGGTGGACAATTACCGACGGGATCACCGTCTGAGATAGGAACGGGCTATCCGTCGGTATATAAACCCTATAAAATTCAACTTTTTCTTGGACTTCGTGCCTTTTCTCTCATTTTAGCTTCATACTAGTCTCTTTTCTCCAGTTTTTTCCCTTTTTCCTTCTTTATTTCCTTTAGCGACTTTGGTTCTAGCCACTGAGGAATGAATTCTCCTCTTCTTCCCAAAATGCACCGTATCTTAGACAATGCTCAAACCTGGGAAAACAACACTCTTGCCCCCCTTTCTGGACTGAAATTTTTACGCAGAATCAAAATAGACTACAACCTCCTTCTCGCTGCGACCCACTTCTGGGACCCTCGCTTTCACGTTTTTAGGTTCACTTACAAGGAAATGTGCCCCCTGCCTGAGGAACTTGCTGCTATTGTCGGGAGCGGGTATCCTCCTAGTGCTTTACCCTGCTTTCCTCGCTATGGTTTGATTCAAAATCGGGATATTGCCCTGTCCTTAAGTATAGCTCCTTCTGATGCTGCTCGTCTAGTTCCTCAAGGCCCTGCATTTGCCTTAGAACCTCTGATCAAAGCACTGGATGAATTCTCCCACATTCCTTCATATAGGGCAAGTATCATCTTTCTTTTCTGCCTGATGCAGTATCTGGTGGTGACTTCAGAGGAGCTGCTTGGAGACCCTCGTCTGTTTGGGATTTTGGACGATTTTCACCACGGGCTGACCCCTTTTCCACTTATTCTGGCCAAGACTATCTTGGGTTTGGACTCTGTCCGTGCCGGGCCTGCCACTTCATTCTCTGGGAGCCCCTTATTACTCCAAGTACGTCATTGTTTTAAAGGTAGTGCGTCCCTTGTGGATTTTCGCACTAGCTTTTCTTAGCGGGAAGTGCGTCCTTTCGGATTTTCACACAACCCTATGCCTAACTTTTGCCTGAAGTAAATCCAACTTACTCCAGCAGCTTTTCTTTGCCTTTTATCTTATTTTCTTTGGCTTTTATTTTTCCTTGTTTCTTCTTCAAGATTTAGTTGCAAGAGAAATTGAAGCTGCTGTCAGAGCCACCTCCTAGAATCATTAGTCAGTACTCAGTGAAGCATTTTCTTCCTCGCCGGTGTTTGTACCTACCTGAGACCCCTGATGTAGGCATTATCAGATTCAGTGAGATATAAGATGAGGATATTAGCTTCATGCATGCTTGGCTTTCCTTATCCAGCGTAGTTATTGATGGGTCTTCAGGATACGTCCCCCTATGCGGGCTTCGTGAGGAACCTTTTACATCACGGGCCACTGCTCTCGTCAGCTCGGGAGGACTCAAGGTGTGGTGAGACTCCCTCTATCCTTTCGAGGTGGAGTCCTTTCTGCGGCTTTTGCTTCCTGCTATCATGAGCTCTGGAGTCAACTTCCACTAAAAACTATCATACCTCCCTTCGAGAACCACTCTGTCACTTCCACCAGCGCATACAAAAGGTGGATACTTAGCCCATCATCTGATAACCGAACACAGCGACTGAGGCATTTGGATAGCGAGGGTAGTAGTAGTTTAGTTTTACATGCATTTTAAGCAATATGTTTCTTTTTAAAGAAGAATTGGACAATGATATAAATGAATAAGTCAAGTCTTTTTTTATTTCACAAAATTGTGTACATTTCAGTATGATTTTAGAATACATGATCATTTTTTTTTACACTAATTCAATTATGCAAGACTACATTCATTCATGGAACCAAATCCTAACAGCACCAAACTCCTGTCTCCAATCAGCCCTCTCGGGTTTTCATGATTGGATATTTTCTCTCAAGCCTCTAAATTTTGCCCAGGATGCCTTTTTTCGGTTTTCACCCTGACGAGGCGCCCAATTTTAGCAAGGCCGCCTTTTTTCGGTTTTTGACCCATGGGGCTGTCATTCTCTTCTTTTGATTTTGTAGCCTTTAGCCATGGAACCTTTTGAGCCTATCAATATTGACCAGTTCTTTAAATTCATTGCCATCACTATCCGATAAAATTGTAGCTCCTTTTGACAGCAGCTTCTTGAGGGTAAACGGACCTTCCTACGTAGGTCTGAACTTCCCTCTAATATCCGGTGCTCCTAGTCTCATATGTTTGAATACCAAATCCCCTTCCTTCAACGGATGTTTCTTGACTTTCTTTCCAAAAGATCTAGCAAGCCTCTTTTGATAGATCTGGTTATGATAGTAGACTTTTAACCTGTTCTCATCCAACATGTTCAAACGTTGCAACCGCTGCTTTGCCCATTCGGCTTCCGGAATCTCTGCTTCCATTATCACCCTTAGTGACTTAAGTTCGACCTCGACCGGCAATACTGCCTCCGTCCCATATACCAAAGAATAAGGAGTGGCTCCCGTTGAAGTTCTGATGGTTGTTCTGTAACCCCATAGTGCAAAAGGCAACTTTTCTGCCCAATCCTTATAATTCTGGACCATCTTAGCCAGGATCCTTTTGACATTCTTGTTGGCGGCTTCAACTGCCCCGTTAGCTTGAGGACGATACGGAGAAGACTTGTGGTGCTCGATGCCATACTTTTGAAGTAACTTCTTCGTCTCGGCCATGAACTGGACCCCATTGTCAGATACCACATGATGTGGAAGGCCATACCTACATATTAAGTTCTTCTCTATGAATTTCGCCATATCCCGAGCATCCACTTTCTTGAAGGACTCAGCTTCTACCCACTTGGTGAAGTAGTCGATGGCGACGATGATGTATCTATGCCCATTGGAGGCTGTGGGGTGTATCTCTCCAAAAATATCAATCCCCCAAGCTGCCAATGGCCAAGGTGACGTCAAATTATGTAATTTTGAAACTGGCAGGTGCCTTAAATCTGCGTACTGTTGGCACAACTGACACTGCTATACATACTTTGAGCAGTCATTATCCATGGTGAGCTAGAAGAATCCCTGTCTCATAATCTTTTTTGCTAATGTCAACCCGTTCATATGGGCTCCGCATATGCCTGCATGAGTTTCTTCCATTACCCTTTTGGCCTATTTCTCATCCAAACATCTCAACTGGATACCATCCGCCTGTCGTTTGTACAACACTCTATTTATGCATATGAACTGGGTAGACAATTTGCGAATCATTCTCTGATCTTTTTCGGTAGCTTCCTTTGGAAACGCCTCATTCTCTAAATAGTTCTTGATATCGTAATACCATGGCTTCCCATCTACTACTTCTATCTCCATGACTGGCTTAGATTCGAAGCTAGGCCTCTCAGAGCTAGAAATCAGAACTGGCCTCATAACCACCCCTTCGGGGTTGTCCCACATTGAAACCAAAGTGGCGAGCGCATCTGCTAATTGGTTTTCGTCCCTTGGAACAAAATGGAATGTGCACACTTCAAATTGACTACTTAGGTCTCTCAATTGCTTGATGTAGGGCATTAGCCTCTATTCTTTAACGGCCCATTCACATCGGATTTGATTGATCACCAGGGAGGAATCACCAAACACTTCCACGTTTTTCGCTCCTAAGGCTATCAACGCCTCTAACCCAAAGGCACACGCTTCATACTCAGCTTCATTATTGGTAGCCTTAAACCTTAATTTCTTGACCAAAGGGAGCTTCTCATCCTCCGGGGTTGTTAAAAGGATCCCTACTCCTGCCCCCTTGTTGTTCATGGCTCCAACATAGTGCAATTGCCAACCTTGAACTCCGATGGCTGCCACTTCCTCATTTGGAAAGTTAAACTCATACGACTCTCCTTGAATTGGGTGTTCTACCAGGAATTCAGCCACTGCACGCTCTTTGATAATTTTCCGAGTAATATACTCCACATCGAATTCTTGTAGCAACAACAACCACCTACCCATTTTCCAGAGTAAAGAGGGGGCTTCCTGTAAGTATCTTAAAGGATTCTGCTTAGCTACCGCCTGTACCCTATAGGCATGAAAGTAATGCCTTAATTTCTTAGAAGCCCAAATCACCGCAAGGCAAATCTTTTCCACTTCCGTATACTTAACCTCATAGGCCAGGAACTTCTTTCTAAGGTAGTAAACAACAAATTCCACTCCAAATTCGTCCTCCTGAGCTATCATGGTGCCTACAGAACTGTCTTCTATAGCTAAGTATAAAATCAATGGCCTGACTGGCTGCGGCGGTCTCAACACTGATGGATTTAGCAAATACTCTCTGACAGTATCAAAGGCCTTCTGACAACTTTCGTTCCATACTACTAGCTGGTCTTTTCTAAGTAGTTTGAAGATCGATTCGCAGATTGAAGTAAGCTTAGCAATAAACCTACTGATGTACTGCAACTTACCAAGAAAGCTTCTCACGTCCTTTTTCTTCTGCGGTATTGGCATTTCTCTGATTGCCCTAACCTTATCCGGGTCAATCTCAATACCCCTCTAGCTAACCACGTGTCCTAGGAGCTTCCCTGAGGTAACACCAAAGATACATTTCTTAGGATTTAACCGCAGATTATACTTGTCTATCCTTACGAAGAACTTTTCCAGGGTTTCAAAATGACCATCTCTAGTGGCTGACTTGATCATCATGTCGTCCACATATACCTCCACTTCTTTATGGATCAGGTCATTCAAGATTTTTGTTGCCATCCTCTGATAAGTGGCTCCTGCATTTTTCAGGCCAAAAGGCATTACTCGATAAGCATAGGTCCCCCATTCTGTGATGAATGTCGTCTTAATTCGGTCAATTATTTTATTGAGAATCTGATTGTAGCCCGCATAACCATCTCCAAAGCTATACATCTCGTAAGCAGCAGTGCTGTCTATCAGTACATCTATATGGGGCAATGGAAAGTCATCTTTTGGACAGGCCTTATTCAAGTCCCGATAATCTATGCATACCCTTACTTTGCCATTCTTTTTGGCTACGGAGACAATATTGGCCAACCAAGTTGGATATTGCACCTCAACTAGAAATTTGGCTTTGCCTTGCTGGTGAATCTCCTCCTTCACTTTATCTGCCCATTTTGGCCTTAGTCTTCTCAGCTTCTGTTTAACGGGTTTGTGATCCGGATATGTAGGAATAGCGTGCTCTGCAACTTCCCGATCGATTCCTGGCATATCTTCATAGGTCTAGGCAAAGAATTTTTCATATTTTTTTAAGATTCTCTCAAATTTTTCTCGCTCTTCAGGAGTTATATTTGATGCTATCAAAATTTCTTTTGGATTTTCTATGGTTCCAAGATTAAATGGAGTAGCATTAGTTGAATCAATATCAAATATGGATGGATGATGATCATGATCATGCATAGTGAAATCATCGAAAACATCACACAAGTAAGCAAAATCATTCAATTTATTAATAAGATTGAAATTGTCATTAACATCATTGAAAAGTTTTGGAGCAAAAAGAAAATCTAAACTATTTTCCTCTTCCTCCTCTGCTGGCGTATCCGCTGCAGTCGATGGTCCTGCATCACTTCGACTCTTTGGGGGCTCCCCAATCAACTCCTGCATGGCTTCTTCTACCTTTGCTTTCCCCTTCAGCTGGGTGGCTACCATCTTTTCAGTCATTACTTCTTCAGGCATCTCACGGTTCCAAATTGTCCTACTGGTCATGATTTCTTCATCCCAAAAGCCCTCTGCTGGCTTGATCGATCTAATGTCCCAGTCATAGACATCATTGAAGACCTCAAACCCTGGTACAAACCTTCTATCCAGCCATTGCGGTTCATCTTCCCCTGTATAGGCACATGTTGTGGTCGCTGGCACAAAAATCTTCCGTATATGAGGAATGTCCATTTTCGACTTCTCACCCCTTTCTATAGCACCTGTGTATCCTAGACCCCTTCTGTCCTTTTAACCCTTAGTGGTGACAGCTGTTGGCATCCCCTGAGAATTCTTGCCCAGTCCTGCGCCAGGAAGGAACGACATCTTTTTCATTATATTTAGCACTTGGGGGCTCTCTTCCTTCTGCTCTTCCTCGCCTATCATGGCAACATGAAACACACTAAACGACTGCCTAGCGATCTCCAGTACTGAAACCTGATTCTCCCGGGCAGCCCTTATAGTCACAATCTAGCCCTCATGAGGTATTTTTACCATCTGGTGAAGTGTAGAGGGGACTCCACCCAACTTATGAAACCATGGTCTACCTAAAAGAGCTGAGAAATTGGCGGGTATGGGCAGTACCACAAACTCCACTTCTGATTCTACGAGCCCCGTCTTCACTACTACCGTGAATGTTCCTGAAGCATGTCTATGCGAGTTGTCATAAGCTGTGATAGTGAGATCAGATTTGGCTAACATATCCTCTGTCACTTCAAAAGCCGCTATTGCCACCTGTGGGCACACATTTATCGAAGAGCCATCATCTACCATTACGCAAGCAGTATGCTTCTAGTTAATCTGTGCTCTTATGTACAGAGGGCGATTATGGTTACGGCCTTCTGCCGGCAAATCAGCACTGGTAAAGACAACATTTTCTCCTGATCCTCCTTTCACTACATCCAGAACTTCCGTAGGCGAGATAGTTGTTGCCACAGTTGCCTCGCATAAAGCCTCTACCACCTTCTGCCTATGCGATGGTGACATTCTCAAAAGATCCCATATGGAAATCTGAGCCGGCGTCTTTTTTAGTTGCTTAATGATCGGATCTTCTTCTGGCTCTTTTCCCTTTCTGCTCTCAACCGACTCCTGGGGCTTCTCAACTTCTGGAGCTACCCTTCCGCTCCGGGTCACAGCTCCTACCACTTTCATCTTTGCTTCTTCTCCTTCCTCCTTCGAGTTCCATAGGTCAGAAAATACTTCAGAATTATCATTTTCAGTTCCACTATCATCAGTGGACCAGCAATCGATCACTGCAGCGGGAAGCCCTTCTTCACTCCCCTCATGGAGGTTCATGACAGCAGTGTGGACATCGTTGCCGTACAATTCCCTTAACACAAACTCCTCGACTAAACTGGACCCGATCATGTTCACTGGCGGGGGCATACTGTTGTACCCAGCCTTCTTTTGACCCCCTCTCTTCTCTGGGTCAGTGATCTGTTTTGAGTAAATGAGATCTTGGATTGCGTGCCTCAACGTCTTGCAATTATCAATTATATGCCCAGTGTGCTGATGATATGCACAATACTCATCATCATTATGTCCTGGAGTGCCTTGAGTTCCAGCAGGCTTGGGTGGCATAGGCTGTAACTTACCCTCTTTCATCAGTCTTCTCAGCACCCATGATAAAGACCTTCCAAGATTGGAAAAACGCCTTGGGGTAGCATTAGCAGCTGATACCTCAGCAGTCTTTCGTGCGCCACTAGCGAAACCTATTGGTCTATTTGCCCCCTGGCTACTGCTACCTCTCTTGGAATAGTTCTCATTAGCTGCTCTCTTAACAAGGTATTCTTCCTCGGCCTCAATGGCGATGTCCTTCAGAGACTCCCAGTCTTTCAGTCCTTTCATCCTCAATCCTTCTCTCAAATACGGGCTCGCATTTTTAATGAAAAGCCGTATTTGATCCTGAGTATCTGGTTTCCTCTTCATTTCCATCACCCGATTCCTCCACCGGGTTAAATACTCATGGAAGGACTCGCCTCCCTTCTGCTGTAACAGCTCCAGGTCCTTCAGGGTCACTTCCATCCTTGTACTGCAGTCGTACTGCCTTAAAAACTCCTCCGTCAATAAATCCCAGTCCTCCTTGGTTCGACGATCGAGCCCATGGTACCAATCTATTGCTGGGCCAATCAAACTCAGGCAAAAGTACTCAATCTTCTATTTTTTGTTAGAGTGGTGCCCTTCATCACCAGCGAGTACTGCTTTATGTGTGCCATGGGGTCGGAAGTGCCATTAAACTTCGGAACATTCGGCATTTTAAAGTTCATTGGGACTAGATCCTCTCCTTCTAACTCCTTATCTTCTGGGTTCATTCCTCGACCCTTTGTTAGCATTCTTGTCATTACTTCAAATTTCTCCTCCATCTTCTTCCAGATGGCTTCTTTTGTTTGAGGGGCTTTCCCTTTCTCAGACATACGTTCCTCATATTCTTCATCTTCCCAATCATCATCTAACCTTAGGACTGGTCTTCCCCATTGTGCCCCTGAAGTAGTGGCTCTTAAGTTTACATGTGGCATGCGACTTTCCTCTTGGGGGTCTTCTCTGACCTCCCCCCTTTCATTATTTCTCATAAGAGGAGGTGGTGGGTTCTGTGGGGCCGCTTGCTGACCCATAGCGGCCATCATCGCCATCATACGGTTCTCAAACTCTTCAAGCCTTCAGCCCACTTCTTCTGCTATCATTGCCCTAGTGGCATCTGCCCCTCTTGGTGAACTGGCCATTTTTTCAGGTAAAGAAAACTGAGCTGAAGTAGCGTCGCTGGTTTTAGAAGAAGTGTCCAGATACTCTACCCTTTCTGGTAACTCGAAGAATGGATTTCTGCGTAGTCGGCCCCGAGACCCTCTTGTCCACCTAGGCAAATCTACGATGGCTAAAAAACACAAAGGGTCAGGATGATGCATGAATGTGCTAAGATGCATTATCGTGCTATGCAACATTTACAAACCACATGCAAGCACATAGATCCTTCCAACCTTGTTACTCCCGCACACGAGGTCATAGTCTCTTTCCTAGGTGGGATTGATCCATCGGTTAACAAGGAACCTAATGGACGCGCATGGTGCACGGTGAGAAACCGGCAGCATAACTTCTCCTAACTAATGCACAAGCGCATGGGTTATGATCGTTATGTATTTAGGTAGCCCGAACAAATTGACATGGGCCTATCGGGGCATGAAAGCCTTTGATTAGGTTACCAATCAAATTATCTGGGCTTGTCCAATACATAATGATCCACATAACAAGCATAGTATTAAGGTTTATACCACCTAAGGGAAGTAACTATTTCCATTACATGAGCTTCAGTCAAAAGGTGGTGTTACTTTAAGGCTAATCAAGCATGGTCCCTGCCAACGGGTCTAGCTCATCATGAGCGTAACGACCGATTGGGTCACCATTTAATATACCATGATGGTACGAGGCTTGGGCTGGTGATTATCCTTAACACTTCCCTACATTGAGTGAACGTAGAGTCGTGCTTCGGGAACGCACCGGGGCTAAAAGAGGGACAAAACTAGCATAGATCTAAGGCTCTAATGTGATGCAATGCAGTTTTGAAACAAGGTGAAATTTTTAAACTAAAACTCAATTATAATTTTTAATCAAGGTACTTTCGAATCGAAGTCTCGAGTATGTCCCCAGTGGAGTTGCCACTGCGACGCGCGCCGAACCCCGTGGCATCATGAAAGCCAACTTTAGGGCGATCAGGATGGGATTCATTAAAACTTGTAAGGTATTTACAAGTGCATCTATATTGGGCAACAAGGAGGTTTCTTGGAGTCGCCACCCAATAGAACATTGGGAAGGGTCGTCTAGCCTCAGCGAGCCTAAAATGGTGCATACATATCCATCTTGGGCAAGCCAGAGAGATCTTGGAGGTCTCAGCCTCTACCCCCTGGAGCCTAGGATTTGTAAATTTAAGTCTTTTGGTGGGACTCAAGAGGTGTCTTGGAAGTCCTAGACCTCTCGCCTCATTGAGCCCCAAAGACCAGAGTGAGTTCGGGACTTCTCATTTATTTATACCTTGATCAATATTATGATTAAGTTTTGAATTCATTGTTTCACCAACTTTCCACACGATGCATTTAATTAAGGCGCAATCATTCACGGCAAGAGCAATAAGTAAAGCATTATTAAAATAAACATTCTCAAAATAAATTACAATAAAACTAGGGGCCGAATACAACCCCCATTGTAATAAAATACAAATCATGCATAAATTGGGGTATTCATTAATGATGAGGACATTGGTCCTCGCATGCATATTTATTATAAAACAATTTTGATGTGATGATTTTATTTTGGATAGAGAAAATTGAGACATTGGTCCCATTTTTATTTAGAAAAAATTTAAAATTAATTAATAAAAAAAAAGTTTAGTGACTTTTTTTCTAGTGGGCCTAAATAAATAATTTTACAAGAAAATTACATGGCAAAAATAAATGAAAAAGCCAAAATAAAAAAATATTACAAATGAAGAATATAAATATGTAACCCGAACGAGCCTCTTGGATCTCCCCGTGTGCTCGCAAAAATGCCCAAGCAAAAAATGAGATGTGAAATAAAATAAAACACAAATAAAAATAATGTTAGTAATGGAATCAATTAAAATCAATTAAATATAAAATAAATGATAAGATAAAATAAAATGAGATAAAACGAAATGATATCAAAATAACAAATGAATCAACATGTTTACAATTTAAAATAAATGAGAAAATTGTGTTATGAACAACAAATGGATTAAAAGATGTAATTGGAATAAAATACAACATGTTAATTAATTAATGTGTAAAAATATGAACATGATAATAATGAAAATAAATAAGTGAACAAAATATTAAACATATGATAATGACATTGGAAAAGAATAAAAAATGATTAAATAAATGACATGATTAATTAAATATGTTCACAAATGATATAAACCATTTACATGGCAAAAAGATCAATCAAAATGAATTAATTTATTTACATGTTAAAAATAATGATGAATTAAAGTGAAATAAATTAATTACATGTTAGGAATTAAAAGAAATCAATATTCGCGTGAATAAAATAAATGAATGAGAATAACAATAAAAAATATACATGTTAATAAATTAAATATAAACAAAATAAATAAATAAATAACTGAAAATAATAAAAATGAACATGAATAAATTAAATATGAACAAAAAGAAAAAGAAGAACAAGCCCGGAATGTTTACCCTCAGAGTTTCGGATTCGATGAAGGTAAAAAGATGATTGATTTCCTTATTCTTGATTTGCAAGATTAGAATTGAATAATAAAAATGTTGGAATTTTATTCCAAGAAAAAAATAGGCTTAAAAAAACTAATAAAAAAAAACTCTTTGAAAACAAAGAATTAATTTCCTTGCTCAAAGGAATTCTTTTTATTGATTACACAAAAAAAACCTTGAAAAAGTTAAATGGAAAACAAATGAGAAGACAAAAAACTGAATTTTGAGAACAAATTATCAATTTATTTGTCTCAAAATTAAATCCATCAACAAAATTCCATCCAAAAATATATTTAGAAGAAATTGTGTTGGAAAAAGAATGAAAGATTGATTTTTCTTTTTGATCTTTGGTTGGGGAAAAACTCTGGAATTTTTTAGAGGAATTAAGAGGGAGAAGAGAAAAAGATGAAGAGAAAAAACCCTAGAAAAATCCCCCAAAAGAATTTTACCTCCCAATTTATAGAATTTTGGAGATAAAATTAGATAAGCATCAGTTTTGAGTTTGAATTTTAAAAGGAGTCTTTAAAATTCAAACTTTAACCAAATCTTAACCCACATTTGAAGGATAAGAGATAAAATTTTATCAAATCCGGCGATAACTGATCAGATCCACTACCGACGGTAATCCCTGCAACTATCGACGAGCGTCTCTACTAAGGGCACGCGTGGAAATTCGGCTACAGACGGGCCGTAATGCGGGACTAGGGACAGGCATCCCTACTCAGACACGTGTCCGTCCCTAGCTACAGACGGGCCGTATCGCGGGACTAGGGACGGGCGTCCCTATTCAGACACGTGTCCATCCCTAACGGGCCGTCCCTACTATGCATAGAGACGGGGATCACCCCAAGTAGGGATGGGCATCCCTACTTCAGACGGCCATCCCGTCTGTGGAGCAAAAATTCCTTTCTCAACAAAAATTTCCCAAACTCTTTCAAAACCTCACGCTATAGCGAAAAAGATTTTAATCCTTGTGAAACTGAAAGATGAAAACCTACGAATTCGATCCATTTATCCGGAAACCAACATGGATCTCTTCATCGGGTAACTCTGACCTGGACTGCCTCAAGACCCGGTGTCTACAGAGTGACCCTTAAGACTTCAGATGATCAAGTGAAAATAGTGGTGGGTCAAAGATCAAATTTTCTATCTGACGTTATCTCGGCTACAGGCAGCTGAATAAGTTGACTATCAAGAATAAATATCCATTGCCACATATTGAAGATTTGTTTGACCAGTTGAAGATTTAAGAAGCAGATGTTCCTAAGACAATCTTTTGCACTATATTTGGACACTATGAGTTTCTAGTAATGCCTTTTGGACTCACAAATGCACCAGCAGCTTTTATGGACCTTATAAACAGGATCTTCCATCCATATCCAGATCAGTTCATAGTGATTTTTATTGATGACATCCTGGTGTATTCAAAGACTCCAAAAGAGCATGATGATCATTTGAGAATTGTATTGCAGACTCTTAGAGACAAGAAGTTGTATGCCAAGTTCAGTAAGTGTGAATTTTGGTTGAATGAAGTGTCTTTCCTTGGACATATAGTGTCAGTAGAAGGTATTAAAGTGGATCCTAAGAAGTTTAAAGCAGTGTTGCAATGGAGAACATCCAAGAATGTCACTGAAATTAGAAGTTTCTTGGGTTTAGCGGGCTACTACAAAAGGTTTGTTAAAGGATTTTCTATTATTGCAGCACCTTTAACACGCCTATTGCAAAAGAAGGCAAAATTTAAGTGGATAGAAAAGTGCCAAGCCAGCTTTGATCAGCTTAAGAGAATGTTGGCAGAAGCTCCAGTGTGAACTCAACCCGAATCAGGCAAAGACTTCACCATCTATAGTGATGCATCTTTGAATAGGTTGGGTTGTGTGCTGATGCAAGATGGGAAAGTGATTGCTTATGCCTCCCGCCATCTTAAGAATCATGAAAAGAATTACCCCACACATGATCCTTAGCTGGCAGCAATAGTGTTTGCACTGAAGATCCACCACCTTTATGGTGAAAAGTGTTATATCTTCATAGATCATAAAAGTTTGAAATACTTGCTCACACTGAAGGAGCTAAATCTCAGATAGCGAAGATGGCTTGAATTGATAAAGGATTATGAATGTTTCATTGATTATCATCCAGGGAAGGCGGCTGATGCACTTAGTAGAAAGTTCATGGCAGTATTGAAAGCTATGAATGTGAAGCTTGATGTAGCTGACAATGGAGCATTGATAGCTTAATTACAAATCAAGCCTGACTTTATGCAGCAAGTTAAAGCCGCTCAAAAGCAAGATGACAAATTGATGGCAGTGATAGATCGAGTGAAGAATAGTGGCAGTGATGATTATACAGTGGCCCCAAATGGTAGTGTATATTACAAAAAAAGGTTATGTGTGCCAAATCAACCAGAAATAAAGAAAAGTATCTTGACGAAAGCGCACCACAGTAGTTATGCTATGCACCCAGGGGGTAACAACATGTATCAAGATTTGAAGATGCATTATTGGTAGCTAGGAATGAAGCGGGATATGTCAGATTTTGTTGGTAAGTGTCTGATACGTCAACAAGTGAAGGAAGAACACCAAGTGCCATCCGGGTTACTTCAGCCTATCACCATACCCGAATTGAAGTGGGACCGAGTGACAATGGATTTTGTGATTGGGTTGCCTCTCACCCGAAGGAAGCATGATGCAATTTGGGTGATTATCGACAGACTTACTAAATTCGTCCATTCCTTACTAGTGAGGATGGATTTTCCATTAACTCGACTGGGAAATTGTATATCAATGAGATAGTGAGATTGCATGAAGTACCCACCTCCATCATTTCAGACAGAGATCCTCGCTTCACTTCTCAGTTTTGGAAAAAGCTTCAAGAAGCTTTGGGTACCAGATTGCACTATAGTACTGCATTTCACCCACAGACAGATGGCCAATCAGAGAGAGTGATTTCGATTTTAGAAGATATGCTTAGATGTTGTGTGCTTGACTTCGAAGACAGTTGGGAAAGATACTTGCTCTTGGCAGAATTTGCATACAACAACAGCTATCAGTCAAGTATTAAGATGGCCCCGTATGAAGCCTTGTATGGTAGGAAGTGCAGAACTCCTTTGTGTTGGACATAATTGAGTGAGAACAAGCTAGTGGGGGCAGATTTGATTAGAGAAACCGAAGGAAAGGTTAAAGTGATCAAGCAACGACTGAAGGAAGCTAGTGACAGACAGAAATCCTATGCTGACTTGAAGAGGAAAGATATAGAATTTCAAGTGGGTGACGAAGTGTTCTTAAAGGTTTCTCCATGGAAGCGAGTTCTGAGATTTGGGAAGAAGGGTAAGTTGTCACCCAGATTCATTGGGTCTTATGAAGTTATTCAACGAGTGGGACTAGTGGCATACAGGTTAAAGCTTCCATAGGCCTTGGAAAAGATTCATGACGTATTCATGCAATATTATGTTTAATTATTCTTAAATTTCATGATCAGGGCAATTACGAAATTAATGCACATAAATCATCTCATTTACCAATTTATCCTTAACTTAAGGCAATATTTCATTTATACTTCATCAAAATTACATTTATGCCATTAGTTCATTTTAATTTCATTATATTACTATTATGCCACTAGTTCAATTATTTTTACTAAAATTACAATTTTGCCACTATTTTAATTAATTTCACTAATATTACAATTTTACCTTTAAATTACATACTAAATTACAATTTACCCTGCAATTATTATTTTCATGCCAAATTATATTTTTACCCATAAAACTGGCCAATTTTCATATTTAACAATTTATTTATATTTTTACCCTTATTAATTATTTTTAACACACATATGCACAAAATTACAATTTTGCCCTCAAAATTTTTATATTATAATATTTATGTCCTTTTCCACATAAATATTATTTTAATCATATTTTAACCATTTTAATCTTATTTTTACAATTATGCCCCTGTAACACACTCGCAGACTCTATATATAGGACAAACGAGCCGTGAACTCCAGAAGTTCATAGAAATACCAGCGGAGTCCTGTGGGACCACCACTGTCTTAAATACAGTACAATACTATGAAATATTTCGATACAGTCAAATAGGACCATTATTGGCCTTTTTAAAAAGTGAGACGCCATGCTCACACCCGCGGTTTTATGTCCTTATGGCATGCCAACATATGCTGAACTAGACTTAACTACCAGATCACTACATAGGACAATATTATTTTATTTTTCACATTATTAATATAATATACTTATTTTTTATTGTATATCATCATAATATTTTATTCTTTTTCATACCATTTTATCATTTCACATGTGATTATCATCATTACACCATCACATGTGATGTAAACTTATTATTTCATCATGGTACACATGCATCCATACATACATGCTACGATCCACATACTAATTTATTCACATTAATTATTTTTATCAATTTTATCATTTATTTAGTCCAATTTCATGATGTATAACATCACTATACCATCAATTTCCATGAATACACATAAAAATCATAACTTTACACATGATATACATTCGGCCATACATACATCACATACCTCATGATGTTTTCACATGCTCTAACACATACCATATATTAATTCACATGCCAAATAACATAGATCCACCATAAATATACATAAAATATCATGAAAACACATGAAAATCACATGAATCACATTCGGCCACAGAAGTAACTTTTCATACAAAATTTATTTCTTCAATTTAATCATCCATACCATAATTTTTAACATCCCTAAGCATGAATATCATGTTAATTTCAATTGAACATGCATAAATCACATACTTTATTCATAAACATAATGTAAATTCATGCTTTTACCATGTAATTAAATGGAATTTGCAATCACAAACCTTAGATCCTTGAAATATACTCTTCAATTATCCTTTTCCTTGCCCTTACCTTGCTTAGAGGTTCCTTCACCTATTGGACATAATTATGTCCAAACATAAAAATTAAGATTTAATCAAAATCAAATTTCCTTTCTCCAAATAAACTTAATAAAACACTTATTCACATCCTATATTACCTTCAGGAACCTTATAACTAAATTAAAAATACTTAAATCTCTTACCTCAATTTTACACCTAAACTTCAACTCTAGATTTCACCCACTTTTACTTCTCCAAATAAAATTTTGAGACCACCAATGGATTCTAGAGGTGCTTTATTATGTTAGAGAGGTTTGATATTGTGGTGACATGAAGAAAAAAAATGAAAGAACAATGGTGAGAAAGAGAGGAGAGTGTATTCAGCCATGAGAGGAAGAAGAGGGAGTTGAAAAAAATGGAATCCAAGGGGATTTAAAGATTTATAGGTCCTTTTATATTGGTCCAATTAGACCCAACCAGGTCCAACAAAAGTGGTTAAGCCGATTTGGTTCGATTTTTATTTCTCGAGTAATTTTCCACTGTTTTGATGAAATTTAATGTTTCTGAATTCATTTTCACTCTAAACCACTTCCATAATTCTTAGAATATCCAAATAGTCTCCCTACAAAATTTCAGCTCAATCAAAATCCGTTTGGGGTCCGGTTCACTTAAACCGGTCTAATTCGATTCAATCCGGTTCTGCCGTAAAATACAATCCTAATGCTGTCAAAAATTTTTAAAAATTATTATAAGCCTTTTATCCTCTTATAGTAGACCATTTTATCCACTCTAACCATTTTTAAAAATTCGGTCAAAGTTCAGTCAAACCTTGGTTCAATTGAACCGAACCAGAAAAATTTCAGACTGAATTTCGGAAGCTTATTTGATCTCGATTTTTACACCATTTCACTACATTTTTCATCCTCTTTCTAATGGTGAAAAAATATTTTCGGGTACTATTCATCCCGGAGTCACTATTTTGTGGGCCCATAGTTACTATTAACGGACCCATAGTTACTATTCAAAGAACAGTCAAAGATGTTGTCACTATTCAATGGGACCCAGTCAATGATGATGTTCCTAATCAAATGATGATGCCATAATTTAGGGGACACAGTTACTATTCATCATTATGACATTGCTGATGTCATCGCTGATATCATCATGGTCCCACATTTACTATTTAGTGGGTCCCACTTAGGCCCACTTTTACTTTTTAGTGGGTCCCACCTGGGCCCACTCTACTGTTCAGTGGGTCCCACCTGGGCCCACTTTCGCCAAAGTAAATACTTTTGCTTACTGTTTCGGTCATTCTGGACTCGTTTGACCTCCGATTAACATGAAATTTGAGCCTACGGACTCGTCTTAATGAGATCTATCCAATGGTCAAATAACATATTTTTCCATTCTGAGAAGTACTATTCATCCTGAAAACACTATTCATTCTAGAAATATACTATTTATGACTAACCCGGTATTGGGGCTATTACAATCTCCCCTACCAATTAAAAATTTCGTCCTCAAAATTTACCTTAACTGAAGAGCTGGGGTTACTGTTGTCTCATAGTCTCTTATGGTTCCCACGTCACTTCCTCGACATTGTGGTAGTTCCAGAGAATCTTCACTAGTGGAATTTGTTTGTTCCTGAGCTGCTTCATTTCTCTAGCCAGAATCTTCACTGGATACTCCTCATAAGTCATGTCTGGTTGAACTCAAACTTCTTCAGGCTTGATGACATGACTAGGGTCTAAACGGTACCTTCGAAGCATAGAGACGTGAAAGATGTCATGAATCTCCTCTAACTCTTGTGGAAGCTTTAGTCTGTAAGCTACTGGTCCAACCCGCTGAATAATTTCATAAGGGCCAATGAATCTTGGACTCAGCTTGCCTTTCTTTCCAAATCTCAGGATCTTCTTCCATGGAGAAACTTTCAAAAATACTTTATCTCCCACTTGAAACTCTATATCTTTCCTCTTCAGATCTGCATAGGACTTCTGTCGATCCATGGCTTCTTTCAATCTATCTTTAATCACTTGAACCTTTTCTTCCGTTTCTCTAATTAGATCCGACCCCACAATCTTACTCTCAATGAGCTCTGTCCAACAAAGAGGGGTTCTGCACTTTCTACCATACAAAGCTTCATACGGAGCCATCTTGATACTAGTCTGATAACTATTATTGTAGGTGAATTCTGCTAAAGTCAAGTACCGCTCCCAACGGTTACCAAACTCAAGGTTGCAACATCTCAACATATCTTCTAGAATCTGAATCACACGCTCAGATTGTCCATTAGTTTGAGGGTGGAAAGCTTTGCTGAAATGTAATCTGGTTCCCAAAGCTTCCTGAAGTCTCTTCCAAAACTGAGAAGTGAATCTCGGATCACGATCTGAAATGATGGAGGAAGGAACTCCATGCAGTCTTACAATCTCACTAATGTACAACTCTGCCAGCTTGGACAACGAATAATCCATTCTGATAGGCAGGAAGTGAGCTGATTTAGTGAGTCGATCAATAATTACCCAAACTGCATCATGTTTCTTTCTCGAGAGAGGAAACCCCGATACAAAATCCATGGTTATCTTGTCCCATTTCCATTCAGGAATGACAATAGGCTAAAGCAAACCCGAAGGAACTTGATGTTCTGCCTTGACTTGCTGACAAATCAGACACTTACCCACAAATTCTGTCACTTCATGTTTCATGCCTGGCCACCAATAGAGCATCTTCAAATCCTAATACATCTTGTTACAACTAGGATGCATAGCGAAGCTGCTGTGATGAGCTTCTGATAAAATATTCCTTCTCGAATCAGCTTGATCAGGAACGCACAATCTCTATTTGTAATACAAGCCACCATCTAAACCCAATGAGTACTCACTGACATGGCCATCTTTCACCTAAGACATAGTGGTAGACAACCGATCATCTTGCTTCTGAGCATCTTTTACTTGCTGGAGAAAATCTGGCTTAACTTGCATTTCTGTAATCAAATCTCCATCATCTAATAAGTCCAGACTAACATTCATAGCCTGTAGAAAAGCCATGAATTTCCTATTGAGAGCATCAGCTACGATGTTAGCTTTACCAGGATGATAGTTGATGAAGCACTCATAGTCTTTAATCAACTCAAGCCAATGTCTCTGCCTCAAGTTAAGCTCCTTCTGAGTAAGCAACTACTTCAGACTCTTGTGATCAGTGTAGATGTAGCATTTCTCACCATAGAGATAATGTCTCCAAATCTTCAATGCAAATACAATTCCTGCCAACTCAAGATCATAAGTAGGGTAATTCTTCTCATGAGTCTTAAGCTGTCAGGAGGCATAAGCAATCACCTTGCCTTCCTGCATCAATACACAACCTAAACCATTTCTGGAAGCATCACTTGAGACCACAAAATCCTTATCAGATTTAGATTGCACTAATACTGAAGCTTCAGTCCACATACACTTAAGTTTCTCAAAGCTCTCCAGATATTTATCTGACCATTCAAACTTGACATTCTTTTGTAACAATCGAGTCAGGGGAGTTGCAATGGAGGAAAAACCTTTCACGAGTCTTCTATAGTAACCTGCCAATCTAAGAAAACTCCTAACTTCGGTAATACTCTTGGGTGTCTTCCACTGAAGGATCGTTTCAATCTTTTTAGGATCAACTTTTATACCATCTGTTGATACTACATGACCCAGAAAAGATACCTCATTCAGCCAGAATTCACATTTACTAAATTTGACGTACAACTGCTTATCTCTCATAATCTGCAGAATAATCCTCAAGTGCTCATCATGCTCCTCTAGAGTCTTCGAATAAACCAAAATATCATTGATGAAAACAACCACAAACCGGTCCAAGTAAGGGTGGAAAACCCTATTCATCAGATCCATAAAAGCTACAGGAGCATTTGTCAATCCAAAAGGCATGACCATGAACTCATAATGACCATATCTGGTGCAAAAAGCTGTCTTAGGCACATGTGACTCTTTAATCTTTAGCTGATGGTAGCTCGATCTTATGTCAATCTTGGAAAACACGCCCGAACCTTTCAACTAATCAAACAAATCATCAATCCGAGGTAATGGATACTTGTTCTTGATTGTGACTTTATTCAGCTATCTATAGTCAATACACAATCGAAGTGATCCATCCTTCTTTTTTACAAAGGGAACTAGTGCTCCCCAAGGTGAAACACTCGGTCTGATGAGGCATTTATCAATTAATTCTTCTGATAGGAGCTTAATTGAGATATAATTTAGTGTATGTTTTGTATGAGTTTATGAAATTAATCATGCAATTGTGTGTATATTTGATGTTATATGTGTTAGTTTATATTTATTTGTATTAGTTTGTGTGTTAACTGGTGTTTTTAGGTAAAAAAGGAAGAAAAGAAGCATATATGTGGAGAGGAGCACGAGAGCAGAGAAGACAGATGAGTAGGAGAGCACGAACAGGATTATGGAGCACGAGTGGGATGGATATACATGGGAGCAGAAGAAGAAGCAAAGAAGAGAAAGAAGAGAAGAAGAGAAGAGAGAATGGGATGAGACGTGCTGAATGAGCACGACTAGGATGGCTGGAGCACGAATAGGAGAGAAGAGCAAGAGTAGTGCTCCTGCAGAGAGAAAAGCAAAGGAGAAAAGGAGGAAAGAAAGGAAGAAATGGCATAGCGTGTTCTGTCGTGAGCGCGACATCATCGCGAGCGCGACAAAGACGACCGTTGGGGCAGTTTTACTTCAAAAGGCACTTGAAAAGTCACCTATTTTTCCTATGAATTACAACCGTTTTCAAGAGGCACCTCCAAAGGACATAACGCTTAGTATTTTATAAATATTAACGTTATCTGTAAAGTTAAGGGATGATCATTATCAAGTAATTTTCTGTATTTTGGTTAAACAGTTTCTTGTCTTTAGTTAATCTTCTTAATTAGTTTTATGTTTTGAAGAAGAAGATCAAGGAGAAGAAAATCTTTTACAAGAGATTAAGAAAAGGGTTGAGAGACTTCTATTCTGCTCTCTTATCTTTTATTTCTTCTCTGTAAACTCTATGAATATTATTTCAATGAATTTGAATGTTATTATTATTCTTTACTTCATCTATTTCTATAGTCTTTGAATGCAGAATTTCTATTAGTATAATTGTATTATCTTTATAAGTTTTAGTAGATTTGAAAGACTGCTTTAACTGAAATTGTCACACCCCAACCTATAACAAGGATACTTCTACTGAATTAGAGGAAGAAGGATCCAAGATAAATAGGAGTGTCACATCCCACTAGTGTAAACATGCTGACATCACATACAGAAAAACATCTCAGGGATAAATTAAAACTTTTGAAATAAAGAAGAGTGATACAGAACAAAATGAATACTTTCATTAATATACAAAAGAAAGTCTTTACATCTTACATCCGATTACAAAAAGAGCAAATATACAAAAGCCCAAAATACACTGTTCTGAAGGGCTAACAAAGCATTATATCTGATACAAAAGAAAGGAAAGCCTAGACTATAAAACTTCGATCTCTAGTTGCGTTGGCCTTCCCGATGCGACACGCCTAAACCACGCGTACCAAAACCTTCCACACCTGCACGGATAAACACCCGTGCTAAGCGGAATCGCTTAGTGGGGAAACACAAATGCATAACCGCCACTCACAGTGACGGCAACAGAAAGCACATGATAAAAATACAATTACAGATATAGAATCATACATAATTAATTCAAATATTTATGTTATCATCCAATGTACTTGTACAAAGACACACTAACACCTGCTTAATCATAAAGAGTGGATAACGAGTACACATAGATACTTAAGAGTATCAATACCATCTTATAAACACATAGATACCCAAAGGTATCAAAACATTCTTTTTTTTTTTTTTTTGTTCCAAATTGTTTTCACATAGAATCTTAAGAAAGATTCAAATAGAAGGGTCGCGAGGATCCGATCGGGGGACCTGATCAGGGTCCAAAATCGTAAACATAGCTGCAGCAACACATAACTCTATTAGGCATGCCTAACTATCCACTTTCTGACATTAGCAGGTTATACGAAATCTTATCAAATTAACATACATACTACTCATTTAAATAGGTGTTCAAGGCTTTAATAAAAGAATGCATGCAAAAAGAAATCAAGTCATTAAGCAAAAAGGAGAAGAAATCAAATTTGAAAGCTACGCCTGTCGCGCTCGCGACAGAAGCCAAAATACACTTCCCCGCCTCGCCTCGCGGTCGCGAGTGGCCTCGCACTCGCGAGGGGCGAGGGCGCTGCTCTCTGTCGCGTTCGCGACAGAGGCCAATCCTCCCAGTCCGTCGTGCTCGCGCCCACCGTGCGCTCGCGACAGAAGAGAGCCCTGCACATGCTCGGAGGTTGAGCGCTCTGTTGCGCTCGCGACAGAGAGCTCCTTATCGACTCCTCAGCGCGACACTCCTCGCGCCGGCGCGAGGGCTGGAACCTCCGCGCTCTGTCGCTCTCGCGACAGACACGGGTTTTTCAGCTCTTACGCCCAAAATCTGCAGAAATCTCATACAATTCACATCCAAACTTCCAAAATTGATTCTAAACCTCCAAATTAAGCAACACAAGCATCCACAACTCATAACATAATTAAAAACCTAGCTTTATCACCATTTATTTCAATTAAATCAAGCCAAAACACATGCTCAATTCCAAGAAATCCCAAAACAGCACATTTAACAACAATTACAACTATTCACATGATTTCTTGCAAATCCCTCAACAATATTCATTCTTTAGCCTCACATATCATGCTAATTCCAATTTAAACTATACATATTCAATTCATAACTCCAATCAAAGCTAAAAGTGTCAAAATCCAACTCAAATCACAAATACATATATGAAACAAATGTTCCCAAACCTTCTTTCCTTTGCTCCTATTCGTGAGCTCCGCTCCCGCTAGCAATTTCTTTCCCTTTCACCGGTATAGGAGCCTCCTCTGAACCACAAACCCACAACAGCCAAGATCAATTCTAAAACAATCTACATAAAAACATATATATAACCTAAACCTAGAGAAGAGGAAGAAGAAGAAATCAAGACATCCATAACCCCTACTCACCTTTGAGCTTCAAAATCCCTATCCAAACAACTCTAAGCTACTCAAGGAAATGAGAGGGAGCAAGATCGGCCAAGGAAAAAAAAAAGAAAGAACAAAGAAAGAAGAAGAAGAAGTGAAGGGAATAACGTGAAGGAGGGAAGAAGAACGAGAAAAACAAGGAAAAATGGCTGCATTCTCTCTCTCTTTCTCTCACCAAACCCATTAAATGCTAACCCATCCACTATGCCACATGTCACTCTCTCCATAAGACAAATGTCCCATAATACACCCTACTCCCATACATTACTATGCACACTAAGCTATCTCTTGTTCATACCTTACTTCTATACACCCACCTATACACTAGCCTAATTCCTCTTCTCAAACTAATACACATAAATTAAATAAATAATCCAATTTAACACATACAAATACACACATACAGACACGGACAGGCTCAAACTACTGGGGTGGTTTTGGGGTATTACAGAAATCTAATAGAATTTCATTATCAAAATATACTAGAGAGATTAGTATATTGAGATAGTTGTTATAGGTTGGTGTTTATTCTTAGAATTTGTAATTAATAACCTCTAATTCATTAATGAAAATTGTGAGTTAGAATTTTAATTGCATGTTTTAGGCATTTTAATTTATTTCGAGAGAGTAAATTAGAACTATATTCTAACTTGCCTTGCATGAAAAGATAAATATTATTATTTGGAGTGATGGATCAAATTCATTATTTTATGTTCTTCATTATACATTATCTTCTTCTATTAACATAAAATAGGTTTAATTAGTTTATTTATTAGAGTAGTTTAGATTTAACCAACAAGTTATTGAATCATTGTAAACAAGATAAAAATCAAGTAGTAATAGTGAGTAAAAACTATATTCCTCGTGGGATCAACAACCTTTTGTACTATTTTCGGTACACTGTATGCTTGCGGAAATTAGCACTTACAAAATATGCTAACAAGTTTTTGGTGCCGTTGCCGGGGAATGTTTGATTTTGCCATTATGAAATTTGGTTTATGATTTTGGATTACAATATTTATTTTATTTTGTTTGTTTGTTTGTTTGGTTTGACTTTGTATTTTGTTTTGGTTTTCCAGGATTTGAAAGTTCATGCCTAGTACAAGAAGTTCACAAGAAGAACTTGAACCATTGAATCCTGAAATTGAAAGATTTTTGTCAAGTAACCGGAAGTCCAATAGAAAGAATAACAAGAATAAGAGACCAATTATCATGGCTGAAGAAAATCCACAAAGACTTATGGACTTTGCCACACCTGTATTGAGTGGTGCTCAACAAGGAGTGGTAAGGCCAACGGTAAACGCAAATCAATTTGAGATTAAACATTCTTTATTACAAATGATTAAAAATAGGATTCAATTTTTTGGTTTGGCAAATGAGGATCCTAATGCTCATTTGGCAAATTTTCTTGAAATATGTGATACCTTTAAGATTAATGGTGTGTCGGCTAATGCAATCAAACTTAGGCTTTTCCCTTTCACGTTGAAAGATAGGGCCAAAGCTTGGTTGAATTCACTCACAAGGGGATCAATCACTACTTGGGACCAATTGGCCCAAGCATTTTTATCCAAATATTTTCCCTTGGCTAAAACAGCTAAAATCATAAAGGATATCAGTACATTTGTTCAAAATGACAATGAATCTTTGTATGAGGCATGGGAAAGGTTTAAAGAGTTGCAAAGGATGTGCCCATACCATAATCTTCCAAGAGAGCTATTGATGCAAACATTTTATAATGGAGTTAATCCTACCACAAGAGGTACAATTGATGCTGCAGCTGGTGGCTCTTTAATGAGAAAAACTACTGAAGCAGCTTTTGAGTTGTTGCAGGAAATGTCTATGAATAACTGTATGTGGCCTCCTGAAAGAGTAAGGGAGTATAATAATTCTAATGCTAGGGGGGTACATTCAATAGATTTTGTAGTTGCATTGCAAGCCCAAATTGAAGCATTGAATCATAGAGTTAATAGCCTAAGTATGGGTGGTAATTCATCAAATGCATGCAATGTTTGTGGTCAACAAGGGCATAAGAGTGACAATTGCAATTTAGGCATGGTTAATAAGGAAGAACAAGTTAATTTTATCCAAGTCCAAAGGCGTGCCCTTATTCTAATACCTATAACCCTGGTTGGAGGAGTCATCCTAATTTATCATGGGGTAATAATAATAACAATAACCAAAATAGGGGAGTAGGATACCAACAACCACAAGATAGGTTTGTTGCTTTTGAAGGGAAGATTGATAAGTTTATTGAGGAAATTACTTATAAGATAAATTCTCAAGATGAAAGTCAAAAGAAACTTGAGGCAAAAATTGATCAAATAACTAAAAATCATGCTGCTTCTATTCATAATCTTGAAGTTCAATTAGGCCAACTTGCTAGTTCTTTACCTTCTAGAAATCTAGGATGTCTTCCAAGACATACTGAGGAAAATCCTAGAGATCATATAAAGCCATAATATGTCTAGTCTCTTATTTAGGTTACTTAACTATATTTTCTTTCTACATATTGTTTATGTTGTTTTAGATTAGATTATGTAAATTTATTAATTAAATTTTTGTATTTTGAATTTACATGTTGTTAACACAGTGGTTTCTTTTATTCTACAGGTAATTTAGAAAGAATAGGAGTTTGTTTAATTTAGTGTATTAATTGAAAGAAATAAAAAAATAAAAATTTCAAGATTGCATCTCTGTCGCGCGCGCGAAATCCTCGCAATCGCGATAGAGGGCGATGTTTGAAGGTACCCCCAGCTTCATCCGACTCGTGCTGGTGAGCACGAGTCACCACAGGTGAGAACAACTAGCACGAGTCATGCTGTGTTGTCCGACTCGTGCTGGGTCCTTTTGGTTGCGTTTTGGATCTGTAAAAGTTGTGTAATGTTTCTTTTATTCTAATGTTTAATTTCTTTATGTTTTTCTTCTAATCTTGTTTTCTTTTCTTAATCGCATGTGACCTCAGTTAGATTACCCTAAGTTTAATTACCCTAATCCCTACAATTACCCATATAAAAATCAAAATAGGGCAGTTTTATTTTAAAACCCTAACTCAGTAAAATTACTACTTTTCGTTTTCACTTAACATTTTTCTTTCACTTAACATTCCAGTTTTCCCTTTTCTTCTTAGTCTTTTCTTTAGTTTTTGCCCTCATCGTGTTCTACTCCACGAGTCGCGTCCTTGTATCTTCCTTCTTCGTTTTTCTTATTTCTTCGTTCTTCATTCTTCTTCTTTCGTTCTTTGTTCCTTCTTTCTTTATTTTTCTTTGACATTATATACTCTATTTTCTGTTCTTAGTCTCTTTCTCTTGGTTCAATTGTTCTATTTCTTCTTTATCTTAGGGTTTACGTGTTTTAAGAACTTTTCAAATACTATCTCCTTAAGCAAACAATCATGGTTAGAACCAAAAATCCCTCAACCTCACACACTGAACCAGCTCAGGAGGCTATTGAGGGGGACATTTCTTCTACATTTGGAGCTGCATTTCCCATATTCTCAGTGGATGAGGTGGGCAGATTCACTGCTTTACAAGGTAGGCCAATTTTGCAATGTAAGTTTTTTCCAACTGATCTTCTAGAATAGGTAGACATGTTGAATACTGTAAATGCAATGTTAGCCAACTGTGGTTTATTTAGATTTGTAAACATGCAAGATTTCATTTATCCTGACTTAATGTTAGAGTTTTACACTACCTTCAATAGAAATGAGGAGAATGAAAACTTATTAGATTTCAGACTTGATGGCAAGCCTCATATTTTGACATACTTCATGATGCATAGAATTTTTGGCTTTTCTCAAAATGGATTAACTGAACCACCTAGGTCTTTTAAGCCAAATGAGTTTTGGAATTTTCTCACTGATTTGCAAACACCATTTAAGACTAGAGATGCTAAATCTATGTTCATCAAAGACTTAAAATTTTGGATTTTACACAAGATTTTAGCTTCTTATGTTTTTAATAGGGTTGAATTTAATAGAGTTTCTTTGCATGGATTATTCCTAATGTGGTGTGTGCATAAGGGCAAAGCTATATGTTGGTCATATTGGCTATTTAATTAATTGTTGCAATGTGCCAGAAAAAAAATTCACCTCTCACACATGGGCATGTCATTACTGCTATTGCAAAAAGTTTAGATATAAATTTTTATTTATATGCTCATGATCATCCTTGTGTATATTTTACTAAACAATTATTTGTGCGTGGAGGAGTTGTCAATAATGAATTTCAGGAAATTCCACCTTGCCTAAGGTCGTGTTGGAGGAAACTTGCAGGCCCTTCTACCCAACAAGAAGAAAGTGATGAGGAGCCTAGTGGTGATGCTTCTTCACCTGAGATACCTGGTGCTCCTGAGGTTGGATCCTCCAGCCATAATGTGCCAGAAATGTTTGAGCAGATTCTTCATAATCTTCATCACATACAAGATCAGCAATCCGTTTTGGCTAGACGCCAACGGCGGTTGGAGTACAAGTTTGACAACTTCATCACACAAGTTCGTTTTGTGGTTCCATCTCCTCCACCTTCACCATGAGCAGGGAGTTTTTCTTTTCTTTTCTTTATTTTATTTCTTTCTTTTAATTGTTTGTTTTATTTCATTTCTTCACATTGAGTACAATGTTGGTTCTAAGTATGGGGGAATGAGGGAGATTGCTTGATTATTTTTGTTTTATATGATTATGTATATGTTGTTTATATATTAATTGCATGCTTATTATGTGTATTTATGTTTAAATTAGGTTCTTAGTAAGCTTTATTATAAAGCATTGTTCAATTGGCCTATTATATAGGTTGTTAGATAAATTTATCTTTTATGCTCATTTTTATCAGTTTTTTAAATTTTTGGTATGTGTTTTAAGTTTTTCCAGTTATTTTCTTTTACTTCTTTCAACATTTTAGATTATTTAGTCTTTCTACTATGCATGTTTTTAAAGTTAGAATTTGCTCATTTAGTAGAAAATTTTAAGTTTTTAATTGCCTAAGGAAACTATAGCCATAATACTTACCCTATGTCTTTTCAATAATGGATGAGGACTTAAAAAAAATAATAATAAAAATAAAAATAAGTGGGATGGAGCATAAAATGCACCCACTCACGTCATTAAAAGAAAAAGCAAGCAAGATATATATCCAAAATTGAAATGTATGAGATGGAGCGTAAAACGCACCCATACTACATTCTCTTGCTATTTATGGATAAAAATGAAAACTATACCCATGATTCAAAAGAAAAAGAAAAATCAAAAGAAAAATCAAAAGAAAAGTCTAAAAATGCCATGAGATTGGATTAAGGGTAAGTGAGCTCAAAAATGTCCTAAATGCAGCTAGTTACTTTAAAAATTTTAACTCTATGATCAATTTTCTTTCTTTAATTCATGTTTAGTTTTTTGAGACTTAGTACTCTTTATCTTGGAATTAGTAAAGTTAAGTAACTTGTTAATTTTTCAATGCCTACTTTAAAATTTAATTTACTGATATTTGTGAGTGTTTGAGATAGTTGATCTTTGCAATTTTAGTATATATGCTGAATGGACAGTGCTATATAATTATGTTTACTAGCTATTAAATTTTCTCTTGTCTTTTCTCTTGCTTGAGGACAAACAAGGGTTAAGTGTGGGGCAATTTGATAGGAGCTTAATTGAGGTATAATTTAGTGTATGTTTTGTATGAGTTTATGAAATTAATCATGCAATTGTGTGTATATTTGATGTCATATTTGTTAATTTATGTTTATTTGTATTAGTTTGTGTTTTTTTGTGTTTACTGGTGTTTTTAGGTAAAAAAGGAATAAAAGAAGCATATATGTGGAGAGGAGCACGAGAGCAGAGAAGACAGATGAGTAGGAGAGCACGAGCAGGATTATGGAGCACGAGTGGGATGGATATACATGGGAGCAGAAGAAGAAGCAAAGAAGAGAAAGAAGAGAAGAAGAGAAGAGAGAATGGGATGAGACGTGATGAATGAGCACGACTAGGATGGCTGGAGCACGAGTAGGAGAGAAGAACACGAGTAGTGCTGTAACAACCCCCATACCCCCGGTAAGGAATATCGGGGCGCTACGCGGACACTTACGTATACATGTACATGCATTAGCGGAAGCGATAGCATAACACATTCATTTAAGAGTAATTAAATACTACACTAGGGCCCAACATGCATTTCATATTAACTATACATATACATTTACACGTTCATATTACATCTGTTTCCATTCAGCTTTACATATACATTTACATGTAACAACTATACTCTTATATTACATAATGATGTTACTCAAAATGTAAAAACTCTATTTCTAACTTGTAAAAAGATATAACAAAACTCCTAGTGGCCTTGACCCGCAGATGTCCGCTCACTGATCCGAACCTGTATACCTACACGGAAATAAACATCCGTGCTAAGCGATAACGCTTAGTGGGGATAAAATAATACAAAGGACTTCTTTACGAAGTCACATATAAATCACTCATTTCATATCACACAATCACTATCTCATGCATATACTGTTATACATGTATAGGTAGCATGCTCAATTACCAAGTGAACTCACGTGCATATAACATGTATTCATTTACTTGTTCATATACGCTACAACTTGTACATATCATGTATTCAAATGCACGCTATCATGTGTCCACATTTATATAAACACACTTATGTAATCATATACTTGTATACAGAACTGTAATGTACTTAAACATTACTTTCATGTACTATAGCTTTATTCGAAGCAACACTATAATCATCTCAAGTTCACTGCACAATATTTAACAAAACAAGCCTGAATTCCTTTCATGGTGGATACGGGTAACTCTGGATACTGTTAAAGTATCTTACATGTGGAGAATTAACTCAACTCTATGGAATACAAAAGGTATTCCGAACTCTGGGCACAATTAAGGCCAACTCTAGCAGCTGCACTCTAGCCCTTTATAAGCATGCTTATCTATCCACTATAACGGTAATCAGGCTCAATACCAACTCACACACAATACACAGATATCAACTCACCAACTAAGAGCATGTAACATTTAAATTTTATGCATTTACTCTTATATAACATCATTATATACTTGTATTCAACTCATTATATAAACATCATGCAAAGCAAGACAGAAGAAAACACTTTCTTCAAAACAAATAAAGCAGGATACGAAGAGGTTCACTGTCGCGATCGTAACAAGAAGTCGCGCTCGCGACAGAAGCTAAGTTCATTGTCGCGATCGCGACAAGAGGTCGCGCTCGCGACAGAAGCTAGATTACACAAAAAGGCTCTATACTCTATACCAAATGCATTATATAACAATTCATATCACATGGCATCACATGGTCAACGCTAACTCTTATGCCGTAGCATTGGTTACATAGATAACTAATCCTATAATCATTTGATAACCCTAAACATGTAGAGTATAAATCACGGAAACATTTCGGGTTAATACGAGTTCATTCCGGGGAGTAAAACATCAACAAAATATACAATTTAGTCAAGGGGAAGGGTCAGGGGTTGACCCGTGACAACTAGGAGCTCAAAAAGGAGAAGAAAAAGCCTAAAATGAGGTGTTCTGTCGCGAGGTCGCGACATGTGTCGCGCTCGCGACAGAAGCTCCACTTTGGTGCCTCACAAGACTGCTTTTTACCCTAAACTTGTATCGTCTAAATGAACCTCTAAACTTCTTGTTTTGGAAAAACGTTCTTCTTAACAATTGTTAGCCAGGATGTTAGCTTTTAAATGGGACACGTTTCAGGTCGTTTGGACATCTGTAACGAAATATATGGTCTAAACAACATATACTGTTCCAGTGAACCCGCCAGAACAGGGTCACCTACGATTTAATAACTTTTTGGGATACTTAGGGCAAGAATTAGATCAAGCACCCTCTTAGACATTTTTAGATACAGATCTTATCTTTCATATGCAATTGGAAACAACACAATTGGAGTCCTATAGCTCTACTTATCACAAATACAATACACAGAGGTCTGATGACAAATAAGCAGAATTTCGCAAAATCAAGCTCTATCATCAACACAAACACTCAAATGATCAAGTTACATAATTTTAACATATATACACATGTCATGAGCACTGTAAGCAATCAAAATGAACATCTTGAGCTAATTAAAGCTCATCAAGCATCTCTCATATAAACACATGCAAAATTAACACAGTTACACTCGATCCCTACCTCTGAATAGCTTAATCTTGTGCTCTCTACTCAGCTCCAACCCCTTTCCTTTACTTAATCCCATATCTTGTTCATAGCTTCCACAAATCACATAGAAAACAATTTGAGTTAGACCTTTTTCTCACTTTAAATTAAAAACAGAAAGAAAAAGGAAGTCAGATCGGAAACTAACTAAACTTACCCTTTTCAATGATCAACTCTAGCTTTCTCAACTTTCTCTTTAGGAGCAAATGAAAAAGTGAAGAAAAGAGAGGAAGGTGGAGCACGGCAAAACCAAGGAAAAGAAAACAAAGAGGAAAGCCAAAAGAAAAAGGGCCATAAGCTGAGAAATGCCAAATGTTGGCCGGTCAAACCCAAAGAAATTACCAAATTAATTGCCCACTAACCACATTAAAAGCCAACCTCTCTCATTAATACATCTCCATCAAAATATCCCATGCCACATGTCACTCTCTCTTGTAGCCATGTGTCACTTCCCTACAATGCCACTTAACACACTCCTACAATGCCACTTGTCACTCTCATATGCCGCCACTTGTCACTCTTCTATGATGGCACTTGTCACTCTCATATACCGCCACTTGTCACTCTTCTATGATGACACTTGTCATGCTCCTACGCCGCCACATGTCACTCTCCTACGGTGCCATGTGTCCAAGACACATCTCACGGTCTCTTAAATCCCACTTGTGCAACCATCTCGCGAGAGGGTTCTGTCGCGCTCGCGATACTTATCACGGTCGCGACAGAACTCTCGTACACAACACTTACTTTTTCCGAATAAAACTCCGTAATTCTTCTAGGGCCGCTTTGGGGTGTGACAAATCTCTCCCCCTTAAGAAATTTCGTCCTCGAAATTTCCCCGCTAATCACTTGTAGGTAAATCTTTAAACAAATATCTGAATCACAATCACTTATATCATACAGCTATCACATCATGCACACTTTACACTTTCCTTAACACACTGCACTCTAATCCATATACTTTTTCTAAGCATCTAGCACTGAATGTATATCCCGTCAGCTTTTCTCAATGAAATGCATACAATGATGCTTTTTCACATACAAATGAGGGATGCGGATGAAATGGTCATGTAATGATTTATGTATGCAAAATGATGCAAAAATGTAATGTAAGCTGCTGTAATGCACATTTCCCATCCCCATGTTTCACTATGCTCATGTCAAATGATTTCAAGGAGATAGCTGACAGGAATACAAAGTGTCACCTCGAACTGTTACCAATTCACATCTGCCGCTGTCTCTTCTACGCTCCCACGCGAGTCGTACTCCATCTATACTTTGCACAGACGACATCTGCATTAGGCCACAACTCTAGACAAACTCTGACATTTAATCTATACTCGACATCTTATAGACCAGAACCTCAAGCCTGGGCTCTGATACCACTAAATGTAACAACCCCCATACCCCCGGTAAGGAATATCGGGGCGCTACGCGGACACTTACGTATACATGTACATGCATTAGCGGAAGCGATAGCATAACACATTCGTTTAAGAGTAATTAAATACTACACTAGGGCCCAACATGCATTTCATATTAACTATACATATACATTTACACGTTCATATTACATCTGTTTCCATTCAGCTTTACATATACATTTACATGTAACAACTATACTCTTATATTACATAATGATGTTACTCAAAATGTAAAAACTCTATTTCTAACTTGTAAAAAGATATAACAAAACTCCTAGTGGCCTTGACCCGCAGATGTCCGCTCACTGATCCGAACCTGTATACCTACACGGAAATAAACATCCGTGCTAAGCGATAACGCTTAGTGGGGATAAAATAATACAAAGGACTTCTTTACGAAGTCACATATAAATCACTCATTTCATATCACACAATCACTATCTCATGCATATACTGTTATACATGTATAGGTAGCATGCTCAATTACCAAGTGAACTCACATGCATATAACATGTATTCATTTACTTGTTCATATACACTACAACTTGTACATATCATGTATTCAAATGCACGCTATCATGTGTCCACATTTATATAAACACACTTATGTAATCATATACTTGTATACAGAACTGTAATGTACTTAAACATTACTTTCATGTACTATAGCTTTATTCGAAGCAACACAATAATCATCTCAAGTTCACTGCACAATATTTAACAAAACAAGCCTGAATTCCTTTCATGGTGGATACGGGTAACTCTGGATACTGTTAAAGTATCTTACATGTGGAGAATTAACTCAACTCTATGGAATACAAAAGGTATTCCGAACTCTGGGCACAAATAAGGCCAACTCTTGCAGCTGCACTCTAGCCCTTTATAAGCATGCTTATCTATCCACTATAACGGTAATCAGGCTCAATACCAACTCACACACAATACACAGATATCAACTCACCAACTAAGAGCATGTAACATTTAAATTTTATGCATTTACTCTTATATAACATCATTATATACTTGTATTCAACTCATTATATAAACATCATGCAAAGCAAGACAGAAGAAAACACTTTCTTCAAAACAAATAAAACAGGATACGAAGAGGTTCACTGTCGCGATCGTAACAAGAAGTCGCGCTCGCGACAGAAGCTAAGTTCATTGTCGCGATCGCGACAAGAGGTCGCGCTCGCGACAGAAGCTAGATTACACAAAAAGGCTCTATACTCTATACCAAATGCATTATATAACAATTCATATCACATGGCATCACATGGTCAACGCTAACTCTTATGCCGTAGCATTGGTTACATAGATAACTAATCCTATAATCATTTGATAACCCTAAACATGTAGAGTATAAATCACGGAAACATTTCGGGTTAATACGAGTTCATTCCGGGGAGTAAAACATCAACAAAATATACAATTTAGTCAAGGGGAAGGGTCAGGGGTTGACCCGTGACAACTAGGAGCTCAAAAAGGAGAAGAAAAAGCCTAAAATGAGGTGTTCTGTCGCGAGGTCGCGACATGTGTCGCGCTCGCGACAGAAGCTCCGCTTTGGTGCCTCACAAGACTGCTTTTTACCCTAAAATTTTATCGTCTAAATGAACCTCTAAAATTCTTTTTTTGGAAAAACGTTCTTCTTAACAATTGTTAGCTAGGATGTTAGCTTTTAAATGGGACAAGTTTTAGGTCGTTTGGACATCTATAACGAAATATATGGTCTAAACAACATATACTGTTCCAGTGAACCCGCCAGAACAGGGTCACCTACGTTTTAATAACTTTTTGGGATACTTAGGGCCCGAATTAGATCAAGCACCCTCTTAGACATTTTTAGATACAGATCTTATCTTTCATATGCAATTGGGATCAACACAATTGGAGTCCTATAGCTCTACTTATCACAAATACAATACACAGAGGTCTGATGACAAATAAGCAGAATTTCGCAAAATCAAGCTCTATCATCAACACAAACACTCAAATGATCAAGTTACATAATTTTAACATATATACACATGTCATGAGCACTGTAAGCAATCAAAATGAACATCTTGAGCTAATTAAAGCTCATCAAGCATCTCTCATATAAACACATGCAAAATTAACACAGTTACACTCGATCCCTACCTCTGAATAGCTTAATCTTGTGCTCTCTACTCAGCTCCAACCCCTTTCCTTTACTTAATCCCATATCTTGTTCATAGCTTCCACAAATCACATAGAAAACAATTTGAGTTAGACCTTTTTCTCACTTTAAATTAAAAACAGAAAGAAAAAGGAAGTCAGATCGGAAACTAACTAAACTTACCCTTTTCAATGATCAACTCTAGCTTTCTCAACTTTCTCTTTAGGAGCAAATGAAAAAGTGAAGAAAAGAGAGGAAGGTGGAGCACGGCAAAACCAAGGAAAAGAAAACAAAGAGGAAAGCCAAAAGAAAAAGGGCCATAAGCTGAGAAATGCCAAATGTTGGCCGGTCAAACCCAAAGAAATTACCAAATTAATTGCCCACTAACCACATTAAAAGCCAACCTCTCTCATTAATACATCTCCATCAAAATATCCCATGCCACATGTCATTCTCTCTTGTAGCCATGTGTCACTTCCCTACAATGACACTTGGCACACTCCTACAATGCCACTTGTCACTCTCATATGCTGCCACTTGTCACTCTTCTATGATGGCACTTGTCACTCTCATATACCGCCACTTGTCACTCTTCTATGATGACACTTGTCATGCTCCTACGCCGCCATGTGTCACTCTCCTACGGTGCCATGTGTCCAAGACACATCTCACGGTCTCTTAAATCCCACTTGTGCAACCATCTCGCGAGAGGGTTCTGTCGCGCTCGCGACACTTATCGCGGTCGCGACAGAACTCTCGTACACAACACTTACTTTTTCCGAATAAAACTCCGTAATTCTTCTAGGGCCGCTTTGGGGTGTGACAAGTGCTTCTGCAGAGAGAAAAGCGAAGGAGAAAAGGAGGAAAGAAAGGAAGAAATGGCATAGCGTGTTCTATCGCGAGCACGACAGAGACGACCGTTGGTGCAGTTTTACTTCAAAAGCCAACTAAACAGTCACCTATTTTTCCTAACAATTTCAACCATTTTCAAGAGGCACCTCCAAAGGACATAACTCTTAGTATTTTATAAATATCAACGTTATCTGTAAAGTTAAGGGATGATCATTAACAAGTAATTTTCTGTATTTTTGTTAAACTGTTTCTTGTCTTTAGTTAATCTTCTTAGTTAGTTTTATGTTTTGAAGAAGAAGATCAAGGAGAAGAAAATCTTTTACAAGAGATTAAGAAAAGGGTTGAGAGACTTCTATTCTACTCTCTTATCTTTTATTTCTTCTCTGTAAACTCTATGAATATTATTTCAATGAATTTGAATGTTATTATTATTCTTTATTTCATCTATTTCTATAGTCTTTGAATGCAGAATTTCTATTAGTATAATTGTATTATGTTTATAAGTTATAGTAGATTCAAAAGACTGCTTTAACTGAAATCTAATAGAATTTCATTATCAAAATATACTAGAGAGATCAGTATATTGAGACAGTTGTTATAGGTTGGTGTTTATTCTTAGAATTTGTAATTAATAACCTCTAACTCATTAATGAAAATTGTGAGTTAGAATTTTAATTGCATGTTTTAGGCATTTTAATTTATGTCGAGAGAGTAAATTTGTAACACCCCCATACCCCCGGAAGGAATATCGGGGCGCTACGCGGACACTTACGTATACATGTACATGCATTAGCGGAAGCGATAGCATAAACACATCCATTTAAAAGTAATTAAATACTACACTAGGGCCCACTTGCATTTCATATTAACTACATATACATTTACATGTTCATATTACATCTGTTTTCATTTAGCTTTACATATACATTTATATGTACCCTTACTTGTGGTTTTTCTACTTATATTACATAATGATGTTACTCAAAATGTAAAACTCTATTTCTAACTTGTAAAAAGATATGACAAAACTCCTAGTGGCCTTGACCCGCAGATGCCCGCTCACTGCTCCGAACCTGTAACCTACACGGAAATAAACATCCGTGCTAAGCAATAACGCTTAGTGGGGATGAAATAATGCAAAGGACTTCTTTACAAAGTCACAAATAAATCACACAATTCATATATCTCATGCATATAACTCTTATACGTCTATAGGTTGCATGCTTAAATATCAAATACTCTGAACTCACATATAAGTAACCTCTACTCTTTCACTTATTCATGTACACTACATCTTGTACATTTCGTTTATTCAAATATACATTATCATGTAACCACATTCATGTCAATACACTCATGTAATCATGTACTTGTATACAGAACTGTAATGTACTTAAACATTACTTTCATGTACTATAGCTTTATTCGAAGCAACACTATAATCATCTCAAGTTCACTGCACAACATTTAACAAAACAAGCCTGAGTTCCTCTCATGGTGGATACAGGACGCTCTATAAAAAAACATTTTCGGTAGACCGAAGTCACAAAACATTTTCATATATCTCTATTAATGACCATTCTCAGAGGTCGACCCGCTTCGCCCAAACGGGGCGGAACATTGGCAGCTGCACTCGGTAATCCCTTTATAAGCATGCTTATCTATCCACTATAACGGTAATCAGGCTCAATACCGACTCACACACTATACACGGACATCAACTCATCAACTAAAATTCAAGTGCATTTATCAAATTCAAAGACATTTAATTGATGTACAATCTTTAATAATCATCATATACATGTGTTCAACTCATTACATAAACATATAAATCATGCAAAGCAAGACAGAAGAAAACACTCTCTTTAAAACAAATAAAACAGGATGCGAAGAGGTTCACTGTCGCGATCGCAATAAGAAGTCGCGCTCGTGACAGAAGCCAAGTTCATTGTCGCGATCGCGACAAGAGGTCGCGCTCGCGACAGAAGATAGATTACAAAAAGGCTCTATACTCGATACCAAATGCATTATATAACAATTCCTAAGTTCATACATATTTATCATGTCAATTATTGTACTTCCTACAACTATACATTGATACTTTATTAGTTAAATTACCAATTTACTCATACTCATGTGCATTTCCCCGTTGATAACTACTTTATAGTCATTTGCTAACCCTAAACATGCATAATAAGCTAAGGGGAAGGGTAAGGGGTTGACCCGTGGCAACTAGGAGCTCAAAAAGAAGAAGAAAAAGCCTAAAATGAGTTGTTCTGTCGCGAGGTCGTGACATGTGTCGCGCTCGCGACAGAAGCTCCGCTTTGGTGCCTCACAAGACTGCTTTTTACCCTAAACTTTTATCGTCTAAATGAACCTCTGAACGTCTTTTTTTGGGAAAAAGTTCTTCTTAATAATTGTTTTCTAGGATGTTAAATTTCAAATGGGATAAGTTTCAGGTCGTTTGGACATCTATAACAAAAGATATGATCTAAACAACATATACTGTTCCAGTGAACCCGCCAGAACAGGGTCACCTATGTTTGAATTACTTTTTGGGATACTTAGGGCCCGAATTAGATTAAGTACCCTCTTAGAAATTTTTGGACACGGATCTTATCTTTCAAATGCAATTGGAATCAACACAATTGGAGTCCTATAGCTCTACTTATCACAAATACAATACAAAGAGGTCTGATGACAAATAAGCAGAATTTCGCAAAATCAAGCTCTATCATCAACACAAACACTCAAATGATCAAGTTACATACTTATAAACATATATACACATGTCATGAGCACTGTAAGCAATCAAAATGAACAATAAACCAATATACACTAAAAGAGCAATTGAGCTAGTTAAAGCTCATCATATACATCTACATCCAGTCATGGTTCCTTTTAAACACATATCATTCAATCACATGCCAGGAAAATAAAATCGCACTCGATCCCTACCTCTAGGAACTCGATCACAGCTCTCTACTCGTTCTGATTTTCTCTTTTCCTTCACTAGCCTCTTATCCACATCTTTCACAAATCACATAGAAAACACTTGGGTTACTCTTCTTTTACTTTAAATCAAAAACAAAGAGAAAAAGGAGGTCAGATCTGAAAACAAATCCAACTTACCTTTAGAAGAGACCTAATCAAGTCCTACTATGCTCTCTTTAAGCCACTTCAAGTAATTCTCTTAAAAAGTAAACCAAAAGAACAAAAAGAAAGAATAAGAGAGGGAGAACGGCTGAAGGCCTAAGAAAGAGAAAGAAATGGAGAACAAATGGCCAATAACAATCCAACGTGAGCAAAAGAAGGCAAAAGGCAAATGGTCAAACTCTATCCAACATTTACTATTCATTTAATGCCACTTACCAAATTAATTACATGCTTATCTCTTTCCATAACATAAGCTTAACTCATGCCATATGTCAAAACCCTACGATGCCACTTGTCAACCTCCTACGCCGCCATGTGTCACTCTCTTACAATGACACTTGGCACACTCTTACGATGCCACTTGTCACTCTCATATGCCGCCACTTGTTACTCTTCTACAATGACACTTGGCACACTCTTACGATGCCACTTGTCACTCTCATATGCCGCCACTTGTTACTCTTCTACAATGACACTTGTCACTCTTCTATGATGACACTTGTCACTCTTCTATGATACCGTGTGTCAACTCCCTATAACTCCAAGTCTCTTAGTCCCACTTATGCACACATCTCGCGAGGGGGTTCTGTCGCGCTCGCGACAGAACGCTCATGCCCGCACCAACCAGCTGAAGTTGGAAAATCGCTGGGGGCTCTGTCGCGCCCGCGACACTTGTCGCGCTCGTGACAGAACTCTCGCACATAAACTTACCTTTTTCGAACCAAAAACTCTGTAATTCTTCTAGGGCCATTTTGGGGTGTTACAAAATTAGAACTATATTCCAACTTAGCTTGCATGAAAAGATAAATATTATTATTTGGAATGATGGATCAAATTCATTATTTTAAGTTCTTCATTATACATTATCTTCTTCTATTAAAATAAAATAGGTTTAGTTAGTTTATTTATTAGAGTAGTTTAGATTTAACCATGAAGTTATTGAATCATTGTAAACAAGATAAAAATCAAGTAGTAATAGTGAGTAAAAACTATATTCCTCGTGGGATCGACAACCTTTTGTACTATTTTCGGTACACCGTATGCTTGCGAAAATTAGCACTTATAAAATATGCTAACATCTTGCAACTGAATCTTCAATTCTTTGAGTTCTGAAGGCGCCATTCTGTAAGGAGCAATAGAGATAGGTGCAGTACCAGGTACTAAGTCAATAGTAAACTCTAACTCTCTGTCAAGTGGCAGACCTGGAAGTTCTTCAGGAAAAACATCCTGAAACTCCTTAAATAGTAGGTACATCTAAAGCCTTAAGTTCATCCTTTTTAGTCTCCATTGCATAGCATAAGTAGGCTACACACCCTTTTCTAATAAGTCTCTTAGCTGTGGTAGCTGAAATCACATCAGAAAGAAAATCTAATCTTTCACCCACAATGACAATCTCTTGATCGTCCGCAATTCTTAAAGTTACTCTCTTCTTCTTACAGTCAACAGTGGCCTGGTGAGTGGATAACCAGTCCATACCCAATATCACATCAAACTCTCGGAACGGAAGATCAATTAAATCGGTAAAAAACACAAAATTCTTGGCACTAACCGGACAATCTCTATAAACTTTGTTCACCACTACACTATGCCCCAAAGGATTACTCACTAAAATATCCTAGTCTAACTAACTTTCATGAAACCCTTTATCCCGAGCAATAGTAGTACTAATATAGGAATGCGTAGAACCAGGATCAATCAAAGCATAAACTGAATGAGAAAGCAGTGAGAATTTACCAACAACGACATCTGGAGCATCATCCTATTCACGGGCTCTAACAGCATAATGACGTCCAATGTTACGACCCTGAGGTGGCTGTACTAAAGGGCCTGAAACTGCCTGTGGAAAAGCTGCTCCCCTACTACGTCCTCTCTGAGGGGCTGACCCTCCACCCAAAGCTGGTGAGGCTACAGTAGACGGCTGGGCCTCAGGACAATCTCTGATCTGGTGTTCCAGGGACCCACATCTGAAATAAGCCCTGTTCATAAATCTGCACTCGCCCGGATAAAACTTCTTACAATGAGGGCACTGTGGAAATGGATCTCGTACTCTACTCCTGGGTGCACTGGCTACTGATGTGAATGGGGCACTGCTGCTGACTAGGTTCCTCCGAATAGTAACAGGTGCTGCTGATACACGGCTCTGTGAATGAGGAGGCCTTCTAAACTTCTTACTCTGTCCAGCTGTACCAGAAAACTGACCCAGTTTCCTCTTTTGCTTGAATCGGGACTGTCTATCAGCCTCCTATGAAATAATAGCCTTTGCTCTAAGGGCTTCTTTAACCAAGGACCTCATATCTATATGCCTCTAAGAACCCAAAGCCAATCTGATGTTATTATTCAGACTTCTTTCAAATCTGTGGCATAACTTCTGCCCAGTCATGGACTCATCATCTAGGTAGGCACTGAGCCGCTCAAACTCTCGCTCATACTCAGCAACTGACTTGTTCCCCTGTCTGAGCCTCCAAAGGGCATCTTGCATGGCAGATCTTTATTTAGAACCGACATATTTCTTCTCAAACTGGGTCTGGAAAAACCCCAAATTAACTTGATCCGCTGGAGTGTGTTTACAGACTGAACTCCACCATGTGTAAGCTGGACCCTAAAGCAAAGCCACTTCTCCCTGAAGCATCTCATCTAGCGGACTCTGAGTGGTCTCAAAAATACGCTTGAGCTTAAATAACCACTCCTCTGCCTGAACCGGAGTCAAAGGATCGCGACCATAAAAATCTTCCGCTCCTAATCGCTTAATCTGTTCCAAAATCAGTCTCCGTCCAGGTGGAGCTAACTGCTGTTTAGGACCCTGAGGCTGTTATTGAGATTGCATAAACCGATAAAAATTTGCCATCATGTTCATAAACTCAGGCTGCTGCTGAGGAGGATGAACAATAGACGAAGTAGCCTGCTGACGAGATGACCTCAATCGACTCATATTAACTGATGCGGCACACTCCACGTCACTATCACGACGACCTTTATCTGAAACCATACTCGCGATCTAACACAAGGAGCAAGCATGCATTAGCCTCACATAACTATATTGTCCAAAAATTAGTTGGCATGTACATGTACTTATACTAATCCCATTGACCCACTTCGATCTTAGAACCACCTAAACCGAAGCTCTGATACCACTACTTGTAGCGCCCTATACCCGTATGTGATACGGATACCGGATGCCTCAACACTGAACTGACATACACTCTAATACTTTATTATCTGATTAAATAACTGTTCATTTTAATCCGGTTAACCTAATTAAATTATTCAAGTTATTAAATAGACAATTAATTAAAATCCGTAATTTTTTTTAAATAGTACCGTATACGTGAATAGTATAGTATATATGAATAGTGTCGTATGTACGAATAGTACCGTATGTATAATACTGTATGAATAGTACTATATAAATAGTCAACTTACTTAAGTCTATTAATACTTATTAATTAATTATCAAACTTAAAATTTACTATTTTGAATTCACTATTAACTATGCCGATTGACCTATAACTTTCTAAATTACTATTCATTTAGCCAGTTTTCTTTTAAGGCGAAAATCTATATTTTTACTTTATCAATTGTATTGACTTAATTTCCACCAATTATTAGGTATGCCCAACACACATACTAGTGATAGATATAATAATCGATTACAGACCAAAACCCAAAATAATACTATAAGTCATATACATGCCAAACTTCTTAACAACTTAAATATTCTAAATAATACTCTTCCATACCACTTCCAACGTGTGAGGTATGGTCTGCTCCCAAAATCTTACGGAGTACCTACACGCAGTCAAATAAAATTACGTGCTGAGCATTAAATATGCCCAGTGGTGATTGCAATTCCATAAATTTTCACTTAAATTAATTTATATTTTCATGCATAATAATATTCACAATAAGAACATTTAATATTCATGATTAAATCCATTTCATTTAATTACTAATTATTCATGCAATATTATGTTTAATTATTCTTAAATTTCATGATCAGGGCAATTAAGAAATTAATGCACATAAATCATCTCATTTACCAATTTATCCTTAACTTAAAGCAATATTTCATTTATACATCATCAAAATTACATTTATGCCATTAGTTCATTTTAATTTCATTATATTACCATTATGCCACTAGTTTAATTATTTTTACTAAAATTACAATTTTGCCACTATTTTAATTAATTTCACTAATATTACAATTTTACCATTAAATTACGTGCTAAATTACAATTTTACCCTACAATTATTATTTTCATGCCAAATTATATTTTTACCCATAAAAAGTGGCCAATTTTCATATTTAACCATTTATTTACATTTTTACCCTTATTAATTATTTTTAACACACATATGCACAAAATTATATTTTTGCCCTCTAACTTTTTATATAATAATATTTATGTCCTTTTTCCACATAAATATTATTTTAATCACATTTTGACCATTTTAATCTTATTTTTACAATTATGCCCTTGCAACACACTGGCAAACTCTATATACAGGATAAACGAGACGTGAACTCCAAAAGTTCATAAAAATACTAGCGGAGTCTTGTGGGACCACCATGTTTTAAATACAGTACAATACTATGAAATATTCAGATACAGTGAAATAGGACCATTATTGGCCTATTTAAAAAGTGAGACGCCTATGGCATACCAACATATGCTGAACTAAACTTAACTACCAGATCACTACATAGGGCAATATTATTTTATTTTTCACATTATTAATATAATATACTTATTTTTCATGGTATATCATCATAATATTTTATTCTTTTTCATACCATTTTATCATTTCACATGTGATTATCATCATTACATCATCACATGTCATGTAAACTTATTATTTCATCATGGTACACATGCATACATACATACATGCATACGACCCACATACTAATTTATTCACATTAATTCTTTTTATCAATTTTATCATTTATTTAGGCCAATTTCATGATGTATAACATCACCATACCATCAATTTCCATGAATACACATAAAAATCATGACTTTACACATGATATACATTCGGCCATACATACATCACATACCTCATGATGTTTTCACATGCTCTAACACATTCCATACATTAATTCACATGCCAAATAACATAGATCCACCATAAATATACATAAAACAACATGAAAACACATGAAAATCACATGAATCACATTCGGCCAAAGAAGTAACTTTTTATACAAAATTTATTTCTTCAATTTAATCATCCATACCATTATTTTTAACATCCCTAAGCATGAATATCATGTGAATTTCAATTGAACATGCATAAATCACATACTTTATTCACAAATATAATCTAAATTCATGCTTTTACCATGGAATTAAATGGAATTTGCAATCACAAACCTTTGATCCTTGAAATATACTCTTCAATTATCCTTTTCCTTGCCCTTAGCTTGCTTAGAGGTTCCTTCACCTATTGGACATAATTATGTCCAAACATAAAAATTAAGATTCAATCAAAATCAAATTTCCTTTCACCAAATAAACTTAATAAACCTCTTATTCACATTCTATATTACCTTCAGGAACCTTAAAACCAAATTAAAAATACTTAAATCTCTTACCTCAATTTTACAACTAAACTTCAACTCTATATTTCACCCACTTTTACTTCTCTAAATGAAATTCTGAGACCACCAATGGATTCTATAGGGGTTGTATTATGTTAGAGAGTTTTGATCTTGAGGTGGGATGGAAAAAAAATGAAAGAAAAATGGTGAGAAAGAGAGGAGAGTGTATTCTACCAAGAGAGGAAGAAGAGGGAGCTGAAAAAAATGAAATCCAAGTGGATTTCAAGATTTTTAGGTCCTTTTATATGGGTCCAATCGGACCCAACCAGGTCCAACCAAAGTGGTTGAGCCGATTTGGTTCGATTTTCATTTTGCGGGGTCATTTTCCATTGTTTTGATGAAATTTAATGTTCCCGAATTCATTTTCACTCCAATCCACTTCCATAATTCTTATAATATTCAAATTAGTCTCTTTACAAAATTGCAGCTCAATCAGAATCCATTTGTGGTCCGGTTCACTTAAACCGGTCTAATTCGGTTCAATCCGGTTCTGCTGTAAAATACAATTCTAATGTTGTCAAAAATTTCTAAAAATTATTTGAAGCCTTTTATCCTCTTATAGTAGACCATTTTATCCACTCTAACCATTTTTAAAAATTTGGTCAAAGTTCAGTCAAACCTTGGTTCAATTGAACCGAACCAGAGAACTTTCAGACTGAATTTCGGAAGCTTATTTAATCTCGGTTTTTACACCAAATTACACCATTTTACTACATTTTTCATCCTCTTTCTAATGGTGAAAAAAATATTTTTTGTTACAATTCATCCCGTAATCACTATTTTATGGGCCCATAGTTACTATTCACGGACCCACAGTTACTATTCAAAGAACAGTCAAAGATGCTGTCACTATTCAATGGGACCCAGTGAATGATGATATTTCTAATCAAATGATGATGCTATACTTTAGGGGATACAGTTACTATTTATCATCATGATATTGCTGATGTCATCGCTGTTGTCATCATAGTCCCACATTTACTATTCAGTGGGTCCCATCTGGGCCCACTTTTACTTTTCAGGAGGTCCCACTTGGGTCCACTTCTATTGTTCAGTGGGTCCCACCTGGGACCAGTTTTTACTTTTTAGTGGGTCCCACCTGGACCCACTTTTCTCCGAAGTAAATACTTTTGCTTACTGTTTCGGTCATTCTGGATTCAGTTGACCTCCGATTGACACGAAATTTGCGCCTACGAACTCGTCTTAACGAGCTCTATCCAATTGTCAAATAAAATATTTTTTAATTCCGGGATATACTATTCATCCCGAAAGCACTATTCACTCTAGAAATATACTATTTACAACTAACCCGGTATTGGGGCTATTATAACTTCGGTTGAACCAGTTCGGTTCATAAGGAGACTATAAAAGGAGAGAAATGGCTGGATTTCTCTAGGGAGTGAGTTTACCAGTGTCGGAGTTCATAGTGATTTCGGGTCAGGTGACACTGGGGTGGCTATACAGCGAACCCGGCTATCCGGCGCCCGAAAAATTTTAATTTCTCAAAAATGATCTGTGGGTCATAAGGAGTCTAGTGGTGTAATCGGAACTAAAAACGGAGCTAAATCGACCTTTGAAAGTCATTCTGAAGTAAGCTTCCGATTCAGTTCAATTTGAACCGGAGTTTGACCGAGCTTTGACCAAGGGGTTATGAGAGGCTTATGTGGCCCAATAGAATTTAAGTGTGCTAAATAATGTAATGGAAGTGATTTCTGTGAATTTTGATAGCTATAGAGTTGTATTTTAAGGCAGAAAGAAAATTGATCGAATCGGACTGGTTTAAGTGAACCGATGCCCAAATGGATTCTGATTGAGCTAAAATTTGCAGGGAGCCTATTTTCGACATTCTAAGATCAATGGAATTGGTTAAAAGTGAAAATAATGATAGGAACATATAGATCACTTTTAAAAACTGAAATTTTAGTTTAAATCGGTTGGACCACTTCGGTTGAACCGGTTCGGTTCATAAGGGGACTATAAAAGGAGAGAAATGGCTGGATTTCTCTAGAGAAATCCAGCCAAAGTTGGGATATTCTTCTTCCTTCAAAACATAACCACTTTTCTCTCTCTTTCCTCAATTTTCATCTCTTCTACTCCAATTTCTGTCACACCTCATTTTCCCCCTAATAGTATGAGCCATTTGTGTGTGTGTGTGTGTGTGCATTGTATGTGTTTTGCCATGTGATAAGGGTATTTTGGGTAAAATGCCTGTTTGTGGGTTTTGCTAGTATATGGGTGCATGTACGGTAGTAGGGTGTGAACTAGTTGGCTTGCATTTGGGTGTGTTGCTCACATGTTTGTGGGATATGAGTGATTGAGTTGTGTTTGTGTGTTGTGTTCACACATTTGTAGGGTGTTAGAAGTTGGCGTGACATTGTGTGTGTGTAGTGTATTGTTGTTAGGTGTGATGATCAAGATCCACCACTAGAAAGAGGACACATGGCTAGGGTTAGGAGAGAGGGGGTTTAGAAGAGGAAAGAGAAAGGGAAGCAGAAATTTTGTTCCTTCAATCCCATTTCCCTCTTCTCTTCATTTCTCTTCTTCCGCTTCTCTTCCCATTTTGTGCCCTAGCTTGGATTCAAGTCATAGTTGTTGGGAATTGATCATCTCTTAGCATTTTAGAGGTAAGTTTATTGCATTTATTCTTCATTTTCTTCATCTTGTTCATCTTCTCCTTATAATTTCTGAGTTTAGAGTTAATCTAGGGTTTTTGTTTGTGTGATTTGTGGGTTTGTTTGGTTAGTTGAGCCTCCTCATGATCCCAAAGGGAAGGAGAAGGCATCGGGAAGTGGCACTAAGTGATTAGGAGCTAAGGAGATTCTGGTTTGGGAGTTTTTGTGATTTATGCATCTTTGTGATTTTTGCTCTTTGGATGAATTCCTGGAAATTTGTGGTTACTTGATGTTGATTGTAGTTCAAATGTTATGGGTTTTGATTTAGATGTGTTAAGAAGGCTTGAATGTGGCTTAATGAACTCAATTGTGTTCTTGATTGAGATGAATGATGAATAATGCTGATATTTTAAATTGTGTAAATTGATGTTGTTATTGGCATGATTTAATTGGAATTCTTCATATAGATGTTGTGTTTTATGTTGTTAATGATGTGTGGGTTGCTGGAGATGAGGTAAGTTGATGTTTGTTTTGAGATTTGAGGTTTGGGTATGGTGGAGATGAATTTTCTGCAGATTTCTTGTGTAAGGGCTGGAAATCACAACTCTGTCGCGAGCGCGACATTATCGCGACGGATTGGGTTGGCAGCTCACTGTCGCGAGCGCGACAGCGAGTTGTATTTGATTCCCCGCGAGATCGCAAAGATTGCTGTGGTCGCGACCTGGGGCAAGTACGCCTCTGTCGCGAGCGCGACAGTTATCGCGAACGCGAAAGTGACCTCTTCATGCCCTGTTTTCCGATTTTGCATTCTCTTCTAAAATGAATTTCAAATAGTTTCTTTATGAATTTTTACCTCTATATGCTATATAAAATGCTTATTTATATGTGCAATATTATGAATCCTTCATGATAAATGATATGCTACGATTTGGAACATGAATTTTATTACTTGACCTGCAAGAGTCAGTCTAGGGGATAGTTAGGCATGCCTAATAGAGTCTTTTAGCTGCAGCCCTCAGTTTCGTTTGGACCCCGATCAGGTCCCCGTCTGGTTCCTCGTGAACCCTTATGAGTTTTGGATCTTGTTTAAGGTCCCTCCGAAAAATTGTTTCGAATGTGATAAAATAAATGGCTTTTCGATTCGTACCCGTAAGGTACTATCTGTATTCGATTCGTACCCGTAAGGTACTATTTGTATACTTATTATCCACTATTGTGAGTTTGCAGGTATTTGTTTTGGTTTGCTTTGGCATACTATAAGAATATGATAATCGAATGAGCATAAGGATGAGTATATGAATCAACTGTTATCTGAACACGATCATGAGCTTCTGAAAGTTATGAATGTGGCCCTATATATGTTGTATATCCATATGTGATCTAAGTGTGTTATATTATGCATGATTATCTGCATATGTCATATCGTATGTGATTTGCCTTGGAGACCATTGTGAATTGTCGTCCACTCCTTTGTTTGTGTGTTCCCCACTAAGCGTTTATCGCTTAGCACGGTGTTTTATCCGTGCAGGTGCGGAAGGTGTTGTATTTTGGGAGAGTCGCCACCAGTCAAGCCAACATAGAAGGGTTTAGTGTTAGGGCTATTTTTGTAATAGGTATAACGATTCTTTTTGTATCAGAACTCTCATGTATTAGTTTTTGTCAAGCTTCCGTTATGTACATTTTTGGATATGTAATTATTTTATTTTGGCAATTGATCAAAATATTATTGTAATGATTTAGTTATATTAATGTATAATCAGTTGTTGTTTCTCAAAAGTTTTAATTTTTGCTGGATTTATATATGTTAATGTTGATGAATGTATGTCTTTGTATCGATCTGTTGGTGCGACACCCCTGCTCGTACGGCTTCCCACTCCAATGCAGATGGGTTCGCCTACATAGAGGTAGGGGGTGTTACAATTTCTCCCCAAATCTTAGCTCCCTAACTAAATTTCAGCTCCTCTATAACATTTTGGAAGTGGTTTGAGTTCATTTGGTGCACTGGAAGTGGAGAAATCAAGTGAGCAAAGTTTAGGGTGAGTTTTTGGGTTTATGATTTAAGGAGTTTTAATTTGTTTCATTGGTCCCTCCAAAGGTTTTTGGGCCTGTAGAACACGTTTATGAGGTTAGATTTTTCATTTGAAGCTTGGTTTTGATGATTTGTATGTCTTTGAATTCGGCCATGGTAGGTAATTCAAGGGAAAGGGTAGCTCCTCTCACCCAAGTGGAAGAAAACCAATCTTAGGGTGATAAAAAGCTTGAAAAAGAGGTTTGTGGTTATTAAATCTACACTTTTGCTAATGGTTGTGTTGAATTTTAGGTTATGTCTAAGGTTAAGTATGAGAAATTGATGTGTTTAATTAAATCTAATGTGATATTCATGGTTAATGGACTTAAATTAGTATATAAACATGATTGGATGAAATTAAATCAAAGTGGTATGTAAAACCTAAGTGAGGCCAAAATGAAGCTAAGGGAATTTAATGAATTTTAAGATAACTTATAGCATGAAAATAGTGTATATAGTAAGTATAACATGTGTATTGCATAAGGGAATGATTAAAAAGTGGAAAAGAATTCATGAAGTGTTATGGCCGAATAGAATAAAAGAGAAATAAATGGGTTTTGTGATGAACGATGGCATGAAATTGGTGTATAAGGCATGTATAACATGAAAGGAGTGTGAATGCGTGACTAAATAAAATTATAGTGTATGATATGGAAAATTGAACCCTTGGTCGAATGACATAGGTGAGTAGATATATGTGTATTTTGATGGTATATGTAATATAATGGCATAAAGTGATTATATATTGATAAATAAGTCCTTGTGTAAAGTGGTAAGTGAAAATGAGATGTATGCTGAATTTTACATATTGACATAATGTGATATTTAATGAAATTTTGAGAAAATATTGCCCTTAGTAGCTGTTTGGTAGTGAAATCTAGTCCAGGATATAGATGGCTAGCCATAGGGATTCCACATCGCGGTATAAGTCATGGCAACTCGCTATTGATAAGCCGATGAGAGCTTATCACAGTGTACAGTGCAATTCAGTGTATAAAATAGTACAGTGCAGTGAAAATGGTCCTACAGGGATCATTTTATAGTGAAATGGGTTTGTGGGGCCCATGTCCCGCATATCCGGTTAGTAGATTTTCTACCGGGTCCATACTAGGGACATATTGGTAAATATACGATAAAAATGATTAAAATAATGAAATTGATGAAAATGAGTGAAAACTGGACAAAAATGGAGTAAAAAGTAAGTTTAGGGGTAAATTGGTAATTTTACTAAAAGTTGGTAAAATTTGGTAAAAATAAGTTAAAAGTGTAAATGGAAGGGTAAAATGGTAATTTTGGTAAAATATGATGCTTAAATAGTGAAACGGTGAAAAAGTGATAAAACATGGACTAAAATGTAATTTGGCTAAATTGTAAGTTAAAGAGTGGAAAAATGAAGTAAAAAAGGTATAATTGTAATTAAAGAAGTTAATTAAGGGTAAAAGTGGAAAATAAGCATAAATGAAATTATTAGTGTAAATATTTAATAAATAAGGGTATTTTGGTAATTAAGTGTTAAATGAGGATATAAGTGTAATTAAAGTGGAAAGTGGGATATAATGGGTATTAATGTAATTGTAAGGGCATAATAGTATTAATGAAAAAGAAAAGATATAGTGGGAATTAATGGAAATGTTAAGGACATAAGTGGAAATAAGAGAAAAAGATTAGTGATTAAAATATAATTAATGGGAAATAAAGAATTAAGTGTGCTAATAAAATAAATAATGCAATTAAGTAAATAAAAGTGTAATTAAATGATTTAATCTATAGTTATGAGAACAATTAAGTGATTAAATAAATAATAATGTGGTTAATTAAGTGAAATACGAAGAAATAATAATAAGTAAAAATAATAAGTATATGTATTTATAAGATGTTAATTAAATAAGATTAGTTAGGAAATTTTTAGATTGGTAGCCACCACTGGGCATTCTAATGCTCAGCACGTAGTTGTTTTTGATTGCGTGTAGGTACCCCATAGGACTGGAGCAGCATACCTCGGTATTTTGGTGGAGTAAGCTAAAGGAGCAGAAGTGGATTTTATTTTGTATGTGTAATGGATAAATTGTGGCATGCATATACTTGTCTAGTATTTGATTTTGGGCATGTAATGATGTTATATGTTAGTTTATCTGCGTGAATTATTTTGTGACTGTGTGATGAACGGCGGATGGGAAATGTATGGATATAGGATGATATTGTTGTTGTGCCCTTGTCGGGGCTGTGGAGATTTCAATTTGCAGGTTTGGATAGTGCAACTTACAAGCCGTTATATTGCCGAAATTTATACCGAATGAATAGTAAATAAGACAGTTATAGGTTATTGGTAACTAAGTAAATGCAAATGCAAAAGTTAAAGGGTATGTAAAGTGAATAAGTAAATAACACTTGTAAAGTGTTAAGTGAACTTAGTGTTAATAAATATGAGTGTAGAAAACAAAAATGACCCATAATTTCATAAGTGAATGACAGTTAACCTATCATGATAATCGTACAGTATCGCTAAATCGGCAGTATATGTATAGGGTATAAGGGTGTTACAAAAACACATAATCATTAAATTTTAAACAGCTAACATAACAACAATATACACAATTTCAGTACACCAACTGCAGTCATTCATAAAGACACAACACTTCACTGAGCAAAATTAACACCTCCTATAACAGCTTGAATTTCATGTCCTGTGGATACGGGAACGCTTCGCTACCGGGTATACTGCGAACAGCATCAAAAGTGAGAGACCGAAGCCTCAATCACACACTACACTGATTTATATCAAAAATAAGAGAGACCAAAGTCTCAAAACATTTTCGCTATCAGAATGACCATCTCGAAGGTCGGCCGAAAGACCCAAACGGGGCCAATAGTAGTAGCTACTCTCAAACTCTTTATAAGCATGCTTATCTATCCACTACACTGACACTCAGGCTCAACTCACACATTCGGAACATAACACTATACATAATCACTTATTTCATAAATACATATCATCAATCCATTGCATAAACATATATTCATGTATAGACCTTATTTAACATGAGCACATAACTTGTATTAGCAAGAAAAGATTAAACAAATGCATATACAAAAGTAGTTGAACTAAAGAAATCATGCATGAAATTTAAAGAAAACACTTGGGAGAAAACAGGGCTTACATGGCGGTATGGTCACTCCTTACCGCCATGTAAGTCATCTTCCATGGTGGTCAAGGAAAGCCTAACCTTGCCTATGATTAAAAGAGAAAGTCAAGCAATTTGACTAAGAGGTCCAACAGGAGCTTGACATGTGGATTGGTAGGTGAGAGCATTAAAGAGGATTTGAAAGAAAGAGAGGGAAGGTAGAACTTATTTTGCTTCCCGTGGAAGCTGGTTCCTCTTCCTGTTCTTGCTGTTCCTCCCTCTTTCTCTTCTTCTTTTTCCATTTTTGCTCTCTAGTTATTCTTTGCATGTGCTGATCATTGAGCTTGAGCTGAATTTTTGAGATCAAGAACAGTTCCAAGTGCTAAGTGGTTGGGTTTATTATGAGTTGCTTCTTCTTCTTCTTCTTCCATTCGGTTTTGATTTGGGTTATGGTATTGATTGCATGGTTTAATCGAGTATTTGTTTGGGTTGGATTATACAAGAATCTGAAGAGAGAAGGAAGAGTAAATGTAAGGAGAAGATTGGGTCTTAAAGGTAGTAGTTAAGCTAAAACCAGGTTTGAGAGTTTGCTTTTGGTTGTGTTTAGTTTGGGAGTGTTTTTGCCCTTTCTCATTTCGGATCAATTGTTGAGTTTTGATGGTGTTGTTATCGTATGTTTTGATACATGTAAATGCATGGGTTGAGTAGATTAGTGTATATGCTTTGATATGTTAGGGTTATAACGGTTTACATGTAAATATTTAGAAGTGAATGATCAAGAATATGAGCATGAGTTTTTAGGTTTTGATGAACTGTTGAAATTTCCAGTCATGACATTAGATTGCGTATATTATTGTCCAATTTGAGTTGTTATTGTTATAAGCATATTTTGAGAGCTTTAAAAGTACGTTTTTACATAATTTTGTATGAAAATGGCTTTGGGTAAGTTTGAAATTGATTTTGAAAGCTCTGAGTTTTCTGCATTTCAGCTGAGAATTGGAAAACACGATACTATCGCGACCGCAACGCTTGTCCTGATCGCAATAGAATCGGGTAGTTCAGCTTCTCACGTTAGCATCCAGGAAGGAACTGTTTTGAGTTGTGAAGGGCAGCACGACTCGATGAGATTGTCTGGCATCTTCATGAGTCGTGAAGCCTTTCACAAGTCATGAAGATGGCCAGCATGACTCGTGAAGATTGGAGGGACGATGACACGAGTCAGGCAAATATGACAGGACTTGCACTACAAGAAAATTGATTTTCAACGACCAAAATTTAGCGAAGGGATGAAAATCCAGTCGTTAAAATATATAATTAGCGATGAAAAATTAATCCGGTCGTTAGTTCTTAAATTTTATTACTATATAACGAGGGGTTTAAATCCGGTCGTTGAAACACTAATATTCCAGTCGTTATTACCCTAAAAAACATTGGCGGGACTTCTTGATGGTTTACCTCCAAATGTCTCCAGTATTTGATAAAAATAAAACATAGAATTGTGATGCCCACACAAAAAAAAATAGCAAAAAATGGCAAACCCAGAAGATGAGAAATAGCAAAAACACGAAAACCCTTTTCTATTTGCAAAAAACACAAACCCTTTTCTATCTTCTAAAACTAAACTAATCTAAACCTTATAGAAATGGCAGTAGTAGAAGCCTGGATTGCTCCCAACCTCGCTTGATTTATGTCATAGCTGCTTCAATTTTCTTGGTTTTGCAAGATCCAGATTTAATTTTTGCTGGTTCAATCGGTTTAGGGCGCTGTGCAACTGGTGATTACAGGTGAGAAATTGAAAAAATCCTTCTTTCTCTTTTGTTACTAGTTGAATATCTCTTTATTTCTAATCTTCTTCCCGTCGAATAGGAAAATAGGGCATTTCTTTGTGATTAATGCATTTATATGAATATGTGTTCGTGAATTGATTCCAATGAAGAAATCTGGATTTAGTTATCGAGGAAGGTGATAAATTTAAGGGAGTTGAGGAGAATTGCGTCGCAGGGGATACCTGACGGTGCCGGCATTTGTGCGACGGTCTGAAAGGTACTATTTCTTTCTTGATTTGTTTGATTTTAAGTGAAATTTGGTTCTGATTTTACGATGTGCTTTGAATTAGATGGAAAGAAATGGGGTCTGTTGCATAAGCATCAAGATTTATTTAGTGTAATGAATTAATCTTCAGCTGATTTTGGCAGCTATTACTAGGATACCTACCGCCTGATCGTTCACTTTGGTCTTCCGAATTGGCTAAGAAGAGGTCTCAGTACAAGCATTTTAAAGAACAGCTTCTGATGAATCCTGTAAGTTTCTATTAGTCTAAATTTAGACTGTTTCTTTTGGATACGAATTTACGGAACTAAAGTAATTGCAAGGCTATGCGAAAGTGTTATTTGCCCTGTTATATGCATGATCAAACCATAAAAAACTTGGCTACTCAGAAGCATAAGCAAAATTGCCATAATAGGTATATGCCTGCAAAAGTGACTGAGTTTTATCTTTCCTTGTGAACTACCATAAGCTAATAGATTATTAAAATTGTGCTATATTTAAGGGTGCATGTGTTTGAATACTTTATTCCTGTAAATAGTTTGGGACCTCTGATTATTTCTATGGTTAGTTAGTCGGAAATCACAAGGAGGTTGGACACAACAACCACTTATGAGAAGGATGACACAGATTGTGAAAACAAGGGCATGCTTTCAAGGTCGAACATAATCCATGGGGAGCATCCTTTGAGCCTTGGGAAAACCAGCATCTGGAATCAATTCTTCCTAGTATCATAGTAAATGCTTTGGGGATGTGATAATTTCTACCCTAGATGTTTGCGTGATGAAGAGAAAATAAAAAGAAATTATAATAATAGGAAAAAAAAGTGGAATCATGTATATATCTCATAACTCGTGTTCCATTCCCATGAGTTTAATGTCAGCTTTATGTTATAATTTGTGTATTTCCAGTGTTTGATCATGACAATCTGCTAAATAGTTATTGAGTTAGTTCCTATTATGCTTCCCAATGTAGTTGCTCAAGCCATTTAATAAACTCATAATTTTTTTAGGATCTTATGTAGTTGGATATCAAAGCAAATAAATGCATAAATGAAATACTTTTATCTGAGAATGCATCTTTGATTCTTATTTGAGGTTCGCCTATCCTAGAATTTCAATGTATTCCTTTAGCAGTTGGTAGCATGTATTAGAATGTACTTTTATGTTTTAGCAATCGCAGCTACATCTCTGTTTTGTTGGTGAATATGTTTCTCTCGTCCTATAATCCCTAATTTGTTTAGGGAAAACTACTTGGCTATGACTATATATTGCTGCTTATTTCTTAAAACAATGATTTCAACAGAGGTGTTTGCAGCATTTTTGCCAAACAGGTTATTTCAATTTCATCATTTTGTAGGACTTGGAGGTCTTGGAACAGATTGGCCGAGATGTGAAACGAACTCATCCAGACATGCACTTCTTTTCTGGTGACTCATCTTTTGCAAAATCTAATCAGGTTTCTGTTCTAGGGACAAATCTTTTGCAAAATCTAGTTTTAATATTTTATACAAATCCAAACTGTTTGATTGACTTGCATGCCTTTGTTCTTCAAGATGCTTTGAGAAACACATTAATTGTATTTGCTACATTGAATCCGGGAATTAGATATGTCCAAGGGATGAATGAGTTCTAGCACCTATTTTCTATGTATTTAGAAACGATCCTGACAAGGAAATGGCGGTTAGTTTTCTTTTCTTTTTTTTTTGTTAAAAAAAAAAGCTTATGTTTTCATAAAATTGTTTGCTGCTTATTTTTCTTCTTTTCTGATTTGAAGTTTAAATTCGATTGTCTTATCAATAACATAATAAATGAATTAGCTTCCACGAATATAATTGAATACTTGGATATTAGTAGAAAGTGAGCAATTTTTTTTTTTAAAAAGAAAGATACCATTATGCATCGTTGATGAGGATTTGGTTGGAATTTGACAAAGGAAAGGTGAACAAAGCATTTGTCCTTTCTTTATACAGTATATTTTTTGGATAGATGGAAAAAACACACCCAACTCCACCTATTCATTTGCTGTTTCCCCTAATTAAGGAGCTCTAAAAAAAAGAGCAAGTTGGTTCTGATGGAAATGTTGATGTATTTACCATTTTCCCATTATTTTAGGAGCTAGTGCCATTGTCAGCAAGGACAGTGCCTGTGGTTTTAAATTTTTTTTATTTTTTAAAGGTTTAAATCCTTATTAGTATATGTTATGTTGAATTTTAACTTGGAAAATCTATTTCTTGTGACTAAATGTTTGGACGGGAATAGAACTATGGTATCTGTAGGTAACTACTATTCTGGAGTAGTTTTAGTAATTTTGAATTTTGAATAATTATGGTTCTCAAGGATTTTTGGTAATTTTAGGATGATATTCTATTTTATCTCCTTTTTCTTTATTAACTATAGCATTGCAAAATACTCTATGGATAACTCTATAATTAAGCCAACCTATATGTTGACTTATGAGAGTGCAACTGATTTACTTCATTTGAACCTTGAAGAGGAGACTAAATTAAGAATTCTTTCTGAGGCTGCAGCTTGCATGTTAAAGTGGCATCGCCAACAGGTTGGTGAAGTTGATTTCTTTTTTTGATACACTGGTTACACAAATATGACCTGCAATGTCTGTTATTGATTCTTTACTTTGGCACATGCAAAATTACAGCTTCAATATTAAAGACATCAGATGAATAAATAGATAGATTTTGGAGTAACTTCTGTTTCAAGTGGAAGAGTGAAAAAACAAATACAAAATACATGTATATGGTACTAAGAAACCACTTTCATGCGGAAGAAGTTGATTTATGCATAGGTTCTGCATGAATGTGACTGCAACATGCATTGCCTAGGGTGTGTTTACTAATTTCACCTTTTATGGCATTCCTGCAATTGAGAATCGCATGTTCTCTGCAAGTTTTTCACTCTCCTCAAGAATTGTAGCTCAAGCTAGTGCTATCAAATTATCACCTTGTTACATTTTGTATTATCCTTGCAGTCTAAAAAATGATTTTCTTATTTACGTGATTTCTAAGTTCGTTGTATCTAAATAAAATCATGATATGTCAAAACCAAGATATTTATCATTATCATTATCATTTCAGTTTGAGCACAACTATTAACACTTTTGTTATAAATGATTTAAGTATTGGTGGATGGAATAATTTAAGTATTGGTGGATGCGGTTGGCAGTGATAAGAAGAAGACGGAGCAGCAAGGTGACGTCCAGCATGGAGAATAAGGCAGAAGCAAAAAGTGAAGAGAAGAAAAGCAGCATGGTGGCATCAATGCTGGCAGTAGCCTCAGCAATAAGAATAGCAACAGGGCCAGCCATGGCATTGATTAGGCATTCTTATAAAGATTTTAGATAAATAAAAAAGTGCATAGATGGGTTTTGTTTTTCTAAACAAACTTGTATATGACAAATAGAGTATCAAACAATTCCGAAATACTGATATATTTTATAATTGTTATTTTGCAATATATAAACATATTATTTATTATAATTTTTGATATATATGTGTGAATAATGTGTACAGTTAATATTCAAATAAAAAATTTATATATTTTGAAAGTTTGTCTTTAACGACCGAATTCTTTTGTTTAAAGTGAATATAATTAACAAAGGAAAAATTCGGTCGCTAATAGGTGTTTTTAACAACTGAAAATCCCTTCGTTGAAAGTGAATATAATTAGCGAATGGAAAATCCGGTCGCTGAAAGGTATCTTAAACGACCTGAAATCCCTTTGTTGAAAGTCAATACAATTAGCGAAGGAAAAATCCGGTCGTTAAAAGGTATCTTTAACGACCGGAAATCCTTTCGTTGAAAGTGAATTCAAGTAGCAAAGGGAAAATTCGGTCGCAAAAAATCATTATTCAACGACCGGAAATATTCCGGTCGTTAAAAACATTAACGACCGGATTCAATATCCGGTCATCTATACCTTTAACGAAAGGGATTTTATCGACCGGATTTTTCGGTCGTTATAGACCTTTAACGACCGGATTTTGACTTTTAACGACTGGATTTCCCTTCGTTAAAGAGCATTTTTCTTGTAGTGTTATGTCATCTTCCTTCGGTGGGGCTTCGATACGAGTCATGCAAAAGGACACGACTTCTGCCAGCTCTCTCCTGCGAGGCAGCTTCGTCACGAGTCATGACAGCATGTGACGTGATCTCAGCAAGTGTACTGAATTCGCAAGTAATACAGTGGGGTAAATTAGGACCCCGAATTATCGTACCCAAGGAACTGTGTGTGCAAGCAATGAAAATTAAGTGTATGCTAAAGAATTCCCAATTGATTGAATTGATTGAGTTATCTATTGATTAAAAATAAAGAATTTAAATAACTAATATACGCTAGCAGAAATAATCAAATTAAATTGACGTCAACAATTGTAAAAATAAATTGATGGAAAAATTTAACAAGATAAGAATTCAAATTAGACGAACGTTGCTCGGGTTCACTTATCCACCCCATACCCAAATGTGAATAAAATTAATCCAAGAACCAATTATGAAAGAAATCGGGATAACTCTTAACCCAGGCTTCCCAATCCGGAGTCAGCCAGTCTAATTATATGACATCCCAAACCGGAGTCAGCCACATAACTAGCCTATGCACGGGTCTAAAATCATAAGTTTTGTTTATTTTCCCAATACGGAGTCAAATAAGCCAGAATTCAATTATCTCACTCACCATTCTAGTCCTAAATCATAAAATTCTGCATTTCTAGATTCCCAATCGGAGTCGTCCAAAAGACACAGCAAGAATGATAAGAACTGAATGTAAATAATAATGGCATCCAATACATACAACTCAATAACCAACAAAGATACATGAAATAAATCATTCATCAAAATTGGAAATTAACTTTAGAAAATAAATCCCATGAATTAACAATAAGAACCATTGAAATAAACCATTCAATCATATATTTAAATTGAAAAGATGTTCAGAATTCACATCATGGGTAGGGGATTCAAAGATCCCCCAAACAACTAAAAGACTACTCACTATCCATTAGAAAATCAAAAGGAAAGAGGAAAGAATAAACCCATAAATTCATTAAGGCGTAAATCCCAGTTGAATCCTAGGTCCTTCGATCTCCTTCTTCAAATATTCAATTGAAAAAAAATCTGGAAATTCTAATGTAAAAACTGTGTATTGAAATTAAACTATGTGTTTCAAATGTAAAACTCTTGAATTGCAAATTAATTCTAATGTTAAAAATTGAAAACCTAAATTAAAAACAAGAGAAAAGAAATCCCAAAATTCTAGTTCTAAAACCCTAATATGAAAAATGGCTGCCAAAAATCCGAACTCTCTGCTAAACAGAAAACTTTTCTTTTTATATCCCGAGGGGTCACGGTGGCAACCAAAATGGTTGTCATCGTGAGGGTGTCGAGGAAGTGAATGTGCCTTACGAGTAGGATAGGGGTCACAATGGCAACCAGATTATTGCCATCGTTAGATGCTCCAATTTCGCTTCTGTCCAGGAACTCCCTATGTCACGGTGGTAACCAGATTTCCTTGCCACCTTGAGGTACCACCTCAATTGATTTTGCCTTGGTGAGAATTATGTCATGGTGACAACCAGATAGGTAGCCACTGTGAGGTACTTTTTGCCTACATTCTGTCCGATGGATAAATATGTCACGGTGGTAATGACATCGGTTACCACCGTGACCTATAGTATGCCTGCATTCTGATTTTTACTCCTTTGAATGTCACAGTGGTAACCAGATAGGTTGCCACCGTGAGGTACCTAAAAATTTGCTACACACAAAATTCAAAGTCAATCAAAATATTAACTAAAATGTATAAAAAATCTAATTTCACTAAGATTGACAAAATTAATCTAAAGTAAGCATATTATGACAATAAACACTACTAAACATCCATAAATCATACGAAAATACTATCAAATCTAAATACTAAATTGAAGTTATCAAAATACCCCACACTTAGACTTTGCTCGACCTCGAGTAAATGAATTATCCACATTCCTGAAATTTCAAACTCTAACTCAGAATAAGAAAACTCAAAAACAATCAAAGCATTAAGTAGAATAGTCTTAACCACAAATTCTCAATTCAGCTTATATCAATAAATTTCACTTGTGTATGTGCTAGGCTAAAAACAAATTTTCTCTTTTCAAAACAAAAACAACCAGCACAATTCAGCAATTAAGCAAAGGAAATGAATAAGCAAATAAATTGCAAATTGGTTACGCACTTGCAACTCAGGGTAATCATGAGCCTCTCCTTTAGCACCAGAACCACAAGGGTCATCTCCACTAAACAACTCAAGCTAAGAGCAGGATTATTAGGACTTATTCTAAGGTTGAAATATTAGGTTAGGTGTGACGCGCGCCGGATCCCCGCGGCCGCCCGTTCGACCGCCCGCACGTGGGCGATCGGGGCAATTGTGGGTCCGTCAACAGCTTGCGATAAATCGCAAGTGCGTCTATGTTGGGCAATAAGGAGGTTTCATGGAGTCGCCACCCAATAGAACATTGGGAAAGTTTCTCTCGCCTCGGAGAGCCTAAGACTTGCGCATTTTATCCATATTGGGCCATGAGGCCTAGGATTAACGTCTAAGTCTCGTGACACAAGAGGTGTCTTGGAGGATAGCCTCTAGCCTCTTGAGCCCAAAGACCAGAGCAGAGTTCGGGACTTCTCATTTATTTATACCTTGATTAATATCATAATTAAGTTTTGAATTCATTGTTTCATCAACTTTCCACACAATGCAATTTTAATTTAAAGGCGCAATCATTCATATCAAAAGCGGTAAATGTAAGCAAAATCCAAAATAAAGCATTCAAAAATAAATTACAATAACACTAGGAGCAGAATACAACTCCCATTTATAAAAGTGAAATACATGCATAAAACGGGTTATTCATTAATAGTGAGAACATTGGTCCTCGCATGCATATTTATTATGAAACAATTTTGATGTGATGATTTATTTGAGTATGAAAAACTAGGACATTGGTCCCCTTTTATTTAGAAAAAATGTCAAGTTAATTAATAGAAACGTTTTTGTGACTTTCTTTTTAGCGTGCCTAAATAAATAATTTTACAAGAAAATTATATGGCAAAATTAAATAAAATATTACAAATAAAGAAAATAAATAAACCAAACGAGCCTTTTTTGGACCTCCCGATGTGCTCGCAAAAACGCCCAAGCGAAAAAATGAGTTTAGACATAAAAACAAAATACAAATAAAATAATGTTAGTGATTAAATCAATTCAATCAATTAAACATACAAAATAATGAATAACAAATTAAAATAACATAAGGTGATATGAAAAAAAATGATAATGGAATCAAAAATATTAACAAACCAAAATAAAATGAGAAACATGGATTATATATGATAAATGATTGAATGATGTGATGAAAATAAAATAAAACATGTTAATTAATTAGTACATGAAAATATACACATGATGAAAATGATGATGATATGTGAAAAATAATGAATGAATAAATAAACAAATGATAATAAAATCATGTAACAATGATAAAATTAGTAAACAAAGGAATGATGAAAATAATAATGATATATAACAAGGTTAATTGATGTGTTCATGATTAATACAAACCATTTACATGGCAAAAAGATTAATTTAAATTAATTAATTATTTGCATGTTAAAAATAATGAGGAATCAAAATAAATTATTTACATGTTAGGAATTAATAAACAATCAATATTTATGTGAATAAAAATCATATCATGTATAAACAATTAAATAGAACGAATATAAAATCAATACAACAAATGAATAAATGAAAACAATAAATCAATCAATAAAAACAATAAAATATACATGAATAAATAAAATGAAATAAAATAGAATAGGAATTGAAATTGAGCCTAGAATATTTACCCTCAGAGTATTGGATTTGATGAAGGAAAAGTGATGGTTGATTTCTTTGTTTGATGATTCACAATATTAGAGTGAAATATTATGAAAATGTTGGAATCTTATTCCAAGAAACATGAAAATAAAAATGATCAAAAATTCTTTAAGAACAAAGAATTGATACCTTTGCCTAAAGAAATGATTTTGATCAAAAAAGTTTTATTGATTAAAATAAAGAAAAATTGATTGAAGTTTTATCAAATAAAAATTAGATTTTGATGACAAACAATTATTTTATTTGTCTCAAAATCAATTTTTTATCAAAAAGATATTCAAAACAAAATCAATGAAAAGAGTTTTATTGAACCAAAAATAAAAGAAGAAAAACAATTTTGAGAACAAATAATTATTCTATTTGTCTCAAAAATTAAATCCAACAACAAAACTTCCTCTAAAAATATGTTTAGAAGAAATTATGTTGGAAAAAGAATGAAACACTTGATTTTTCTTTTTGATTTTTGGTTGGAGAAAAAATCTGGAATTTTTGGTGGAAGAAGAAGAAGAAATCTGGAATTTTTAGGTCTAAAAAATGTGTGTCCTCCTCCTTTTTTGATTTCATCCTAAACTATTTAAAAGATAGGAAATGTTGCCCTAATTTAATTAAGGAAAACAAACCTAATTTTATTCAAATTCCTTTATTTTTGGGGATAAAATCAAGTTTTATTAATTAATAATCTATAAAAAATATTTTGGAATTTTATTTGAAGTCAAAAACCCTTAATTTTGGGATAAAAACAGATTTTTGGGTGAAAAAAAATCGGAAAAAGCTGAAAAAATGGAAAATAGGGTAACAGACCCTGTACCGATGGCCGGAAGCCCGTCGCCAGAGGGACGCCTCCCGTCGCTATAGAGCGACGGGGACTCACGCGGCGAGGCGCGCGAGATCCGTGCGCAGAGGCGCGGAAATCGCGCGCCTCAGCGCACGGTGCGGCGCGCAGCGCGCAACGCTCTTTAGTGACGCGCGGCATTGGCGACGCCGCGCGTCGCCAAATCGCGCCCAGCGCGCTGGGCGCCTAGGCGTCTGCGTGCTGGGCGCCTGGCGCCTGCGAGCTGGGCGCCAGCGCGCCTGCGCGCTGCCGCGCCCGACACTCGCGGTCCGAAAATTTTTTTATTTTTTTTCTATTTTTTTAAAATTTTAAATTAACTAAAAACACCATAATTTTAAGCCCCCATTTTTTAAAATTAATTTTTTAAATATTTTTTATTATTTTTTAGTTTTTCACTCTAAAATGCAAATTTGACGAGAAAACCATCACTTTTAACCTTTTAAGCCTGTGAAGGCAATTATCATCATTGGGTAACTTCGATCTAGGCTGACTCAGGACCCGGTGTCTACATTAGGGTATTGGCTAACAAGAGAAGTTAAGGAAATCAAACAAAGAGTCAGCCACTCTTCCTACAAACACCACTACCCAATTTGAATACAATTTTTTCATGACCTATTCTTAATCCTTCCATGACCTATTCTTAATCCCCCCGCAGTTGCCAAAACTCATCAGAGCTACACATAAAAATAAAAACATTAAACCACAGGAAAACAAAGAGAAGAAATTACCCAAAGAAAATTTTCTCTCAACCCAATCATTTCTGAATGTAAAAACATCTTCTTCTAATTGAGGGTACCCCACACTTGAATTTTTCTACATCTGCTTAACTCAACAATTTAAAACAATGATCAAACTTTTTATCAAATTCTTCTTTTCGGCTTTTCTTTTCTTTTTTTTTTATGAGATACCCAAAACCTCTATTTTCCTACCACAAATTTGACTCCATTAAGGGAAACTTAAACGTTATACTAGACAACACCCCAAAGTTTCACAATTCTTCTCACTCCCACACTATTTTCAAAGTAAATACCCTTATTCAACTTCTAATGTTATCCCAACCCAATCTTAGAGTGGCCAATTCTTAAAAAGGATAGGCAAAGGCATTTAGGTTAAATGGTAAAATAATAGTGTAACAAAGAAAATGCATAGTACACTTTTAGCATACCAAATCAGCTCAACGGGGCCAGCAATGGAAATTATGCAAATAGGTAGGTAAAAAGTCATTTAAAGTGGTTATCAAAGAAAACTTTTGCCTAAATCATGTCCTAAACCTGCTTAAGTTGTTATAATATTTTGAAGGGTGATGAGAAAGGTTCTAACTATCCTAAAATTCCTTTACTCTAAAACTTTCACACACTGGAATTTTTCAAGTTTTTCACAACCAAGCCTATAGTGCGCAAAAGATAGGAAATTACAAGATATATGACTAATTGAAATTAATTTGCTGCTAAAACTACTAACTACTCTCTTGCTAAGATCAACATTGAAGAAATTCCATTCACAACTTAAAGTTCAAAACATTCACAACAGGAATAACTAGAGGCAAGCTAAACTAAGATAGGAAAAATTCAAACAAACACAATTAAGTATTCAAAAAAACTAAAACTCAATAAAATATCCGAATACAATTAAAATAAAACAGCAAACATGTAAATAAAATAAAAATAATTATTTACATATTAAGCTGTTGGAGTTACTCCTCCTACCCCACACTTAATACCTTGTTGTCCCCAGCAAGTCAAATAATTACAAAACACAATCAAAATAAAAATAAAAACAAAAGATAGTATTTCTCCCTGTCTAGCTCTCTGGAGGTTGCGGAGTTGAGAAATGCGCATCAATGCGTGCAGTCAATGAGGAAAGTCCCAAGAGCACCTGGTCCATCTGGGACTAAAGATCAGCCTGAGACGCAAAGATGGTGCCTACAGATGCAGCGATGGTGTCCATACGCTCCATCAGCGCGTCGTACCGCTGAGATGATAAATGTGTGGGCTCTGGTGCTAAAGGTGCTTCCGGATCTTCCTCTTGCTCATGGGGCAAGCCTCCTAGACCTCGCTGAACTCCCTGGAGATACTCTGCATGAGTTGTCAGTCTGTAACCATGTGCAGCCGTCGCGTCATCCACTACGACCTTCATGTTCTTTAGCATCTTCTTATCAATAGTCGCAATGGCGGATAGTTGTTTGGGTTTTCTCAGTGGGTGATGTACACCCTTAGCAATAACTATTACCAAACCACCAAGAGCAATCTTCTTCACCTTCTTAGGGTGCCACTGCATTTCTTCCAATTTATGCCACAAATGAGGTGCCCCATTAATTCTCACACCTCGTACCATACAAGCTAAAAATAAGGCCTCCGGTAGATTGACTTGCCCAGGTGAGTCCACATGACTCAGAAAAGAGAGTGAGAAAAATCGATGGATGATCCACATGGCATGATTATCGAGATGGTGTGCCTTTGTCTTGCCCGATACATATGCCGTGGCTGTCACCGAATCTCGAATTATTGCCCGGGCATTATCCTTGTCATAATCCTCAAAGCAATCTGGGGCTAGGGAAGGGAAACCAAGTATTTCTACAAAGTCCACAAAAGTCCTCTCATATTTCGTACCTTCCAGATAAAATGATACTTTCCCAGGATCCTAAGAAGGGTCACGGTTGATCTTACATGTGATAGTTGACACAAAATCTCTTGTCAACCCCAAATAAACTTTCTCATTTATTGCAAAGAGTCGCTCCCACCCAATATTGGATATGAGCCGTTGTACTTCATTTTTGATTCCCAGCTTCTCCAACAGACCAGAGTCCAAATAACTCGTAGGAATGTACGAGCATTTTGAAAATAAAGCATAGGTAGGCTTCTGACTAGTGGGAACCCAGATAGGAACATGGGAAATATCCAAAGGAGGTTGGCTGGATGTTTGGCCTGTTGAACTCGAGGCTAGAGTAGAGCTTTTTCTCTTAGGGGCCACTGCACAAAAAGGAAAAACCAAATTCAATGGATTCTATGTGCATCAAACAACAATGGCTTTCAAAATATAGCATCAGTTCAAGCTCATGCCAACAAATTAAAATCAGTCTCCCCATTCCAAATTGAGATTAGAAAAGATGCATCAATGCACTAAGTATTCAAGAAAGTTATATGACATAAATAAGCACAATTCAACAAAAGTGATGATCAAATTCAACATTTAACCAAGAATAACCATTAGCATAAACTCAATAGAAGGTTAAGAGAGTTGCAGCTATTGACAACGAAGGCAAAAATGATCAATGAGAACAAATAGCGCATTTGAACACTATGGCGAATGAATCTCTGCATTTCAAATTGGCCAGAAATTGCAAAATCAGGAAAATCATTCATTAAGACATTTTATCAAACACTTGGTATGTAATAATTTAGCTGACTAAAATTGAAACCCACAGATATTAACAACAATCCAAAACTGCAAGTTGATGCAATAAAAGGTAGAGCAAACAGTTAAAGCCTCACAATTCCCATTTTCAAACAAGAATTTGAATAAAACTTACAACTCAAATCACGCACAAATACACATGCCCTAACTTCCCAACCCAAATTCGTTCATGGTTTCAATGTCAGAGATTGAAATTGAGAAGAGAAACACGAATTGAGAACATCCACAACATTATTTCAGAGCATAATGAGAAGAAAATCCTAAGTGGTTATAGAATTTAGACCTCAATAGCATAGCTATGGAAAAGAACATGAACAGGGAAAAAGAAACGCAAAGAGAAAATAAAGGAAAAGGAAGAATAAAAGGAAAGAGTATAATTACTTACTTTTTGTAGGTTTTCAGAAATCGAAGCCTAAAAGAAAGAATTGATGGTCGAAATAGCAAAAAATTGCAAAATATTCAAGTTTTGAGAGTGAGAAATGTGGTAGGGTGAGAGACAAAACACGAAAAATTGGAAGTTTAAAACAAATTTTCGCAGGGGTCACGGTGGTAATCAACTGGTTGCCACCGTGAGGTACCCAAAATTTTAAATCCAGAATTGAACTGCCTCTTCGTCATGGTGACAACCAAAATCATTGTCACCATGACATATTACAAATTCAAAATAGAATTGAAACTTCAACACGTCACGGTGGTAACAAATTTCATTGCCACCGTGAGGTGTGCAAACATAAAAACAGAATGCAACCCACCTTACGTCACGGTGGTAACCAAATCAATCACCACCGTGACATGCGCACACATCAAACAGAATGCTACTTACCAGTTGGTCACGGTGGCAACCAAGACCATTGCCACCGTGACATACCCAATGTGCCAATCCAGAATGTCTTCCTCATCCGGTCACGGTGACAACCAGATACCTTGTCACCGTGACATGTGCACATTCTAGAATCCATAATGCATTCTCCTCTAGTCACGGTGGTAACCAAATCCATTGCCACCGTGACCACCTGCAAACTCGAAAAATTTTATCAATCACTCAAAACTTCAGCTACTAAAGACTTGAAAATTCTCCCATTAACAACATAATTTCATCACGACAACAAACCACGCAACTTGGACAAAAATAAACAGGTCTAACTACCTAGAGAAAATAACAATAAACACAAAATAACAAAGATGAAGAAGAAGTTCTGCATTTAACAAGTCCGCAGCTGGACTTTTAAATACAGTTAAGGATCTGCAAGGTCGACGATCGCTAAAGCCCCATCATATGTTGATTCAAAATAAGGCTTCACACGATGTCCATTTACCTTGAACTCATTTTCACCCATCGGGTGCTTCAATGTTATCACTCCAAACTGATCAGCTCCCACAACTTCATAAGGCCCCTTCCATCGCGATTTTAACTTTCCAGGAAATAAACGCAACCTGCTATCATATAAAAGAACTTTCATACCTAGAATGAATTCTTTCCTGACTAATTTCTTGTCGTACCATTTCTTTGTGTTTTCCTTATATTTCTCTGTTTGTTGGTACGACCAATAGCGTATCTCTTCCAATTCATTCATCTGGAGAAGTCTCTTCTCACCTGCACTCTTGATATCAAAATTTAAAAACTTGGTTGCCCAATAAGCTTTGTGTTCTAATTCGACTGGGAGATGGCAAGATTTACCAAAAACAAGCTTAAATGGGGATAATACTATAGATGTTTTGAATGCAATTCTGTAAGCCCACAAAGCTTCATCCAACCTTAAATACCAATCCTTTCTAGATGAATTTGCAGTCTTTTCTAGGATGGCCTTAAGTTCCCGATTGGACACTTCAACCTGCCCATTAGCTTGAGCATGATAAGGGGTGGTGACCTTATGCCTAACTCCAAATTTTTTCAATAAAGCCTTGAATTGGTGGTTAACAAAATGTTTACCACCATCACTAATAATTGCTCTAGGGGCTCCAAATCAGGTGAATATATTTTTTCTCAAGAAATCTAGAACAACTTTGGCATCACAAGTTCTAGTGGCTATGGTTTCTACCCATTTACTCACATAGTCCACTGCCACTCAAATATAATCATACCCATAAGAAGCCGGAAAAGGCCCCATAAAGTCTATCCCCCACAAATCAAACAATTCTACCTCAAGCAAATTGGTTAAAGGCATCTCATCTCTCTTAGAAATGTTACCTACTCTTTTGCATCTATCACAGATTTTCACAAAGAATTGCACATCTTTAAACATAGTAGGCCAATAAAAACCAAAGGATAGAATTTCTGATACCGTTCTATTTGGAGCATAGTGTCCACCAGCTTCCCCGCTATGACATGCCTTGATGATCTCTCCCTTCTCCACATCCGAGATACACCTCCTCAGCACTTGATCAGCACACAGGCGAAACAAATAGGGGCATCCCAAATGTAGTGTTTGGCATCTGCTTTTAGCTTCTTCCTTTGCTGCCATGTAAAGTCCTTTGGCATAAATCCTCCTACAAGAAAATTAGCCACATTAGCAAACCAATGAACAGAAAATTCACTTGCAAATAAAGCACAAATATATTCATCAGGGAATAAATCTAAATTTTCTTCTTTTTCAATTTGATCGCTGTCCAATCTCGACAAATGATCCGCTACGAAATTTTTTGCCCCCTTCTTATCTTTGATTTCTAGGTCAAACTCTTGCAATAGGAGCACCCATCTAATCAATCTCGGCTTGGATTCCTTCTTGGCAAACATATGTCGCAAAGCTGCATGGTTTGACCACACCATGATTTTTGCACCCAGCAAATACGGTCTGAACTTTTAAAAAGCATACATGATTGCAAGAAGCTCTTTCTCAGTAGTGGTGTAATTAACCTGTGCTCCTGTCAAGGTGTAACTGGCATAATGAACTGCACAAAATACCTTATCCTGCCGCTGTCCAAGCACTGCCCCTACTGCAAAGTCACTAGCATCACATATTAATTCAAACGGCAAATTCCAATCTGGAGATATAATCACCGGGGCTGAAATGAGATGTTGTTTTAAAGTCTCAAAAGCTAGCATGCACTCACTATCAAAACTAAAAGGAGCATCTTTCATAAGCAAATTGGTCAAGGGTTTAGCAATTTTTGAAAAATCTTTGATAAAATAGCGGTAAAACCCTGCATGTCCTAAGAAACTCCTAATGCCCTTAACACTAGTCGGGGGTGGCAACTTTTTTATTACCTCTACATTGGCCTTATTTACCTCTATCCCTTTTTCAGAAATTTTGTGCCCAAGCACAATGCCTTATCTCACCATAAAGTGGCATTTTTTCCAATTCAAAACTAGGTTGGTCTTTTCACACCTCCCTAGCACTAAATCGAGATGCTCTAAACAACTCTCAAAATTAGCCCCATAAATAGTGAAATCATCCATGAATACCTCCATAAATTTCTCTATGAAGTCATGAAAAATAGCCATCATACACCGCTGAAATGTAGCCGGTGCATTACATAAGCCGAAAGGCATTCTCCTATAGGCGAATGTGCTATAAGGGCAGATAAAAGTTGTTTTCTCTTGGTCTTTTGGGGCTATAGGGATTTGCAAATATCCCGAGTACCCATCTAAAAAACAGTAAAACCTATTGCCAGCTAGCCTCTCTAACATCTGGTCAATAAATGGCAAGGGGAAATGGTCTTTTCTTGTGGCATTGTTCCACCTTCTAAAATCAATACAGACTCTCCACCCCGTAACAGTACGAGTTGGCATCAATTCATTCAGCTCATTCTTAACAAGAGTCATCCCCCCTTCTTAGGCACGCACTGCACTGGGCTAACCCAATTACTGTCAGAAATAGGATAGATAATACCTGAGCCAAGGAGTTTCAGTACCTCCTTCTTCACCACCTCCTACATTGCCGGATTGAGTCTCCTTTGAGATCGAGCTACCGGCTTACACTCCTCCATCGGAATCCGGTGAGCACAGTAACTTGGATCAATTCCTTTCAAATTTCATGTCTCCCATCCGATGGCCTTCTTGTGCTTTTTCAGCACCTCAAGCAGCATCTTTCCCTCAATACCTGTCAACGAAGAAGAAATAATCACTGGCTTTTTCTCATTTTCAAAAAACACATATTTTAAATGAGAAGGAAGAGCTTTAAGTTCAGAATTTGAATCCCCCTTGTGCGGATTAAGCTCTTCTTTCTGTGATTCATCTTCTTCCTCTTCTTTCTCCACGGCTGCTATCACTTCTCCCTTCAACTCTACTTCCACCCTTCATCCTCCAGTGAATGTATCAAACTCACATTCACTGGATCAGCTCCAAACACCTTTTCTTGAACTTCTTGTACACACTCATCCACTGTGTCTACAAAATAGATAGACTCCTCTATATCACTTGACGGATACTTCTGAGCCGTATTCATGTCCACTACCAGCTCTTCATTATTGAACCTTAAGGTAACCGTTTCACCATTTACATCGATTAATGCCTTTGTTGTGTTCAAAAATGGCCTCCCCACAATGAGTGGTACCTTGCGATCCTCTTCCATTTCCATCACCACAAAATCTATCAGGAAAATGAATTTCCCCACTTTCACTAACAAATCTTCAATCACCCCTTTTGGTCTCCTCACCGACCTATCTGCAAGTTGGAGTCTCATTCCCGTCTCCTTGAGCTCTCCAAGATTAAGCTTCCTATAAATAGAATAAGGCATCAAATTTATGCTTACACCCAAATCACATAAAGCATTTCCATTAAAACCTTCACCAATTTCACAAGGTAGAGTGAAACTACCTGGATCCTCCAATTTTTCAGGGATCTTATTCATGATTATAGCACTGCAATTTTCTATGAGCTGCACAGTTCCATGCCCTTCTAATTTCTTTTTATTAGAACATAATTCTTTCATGAATTTAGCATAGTTAGGCATGTGAGCTAAGGCTTCAGCAAATGGTAAATTTATGTGCAATTTCTTAAACATCTCTAGAAACCTAGCTAGTTGCTCATTTTTTTTTCTTCTTAGCCACTGCAGGAAATGGCAGTCTATTAATATCAAGATCCTCTTCTCTAGGATTCACTAGACTTTTACCCTTATCATTTTTTGAGCATTTTCATTAACTTCTATCCTAGAGTTAGGGTTGCTTACCTTCCGTGTCGGCTCCTTTATATCAGATGATGGTGAAGAAATTTTACCTTGGTCCTCTCTCTGTACCACCTCCTTTCCACTTCTCAATGTGATTGCTTTAGCCTCTTCCTTAGGATTCCAGCCCACATTTGAAGGAAAAGTCCCCGGTTGCCTTTGAGACATAGAGTTTGCAAGCTGTCCCACTTGAGTTTCTAAATTTCTCATAGAAGCATCTTGATTCCGGTTCCATTGTTCTTGAGATTTCCACCTTGCTTCTGGGTTAGCCATGAACTATTATTGGCTAGTCACAAATTATTGCTGACTGTTCATGAAGCTAGCTAACATATCTTTAAGATTTGCCTTTTTCTCTTGAACAGGTGGCCTCGGTTGATATCCTGGTTGGTGGTATGATTGAGTTTATGATTGATTAAAACCTTGCCCTTGGTTGTGATGGGATGGATATGGTGTTTGGTATTGAGTGTTTTGGTTGAAGGGAGCTCTTGCTTATGAATAGGACGATGAAGCATTCTGATTTCCATCCTTCCAAGAGAAGTTTGGATGATTTCTCCAACCCGGATTATATGTGTTACTGTAAGGGTCATTCCTTCGGTAATCTCCTACAGCATTTACATCTCCCATTGTTCCACTCTCTTGACTAGATAGCCCACTTTCGTACCGCCCACTTTCGTACCGCCCACTCTCTTGAGAAACAGAGGCTGCATTTTGTACTTTCAAACCACTCATCTCTTTTCGCATTGACTCAATTTGTGCCTTTAGCATCGACACCTCATCCACATTATGTATTCCTTGTCCCTTTGAAACTAATCTAGGATTAGCCCATTGAGCATCATTCGCTGACATTTCATCCAACAGATGGAAATCTTCCTCAGGCATGGTGTGGACAGCTTCTCAACAATCTCCTAAACCTTTTCCAGGCCTCATGAAAAGGCTCCTCACTCATTTGGCCAAAATACTATTGCGGATGTTTGCAATCTTTATAGAAGGGAAGAATCGCACCAAAAACCTTTCTTGTAACTGGTCGCATGATCTGATTGACTGTCTCGGTAACATTTGCAGCCATTCTCTTGCTTTTTCGATCAAAGTAAACGGAAATAATTTTAATCTTACTGAATCAGATGTCACTCCTGGAATCTGGACCGTATGACTAACCTCTAAAAATATGTTCATGTGCTGCGCAGGATCTTCCACTTTTGAACCCGAAAACTGGTTCCTCTGTACCATATTGATGGTTGCTGGTTTAAGTTCAAACTGGACTCCCCTTGGTAGCACAATTATACGATGATCCTCAGTCCATCTCGGTACAACGTAGTCCCTTATAGTCCTCTACCTAGGGACCTCTTCTCTATAATTTCCCGGCATCTCTTCTTGTGCCCTCGGCACTTGTTCATTTTCGGGAGGAAATTCACCAATAGGAGGATTGTTTTCCATGTTGTTATCTCTATTGGCTCTCCTTCGTTGATGTAAAGTCCTCTCGATTTCAGGGTCATAGGGTGCTATTTGTTCTTGTGTCAATCTGCTCATACACCACAACTACCGGAAAAGAATAAACAAAAATAAAAATAAGAAAAAGAAAAACACAGACAAATAATAATCAAAACTCAAAAACAACGCCAGTCCCCGGCAATGGCGCCAAAAACATGACGCGATCTCAGCAAGTGTACTGAATCGGCAAGTAATCTAGTGGGGTAAATTAGGACCCTGAATTATCGTACCCAAGGAACTGTGTGTGCAAGCAATGAAAATTAAGTGTATGCTAAAGAATTCCCAATTGTTTGAATTGATTGAGTTATTTATTGATTAAAAACAAAGAATTTAAATAACTAATATACGCTAGTAGAAATAATCAAATTAAATTGATGTCAACAATTGTAAAAATAAATTGATGGAAAAATTTAACAAGATAAGAATTTAAATTAGACGAACATTGCTCGGGTTCACTTATCCACCCCATACCCAAATGTGAATAAAATTAATCCAAGAACCAATTATGAAAGAAATCGGGATAACCCTCTTAACCCAGGCTTCCTAATCCGGAGTCAGCCACTCTAATTATATGAAATCCCAAATCGGAGTCAGCCACATAACTAGCCTATGCACGGGTCTAAAATCCTAAGTTTTGTTTATTTTCCCAATACAAAGTCAAATAAGCCAAAACTCAAGTATCTCACTCACCATTCTAGTCCTAAATCATAAAATTCTGCACTTCTAGATTCCCAATCAGAGTCATCCAAAAGACACAATAAGAATGATAAGAACTGAATGGAAATAATAATGGCATCCAATCCATACAACTCAATAACCAACAAAGATATATGAAATAAATCATTCATCAAAATTGGAAATTAACTTGAGAAAATAAATCCCATGAATTAACAATAAAAACCAATGAAATAAACCATTCAATCATATATTTAAATTCAAAAGATGTTCAGAATTCACATCATGGATAGGGGATTCAAAGATCCCCCAAACAACTAAAAGACTACTCACGATCCATTACAAAATCAAAAGGAAAGAGGAAAAAATAAACCCAGAAATTCATTAAGGCATAAATCCCAATTGAATACCACATCCTTCGATCTCCTTCTTCAAATCTTCAATGGAGAAAAAATCTGGAAATTCTAATGTAAAAATTGTGTGTTGAAATTAAACTATGTGTTTTAAATTTAAAACTCTTGAATTGCAAATTAATTCTAAAGATAAAAATTGAAAACCTAAATTAAGAACAAGAGAAAAGAAATCCCAAAATTCTAGTTCTAAAACCCTAATATAAAAAATGGCTGCCAAAAATCCGAACTCTCTGCCAAACTGAAAACTTTTCTTTTTATATCTCGAGGGGTCACGGTAGCAACCAAAATGGTTATCACCATGAGGGTGTCAAGGAAGTGAATGTGCCTTGCGAGTAGGATAGGGATCACGGTGGCAACCAGATTTGTTTCCACCGTGAGATGCTCCAATTTCGCTTCTATCTAGGAACTCCCTATGTCACGGTGGTAACCGGATTTCCTTGCCACCTTGAGGTACCTCCTCAATTGATTCTGCCTTGGTGAGAATTATGTCATGGTGACAACCAGATAGGTTGCCACCGTGAGGTACTTCTTGCCTGCATTCTGCCGGATGGATAAATATGTCACGGTGGTAATGACATTGGTTACCACCGTGACCCATAGTATGCCTGCATTCTGATTTTGACTCCTTTGAATGTCACGGTGGTAACCAGATAGGTTGCCACCGTGAGGTACCTAAAAATTTGCTGCACACAAAATTCAAAGTCAATCAAAATATTAACTAAAATGTATAAAAATTCTAATTTCACTAAGATTGACAAAATAAATCTAAAGTAAGCATATCATGACAATAAACACTACTAAACATCCATAAATCATACGAAAATACTATCAAATCTAAATACTAAATTGAAGTTATTAGCATGCATGACTCATGACAGTCCTCTCTTTCTTGGGCGTTTTGGCTACTATCGTGAGCGCGACAGTGACCCTTCTGCCTATCCTTTTTTTCGAAAATTGTTTTCATGTTTTTCTTCACGTGGGTTCTTACTTCTACATGGTACATGATTTTATTTAGGCTTGTATTATATTATGGCCTTTTTAATTAGAAGTTATAATGTGTCTTCATAATTGATCAGTGTATATGTATACATGAATTATCTGATTATACTTGAGTTATATTTTATTGTATAGCAATAATACTAGAGCATAGACGAGTTGTTACTTTTGAACCTGATCAGTCATTTTTGTGGATAGTAAGCATGCTTATTAAGGGTTAAGGAGTGAGTACAGCTGCTACATGTTGGCCCCGTTTGGGTCATTATAAGTCAACCCCGCTTGGGTCTATATGAATTAAGACTCCGGTCTCCCCTTTCTACCTTCGGGTATACATGATTACATGATTCGAGACTTATGTCTCCATATGCTTCCGATATTATTTCCTATCAGTATCAGTAGGACCCATATCCACTAGTTTAGTGAGTACCAGGCTATTTTTATGTTTTTCGATGATGTGGTAATTGGATATACGTTACATGTTTATATATTTGATAAGAGTAATTATGAGGCAATACTTGTAGTTGGACGTTGATGGCTAGTTACTTTATATTCATGAGTATGCATACGTTGAATAGATAATGCTTGTACTTACATGCATATGTAGATGAGATGTTGTAAATGATTCTAGTAGATTGATGTCTGTGTCCTTGACGTTCGTTCGTATGTACTTATGATTGTATGTATTATTATATGATTATACACATGTTGTAAATGTACAACTATATGATGTTAATTATTGGCATGACTGCATAGCAAATTTTTATAGTAGAGGTTGTTATATTATATTGTTTGTATACGTTTCTCTTGGTATTTGTTCCTCCCCAATAAGCATTATCGCTTAGCACGGGTTATTTTCTCGTGTAGGTGGCAGGTTTGGTTTAGAGTCAGGCATCTACAGGTCGATCGCTAGAAGTCTATAGATGGAGTTCCTTTTTGTCGTTTGCTTATATTTTTGTATTGCCATAAGTTTTGTTGATGGATTTTGGTTTTGACAATGTACTTTCTGTAAAGGAACGATTTTGTATATGTATATATTAAAGGTTTACATTTTTATATATGGCTATGTAAAAATTTTATAAACCTCTTTTATAAAACTTGTTTTGTTATATTTATATATATATATGGTTTTGGCATCTTTTCGTTGAGATGCTTTTGCTTCATGCCATGTATGAGAGTATGTATATGTGTTTTATGTGCGTGACGCTCTGGTGTCCTTCCAACGAGGGTAACGGGGTGTCACACCATGCAAACCGAGATGAGGCCAGCAGGACACATGCGATAGAACAGATCGCAATAGGATTGTAGTTAGAGAACACTACATCTCACAGACACCGTGCAAGTCGAGACGAGGCCAACGGGACACATGCGGTAGAACAGATCGTAACAAGGTTGTAGTTAGAGAACACTGCATCACACAGACACCATACAAGCCGAGATGAGGCCAGTGGGACACATGCGATAGAACAGATCACAATAGGGTTGTAGTTAGAGAACATTGCATCTCACAGACATTATGCAAGCCAAGACGAGGCCAGTGGGACACATGCGATAGAACAGATCACAATAGGGTTGTAGTTAGAGAACACTGCATCTCACAAACACCGTGCAAGCCAAAATGAGGCCACCAAGACACTTGTGATAGAATAGATCATAATAGCGTTGTAGTTAGAGAACACTGCATCTCACAGACACCGTGCAAGCCGAGATAAGGCCAGCGGGACATATGCGATAAAATAGATTGCAATGAGGTTGTAGTTAGAGAACACTGCATATCACAGAGACCATGCAAGCTGAGATGAGGCTAGTGGGACACATGTGATAGAACAAATCGCAAGTGGGTTGTAGTTAGACAACACTGCCTCTCATACCAATCAGAAACCGTGCAAGCTGAGATGAGGCTAGCGGGGCACATACAATAAAATACATTGCAATCGAGTTTTTAGTTAGATAACAGTACATCTCACGACACTCAGATACTAGGCAGGCCGAGACGAGGTCAGCAGGAGGAAGGTGGCAAAATGAATCGTCGAAGGGTTGTGGTAAAATACACTACAGATTGGCAGCGAGGGGTCACCAGCTTGAACACACCGCAGAAGGCAAATGGCTACCTCAGGTACGCATCTCTTTCCTTTTTCTCTGAATTTTGGCTCATCTAGGCACTAGTGCACTAGTTTCCCCAAAATTGGGGGCAACTGTAAACACCGGGTTATTCTCTCTAAATTTAAAATTTTTAAATTTAAATTTTAAAAAGATTTGATTTTTAAATTTAAATTTTAAAAAGATTTTATTTTTAAATTTGAATTTTTAAAATGATTAGATTTTGAATTTAATTTCAAAAAGATTTGAATGTTTTTTTATCGTTATCCTCATTTACCTTATAAATAGGAAGCTGAGGATCGAGAAAAGGATTCAGATTTTTCTCTTCTTCTTCCTTTTAAAGGAATTCTCTCTACATTTTCTTTCTCTTGAGTTTTTTTTTCTTCGAATAAATTTCTTCAATTCATACTTTTCATTTCTTCTTTTTCAAAGGAATTCTTTCTTCATTTTCTTTATTTGAGTTTTCTTCTTCAAATAAATTTATTGAGGTTTTAAAAATAAATTCTTCATAAAATAGTCATTTTTGGGTGAAAGAAAATAATTTTTTGTTCTTGATAATTTTTATTTTATTCCATTATTTTTTTTAGCAAGTTTTTTTTCTTGGAATAAAACTCTAATTTTTGTTATTTTCAATTCTAAATTTCAGGATCAATGCAAGGAAATCAATCATCTTTTTCCCTTCATCTAGTTCGAATTCTGAGGGTAAATATTCTCGATTCAATCCTACTTTTCTTTTATTTTCTTTCTATTTTGTTTATTCACAATCATTTTAACAACATGTAGATATTTATATCTATTGTTTATATATTTATTTTATCTCTGATATTTTCTTTTTTTTTTTCATTATTTTTTTCAATGTCCCACTCACGTGTTATTCGTTTTTCTTGTGAGTTTATTTATTTCTAATGAATATAGGGCGCTGGGAAGGGGAGCCCACTAGGATTATCCGAGTACGCCAATTTGGTTCGTTTTCTTTACCCTATTTTCTTTTAGTTTATTTTTATTTCCAATTTATTATAAATATTATTTTGAGCTTGCTAAAGTAAAAATGGCTAAGCTTTTCTACAAATAAATGAGATTCTTCGAATAAAATGGGACCAATGTCCTAGTTTTTCCATCTAAATAAAATTGTCACTTTAAATTATTTTTATAAATATGCATGCCAAGACCAATGTCTTCATCCTTAATAAATCTCTCGCTTTGTGTATGTTTCCCTTTTCTGCTCATTTATAATAGGGGTTGTATTTCGCCCCTAGTTTTATTGCAATTTATTGGGCTTTTATTTACCTTATTTTAACCTTGCTTTTATTTATCACTTTTACTACGTGAATGATTTAAACTTTAATTAATGCATTAAATTGTATGAGAAAAGGAATGAAATATTAAATTCAAAACTCAATTATAATTTAACAAAGGTCTGAACAAATGGGAAGTCCCGAACCATCTCTGGTCTGAGGATCAATGAGGTTAGAGGACCATCTCAATGTTCTATTGGGGTGGGGTCTCCAAAATATCTCTTATTGCCCAAAATAGGCACAATTTTCATTGTCTTAGGCTCTACAAGATTAGATGATCTTTCCAGTGTTTTATTGGAAAGAGGTGTCCAAAATATCTCTAGCTTGCCCAAAATAGACGTATATGCATCGTCTTAGGCTTCATGAGATTAGACGATTCTCCCAATGTTCTATTGGAAGGAGGTTTCCAAAATATCTCTGATTGCCCAAAATAGACACACATGCGTTGTTTTAGGCTCAGTGAGGCTAAACGACCTTTCCCAATGTTCCATTGGGTGGCGACTCTAAAACACCTCCTTGTTGCCCAAAATAGACGCCCTTGCAAATCTCTTACAAGTTTCATAAACCTCTCTCGAAAGCCCTAAAAGCAGGCTTTTGGGGCCTCCCAGAGTTCAGCGTGCATCACAATCTCAGTCCTTTTTAGTCCTTCTATTGAGTCCATGATACCAATCCACCACTGGACCCATCAAGTTCAAGCAGAAATATTCTATCTTCTGCCTTTTCGTCAGCGTTGTACCCTTCATCACTAATGAGTACTGCTTCACATGTGCTGCTGGGTCTGAGGTGCCTTCAAACTTTTGCATGTCAAGCATCTTAAAATTCTGGGGAACTAGATCTTCGCTCTCTAGCTCCTTGTCCTCAGGGTTCATGCCTCTTCCCGCTGTCAGCAAGCGAGTCATCAATTTGAACCTCTCCTCCATCTTTCTCCACATGGCCTCCTCTAGCTTAAGGGCCTTGCCTCTTATCATAATTGGCTCCCCTTGCTCTTTCGCACCCAAGTCACTCTCAGGTCTAGGAGCTTCTCTAAGCTCCATATGTGCTGGCACTCTCGGCTCAACTATAGGTGGGTCAACTACCGCAGGGAGATCCTCTCAAACAGGCCCTTGTTCATCTTGCCCCCCAGCTGTAGCAATAGGTTTTTGCCCAGCAAGTGGCGCTAAAGTAGTAGCAAGGTTGCCCATCATTGCCATCATTCTGGCCTCAAACTCTACCATTATCGTTCCCACCTCCTCGGCGATCATTGCATGGGTTGCACTAAATTTACCCAACGGGTTAGCCATACCTTTTTCGGCTAATGATTATGAGGAAAATATTTCACTACCTTCTTAGAGTGAATCTGAGCTCTGATCTGACACCAGGTCTAGTAATCTAAAGAGTGGAATCCTTCTTAACCTACTTTCGGCACCTCTAAATCACCTGGATGAATCTATGATGGCTGCAGAATACACCTCGTTAGGATGATGCATGAATTAAATGCAATGCATGGTCATGCTGATGTAGCATAGACAAACACATGCAAGCAGATATATCCTTCCAACCTCATCTCTTCCACACACGAGGTAGTGTAGTCTCTTTCCTAAGTAGGCTTTATACAAGGGTTAACAGGGAATCCATTGGATGCGTGTAGTGCACGGTGGAAAATTGGCAGCATAACATCTCTCGCCTAATGTACATACGTATGGGTTTTTGGTCATTATGTGTTTAAACATTTCAACTAAATTAAGATGGGCCCACCGGGGCATAAAAGCCTTGGATGAAAGACCATTTAACTTAACTGATTTTTTACATATATAATAGCCCACGTAGCAAGCACGGTATTACTGTACATTTCACCTAGTGGAAGTATCTATTGCCATTACATGAGCTTTTACTAAAGGTGATGATACTTTAGGGCTACCTGTTATGCACCCCAAACCCCGGGGCACCCCAAAAACCCGCTTTTAGGGTTTTCAAGATGAGGTTTATAAGAACTTGTAAGAAACTACAAGTGCCTCCATTTCGGGCAACAAGGATGTTTCATTGAGTCGCCACCCAATAGAACATTGGAAAAGTTCGTCTAGCCATAGTGAGCCTAAGACAGTGCTGTTGTTCCATTATAGGCAAGTCGGAGGTGTCTTAGAGGCTTCCACCCTAATGATAGGATAGTCCTCTAGCCTCATACTTGGGCAAATCAGAGGTGTTTTGGAGGCATCCACCCTAATAAATTACAAAAAAACTAGGGGCAGAATACAACCCCCATTATAAATTGCAAGCGATTCATACATAAATCGGGATATAAATTAAGAGTGAGGACATTGGTCCTCGCATGCATATTTATTGCAAAAATGGTTTTGAGGCATCAATTTTATTTGCTAAAAAAATAGGACATTGGTCCTCAATTTACAAAAGATCCCAATTTAATTAATAAAAAACATTTAACCATTTTACATTAACGAGATAATATAAGAAGAAAATTATTCATAATAATGATATGAATTAAATAAAAAGGGGATAGACTCTAGAAAGTGAACCCGGGAGGAGACCCTTAGGTCTTTGCAGTAGCTTCTACATCAAATAGCCCTAAATTCACCAAACAAGTAAAAAATAAAACTCATAAAAATAAAGAATATGTTAGTGTAAAATTAAAAAATAAGAATAAATATGAAATCAAATGATAAAGAAGAAAATGGAGGAAATTACATGAGAAAAATATTAGAAACAAAAGAAGAAAAAGAAAAGGAGTAAAATGGGGAAAGGAGGCATAGGAACAGCCCAAAGCGCGTGATGGACGGGCGTCCTTAGGAACGACAGACAGACGTAAGGGCAACCCTCGACAAGTGTCGGTGGTCTTTGTGGCCGTCGGTCGCCTCTGTTCCCGAAAATAAACTCAAAATTGAAAATTCTTTTTGTTTTAATTTGAATAAAAAAGGATTTTTGTTGCAAGAAATCACCAAAAATAATTGAATTCAGAGTAATAGGTCCAGAATGTTTACCCTTGGATTTTTACCTCATGAAGGTGAACGTTGCAAGATTTTGACTCCTCGAGTTCTATAAGGATCGGATTATGATCACGCGATCGGGAGAGATTTTTTGTTGCAAAAATCTCACTTTGAAGAATAAACCAAGAGAAGGAAATTATTTTCTCTTTCTTAAAATTTTAACAGCGATGAATGTCTGAATTAGCTAGATTGATGAAAATGAATGGATCTCGTTTCCTTGGATTAGCGTAATTCGAGAATAAAATAAAATAAAAGAATAAGAAATTTTGAAAGAAAATTCTTTTTTATAGAAATTAAAACTGAAATCCTCTGTGGAAAAATGCTAGCTTTAATTTCCTAGTTAAAGTTTTCTAATCCATAGTTTTTAGCAAAATTTCCAACCTTAAAAACTGAATCCCGTTCGCCTATTTATAGATTTAGGAAGAAATTCCAAATAAGTTTAAATTTTAAACTTAGATTTGAAGAGGATTTTCCGAAATCAAATAAAAACTGAAAGATATTCAGAATATTTCAAAATCAAATCCAATCTTTTAAAAATATTTGAAAAGATTTTGGAGATTTAAAATATATTTTGTGTATTTTGTAAATCTTTCAAATCTCACCCAAAATTCGGCGGCTAAGGCTGCCAAATCAACGACCGACGGGCGTCGGTGGATGACTGACGGCAATTGGCGGAAAGGGCAACAGCGATCATTTGATAGGCGACCTTACACGTGGCATAACAACGACTCGCGGGGCGTTGCTCGACCGAGCAACGGGCACCGCTCTGGTCGAGTGACGGGCATCGCTCAAGCGAGCAACAAGCACCACTCGGATCGAGCGACAGGCACCGCTCAAACGAGCGACGGGCACTCCCCAGATCGACAGCCGACACTCGACAACGAGCGACGGGCCAATTGTGCAAGTGACGGGCTATACTACCATAGACGGGCAGCCTGTCTATGGACAAAATTCCAATTTTCAAGGTTTTGACTCTCTGAAATCTCTCGTTCACCTATAAAACTTCCGATCCTCATAAAACTTGAAATGAGCACCCACAACTCATCACTTGTGCGAAACCAATATTAGCTTCTTCATCGGGTAACTCTGATCTAGACTGCCTCAGGACTCGGTGTCTACAGTTGCCCCCAATTTTTGGAAAACTAGTACACTGGTGTGTAGATGAGCCAAAATTCAGAGGAGAAAGGAAGAAATGTGTACCTGAGGCAGTCCTTAGCTTCTCGAAGTTGTGTGGTAGCAAGTGGTCTCTCGTCTCCTTTCGGTGGGCCTCATCTCGATCTGCTCAGTAACTGAGAGTCGCGGGAGGCAGTGTTATTCAACTGCAACCCATTTGCAATTTATTCTATTGTAGGTATACTGCTAGCCTCGTCTCGACTTGCATGGTGCGAGGTGCAGTATTATCCAACTGCAACCACATTGCAATTTTTCTCCCTGGCCTTATCTCGGCTTATATAGTTTGAGGAGTAGTGTTCTCTATCTATAACTCAGTTGTGATCTGTTCTATTGCGTGTGCCCCGCTGGCCTCATCTCGGCTTGCACGATGTCTGTGGGATGCGATATTCTCTAACCACAGTTATGTTGCGATCTGTTCTATTGCATGTGCCCCGCTGTCCTTATCTCAGCATGCACGGTGGCTGGTATGTCTTGCTGGCCTCATCTTAACTTGCATGGCATCTGTGAGACGCAGTACTTTCTGACTACAACCTCTGTTTTTGATATGTTCTATCGCTGGTGTCCCGCTAGCCTCATCCTGGCCTGTACGGAGTCTGTGAGATGCAGTGTTCTCTAATTATAACCTCTGTTTGCGATCTGTTCTATCGTTGTGTCCTGCTGGGCTCATCTTGGCTTGCATGGTGTGAGATGCAGTATTCTCTAACTGCAGCTCTGTTACAATTTGTTTTATCGAATGTGTTGTCCTGGTCTCATCTCGGCTTGCACGGTGTGAAATCTCATGGGTGGTAATGTTCTCTGACCACAACCCACTTGCAACTTGTTCTGTTGCTAGTGTCCCACTGGCCTCCTCACGGCTTACACGGAATTTGAATGATTTCATCGTTGACCATCTTCGAGTCAGTGTGAATTCATGTTCCTGTGTTATAAAGGTTTTGATCAATTCATTGCGAGTTTATTTGTTTGTTATCTCATAAACAATTTTCGGGTTGTTATTATCTTGTTGTTTTTTTTTTTATTTTCTTCCATCTACCATGTTATCAAATGTTAGGAAATCATAAGTAACATGTTAACTTGGCAAATATTGTCATAGCCGGACATATACCCTAAAAGAATTAATCTGAATTGGCATGTGCGTGTGAATTAAATGCGAGGTTTGGATTAAATTGAAATAAAGGCTGGACTTGATTGAAAGTTGAGTGGATAGTTTAGCGGCTAATTGGTATATTTACGAGATTTAGTTAGGAATGGTTTAAGGGCTGATTAGGTCACTTAATGATGGTTTAATTAGGAATAAAATAATATAAGAATAAGTTGGTGGAGGCTGATTTTGTGAGTGGAATCCGTGTGGCTTCTTGAGAGTAAGCCACCTCCACTTTTGCATACATAAGTCTCTTGAGGAGGGTAATGACCCATTTGTGAGGATTGAGTCATTTTCTGTGTTTTTTACCTCCTCTTACTGTGTGAGTAGTTCCTTTAGTCTCTAAATCAAATTGCATAATTGTTAAGAAGTTCAAGTTGTTAAGTTGCTCAAGAGTTAAGTTGTTGGACTTAAGAGGTAAGTGATTATGAATGCTTGTTCTCATTTTCAACTTTCTTCTTGGTTTTGATTTGGTATTGGAATGAGAATTAATGGATTATGTTCAATTCTGGAATTGGACTAGTTTTGCTAGCTGAAGAAGTGAAGAAGGATAAAGGGAAAGCTATAATCGGAGAGCCGAGCGTTCGTCGAGATTAGGAGCTAAGGCGACAAGGTTTGGGAACAAACCCTAGTTGTATAACTATGAAAATTGTGGTGCTTGAATATGAATTTGGTATGAATCATGTGTATATGAGAAGTAATGGCGTTGAGGATGAAATTGTATGGCTAGGTTTAATATTGGATGTGGAGATATGCTTTGTGAAAATGTTGTTTGAGAATATGTATGCTCTATGTATAATGAATATGATTATGATTTACGCTATGAGTGAATGCTAATGTCAAGATGGAAATCAGGTATGTGCCAATTAGGTATGTGGTTGATGAATTGGATTAATTTGTTAAAAAGGAAAATGGGTTGGAAGTCCTTGAAAGGAGATGGGAATAGAATGTGGAATTGGAAATCTTGCATGGGTCACGGTGACAGTCAAATTGATTGTGACCGTGAGGTATGCTCGAATTCTGTTCTACCTAGCTGAATTGGGTATGTTACGGTGACAACCAAAATGGTTGTGACCGTGAGGTACCCAAGGAAGCATTCTGCGCTACAAAAATATGATATGTAACGGTGATAATCAAATTGATTGTGACCGTGACATACCCTCAAGTAGCATTCTGCCAAGAATTGGGAACATGTCACGGTGGTAATCAAATTGATTGTGACCGTGACCTGTCCTCAATTTGCATTCTGTTTTGGACTTCAACATGTCACGATGACAACCAAATTTTTTGTGACCGTGACCTACCCTATTTTTGCAGTATACCCCTAATGTGTTTGGCCTTTCAAATGGCAAGGCTTTGAGCTAAAATGAAGGACATTATGAGTAAGTATTATGTGTGTATTAGGTAATGTACATTTGCATACTACATGATGATTCTTGAATGCAATCAAATATGTGATTATTAACTATGAAGAATGAGTTTGGAAACATATTGAGTATGCAAGTGAAATGTATAGCTATGTGCTAATGTGAATGTGTAGAGTGAATGTGATGTTAGCTATCAACATAAGTGATGTGAAAAGTGATCAATGTGAATTGAATAATCTGTTTAACAACTTAAGCCTGCGAGTCAACTAGTGGATAGTTAGGCATGCCTATAAGGTCAAGTGCTGCAGCCCCATGCGTTAAATGTGTCTGATTCTATGGGAATCACAATGCGAAAACAATGTGAATAATCCTTACTGGATTTTATTATAAGTGGATTGATATTTTGTACCTGAGGGTACTAATGCGTAAATGTAATCTCGATGAGATTCTAGTACTTGAGTGGTACCAATGCGATACCCGTTATCTGCGTCTCTGGTTTGCATGCTAATCAACTAATTAATAAGTGGAAATGATGGTGACACAGTATGGTATGTGATGTGAATATGTGATACATGATTGGTGCTTTATGATTGAATATAGTAATGAACAATGTTATGCATGAAACGGAATTGGATGAAGTGATTCTTAATTAGCATGATTGTTGACATGCAATGTGTGGTAATTATATCTGTGTGTAGAATTACTTGTTATATGTGTTCTCCACTAAGCGTTATCGCTTAGCACAGGTTTACTCTAATCCGTGAAGGTACGGACAAGAGGTGGCCGTAGGACGCACCCATATATCGACGGTCAAAAATAGGAAGTGGATAGCGTAGGTTTTGGGGTTTGTTACTATGAAATTTTGTATAGACTTTTTGTATAATTATTATGTGTATCAAATATGTAAAGGCATGTAATAATGAGATAACTAAGAATAGTAGCGAACAGTTGTATAAGTATGTATAATGTATGATCGTATGTGATGAAATCTTTTTGCTTGGGTTTCCATAAGGTTATACATGTGTTCTGTTGTGTGTGCACAACCTTCTCTAACTAAGACTAGCTAAGCTAGTCTGACGTGGGGAAAGGGCATCACAAGTTGTGGTATCAGAGCTTTAGGTTTAGTCTTTTCTGGGAGATTGTTTAGCTAGATTGTGTTTAGTGTTATTGACCTGATGCGGACGTCCTTGTTTGATTTGTGTAATCAGCAATGGATCCTGATCGCAATACTAGAGAAGAGACAGCTGAAAGTGTGAATCCTCTAAAAGTAGAAATAACGGAGTCTGGTCAATCTCGGCCTGCTAGCTTTGGGAATGTTATTCCAGAGGGTCCTATAGAAACTCTAATGAAAATGTCGCTAGATATGGCAAGGGTTATGGAACGCATGACTGCACCATAAGCACCATTGGAAACTCTGAGGAAACATGGGGCAGAAGAATTCCAAGGTACTAGTATGGATAAGTCTGAAAAGGCAGAGTACTGGCTGGAAAAGGTACAGACGATTTTGGGAGAGATCAAGTGTCCTTTAGGGCAGCAAGTGGAGTGTGTGGTGTCGCTGCTTCAGGGTGCAGCATACGACTGGTGGATGCTAGTTCTACAGAATCCGATTCTTCCTAATCCTATTACTTGGGAGTTCTTTGAAAAGGAGATCAGGAACAAGTTTGTGACGAAAGCTCACAAAGAGGCCAACTGGAAGCAGTTCTTGAATTTAAGACAGAGAGTTATGACAGTAGCGAATTATGAGAAGGAATTCTGTCATTTGAGCAAGTCTGTGCCAAAAGGTGTTTTAACTGCGGAGTTTCGATGTCAGCAGTTTAAAGAGGGATTGAATGAGGAAATCAAGGCATTGTTGGTTTCATTGACTACTAAGCAGAATGTGAGTTATTACCGGATAGTTCAGGCGGCAATGAGAGCAGAGAGATCCTTGGGAGCTCAATGAGACAGGTTACAACGAAGAAATGCGCATAGAGGTGGGTCTCATGGGGGTAAAAGATCTAGAGAGTCTCCTATGTCACCACCTACAGAATTAGTATTCAGTTCTGCAGCGAGAGGTAAGAAGTGTGGTGCTCCTACAGCATCTAGTTCTTGGAGAGGAACATCTAGTAACATAAGTGAGGTACATGAGTGTCCTCACTGTGGTAAGAGGCATAGAGGAGAATGCTGGAGAGTGATGGGTGCTTGTTTTAGATGTGGAAGCACTGAGCATTTCCTTGCTAACTGTCCGAATGCTTATGAGACGTTAGGCAATCAGTAAGAGCAGAGCAGGGGTGGTTCGAATTTGCCTTCTGCTAATAGAAGAAGAGGAAGAGGACGTGGCAGAGGTAACCAGTCTAGAGGTGCAGCAGATTCTGAGATTGTGGATAGGCCTAATGCGGAACCAGTGTGGGCTTATGCAATGAAGGCACGAGAGGATCAAGATGCGCCTGAGGTGATAGCAGGTACTTTTCTACTTTATGATGTGGAAATGTTTGCACTTATAGATCCTGGTTCAACTCATTCTTATGTGTGTGCTAAAAAGTTATGTGAAAGGATGCCTAAAGCGGAATATTTAAAATATGATATATGTGTATCTAGTCCTTTGGGAAATAGTGTGAATGTGAATAAGGTGTATAGAGATTGTGCACTAGAAGTTCAGGGTAGTGTGTTCCCAGTATATTTAATTGAGCTGCCTTTTGATGAATTTGATATAATCCTGGGTATAGATTAGTTGACTAAGTACAATGCAGTGGTTAAGTGTAAAAGAAAGATTTTGATACTCAGTAATGGTAAGGGTAATATAGTGATAGTAAAGGGAGTCGGTCCGAATTCCCTTGTGAATGTGGTTTCAGCAATGCAAGCGTATCGATGCATGAGGAAAGGGTGTGAAGCATACCTGGCTTTGGTGTTGGACAACAAGAAGGAACATATGAAAGTACAGGATATACCTGTGGTAAGAGAGTTCTTTGATGTGTTCCCAGATGAATTGAGTGGTGTACCACCAATAAGAGAGGTGGAATTGTCCATTGAGGTTGTATATGGATCAGCGCCGGTGTCTAAAGCGCCCTACAGGATGGCCCCGACTGAATTGAAGGAGTTAAAGTCACAGTTGCAAGAATTACTAGATAGGGGGTTCATTAGACCTATTGTGTCTCCTTGGGGAGCACCGGTCTTATTTGTAAAGAAGAAGGATGGTACCATGCGAATGTGTATTGACTATCGGCAGTTGAACAAAGTGACAGTAAAGAATCGGTACCCTCTACCGCGAATTGAGGACTTGTTTGATCAGTTAAGAGGAGCAGGTGTGTTCTCAAAAATTGATTTGCGTTCTGGGTACTATCAATTGCAAGTAAAGAAAGAAGATATACCCAAAACTGCATTTAGAACCCGATATGGGCATTATGAGTTTCTGGTGATGCCTTTTGGGCTAACTAATGCGCCTGCTGCATTTATGGATTTGATGAATCGGGTGTTTAGACCGTATTTGGATCAATTTGTGGTAGTGTTTATAGATGATATTCTGGTTTATTTAAGGAATGAGACGGAGCATGAGCAGCATTTGAGAATTGTGCTTCAGACGTTGCGGGAGCATCAACCGTTTGCCAAACTGAGTAAATGCGATTTTCGTTGTGAGAGGTATCTTTTCTGGGTCATGTGATATCTTCTAAAGGTATTAAAGTGGATTCAGCTAAGATAGAAGCGATTGTGAATTGGAAGCCACCTAAGAATGTGCTTGAAATTCGTAGTTTCTTGGGGTTGGCTGGATACTATAGGAGGTTTGTGAAAGGGTTTTCAGTTTTAGCTTCTCCACTGACAAGGTTATTGCGAAAGGGAGTTAGGTATGAATGGTCAGAAAAGTGTCAGTATAGTTTTGACCAGTTAAAGAGGATGCTAGTCGAAGCACCGATTCTTACACAGCCTATGATTGGTAAAGAGTATGTTCTGTACACCGATGCCTCAGGAATAGGGTTGGGTTGTGTATTGATGCAAGATGGAAAGGTGGTAGCGTATGCATCAAGGCAATTGAAACCACATGAGAAAAATTATCCAACTCATCACTTGGAATTGGCAGCAGTAGTGTTCGCTTTAAAGATTTGGCAACATTACTTGTATGGTGAGAAGTGTAGAATTTACACCGATCACAAGAGTTTGAAATATCTGTTTACTCAGAAAGAATTGAATCTGAGACAGCGAAGATGGCTCGAGCTGTTTAAAGATTATGATTGTATTGTGGATTATCACCCGGGAAAAGCTAATGTAGTGGCTGATGCATTGAGCAGGAAATCTATTTCTGTATTACAGTTGAAGCAGATTAAATGGAGAATCTCTGCAGATGGAGCTTTGCTAGCACAGTTGAAAGCGAGACCGATCTTGAGAGATGAATTAATAGCTTTGGAAGAGTCTGCAGGTTGCCCTGGGTACAAAATTGAACTTCAGTACTGCTTTCCATCCACAAACCGATGGACAATCGGAAAGACTTATCCAGGTTCTGGAAGATTTGATGTGAGCATGTGTATTGGATTTCTCTAAGAGTTGGGATAAGTATCTTCCACTTATGGAATTTGCTTATAACAACAGTTATCAGACTAGTATTGGCATGGCACCGTATGAAGCTTTGTACGGAAGGAAATGTCGCACACCGATTTGTTGGATGGAATTGAATGAAGGCAGAGTCATTGGGCCAGATTTGGTTCGTGATACAAAAGAGAAAGCAAGGCTTAATCAGCAAAGGCTAAAGGCAGCTAGTGATAGACTGAAGTCCTATGCGGATTTGAAGCGAAGAGATGTTGAATTTGAAGTGGGTGACAAAGTGTTTTTAAAAGTATCTCCTTGGAGGAAGGTACTGAGGTTTGGCAAGTAAGGAAAACTGAGTCCGAGGTTTATTAGACCATATGAAGTTCTGGAAAGAGTGGGCCTTGTAGCATATCGATTGGCATTGCCTCCGGCATTAACTAAGCTTCATGATGTGTTTCATGTGTCCATGCTGAGAAGATACAGGTCAGATGAATCTCATGTGTTGCCTGTGCAAGAGGTGGAAGTTCAGCCAGACTTCACCTATGACGAGAAGCCAAAAGCGATACTTGCAAGGGAGGTGAGATAGCTTTGGAATAAGCAGATACCGCTTGTGAAAGTGCTCTGGCAGCATCATGGTGTTGAGGAGGCAACCTGGGAACCAGAGGCTGCTATGCGAGAGCAACACCCGCAGTTGTTTATCAGTGTGAATTCATGTTCCTGTGTTATAAAGGTTTTGATCAATTCATTGCGAGTTTATTTGTTTGTTATCTCATAAACAATTTTCGGGTTGTTATTATCTTGTTGTTTTTTTTTTTATTTTCTTCCATCTACCATGTTATCAAATGTTAGGAAATCATAAGTAAGATGTTAACTTGGCAAATATTGTCATAGCCGGACATGTACCCTAAAAGAATTAATCTGAATTGGCATGTGCGTGTGAATTAAATGCGAGGTTTGGATTAAATTGAAATAAAGGCTGGACTTGATTGAAAGTTGAGTGGATAGTTTAGCGGCTAATTGGTATATTTACGAGATTTAGTTAGGAATGGTTTAAGGGCTGATTAGGTCACTTAATGATGGTTTAATTAGGAATAAAATAATATAAGAATCAGTTGGTGGAGGCTGATTTTGTGAGTGGAATCCGTGTGGCTTCTTGAGAGTAAGCCACCTCCACTTTTGCATACATAAGTCTCTTGAGGAGGGTAATGACCCATTTGTGAGGATTGAGTCATTTGCTGTGTTTTCTACCTCCTCTTGCCGTGTGAGTAGTTCCTTTAGTCTCTAAATCAAATTGCATAATTGTTAAGAAGTTCAAGTTGTTAAGTTACTCAAGAGTTAAGTTGTTGGACTTAAGAGGTAAGTGATTATGAATGCTTGTTCTCATCTTCTACTCTTCTTCTTGGTTTTGATTTGGTATTGGAATGAGAATTGATGGATTATGTTCAATTCTGGAATTGGACTAGTTTTGCTAGCTGAATAAGTGAAGAAGGATAAAGGGAAAGCTATAATCGGAGAGCCGAGCGTTCGTCGAGATTAGGAGCTAAGGCGACAAGGTTTGGGAACAAACCCTAGTTGTATAACTATGAAAATTGTGTTGCTTGAATATGAATTTTGTATGAATGATGTGTATATGAGAAGTAATGGCCTTGAGGATGAAAATGTGTGGCTAGGTTTAATATTGGATGTGGAGATATGCTTTGTGAAAATGTTGTTTGAGAATATGTATGCTATGTGTATAATGAATATGATTATGATTTACGCTATGAGTGAATGCCAATGTCAAGATGGAAATTAGGTATGTGCCAATTGGGTATGTGGTTGATGAATTGGGTTAATTTGTTAAAAAGGAAAATGTGTTGGAAGTCCTTGAAAGGAGATGGGAATAGAATGTCGAATTGGAAATCTTGCATGGGTCACGGTGACAATCAAATTGATTGTGACCGTGAGGTATGCTGGAATTCTGTTCTGCCTAGCTGAATTGGGTATGTCACGGTGACAACCAAAATGGTTGTGACCGTGAGGTACCCAAGCCCTACAAAAATATAATATGTCACGGTGACAAGCAAATTGATTGTGACCGTGACATACCCTCAAGTAGCATTCTGCCGAGAATTGGGAACATGTCACGGTGGCAATCAAATTGATTGTGACCGTGACCTGTCCTCAATTTGCATTCTGTTTTGGACTTCAACATGTCACGGTGACAACCAAATTGGTTGTGACCATGACCTACCCTGTTTTGGCAATATACCCCTAATGTGTTTGGCCTTTCAAATGGTAAGGCTTTGAATTGAAATGAAGGACATTATGAGTAAGTATTATGTGTGTATTAGGTAATGTACATTTGCATACTACATGATGATTCTTGAATGCAATCAAATATGTGATTATTAACTATGAAGAATGAGTTTGGAAACATATCGAGTATGCAAGTGAAATGTATAGCTATGTGCTAATGCGAATGTGTAGAGTGAATCTGATGTTAGCTATCAACATATGTGATGTGAAAAGTGATCAATGTGAATTGAATAATATGTTTAACAACTTAAGCCTGCGAGTCAAGTAGTGGATAGTTAGGCATGCCTATAAAGGCAAGTGCTGTAGCCCGTTAAATGTGTTTGATTCCATGGGAATCACAATGCGAAAACAATGTGAATAATCCTTGCTGGATTTTATTATAAGTGGATTGATATTTTGTACCTGAGGGTACTAATGCGTAAATGTAATCTCGATGAGATTCTAGTACCTGAGTGGTACCAATGCGATACCCGTTATCCGCGTCTCTGGTTTGCAGGCTAATCAACTAATTAATAAGTGGAAATGATGGTGACACAGTATGGTATGTGATGTCAATATGTGAATATATGATTGGTGCTTTATGATTGAATATAGTAATGAACAATGTTTTGCATGAAATGGAATTGGATGAAATGATTCTTAATTAGCATGATTGTTGACATGCAATGTGTGGTAATTATATCTGTGTGTAGAATTACTTATTATATGTGTTCCCCACTAAGCGTTATCGCTTAGCACGGGTTTACTCTAATCCGTGCAGGTACGGACAAGAGGTGGCCGTAGGACGCACCCGCTTATTGACGGTCAACAATAGGAAGTGGATAGTGTAGGTTTTGGGGTTTGTTACAAGGAAATTTTGTATAGACTTTTTGTATAATTATTATGTGTATCAGATATATAAAGGCATGTAATAATGAGATAACTAAGAATAGTAGGAAACAGTTGTATAAGTATGTATGATGTATGATCATATGTGATGAAATCTTTTTGTTTGGGTTTCCATAAGGTTATGCATGTGTTCTGTTGTGTGTGCACGACCTTCTCTAACTAAGACTAGCTAAGCTAGTCTGACGTGGGGAAAGGGCGTCACAAATATACAGGCTGAAATATAGATTTGACAAAATTTAAGCATAAATGTTCTACTAATGGAAAATATACTTTGTACAAAAATACAATGAAATACAATAAGGATAAAACTCCCTGAACAGACTATAAGGGGCGGTAATTTGAGGTGTCATCCGGGTCCTCCTTATCATCCGACACATGCACTGGCTGGCTCTATGATATGGATGCCGATGGCCGGGCCCTAGACGTTGAGGGTCGACTAGGCGGTGCTGGCGCTAGGGGTCTGAACGCGGCCTGGGAGATAAGAGGGGCTTCAATCGGTGCAGCCACGAGCTGTGCTCTTGCAGGGTCCACCTGCTGGAACTGTACCTATGCATAGCCATCCAGGAAAGGCTGGGCGCACACTCCCATGAACTCCAAGGTGTCTTTGACTACCCGTCCCAAATCCTTGAATCTGCTAGACATCGTCAGGGTCTGATCTCGGGTTGCACTCTTGATGCCCCCTAGTGTAGACTCTTTCTGCTCTCTAAATTCTCTGATAGACTGGGAGATGGGTGGAATGGCTCCCTCCAGCACCCCCACTCTGAATATGAGGGAATTGACAGAATCGTTTAACATCTGGACAGCTGCATCCACCCTCTCGGCCGCAGTACCATGGGAAGCAGTCAAATCTTATCGCAGGTCCTCCATGAGCCTGGCCTCGTCTCGGATGACCCTCTCCTGCTGGTTCAGTCTCTCTAGTATGGCCCGGTCTTGCTCCTCATACTGCCCAATCCGCTTGAGGAGGACCCTATCTCCCTCCTCCTGCTGCCCAATCTGCTCAAGGTGGACCCTGTCTCTCTCCTCCTGCCCGCGCTCCATGGCGGCAAGGATAGAGGTCATGGCTGCTATCAGATTTGGCTGGGCTAGCTGTGGTGCTGGTGCTGGGGGCACTGACTCAGCCAGATGGTCTGGAGGTGGCGCGGTGGAAGCGGATGCCCCTGGGTGCCCTACTCAGCTGTAAGTGTGAAATCTAGCTGTATCCTGAGGCGTCAACCTTTGTACCTGTGCCGGAGACAGAGGAGGGCTCTGCACCCTTTGTGCTGGGGGAGTGGCAAACAACTCATCCATGGTAAACTCGATCCCCATATCGACGGGAGTCTAAGGCTATCCCTCCTCTAATAGTGGCTGCTATGGAGGCGGTCCCTCTTGAAACCCAGGCTGTTGGGGAGGCTGGCCCTCCTGAAACTCTACCTGCGGAGGAGGCTACTCCTCCTGAAACTCTGCCTGTTGAGGAGGCTGCTCCTCCATCTGGGGCTCCCCTGCCGGCTGAAGTGAAGGGAGGCCTAGAGCCCATCTGGTCTCATGGATCGAGCGCAGTCTATACTCCTCGGGCTGGCCTGGTAGCTGAACTATCATCCCCATGGTGAGAGCTGATGACGCATCTACATATATACTTTCCTCCAGTGCGGGCTCGACACTGTCTGGGATAGCTCCTAGACTCAGCAATAACTGGGTCACCAGCCCTCCTGTGTATACCACCGGGACTGCCCACCTGGATACTCTGACCATATTGGCCATGATCTCGTGGCTGATACTCAGATGGCGACCTGCGACCATCGCCCATAAGCCCCAGATCTCTGCCCCACTCACTGACCCAGGATTACCTGCCCGTCCCAAGTATGAGCTGGAAAGTACTCGGTCGATGTATTTGAGAGCTTGTGATACCAGTACCATGCTCTTCGCTGTATCATGGTCATATGGCACTCCTAGCATGACGATCATCTCCCATTGCTGTCTCCTGACGGCCCTCTCGGGTACTATAAAATCTGGCTTGATCGGCAATCCCATCGCCTCTACAAACCTCTGTCTGGTGATGCTGTACCGATAACCTCTGACCCAGAACTGGAACACCCCCTCCTCTGTATTCGATCCCTAAAAGCCACCGTAGTGCAGGGTAGCCAAGAACTCCTATACGACCTCGGGGTGTGTGTGGATGAGGGCCACATAAGCTCTGTCCAGCCTGCAGCTGCCACTAATGCATCTACCTCTTCTAGCATACCCATGGCTTACAGGAAGGGTCTGGAGATGAAATGGCTAGCCCGAAACTGAACTCAAGCCAGCAGCCTGAACCTCTCCCTCACCTCATCGCTCATCCAGATAGGAGGCTTGGGCTCTGGCTGATCACGGGGAACCTGACGTCTAGTAGGCATCTTGAAAAGAAAATGTAAGAAATTAGTTTTGCATTATCGCGGTAAATAACAGCTAAATGAAAGATTATGAATTTCGTGAATTTCGGTGGCATCCCGGGCCAAAATGCAGTAATTCAACAGTGTTCTCGCAGGGGTATATTTATACAAAATATAAAAAAATTTGGGCGACATCCCGACAAAGGTGTGTCCCATTAAAAATTTGGGCAGCATCTCGGCAATGATGTGCCCAACTAGAAAAATTTAAAAATTTGGGTAGCATCCCGGCAAGGATGTGCCCAACCCCCTGCACAAAAAAAAAACAAAAAAGGATAGGCCTCAGGGCCCAAGCAACATTTGAATTTATTTATGTCTTGTCCAGTTCGGGTTGGTCCTAGAACTAAGTCCAACAGCGGTAAGTCCAAGTTTTCTAGGGATAATTTTCATGCTCTTGTCTTTTTGTTCTTTTCATTTTCATTTTTTCGATCTTTTTATTGTCCTTTTATTATGGCCCGCATATAGTTAAATGAAATTGAGTAGAAAAAAGGCTGAAATTAACATTATATTTTTGCCAAATTATGCCAACATGCATTTCTCAGGAAAATATATTTCGAAATAAATAGAAGGAAGAGTAGAAAAATGAATAACAGACCTGTATATCGACGTGACTGTTCTGAAAACAAACTCGACTAAAGTGTACAAAAGGTGCATCTAATTGTTCTGGACAGTGCGGCGGTCATTTTGGTGCAAACGGCGTACGAAACGGGTGAAAAATGAGGAAGATATGGACAAAAAATGACTTTGGGGCGTCGGTTGGTGAGGGAGAAGAAAAGGGAAGAAGAAAATAAACTGATGGGCGTCGGTCACTCGCGCCTTATATAGGCTTTAGTGACCAACGGTCAGCCCGTCTAAAGAGCGAGCAATGGGCAGCCCGTCTGTCGCTCTGGATTCTGACTTTTAATACTAATTAACGCCGTAATTAAATCCTAATAAATTCTCCATTAATTAACATATTAAATGCTTCCCTTTTTTTTATGAATAATTTATGACTTCCGTGCTTGGACTTGCCTGCAAAATTTCAAAGGCAATAGAAATATGCAAAGATTATTTTATGCACGTGTCATGCATGCATGCAAGAAAGAGATCTGCCCGTTGGTCAACCAGGTTGACCGACGGGCTAGCCGTCGGTTGGGTAAAAGACGGGCACCCCGTCGATCGTTCCCTCCTCTTAAATTGGCCATTTTCTTCCTTGGTTTTCGTGTCCTTTCATCTTTTGGGCCTAAATCCAAGCGTTTCCTCAGGTTTTTCTCCCTTTTTTCCTTGCTTATCTCCTTGGCCAATCTTAAATTTTCAACCATAGGGCTTGAGAAATGTCTTCTACCACCATTGCCAGGATGTACCGAATTCTGGATAATCAATAAACTTTGGAAAACTCTACCCTTGCTCAACTTTTCGGTCTGAAATTTTTGAGGCGGATTAAGATAGACCATAATCTTCTTTTGGCTGTGGATTATTTCTGGGTCCCGCAATTCCATGTCTTCAGGTTCACTTATCAGGAACTGTAACCCCTACCTGAAGATCTCACAGCTATTGTTAGGACCTGGTATCCACCAAGGACCCTGTCTTGCATTCCCTGCTATGGTCTGGTTCAAACTCGAGACGTAGCACTGGCCTTAAGCATTGCCACTTCTGACGCTACCCGTCTTATTCCTCAGGGCCCTACATTTGCCTTAGAACCACTGATTGAGGCACCAGATGAGTTCCCTGACGCTCCTCCATACCGCATGGGTGTCATCTTTCTTTTCTGCCTGATGAAATATTTGATTGTGAGCTTAGAGGATCTGATATGCGGCTCTTGTCTGTTTGGGATTCTGGATGATTTCCAACATGGATTGACCCCCTTTCCACTGATCCTCACTGAGACTATCATAGGTCTTAATTCTGTCCGTGCTGGGTCCTCTACTACTTTCTCTAGGAGCCCCTTATTACTCCAGGTAAGTCATTGTTTTCAAAGGTAGTGCGTTCCTTGTGAATTTTCACACTAACTTTTCTTAGCGGGAAGTACGTATTTTTTCGAATTTTCACACAACCGTATGCCTTACTTTTGCCTGAAGTGAACCCAACCCACTCCAGTGGCTTTTATTTTTCTTTGCCTTTTTACTTGATTTTCTTTTGCTCTTATTTTTTTATTGTTTCCCTTTTTAGATATGGATGCAAGAGAAATTGAAGTTGCTATTAGAACCACCTCCCAGGGTCATTAGTCAATATTCTTTGAGGAATTTTCTTCCTCGCCAATGACTGTACTCATTTACGACCCCCGACAAAGGCATCACCAGGTTTAGCGAGGTAACGAACAAGGACATTAACTTCATGAGCGCTTGGCTTCCCCTATCTGTTGCGATAGCTGACGGCTCCTCAGGATGTGTTCCATTATGCGGACTTCGTGAGGCTACCTTTTACATCATGGCCTGATGCGCTCGCCAGCTCGGGGTGACTCAAGACATGGCAAAAGTTCTTCTATCTTTCCGAGGCAAAATCTTATCTGTAGCTTTTGCCTCCTGCTATCATGAACTCTGGGCTACACTACCAGTGAAGATTGTCATTCCCTCTTTTTGTCATCAATCTGTTGTTTCTACTAGCGCATACAAGAGATGGGCATGACTCAATGACTTAGACATTTGGCCGGCGAGAGTAGTAGTAGGGTTTAATTCAGAATTGTATGCATTTTGAGCAATATGTTTCTTTTTAGAACAGAACTTAGAAAATAATATGAATGAATGAATTCAATTTTATTTCATTTCACAAAATTGTGTACATCTCAGTATGATTTCAATATACATGATCGTCATTTAACATTGATTCAAATATGCCAAACTACATTTTTTCAAGGAGTCAAATCTTGATAGCATCAACTCCTGTTACTAATCAGCCCTCTCGAGACCCGGTGTCTACACTCACTTAATTCTGTCCAACAGATTGCAGTCTGACACTTTTTACAATAAAGAGCTTCATATAGTGCCATACCAATGCTTATCTGATAACTGTTATTGTAAGCAAACTGCATCAACGAAATATAATTATCCCAACTCCTAGAAAATTCTAAAACACAACCTCGAAGAACATCTTCCAACACTTCAATTACCATTTCTGACTAACCAACTGTATGAAGATGAAAAGCAGTGCTTAATTTAAAATCAGTACCAAGAGCAGATTGCAAACTCATCCAGAATCTTAAGGTAAATCTCGAATCCCGATCAGATATTATAGATAATGGAATTCCATAAAATTAGACAATTTCCTTTACATATATTTCATCTAAATGATCCATAGAGTAATCAAGCCGAACCGGTATAAAATGAGCTAATTTAGTAAGCCGATCTATTATTACCCACACGAAATCGTGTCTTTTCTTTGTCACTGGAAGTCCTGTCATAAAATTCATTGTGATATTATCCCATTTCCACTGCGAAATTGGAATAGGATTAAGCAAACCCAAAGGAACTTGACGTTCAGCGTTAACCAGTTGATAGGTCATACACTTAGACACATAATCTACTACATCCTTTTTCATGCCAGGCCACTAGTAAATTTGCTTCAAATCTCGATACATCTTGTTACCACCTGGATGAAAAGTGAAAACCGTATTATGGGCTTCGTACAAAAGCTTCCTCTTTAACTCCTTATCATTGGCTACACATAACCGTCCTCGATAAAATAAAGTAAAATCTTCATTTATAGAATAATCAGTCCTATCACCACTCTTGGCTAACTGCAACATCTGTTGTAACCTTAGATCACCTTCTTGAGCATCAACTATCAATTGCCTCAGGTTAGGTCTAACCTTTAATTGAGCTATTAAAGCCCCATCAGATGCAAATCTCCAATTACCACACTGCAATGACAAAGCTGAAACCGATTTTCTACTTGGAGAATTAGTAACCACATTGGCCTTACCAGGATGGTAGTCCACAATATAATCGTAATTCTTAAACAATTCAAGCCATAGACATTGCCTCAAATTAAGTTCTTCCTGATTTAGCAGATATTTGAGATTCTTGTTGTGACGCATGCCGAACCCCGGAGGACCCGAAAACCCGTTTTTGGGGATTTTGAGAGAGGTTCATGGAACTTGTAAGGATTACAAGGGCGTCTATTTTGGGCAACAAGAGGTGGTTTTGAGTCGCCACCCAATAAAAAATTTGGAAAGTTCATGTAGCTTCGCTGAGCCTAAGATAAAGCACATGAGTCTATTTTGTGCAACGAAAGATATTTTAGAATTCCCATTCCAATATAACATTAGAAATGGTTTATCTAATCCCATGAAGCCTAAGACGGCACATATTAGTCTATTTTCGGAAGCGGGAGATATTTTGAAATTCCCTCTTGCAATAAAACATTAGAAGTGGTTCATCTAATCTCATTAAACCTAAGACGATGCATGTTAGTCTATTTTTGGCAACAGGAGATATTTTGGAATTCCCTTCCCAATAAAACAGTGGAAAGGTTCATCTAACCTCATGAAGCCTAAGACTAGAGAGAGTTCGGGACTCCACTCTTATTCATACCTTGGTTGAAGTTACAATTGAGTTTTACCATTAAGATTTTGTAATGCCCCATTCCCAACCATTCGCACGGCTTCGCTGCGGTAGTTGAGAATGGTTGTCACGACACACATCACATGCACATCTCATACCATATCATTATCATACACAACTCTAAGCCAATTAATTTCATTCACATGCAGCGGAAGGCATTCACTACGTATACATCATCGCATACTTCAAAATTAGATTACATCACATATACTGAGTTATATTGTAAATCTTACATGCCTAAAATCATTAATTACATATATTTGATATCAAATAACAAAAACCTATACTAAGGATTGAGTCCTAAAGTGTTGATCAACCAAAATGCAGGAACGTCCTTCCAATCACTTGTCCTCGGAACCTACACGGATTAAAAACCCGTGCTAAGCGATAACGCTTAGTGAAGAAACAACGATATACACAATATACATATATTTATATAATAACTAGCATAAGATAAATAATATCATTACTTACTATATATCCATGCTTCATTTCTATCGTGCTTGCATTCACGTAATTGAGTGTGCTATTAACTCATAAAACATATCAGAATATCATGTACAGTTGACATATTAATACATATCAATAATTACGCATCGCATTAACAATATCATATTACATGGCACTCATTTGCACAATATAGCTTATTTTATTTATTAAAGCCTTGCCTGCAATTCAAAGATGCAAATAACCGGTATCACATCAGTACTCGAAAGTACAATAATCGCATCAGTATCCGTAAATACAACATTTTTGCATCAGCACCCAAAGGTACAGAAATAATCAATAAGATATATAATATACACTTTAAGAAATCCAGTAAGGATTCAATGCGCATTGGGATTCCAAAGGAATCAGACACTTTTGACAGCAGCAGTTAGACCCTTTAGGAATGTGTAGACACCGAGTCCTGAGACACTCCAGATCAGAGTTACCCAATGATGATAAGATGCCTTGTCACGGGAAAAAGGGTTAAAAGTGATGATTTCCTTGAAAATTTGCATTTTAGAGTGAAAAATTAAAAAATATTCAAAAATATTTTAAAAATTAATTTTGAAAAATGGGGGCTTAAAAATATAGTATTTTTAGTTAATCTTAAAAAAAAAAAATTTCCGAGAGTCGGCAGCGTGCAGGCGCAGCTGGCTGCGAGGAGCTGCGGAGCGCCATCGTGCGGCGCTCCGTGCGCGAGCGTCGCGTGCGCGACGTCGATCGTCCACGCGACGTCGCGCGCACTCTGGGCGAGCGCTCTCGCCCAGCGTGCACTACAGACGCCCGTCGGGCGCTCCGACGGGTGTCCGTAGGCCCTGTTCTGCTGGAAAATGGGCATTTTGCCCCAAAATTGATTTTTTCCGATTTTTTTCCACAAAATCCGGTTCTTTATGACTTTTTTAAGGGATTTTCAGGTTTTTTTTAAATTTTTAAAATTTAAAATTGTTAACATATGATTTTATTAAGTTTTATCCCTTTAATTAATATTTTTTTCCTGTTTTCTTCATATAAAAAGAATAAGCAGAAAACCTAAAAGGGGAGAATTTTTTTTCATATTTTTCTCTTCTTCTTCCTTTCAAACTCTCTCTAAAATTCCAGATTTTCCCCACCAAAACATTAAAAGAGAAAAGTTCATCTTTCATTTTTTTCCAACATAATTTCTTCTAAACATATATTTAGAAGGAGTTTTGTTGTTTGATTCAATTTTGAGACAAATACAACAATTATTTGCTCTCAAAATTCCTTTTTTTTCTTTTTTTATTTGTGTTCAATTAAACTTTTTTCTTTTGAATTTCTTTTTGATGGAAAATTAATTTTGATACAAACAAAATAAGTGTTTGTTATCAAAATCTAATTTTTTGATTTGATTTTCTAAAAAAATTTTATTTTGAGATGAACAAAATCATTATTTGTTTTTAAAATCATTTTTTTTTAATTTTTAATCAATAAAAATCATTCTTTAGGCAAAAAAATTAATTATTTGTTCTTAAAGAATTGTTGATTTTCTTTCTTCATTTCTTAAGCCTATTTTTCTTGGAATAAAAATGCAACAATTTTATTATTCAATTCTAATCTTGCAAATCAAGAATAAGGAAATCAATCATCTTTTTACCTTCATCGAATCCGAAACTCTGAGGGTAAACATTCCGAGCTTGTTCTTCTTATTCTTTTTGTTCATATTTAATTTATTCATGTTTATTTTCAGATTTTTATTTATTTCATTATTTATATTTATTTTATTTATTTTGTTTATATATGATTTTATTCTTATTCATGTATATTTTATTGTTTTCATTAATTTATTTATTATTCTCGTTTATTTATTTATTCTATTGTTGTTATATTTGTTTTGTTATGTATATATATTATTACATTTTTATTCATGTGAATATTGATCTCTTTTAATTCCTAACATGTAAATAATTTATTTTGCTTTGATTTCTCATTATTTTTAACATGTAATTAATAAATTAATTTTAATTGATATTTTTTGCCATGTAAATGGCTTATATCATTTATGAACATATTTAATTAATCATATTGTTAATTTAATTGTTTTCATCATTCTTTAATTCATTCATTTGTATTTTTCTTTTCTTTATTATTTTATATATTCATTGATTTGTTTATCTTCATCATTATTATTATCATGTTCATATTTTTACATATTAATTAATTAACATGTTGTATTTTATTCCAATTACATCTTTTAATCCATTTGTTATTCATAACACTTTTTTCTCATTTATTTTAAATTGTAAACATGTTAATTCATTTGTTATTTTGATATCATTTCATTTTATCCCATTTTATTTTATTTTATCATTTATTTTATATTTAATTGATTTTAATTGATTCAATTACTAACATTATTTTATTTGTGCTTTATTTTCATTTCACATCTCATTTTCCTTCTCGGGCATTTTTGCGAGCACACGGGGAGATTCAGAAGGCTCGTTTGGGATCAAGTATTTATTTGCTTTATTTGTAATATTTTATTTATTTGGCTTTTTATTTACTTTGCCATGTAATTTTCTTGTAAAATTTTTTATTTAGGCCCGCTAGAAAGAAAGTCACTAAACCGGTTTTATTAATTAATTTGGCATTTTTTCCTAAATAAAATGAGACCAATGTCCTAGTTTTTCTCCCAAAAAAAACCACCACATCAAAATTATTTTATAATAAATATGCATGCGAGGACCAATATCCTCATCATTAATTAATATCCCGATTTATGCATGATCTGTATTTTATTTACAATGGGGGTTGTATTCCGCCCCTAGTTTTGTTGTAATATTTTTACATATGCTTTATTTTATTTATCGCTTCCACTACGTGATTGACATGCGCTTTAATTAATTGCATTAAAATGAATGAGAAATGGGTTGAAATGATAAATTCAAAACTCGATTATAAAATTAACCAAGGTATGAATAAATGGGAAGTCCCAAACTCACTCTGGTCTTGGGCTCAATGAGGTTAGAGGTCCATCTCAGTGTTTCATTGGGATGGAATCTCCAAAATATATCTTGTGTCCCACCAAAAGAATTAAAATTACAATCCTAGGCTCCATAGGGTAGAAGGTCATTCCAGTGTTCTATTGGGATGATATCTCCAAGATCCCTTTGGCTTGCCCAAAATGGATATTATGCGCCGTCTTAGGCTCACCGAGGCTAGATGACCTATCCCAATGTTCTATTGGGTGGCGACTCCAAGAAACCTCCTTGTTGCCCAAAATAGACGCACTTGTAAATACCTTACAAGTTTTTATGAACCTCTCTTGAAAGCCCTAAAAGGGGGTCTTCGGGGCATCCCGGGGTTCAGCGCGCATCACAGTGGCGACTCCACTGGGGACATACTCGAGACTTCACTTCGAAAGTACCTTAGTTAAAATTTATAACTGAGTTTGAATTTAAAAATTTCATCCATTTTTGGAATTGCATTGCATCGCATTAGAGCCTTAGATCAATGCTAGTTTGGTCACACTATCAGCCCCGGTGCATTCCCAAAGCACGACCCTACGTTCACTCAATGTAGGGAAGTGTTAAGGATAATCACCAGCCCAAGCCTCGTACCATCATGGTATATTAAATGGAGACCCGATCGGTCGTTATGCTCGTAATGAGCTAGACCCGTCGGCAGGGACCATGCTTGGGTAGCCCTAAAGTAACATCACCTTGCCCAAAGCTCATGTAATGGAAATAGTTACTTCCCCTATGTGGTATGAACCTTAATACTATGCTTGCTATATGGATCATTATGTATTGGACAAACCCAGATAATTTGATTTGGTCACCTAATCAAAGGCTTTCATGCCCCGATAGGCCCATGTCAACTTATTCGGACTGCCTAAATACATGATGGTCAAAACCCATGCGTATGGACATTAGCTAAGAGAGGTTATGCTGTCGATTTTCCACTAAGCACCATGCGCGTCCATCGGGTTCCCTGTTAACCCATGGATCAAGTCTACCTAGGACAGAGACCGCACGACCTCGTATGTGGGGGCAATAAGGTTGGAAGGATCTATCTGCTTGTATGTGGTTGTGGATGATGCATTGCATATTCGTATTATTCATGCACAAATAATTTTTTTTCCTATGTATACATCTTATTCTTTGTATATAATTACTACATGTACATATTATCCTATGTATAGTTTTTCAAATATTCACATGTATCATTGTAATCTCTTTCAGTCACTGTATACCATTTGTTGCACAGCACGATCATGCATTACATATTATTCACACATCATTCTAACTCCTTGATTTTTAGCCATTATAGACCATTTGCTTGGGTGGTTAGGGGATCCCAATAGTTATCTAAGGAGCGATCAGAGTTCATGTGGGCTGACAAAGTTTTAGCGTTCTTACCAGAGCATCTAAAGGCATTAGAAATGGCTGGCCCTTCACAACAGAATGAAGAGACTCGGGCCCTAATTGACCAGGAGTTGGATAGAAGGTTCGAGGAGCTTGAAACAAAGATGTTGGCCATGGTTAAAGAAAGGAGGGATGCCATGGCACTTGTTCTGCAAGCTCAGCTTATGGCAACAACTCTCAACCAAGGAAAGCCGGCCACGATCGAGAAGGCTCATACAGCGACAACTCCAATACCTCCTTTTCCTTCTGAGACTAGTAGTAAGAGGTCACTTGATTCCCCGGTTGAGCAAGGATGAAATAGGAGGCCTACTTTAGAACATGGCATTGTGTCCGAAGAGGATGAAGACCCTGCAATCTTGAGTACACCAAAGAATGAAAGCTCGAGAGGCCTTGATAATAGTAAGGCGGATGCTAAGGCTATAGAAATCCCAGCCACTAGAGCAGTTCAGTCCCACCTCACTATTTCGGGTAGGCCATTATACTGGCACTTCACTCGTCTCGTCAGGAAAGGGAAGTTACAACCCTTGTCGGTCGGGCCTGCCCCAAGTCAAGGACACCCTAGGCATAGGGCAGATTGGTACTACATGTATCACCAGTATTCAGGGCATAGAATAGACTACTGCCGTCCTCTAAGAGATCGTATTCAAGCACTGGTGCCAGACCCAAAAAAGGAAAAGATTGTGGAAGCGCCAACCATGGAGGTGAGACAAAGGTACTTTTCTAATTTTAGCAGATCCTTGTCCTGGGTCCTCAAGAGGCTGATAAAGGAAGGGATATTACAGCCAATGCTAGATAGGCTCGCAAGAAGCCAGGGACAGCCCGATCATAAAGGGGATGAGTATTGCGCCTTCCACCAGCACACCGGGCATACCACAAATCATGGCAAGGCCTTAAGACATGCCATTCAAGATCTGATTGACTCCAAGCAGATCTCTAACCTAGAAAAGCGAGAGGGAAAGAATAAGATGGACTAAGCGCCTAAGAAGGAAGGAATGATGGGCCCTGAAGTTGATTATGGACCGTTAGTAACAACACCTGCATCGGCGGAGAGAGGAAGATGATAGTTTAGACTTTCCTTCTTAGTTCTGAACTTTTTTAATAATGTTAGTGACGTTTTTTAGTATTATTAATAAATAGAATAATTTCCTTCACTTGTGCGATATTTTTTTTAATGATTTCATTATGCATGATCATAATCCATTTATATTTGACATTAGCTCGATTGATGCTACTCTATTTATTCTTGGAACCTTGAAAATCTTGATGGCATTTGATATAACTCCTGAAGAGCGAGAAAAATTTGAGAGAATATTAAAAAAATATGAAAAAGTCTTTGCTTGGACCTACGAAGATATGCCAAGAATTGATCGGGAAGTCATAGAGCACGCTATTCCTATATATCCAGATCATAAACCTGTTAAATAGAAACTGAGAAGGCTTAGGCCGGAATGGGCAGATAAAGTAAAAGAGGAGATTCGTCAGCAAATCAAAGCCAAATTTCTAGTTGAGGTGCAGTATCCAACTTGGTTGGCCAATGTTGTCCCCATAGCCTAAAAGAATGGCAAGGTGAGGATAAGCGTAGATTATCGGGACTTGAATAAGGCGTATCCGAAAGATAACTTTTCGTCGCCCCATATAGATGTGTTGATAGACAGCGGTGCTACTTGCAAGATGTATAGCTTTGGAGATGGTTATGCAGGCTACAATCAAATTCTCAATAAAATAATTGACCGAATTAAGACGGCGTTCATCACAGAGTGGGGGACCTCTCAAAGAATTCCCATGTCACTGGCTCAGGAAGCTGGGGCTGACTAAGCACTAACCTCCACCAGTCAAAAGCAAAACCCTGCAATAGGGACACCACAAATTCAACCTCCCTCTCTGGAGGACACCGAATCTCCTTCAACACCCGCTTAACTTTCTCAATCCACATCTCAGCTTTATCCGACTCATCTAAACTGGTTCCATAAAAATCTTCTGCTCCAAACTTCCTCATGTTCTCAATCGGAGCTCTAGGGGCAGTTACTCTTTCTAGAATTCGGGCCATTGTCACACCCCGTTTGCCCCCTAGTAGTATGAGCCTATCTGTTTGCACAAGCATTTGCATGTGTTCGGCATATCATAAGGGTATTTTAGTAAAATGAATGTTTTTGGGATTTATTAGCATATGGTTCTATGTATGACATTAGTGTGTGAATTAATTGGGATGTGATTGTGTGCATTTAAGCATACCATTGTAGGGTGTGCATAAGTTGGGAGTGCATTGGGTGTGTGTAGTGCATGGTTGTTGTGTGTGAGTGATTGGTTTCCACCAACAGGAGAGTGACAAATGTAGGGATAGGAAAAAGAAGAGTTAATAGAGAAAGGAAAATTGGAAAGGCATAAATTCATTTCTTCTTCCCGATTCTTCTTCCTCTTTGACTCATCTTCTTCCTTGCTCTTATTTTGAAACCCTAGCTTGGATCAAGCTACTGTTAGTGGAAATCAATCATCTCTTTGGCATTCTTTTGGGTAAGTCATTGCATTCCTCACTCTGTTTTTCATTTGTTTTCTTCTTCTTCTTCTTTGGCTTTAGATTAACTTAGGGTTTTTATTTTAGTTGTTCTTCGTTGTGTTGTTGCTTAGCTGTGGCTCCTCGCGATCCCAAGGGCAAGGAGATTGCTGGAGTAGTGGAGCTAAGTGAAGTGAAGCTTTGAATTCAGGTTTGGGAATTGTTTGAAAAGATTACTTGATTTTGAGTTTACTGTAATTTAGGGTTTATGTTCTTGAAAGTTTGAATGCATTTATGCTTGATTTGGTTGTTTTAATTTCTGAATTAAGTTGCATGTATCTTGTTTATACTGTATGGGACACCTTCTGGAAGGTAAGAACAGATTTGTATGGTTTTGATTCAAGTTATGGAATTGATTCTTGAGTTCTGGAATTCTGGAAATTGGAAAATCGTGATACTGTTAGAATTTCCCGTTTATCTGTATCTGTCGCGTGACTAGCCAAGAGAGAGGGCAGTCACGAGACGTGACTTCCAGTCACGACTCGTGACCAGCCAGAGAGGCCAGTCACGAGTGGTGACTGCCAATCACAACTCGTAACCAGCCAAGAGGAAACCAGTCACGAGGCGTGACTCCCAGTCACGACTCATGACCGACCTGAGAAGGCAGTCACGGGTGGTGATTGCCAGTCACGACTCGTGACCAGCCAAAGGATGAGGCCAGTCACGAGTTATGATGCCAGTCACGACTCGTGACCAGCCCACCTTGTCGGTCACCCCCGCTCGGCCTATTTTCTGAAATTTCCCAGTTTTAACCCAAAAACGAATTTCGTATTTCTTCCGAATGGACTTATACTGCTGTATGATGTATGTCATACTTTTATATGCTTTGATATGAGTGATATCATGATTCTTCAGTTGAAATTTATTCTGTACTCTGAAATATGATTTGAATGATGCATAACCTGCTAGAGTAAAGTAAGTGGATAGTTAGGCATGCCTAATAGAGTCTTTTAGCTGCAGCCCTCAGTTCAGTTTGGACCCCGATCAGGTCCCCTGTTTGGTTCCTCGTGAACCCTTCTGTACTAGGATCTTGTTTAAGATCCCCTCAGTAAAAAATATTGTGTTTTGATAAAAATGAAATGACTTTAGATTTGTACCTGTGAGGTACCCTCAGTATTCGATTCGTACCCGTAAGGTACCTTCAGTACACTCGTTATCCACTACCTCGAGTCAGCAGGTGTTCGATTGGTTTGCTCTATTCTGAATTGGCTATATAAATGTGATATCTGAATGAGTATAATGATGAGATATATGTCTGATTATTCTGGAATGGATATGAATTTGAGATGCGGAATGTATGGCTTTAAATTGTGAGCATGTTTATATGGATTATGTTAAAGCTATTGCATTTTGCCATTGTGTATGTGTTATGCCTTGACGACCATTGTGAATGGCCGTCCATATTTAATGTGTGTTTCCCCACTAAGCATTTATCGCTTAGCACGGTGTTTTTACCCGTGCAGGTGCGGAAGGACTTTTGCTTTGAGAGAGTTGCCGCCGTCAAGCCAACGCAGAAGGTTTTAGTGTAGGGCTCAGTTTTTGTAATCTGTAATAAGTTTTTTGTATAGAACTCTCTTGTATCAGTTTTGTTATAGCTTCCGCTTATGTACTTAATTTTGGTTATGTAATATCTTTTGTTTCAGCTAGTTGATCAGAACATTATTGTAATGGTTTATTATATTAATGCATGATCAGCTATGGTGTTCTTTTCCTTTAAAGTTTTTAATTATTCCGTATTTCTGTATGTATGTTATGTATGAATGTATGTTTGGCTTTGTATCCGTTTGGTGGCACCTTGACTCATACGGCATCTCACTCCTTACCGGATGGGATTGCTTACGTATGGGTAGGGGGTGTTACAGCCATATCCTGAGATATCTTGAGCATAGCCTCGAAAGGAACTGCAGGGGCCTTAGGTTGCACCCTAGATGGTTGAGCCAAACCAAAAACACACAGATCTTGCTCTCGGGGATTCGCACTTTCGGCTGACCCCTCAAGAGATCCACGAGCGGACTCCATCTATCTACACAACATACACATCAATCTGAATCAGGCCAACACAACACTAAACATGCACTTATTCTACACTTGCCCAAAAACGTCTAAACCTAATGCTTTGATAATACAAAATGTAACACCCCTTACCTATACGTAGGGAGCTTCATCCCTCAAAGAGGACGAAGGATCCTGATAGATGAGGGTTGTTACATGAGACCTCAAACAAAACAATTATAATCATAAACCATTCATTCCAGAATGCAGTAAAATAAAAATAACAAAATAATAAACCAAAACTTTTTAATAAAGAATACTGAGGCAGGAACGAATATACAATATTTTATTAATTATAAAACAGTCTTTACATATTGAAGTATAAAAGCACCAGAGCGCAGAAGATCATATGCATATCCGATAACCAAAATCAAACTACAAAAGTAGAGCTTACAACCAAGAGTTATCAATACAAAATATTACACTGATACATAAGCAAAAGTAGGATCATGTACTACAAAATCTCTCCTAATTGTGTTAGCCCTGTTGAAATGGATCGCCTCGCTCAACAACTCCGACATCTTCCACACCTGCACAGATGAAAGACCCGTGCTAAGCAAATACGCTTAGTGGGGAAAACACAAATAGAGAACGACCACTCACAGTGGCGTCAACAAATCACATGCTTATAACACATACCAAGAATAAAATCTTACAAATAAATCATTACATTAACGCATAATTATAACACCACAATTGTATTCACTCACATATTATTACTGCAACAGTAACAATAACAATCAGAATAATAGGAATAATAGTATAATAATAAACCTGCGCATACAAACTAGTGGATAACGAGTACATGGACACCCCAGGGTACTGGAAATACTTTCAGAACTCATGGATACCCAAAGATATCAAAATCATTCATTTTATTTTATTCAAAACATTTTCGCGTGGGATCTTGAACAAGATCCAGTACAGAGGGATCACGAAGATCCGATTGGGGAACCTGATCAGGGTTCAAAATCACTGAAGGCTGCAGCTACAGAAACTCTATTAGGCATGCCTAACTATCCACTTATTTGGTTTGCAAGCTAAGATTATATAATTTAAATCTATAGTTCCATTGCCACTAATAATGAATACCCACACTTAAACTATCAATTATTTAAAAACATCATATACCTTACTAGCATAAAGCATTTATCAAGTGTCATTGTGTGTGATTAATCATTAATTTAACACTCAAACTTTACTTTTAACAAATAAACATTCTTTACAAAAACAGGGTAGGTCACGGTCACAACCAGATTGGTTGTCGCCGTAACATACCAAAACTCTCGGCAGTACACAATCCTTGGGTAGGTCACGGTCACAACCAAATTGGTTGCCACCGTGACATACCAAGATCCAAAAATAGAATGCAAAGCTTGAATACCTCACGGTCACAACCAAATTGGTTGCCACCGTGACATACCAAAATTTCACGGCAGAATGTAACTTTGGCATGTCTCACGGTGGCAACCTCCTCGGATGTCACCGTGACCCTTGCCCAGATGCAACACCAAACAGCAAAATCTCCTCCTATCCAAGCCAAACCACAAGCTTCCTATCCTAACCACTCTCTCCTCACTTACATCTCAACTTATAAACCAACTAACTTCACGAAATCATACAATTGCAAGATCAAACTCAAAAACTCTCAAGAACAACATTTCCTCTTCAAATTCATACAAACAAGCTTAAGCTCAATACTTTACAATTTATGTAACTCAATTCAAATAAACATTATCCACATCATACACATACAAATCCACACAATAAAGTTCATCAATTTCACAATAACGCAAAAATCATAAATAACACATGCAAGATTAGCAAACGTTCCCAAACCTCGAATTCTTGCACTCCGATCACGGGGCCTTGCTTCCACTTGCAACTTCCTTACCTTTGGACTCCTTAGGAAGAATTTCTGAGACCCAAAACCCAGCAAAACCAGAGTTCAAGCTTTTAATCTAACAACACCAACTAACCAAAATTCAAGGAAAAGAAGAAGAAAGAAGATGAACTACTTGAACTTTCCCAATCAACTTAGAGCTACTCAAACTCACCCAAGATTGCCAAACCTACTAAATCTTATAGCAAAATGGAAGATTGAGGGAAACAAAAGAGTAGAGGATGAAGAAGAGAAGAATAACGGGAAGAGAAGGAAAGCAAAAAGGGAAAACGGGAATAGGGACAAAAGCCAGCTGTCCCCCACTCTCTTTTCTCCATCTTAAGCCACTTGGCAACATCTTAGGGTTACTTTTCCTCACAACACACCCAGAATCCATCCTCTCACATACACCTAAGGCTAACCTCATAGCATATACACTACTCCCACACTCACATGTGGACCCTAACATAACCCCAAAATAACACTAAAATTAACAAAATAACATGTGCTCAAAATTAAAACGCATAATTTACACATAATACAAAATTAAATACAACACACATACTGGCTCAATCTACTAGGGTGGTTACGGGGTGTTACAGAATAAGCGGAAAAGAAGGATGCTAGGGGCAGTGGGTAGGTGAGACGCACCTCACCAACGTGAGGTTGCCTCTCATGTTAGTTAGATAGGCCTCACTAACATGAGGCTGCATCTCATGTGAAATGGGCCTCACCAACGTGATGCTTTATCTCACACGAGATGGGCCTCCCAAACACAGGCCCAAAAAATCCTTCTCTTCCTCCATTTTTTTTAAAAAAAGAAATGAAAAACATATTTTTCGAGGAAACCATCACTTCTATCTATCTTTTACCTGTTAACAGGTATCATTTTCATCACTAGGTAACTTCTGTTTGGACTGCCTCTGGAGCCGGTGTCTACATATTGATTGACATAGTTTACTAAACACTTATTTATCTACATGCTAAGAGTACAAAGGCACAATTCTCATCATTCATAGTCTAATAACTAAGGAGTTGTGGCCAATGGAACCTTACATGCTCCAAATGCCCTCCTATCACAAAATCCCAACTTAGGTACACAAAATTAAAGACCATATAGTCCCCAATTCGACATTGTTACTTCTACACTTGTATAGGTACACCTCTTAAGAACAAAACACTTATATCTCATTCAAAAATAGAGCTAAACTTTGCAAGTTACAGCTCACACAAATTCACAAGTCAATTACTCTACCAATTAAAAATTTATTAGCACAATTAGTCAAACTTAATTTTATCAAATTTAATACACCCCTTTCACACACATTCCTACCCAATAGACGCACAAGTCTCTAAGTAATTTACTATATTTCAATAAAAACCATTTACACAGCATATGCATAGCTCTAATCTTAAACATTCAAAATAGGGCAGCATGAGCAATCAACTCACCATATCCATTTTTTACAACAACACATACAAGTTCAGCTCCTTTTCATTTCAATTACACATTCAGTCAAATGGTCTTAAACTCATGATTATTAAAATAACACACAAACAATGTTTCTAAAACCTCAAAATCCTTTGCTCCTTAAAGCTCACTTTGCACTTGTCTCGCTAACCTTAGCTTTACCCTTATCTTTCCTTGGTTCTATCACTACAACCATGATCCAATTTCCAAAAATGGATACAATAAATTAAAACCACATTCATCTAAAGTACAGAATAAGAAGGAGTAGAAGAAGAAGAACAACAAAGTTGAGTAATTCACTTACCTTGCTAAGATGATGTATCACACATGCAAACACCGCCAGACTCAAATGCAGTAGAAATTATACTTGATGGACTAAGGAAGAAGAAGAAATAAAGAAGGAGAGAAAGAAGAAGAAGAGAAAATGTAGAAGAGAGAAGAAAGAAGAAGAGAAAGAAGGAATGGAGAGAGGAGAGGCAACTGACCCACAACAAATGCTGCATGCAAATTGCCTAGGTGGCACAACTGACCCACATTAGTGTTAATCAAGCCCACTTACACTTAATCATGCTCTTTTACACATTGGTCACTAGAACTTATTTTATTTATGCAATCAAATCCTTAATTAACTTGCACTTAAGTCCATATTTTAGCAATCTCAAGTTAAATTTTACCCAATTACCACAATTAAACCAATATTACTCCTAGGGTAATATTCGGGCTATTACAGATTTTATTCCTTTTCTCATAAATTTAAATGAAGTAATTAAAGCATAGATCAATCACATAGTGGAAGCTGTAAATAAAGTAAACTCATAATAAAGGAGATAAAAGAACAATTATTTACAATAAAACTAGGGGCAAAATACAACCCCCACTGTAAATGAAATGTAAATCATACATAAAACGGGATATTTATGAAGCATGAAGACATTGGTCCTCACATGCATACTTAAAAAAGAATAATGTAATGTGATGATTTATTTGGATGGGAAAACTAGGACATTGGTCCTATTTTATTCAAGAAAGCCTCATACGTTTGTAGAAACTCTTTACTGTTTTAAATTTACGAATAAAGAAATAACATTTATGATGAATTGGAATTGAGAAAAAATAAGCTAAAAGGGAGGTAGGGTAGAAGAAATGAACCAAACTGACGTCCTCGGATCATCCTAGTTAGCTCCCTTTCTTAGCATCCAATAAAAAAACTCAAAAAAATACATAATACATTAGCAAGATAAAATATCAGAAATAAACAAATAATTGGAATAATAAGAAAAGTAGAAACGAATTGCTTAAAATAATAAAACGTAACACCCCTTATCAGTATGTAGTGAGACATACTATCATGTAACATGCACACCACAACTAGAAAGGAATGTTATGCCACTAGACTCAAACAATCTCAAATGAAACATGCCAAACTGAATGATAAATTTTCTTTTTAATTCTAGTCAATATTCACTCTACTTCGCATTTTAAACCTAACTCATCATATATGATACATATATATGTATGTATATATATATATATATATATATATAATATACTACACATTAACTAAAACATACAAAAGTTACTTTTGTCTACATATAGTTCATAGATTAACTTCAGATATAACAGAATATTACAAAAGAACTATCATTACATCAATTACTGTTATACATATAAAAAGAAACCCTACATTAAGCTTCTAAATCTGCCTTAGCCTTCGCGAATATGAAGTGTCCACGACGGTATCCTTAACCTCAAAACCTAGAAGGATATAACACCAATGCTAAGCTTATAGCTTAGTGGGGGACATCATATGATATGGATGACCCGTCACAGTAGTCGTCAATGCACAAACGCACATGAATAAATGCATAACACAATAATAATAGAAATCAATAAGTAACTTGTATGCATACTTCATAATTAATAAAATAAAACCTCAGAGGATAGTTACCAATATATATACTTATTCAGAATTCACTTATAAAAATAAGTCATCAAATGAACAAATTTCTAATACTGTCGTGGAGCCCAATAATTCAATACAAATAATTCATCCTGTAATTACATTTTTTTAATTACTTTATAATTCATTTGCCTCTATTTGCCTAAGAGAGTGGATAGTAGGAAATAGAACAGAAGTATCCTTGGAGCTTAATTTAATTGTGTTTGGGAGCTATGGTTGTGGATCATGTTTTTCCCCTAATTTCTCCTTGGATCAATTCTATTTTGTGATTGCATGTCACTTGTAACCTTGAGTGTTTTGTTTGATGAATGCATGTTTAAATTAAGTAGTGATTTATAGTGAAATGTTAGTGATATAGTGAGGATAGTATATATTTTTGGAACATGAACATGTTATGTTAATGAATTTTTGAGTTTAGTTGTGAGTGAATCCATGAAGAATTGATGTTTGATTATTGTGTAAAATGTGTTTATGTGGCTTGAGAATGATGCAGTAACGTGCAGGAGGCTTGAGGTAAGTGTTTGTATTTGTTGTTTGCATGTATGAAGGATTGTGTGTGAAAAGAGTAGGAAAAGTGCAGATTTTGGGCAATTCTGGGTTCTGTCGCGATCGCGACAGAATACGGATTGGTCCCTTGTGGCTAGAGAGTCCTCTGTCGCGACCGCGACAGAGAGCTCGGTAGCTGAGTCCCCCACGCGAGCATGCTGCTGCGCGTGCGCGCGAGGATGAAAGAACTGGTCTCTGTCGCGACCGCGACGTTGTCGCGAGCGCGACAGAGCTCGATTGCGTGAATTTTCCTAGCGTACTTCGTCGCGAGCAGGCCTTCTGGCACGAGCTTGCGAGGAGGTGCCCCATGCTCTGTCGCGAGCGCGACACTGTCGCGATCACAATAGAGGCCCTTCCTGCGTGCCCTATTTTCCGAGTGTGTTTCTTTTGTTCTACTTTGCATGGTTTCTCACTATTGCATGGAATATGATTGTGCTTATGATCCGTGACCTCATGGTATTAGTGTCTTAGTTATGAATTTATTTGATGTTAGAGTCGTGTGTCGAACCTTGCTTTGATTTTATATGGTCGTGTGAGTGAATGAGTTGTCGAGCCTGAAGTGTCAAGGTATTGGATAATTAAGCATGCTTAAGAAGGGTTAGTGAGTGCAGCTGCCCGTGTCTGCCCCGTTTGGGCGAAGAGGTTGACCTCCGAGATGGTCATCTTCCATGTAGTGATAAAATGTTTTGAGACTCCGGTCTCCCGCGCTACCTTCGGGTATAAAAACTATTTTGAGACTTGGTCTCCCGTGTAGTGTTCCCGTATCCTCCACCATTGAATTCAGGCTATTGTGTCCAGTGTCTGGCATTGGTTTAGTGAAGTATTTTGATTCTGGCGTGATCTCGATTGTGGTATTTTACTTCGTGCTTTCTATTCTAATTCTGATCTTGTATAGTGATTCGTGATTTCTTAATATATATATATATATATATATATATTTCTGTTCTCTGGTACTTTATGAATTCTGAATATTATGCTCAATATCTTGTATAGTATTCTGTTATATTGTTCCTCCCCACTAAGCGTTATCGCTTAGCACGGGTTCTTGTCCCGTGTAGGTGAAAGGATTTTGGGAGATTGCTCGTGTTGCGCATCTGCTGGTCGGCCACAAAGGAGTAGAGTCTTTATTTTTGTTATCTCCTCCTGTAATTCTCTTTGTATGTAATATTTTTGTTTAGTGGCTTATGTATCTTTTTGTAAAGGATTGATGTAATCTTTTGGGATTGTAATTAACTCTATATTTTGATTATATGAGATTTATGTTCTGCCTTTATTAATATTCTTAGTGAATGCTTCCGCTTAGCGCATGTATGTATGTATGTTGTGAGTGAGCGTCGGGTAGAGCGCCCGCCGGTACCCTTCCAACGGGGGCGTTACACTGACTTTCTTAATAGACTAATTGATTTTATTATTATAATTGTCTTTGAGTATACTTAACTACACTCATTATTTATTAAACTCACTCCATTTCTCTAATTCATTCACTTACCATCTAATTCCATTCTGGCTCTATAATATACTGCAAGTTCTGTTTACATAAATGAATAAAACTATTAAGACCCCTTTCTTTTTTTCTTTATAAGTGATGGAAAAATTCCAATCTAAAAAAAACTCCTATTTAAATCTAAACTAGTTTACTGTTCTATTTAAATAAAAATAAAATTGCTAAAACTATTGTAATATCTATTAAAAGAAAATAATATGTAATTCAAGCGTACTATTTTTCTAATCGATTTAAAATTCAAAGATCAGCTCCTGCTCAAAGCAATTAAAAAAAATGAAAATATAAATATTAAATCTATGAATATTATAGAAATTAGCATTCTATTTATGAGATCACATATAGTCAAGTAGAATAAATAAATGATCATGCTGAAGGTAATAATAATATAACAAGTAACAACACCCTCTCAATATTTCAATACACTTGTTGAATTTTTATAAATTTCAAACAATTAATATAACTTATTTTATGCCATTATATTTTCACAAGAAAAGAGGGTGATATGCAGGGTGAATTGCCAGCTTGCGGACCCAAAATAGCCACCACACTAACAGTTATTTAAGAGAAAACTTCTACAATTTAGTCCCTTCACTAAATACTTTCTTATTAAATCTTATTCACTTTAAATCATTTCCTTCATGATAAATTCCATCCTAGTTTAATATATATATATACTTAATTTCATTTTATTTTTCTAGCTTAATTCATATATACTTATATGGATAATGTGAATTCCACTTAAAGTAAACAAGTTAAGCATCTAATATCCATTTCAACATCACAAGTCCTCTAATTATCATCAATGACTATTTTTATTTATTTTTCATTTCAAGCATAAATTCATTAAAATCAGTGTCTTACATAACTTCTACATCTTATAATTTTCTGCATACCTAAACACCATTTTAGTATACCCTATTAACAATTAAAAGACAACAATTGAACTTAACACAGAACACAATATAGGAGGTTTCGTAATCAACTATCTGTATAGATTCCGTGCTCAAGATTTCTTACTCTTCTATACATAAATTGACACTCCAAGCAATAATCAAGAGTTAATAACCAACCAACTGAATTATCACACTAAACATACACAACACATATCGTAAACTTTCCCTAAACAACTTAGTTTATTAAAAATCCTGTTAGAAAAGTAAATTTGGCAGTCACATACCATAATTTTGCATATTTTGGTCCCTTCACCGTCGCCGGAGGCACCAAAACCACCAGGGGGGAGCTCGAAGCGTCGGGGTTGCTTTTTCGGTGATCACGTGCCGTGAATGCCCTTTATTTTGCCGAAATCGACATCGGAGATCTCAGTTCTCTCCTTCTCCGATCTGCTCGTCGCCAGCGATTGAGCACCACTGTAGACACCGGGTCCTGAGTCAAAGGAAAAAAAATAGCAGTTTTGGCTCTCCATGCTCCTTGATAATTTCTCCGAAAAAAATATAAAAAATAAAAAATAAAAAATATATATATGTTTATAAAATTAAAAATTAATTAGTTAATATTTTAAGTTAATTAAAGTTGAAAAAGAAAATAAATATAGGGTCTAATTAAGTAAAATATAATTTAAGTAAATTAATTAAATTAAAGAATTAAAATATAAGAGAAATGAATTAAGGGCCAAACCCTAATTGTGGGTACAAAAAGAAAATGATGAAGAGAAGAAAGGGGGCTCGGCAAATGGGAAACCAGAGAAAAGAAAAATAAAAGAAAAAAGAAAGAGAGAACAAGAACAGGTGAGGCCAAAGCCAAAAAAAAAGAAAAATAAAAAGAGAAAGAAGAGGGACAGTGGACAAGTGAAAACAAAATCAAAGGAAAATAAAAGGGAAATAGAAAGAAGAAATAAAAGGAGAGAGGCAGACCAACGGGAACGAAAAACGCAGAGAGGAGGAGAAGAAAAAAGGGAGCCGGTGCCTCCGCCGGCCACCCATGTTGCCGAAATGGCACACGCGCGGCCTCCACCACTCGCCGAATCGGCCGGCACCCACCGGCCTCCATCACTCGCCGACAGCGGCGAGATCGGAGGGATAGTAGCGCGACGCTCCAAGGCATTTTTCGGCAAGAAGGCACCATCCTCCGGCGCATGACCACCTACGTCGCACTCCCGGTGTCCTAATCTGTCTTCCGATGGCGGAGGTGTCGACAACCTCCAGCTCGCGGCGGCTCTGGCGAGTAAATCCGGCGAACCCCTTTCTCTTATTCTTCTTCATCTTATTATTATTATTATTATTATTATTATTATTATTTAATATTCTGTATTATTATTATATGTTGATTTATCTATTATTAATGTTATTGTGTTATATTGATATTATTTAATTTATGTTTATTGTTATTATTATTGTGTTTATTATTATTATTGTATATATTTAGTTATTGTTATTTATTATTGTGTTTTGTTATTATCATTTTAATATCATTATTATTATCATGTTCATATTTTTACCTATTAACTCATTAACATGTTTTATTTATTCTAGTTAAATCATTTAATTATTTTATCATTTAATGTATATTTTCATTTATTTTAATTTGTCATTCATTTATTATTATTTAATTGATTTAATCACTAACATTATTTCATCTGTGTTTTGTTTGTTTATGTCAAAACTTATTTTTCGCTTGGGCATTTTTGCAAGCACAGGAGTGGATCCAGAAGTCTCGTTTGGGTTAAATGTTTAATTGCTTTATTTGTAATATTTTATTTATTTGCATTATTTATTTTTCCATGTAATTTCCTATAAAATTGTTTATTTTAGGCACGCTAGAAAGAAAATGGCTAAACATTTTTTTATTAATTAACTTGGAATCTTTCCTAATAAATATGGGACCAATGTCTCATTTTTCTCCATCCAAAATCATCACATCAAAACTGTTTCATAATAAAAATGCATGCGAGGACCAATGTCCTCTTCATTAATGAATATCCCGATTTATGCATTATTTGTATTTTATTTACAATGGGGGTTGTATTCCGTCCCTAGTTTTGTTGTAATTTATTTTCATATGTTTTATTTTTAATTCTGCTTTATTTACCGCTTTTTCGTGAGTGGATGACATGCGCTTTAATTAACTACATTAAAATTAATGAGAAGTAAGATGAAACACTAAATTCAAAACTCGATTATAAAATTAACCAAGGTATGAATAGATGGGAAGTCCCGAACCCACTCTGGTCTTAGGCTCAACGAGGTTAGAGGACCATCTTAATGTTTCATTAGGATGGGGCCTCCAAAATATCTCTTGTTGTCCACTAAAAGGCCCAACTCGAATAATATTAGGCTCTATGGGGGTTAGAGGATCATTCCAATGTTCTATTGGGATGAGGTCTCCAAGATTCCTTTGGCTTTCCCAAAATGGATATACATGCACCGTCTTAGGCTCACTGAGGCTAGACGACCTTTCCCAATATTCTATTGGGTGGCGACTCCAAGAAACCTCCTAGTTGCCCAACATAGACGCACTTGTAAATTCTTACAAGTTTTAACGAACCTCTTCCCGAAACCCCTAAAGGCGAGCTATTCGGGGCACCATGGGGTTCGGCACGCGTCACAGTGGCAACTCTAGTGGGGACGATACTCGAGACTTCGCTTTGAAAGTGCCTTGGCTAAAATTTACAGTTGAGTTTTAATTTAAACATTTCATCCTTTTTCGAGATTGCATTACATCTCATTAGAGCCTTAGATCTACGCTAGTTTGGTCCCTCTTTTAGCCCCGGTGCGTTCCCGAAGCATGACCCTACGTTCACTCAATGTAGGAAAGTGTTAAGGATAATCACCAGCCCAAACCTCGTAACATCATGGTATATTAAATGGAGACCCGATCAGTCGTTACGGTCGTGATAAGCTAGACCCGTTGGCAGGGATAATGCTTGGGTAGACCTAAAGTATCCTCACCCTAGCCAAAGCTCATGTAATGGAAATAATACTTCCCCTAGGTGGTATGAACCATAATACCTTGCTTGCTGTATGGATAATTATGTATTGGACAAGCCCAGATAACTTGACTGGTCACTTAATCAAAGGCTTTCATGCCCCGTTAGGCCCATGTCAATTTATTCGGACTGCCTAAATACGTAACGATCACAACCCATGCGCATGAGCATTAGTTAAGAGAGGTTATGCTGCCGATTTTTTACCGTGCACCATGAACATCCATAGGGTTCCCGGTTAACCCATGGATCAAGCCAACCTAGGACAGAGACCGCACAACCTCGTGTGTGGGGGCAATAAGGTTGGAAGGATCTTCCTGCTTGCATGTGGTTGTGGATGATGCATTGCATATTCATGTCATTCATGCATAAATAAAAAATTTTTATATCCTCCCTATGTATACATCCTATTCTTTGCATATAATTATTACATGTACATATCATCTCGTGTATAGTTTTTCAAATGCTTCACATGTATTATTATATTATCTTTTAGTCACTGTATACCATTTGTTGCACAACATGATCATGCATTACATATTATTCATACATCATTCTAACTCCTTGCTTTTCAGCCATTATAGACCATTTGCTTGGGTGGTTAGGGGAGCCCAATAGTTATCCAAGGAGTGATTAGAGTTCACGTGGGCTAACAAAGTTTTAGCATTCTTACCAGAGCATCTAAAGGCATTAGAAATGGCTGGCCCTGTGACGCCCGTTCCCTAATGACAGATTAGCTCAGCTAATCTTAGTTAGAGAAGGCCGCACACACACAACAGAACGCATGCTTAACCTGAATTGAAAAAAAATCATCGCATATTATCTTATATCATGCATCACATGCCAAGCTATTTATATGACATACATACATAAGAGGGATTACATTCCAGATTATACATTATTACATGTCTTTACATATTCTTTACACATTTTAATCGTACAAAAAGCTTATACAAAAATCCCAAAATAACAACCTCCAAACCTATGCTATTCACTTCCTATTATTGACCGTACCAAAATGCGGGGGACGTCCTTCAGTCACCTCTCGTCCGTACCTGCACGAATTAGAGTAAATCCATGCTAAGCGATAACGCTTAGTGGGGAACTCATATAGCAAACAACTTATCACGCATCAGAGATATCATACATTGCACATTAGTAGACATGCCAAAACAATCATTATTAAAGCATGAACCATTTCAGGCATAGTTTTGTCCATTACTATATTCAATCATAAAGCATCAATCACTTATTCACATGTCTGTACTTTCTTGTATCATAGTAACTTCTGTTTATTATTTAATTAACTGATTAGCCGATTAGCCTATTAGCCTTCTTGCCTGCAACTCAATGACACGGATAACGGGTATCGCATCGGTACCTCTCAGGTACCAGTAATCTCATCGAGACTACTTTTACACATTAGTACCTTCTGGTACTTCACATCACATTAGTACCTTCTGGTACTTCACATTATTCCACATATAATAAAATCCAGCAAGGATTATTCGCATTGTGATTCCCATGGAATCAGACACATTTAACGCATGGGGCTGCAGCAGTTGACCCTATAGGCATGCCTAACTATCCACTACTTGACTCGCAGGCTTAAGTTATTAACAAATTATTCAATTCACTTTTCACTTTACACATTTGCATTAGCACATAGCTAACATTTCACTTGCATATTCAGTATGCTTTCTAATTCAATCTTCACATGTAATATTCACATAACTGATCATATTCAGAAATCACCATGTTTGTATGCATTTCTAGATCACTTAACACACATACAATACTTACTCATGTTCTCTTTCATGTCAGCTCAAAGCCTTGCCATTTGAATGGCCAAACACATTAGGATCATATTGCCAAAACAGGGTGGGTCACGGTCACAATGAATTCCATTGTCACCGTGACATATTGAAGTGCAAAACAGAATGCAAACTGGGGGCATGTCACGGTCACAATCAATTTCATTGTCACCGTGACATGTTCCCAACTCTCGGCAGAATGCAACTTGAGGGTATGTCACGGTCACAATGAATCTCATTGTCACCTTGACATATTCTCACTTTGCAAAACAGAATGCCTTCCTGGGTACCTCACGGTCACAATGAATCTCATTGTCACTGTGACATACCAAAATCTACTAGGCAGAATTGAACTCAAGCATACCTCACGGTCACAATGGATTTCATTGTCACCGTGACCTATGCAAAAACACAATAACATGGTTATGTTTTCAGTCCATTTCTTCCTTCTCATTAAGACTTCAAATCTCATTCTCACTTTTGGCAATCAACCCAAATACATCAACCACATGATCAATTAGCACATACCTGATTTTCCCTTCTTATTTGGCACTCATCTTTAGCACAAGTTATAATCAATTTCACCTCACACATAGCATACATGCTCTCAAGCAATTCATTCACTAAACACATTATCACATACACATACAGCTCATATCAATGGCCCTATTTAGCCAGCACAAATCATTCAATTTCACACATTTAGGGTTTGTTCCCAAACCTCGTCTCCTAAGCTCCCAATTTCGACGGACGCTCGGCTCACCGATTACAGCCTTTCCTTTATCTCTTTTCACTTCTTCAGCTAACAAAATAACACAGATGCTCAAGCTCAAACTCAAACCAATAATATCCCATCCAAACCAGCTCAACCAAGAAGAAAGAGTAGAAGATGAGAATATGCACTTATTCACTTACCTCTTAGGTTTAACACTTAATTCTTAAGCAACTTAACATCAATATGCTTACACTTCTTTAACACTCACTCCCACGCAAGAAAGAAAAGAAAAGAACACAGAAAATTATTAGATTACACAAATGAAACTCTTCCCTTCCCTTAACTCACTCTTGCATGCAAAGGTGTAGGTGGCATCCTCTCAATAAGCCACACGGAAACCACTTCCTCAAATCTGCCTCCACTTTCCATTAAATCAAGTTATTTTATTCTTAGTTAATCCTTCATTAAACTAGCTAATCAGCCTTTAACTCATGCTTAGTATTCATTCATAATTACCACTTAAACCCTTAATAATACTTCTTTCTTTCAATTAAATCATGCCTTCATTCAATTTAGTCCCAAAACTCACATGCAATCACACACACATGCCAAAATAGATTAATTCTTTTAGGGTACAAGTCCGGCCATGACAACTCTCCCCTCCTTAAAGAATTTCGTCCTCGAAATTCATACCTGAGTGGAACAGTTGTGGATGCTGCTCTTGCATAGCCGCTTCTAGTTCCCAAGTTGCCTCTTCAACACCATGGTGTTGCCAGAGCACTTTCACAAGTGGTATCTGCTTATTCCGAAGTTGCCTTACTTCTCTTGCTAAAATCACTATTGGCTTCTCATCATAGGTGAAATCAGACTGCACTTCCACTTCGTGTATAGGTAACACATGGGAATCATCTGACCTATATCTCCTCAACATGGACACATGAAACACATCATGTAGCTTAGCCAAAGCCGGAGGCATAGCCAATCGATAAGCTACTGAACCTACTCTTTCAAGCACTTCATATGGCCCAATAAATCTTGGACTCAACTTCCCCTTTTTACCAAATCGCAGTACCTTCCTCCAAGGAGACACTTTCAGAAACACTTTATTTCCTACACTGAATTCAATGTCCCTTCTTTTCAAATCAGCATACGACTTCTGTCTATCACTTGCTGCTTTCAATCTTTGCTGTATTATCTTAGCTTTCTCTTCTGAATCATGAACCAAATCTGGCCCTATGACTCTGCTCTCGTTCAACTCTGTCCAACAAATCGGTGAACGACATTTCCTTCCATACAGGACTTCATACGGTGCCATACCAATACTGGTCTGATAACTGTTGTTATAAGCAAATTCCATAAGTGGAAGATACTTATCCCAACTCTTAGAGAAATCCAAAACATATGCTCGCATCAAATCTTCCAAAACCTGAATAATTCTTTCCGATTGTCCATCGGTTTGTGGATGGAGAGCAGTACTGAAGTTCAATTTTGTACCCAAAGCCGCTTGCAAGCTCCTCCAAAACTTAGAAGTGAATCTGGGATCTCTATCAGAAACAATAGACAAAGGTATCCCATGCAATCGGACAATTTCTCTTACATACAATTCAGCCAACTTTTCCATAGAATAATCCATCCGAACTGGTATAAAGTGAGCTGATTTCGAAAACCTGTCCACAATAACCCATACTGCGTCTTGCTGTCTTGAGGTCAGAGGCAATCCAGTAACAAAATCCATCGTGATATTATCCAATTTCCATTGTGGAATAGGGAGTGGATGCAACATCCCTTGAGGCACTTGATGCTCTGCTTTGACTTGTTGACAGACAAGGCACTTCGACACATATTCCACTACATCCTTCTTCATCCCATGCCACCAATACAACCGTTTCATATCTTGATACATCTTATTTCCACCTGGATGCATAGTGAAAATTGTATTATGAGCCTCATGCATCAATTTCTTCTTTAATTCTTTATCGGTTGCCACACACATTCTATTCTTATATAGTAGTACTCCTTCCTCATTCACTGAATAGTCAGTCTTGTCTAAATCACCAACTGACTGCAGAACTTGTTGCAACCTCACATCAGTTTTCTGAGCAGCTATTATCTCATTTCTCAAGACCGGTCTCGCTTTCAAATGTGCTAATAAAGCTCCGTCTGCAGAAAACCTCCATTCAATCTGCTTTAACTGTAATGCTAAAATTGATTTTCTACTCAAAGCATCGGCCACTACATTAGCTTTTCCCGGGTGATAGTCTACAATATAATCATAATCCTTAAATAATTCTAGCCATCTTCGCTGTCTCAAGTTCAACTCCTTCTGTGTAAGCAGGTATTTCAAACTCTTGTGATCGGTGTAAATTCTACACTTCTCACCATACAAGTAATGTCGCCAAATCTTTAGAGCAAACACTACTGCTGCCAATTCCAAGTCATGAGTCGGATAGTTCTGTTCGTGCGGTTATAATTGCCTTGACGCATATGCTATCACCTTCCCTTCTTGCATCAATACACAACCCAATCCGACACCTGAAGCATCGGTATACAATACATACTCTTTACCAGTCATAGGCTGTGTAAGAATCGGTGCTTCTACTAACATCTTCCTCAACTGATCGAAACTCGCTTGACATCTTTCAGACCACTCATATCTCACTCCTTTACGTAGCAATCTTGTCAACGGTAAAGCTATTACTGAAAATCCTTTCACAAACCTTCTGTAGTATCCAGCCAACCCTAAGAAACTGCGAACCTCCAGTACATTCTTAGGCGGTTTCCAATTCACAATTGCTTCTATATTAGTCGGATCCACTTTAATCCCTTCAGATGAGATCACATGACCCAGAAATGATACCTCTTTGAGCCAGAACTCACACTTACTTAATTTGGCATACAGTTGATGTTCTTGCAAAGTTCGAAGTATAACTCTCAAATGCTGTTCATGTTCCTTCTCATTTCTTGAATAAACCAGAATGTCGTCTATGAACACTACCACAAACTGATCCAAGTACGGTCTGAACACCCGATTCATTAAATCCATAAATGCAGCTAGCGCATTGGTTAACCCGAATGGCATTACCAGAAACTCATAATGCCCATAACGAGTTCTAAATGCAGTCTTAGGTACATCTTCTTTCTTTACTTGCAACTGATAATAGCCTGAACGTAAGTCAATTTTTGAGAATACACCTGCTCCTCTTAACTGATCAAACAAGTCTTCAATCCGAGGTAAAGGATATCGATTCTTTACTGTCACATTATTCAACTGTCGATAATCAATGCACATTCTCATTGTACCATCTTTCTTCTTAACAAATAACACTGGTGCTCCCCAAGGAGAAACACTAGGTCTAATAAAACCCCTGTTTAATAATTCTTGCAACTGTTCCTTTAACTCCTTCAATTCAGTTGAAGCCATTCTATACGGCGCCTTAGATACGGGTACAGTTCCTGGTGCCACATCAATCGATAACTCAACTTCTCTTATCGGTGGTACACCGCTCAGTTCTTCAGGAAACACGTCAGAAAACTCTCAGACTATTGGTATTTCTTGCATCTTCACATGTTCACTCTTACTGTCCAACACCAGAGCTAGATAAACTTCACATCCTTTTCTCATACATTGACAGGCTTGCATGGCAGATATCACATTTACAAGAGGATTAGTGCACACTCCTCTCACTGTCGCTTTGTTCCCCTTACCATCACTGAGCACAACCATTTTCTTCTTACACTTAACATCTGCATCATACTTAGTTAACCAATCCATACCCAGAATCAAATCAAACTCATCAAACGGTAGTTCAATCAAATCCGCTGGAAACACACTACCTTGAACTTCTAATGCACAGTTTCTATACACTCTGTTCACATTAACATTACCTCCCAAAGGGCTAGACACACATATATCATATTTTAAACATTCAACTTTAGGCATCTTTTCACATATCTTTTTATCACACACATATGAATGAGTTGAGCCAGGATCAATAAGTGCAAACATTTCCACACCACAAAGTAGAATAGTACCTGCTATCACTTCAGGCGCATCCTGATCCTCTCGTGCCCTCATAGCATAAGCCCGCACTGGAGCCGCATCAGGTCTATCCACAATCTCAGAATCGACTGCACCCCTGGACTGGCTACCTCTGCCACGTCCTCTTCCTCTTCCTCTATTAGTAGAAGGTAAATTTGAACCACCCCTGCTCTGCTCTTGTTGATTTCCTGACATCTCATAAGCATTCGGGCAATTAGCAAGGAAATGCTCAGTGCTTCCACATCTAAAACAAGCACCCGTCACTCTCCAGCATTCTCCTCTATGCCTCTTACCACAATGAGGACACTCATGAACCTCACTTCTGTTACCAGATGTTCCTCTTCCCGAACCAGATGCTGAGGGAGCACCACGCTTCTTACCTCTCGCTGCAGAACTGAACCCTGATTCCGCCGATGATGCCACATGAGAATCTCGTGATCTTTTCCCCGTCTGGGAACCACCTCTACTTGCATTCTTCCTTTGTCTCCATTCTCTTTGAGCTCCCAAAGTGCTTTCAGCTCTCAAAGCTGCTTGAACAATACGATAATAACTTATATTCTGCTCCGTTGTTAGAGAAATCAGCAATGCTTTAATTTCCTCAATCAACCCTTCCTCAAATTGTTGACATCGCAACACATCGGTCAAAACACCTTTTGGCGCATACTTGCTTAAGCGACAGAATTCTGCTTCATATTCCGCCACTGTCATGGTTCTCTGCCTCAAACTCAGAAACTTCTTCCAGTTTGCCTCTCGATGTGCTTTAGTAATATACTTGTTCTTGAATTCTTTTTCAAAGAACTCCCAGTTTAATGGTTCAGGAAGCATCGGATTCTGCAGGACCAGCTTCCACCAATCATATGCAGGACCTTGGAGTAATGACCCCACATGTTCAACCCACTGATCTGGAGGACATCGAATCTCCTTAAGAATCCTTTCCACCTTCTCAATCCAGTACTCTGCTTTTTCTGACTCATCTAACCTTGTTCCATGAAATTCCTCCAAACCATGCTTTCTCAAAGATTCTATTGGGGCTCTTGGCGCCATCATACGTTCCATTACTCTGGCCATGTCTTGTGTCATTTTCATCATAGCTTCCATAGTCCCAAACGGAATCTCATTCCAGTAGCCAACCGATCTAGACTGCCCAGACCCTGTCACCTCAGCTTCACGAGGATTCACACTTTCGGCAGATTCCTCACCGGTATGCCTTCTAGAATCCATCTTACTACACAGATTAAACAAGGACTTCCGCATTAGGTCAACAAACTATACACATCTTATCTACCCAATTCCAAGAAAAGACTCAACCTAGGCTCTGATACCACAACTTGTGACGCCCGTTCCCTAATGACAGATTAGCTCAGCTAATCTTAGTTAGAGAAGGCCGCACACACACAACAGAATGCATGCTTAACCTGAATTGAAAAAAAATCATCGCATATTATCTTATCTCATGCATCACATGCCAAGCTATTTATATGACATACATACATAAGAGGGGTTACATTCCAGATTATACATTATTACATGTCTTTACATATTCTTTACACATTTTAACCGTACAAAAAGCTTATACAAAAATCCCAAAATAACAACCCCCAAACCTATGCTATTCACTTCCTATTGTTGACCGTACCAAAATGCGGGGGATGTCCTTCAGTCACCTCTCGTCCGTACCTACACGGATTAGAGTAAATCCATGCTAAGCGATAACGCGTAGTGGGGAACTCATATAGCAAACAACTTATCATGCATCAGAGATATCATACATTGCACATTAGTAGACATGCCAGAACAATCATTATTAAAGCATGAACCATTTCAGGCATAGTTTTGTCCATTACTATATTCAATCATAAAGCATCAATCACTTATTCACATGTATGTACTTTCTTGTATCATAGTCACTTCTGTTTATTATTTAATTAACTGATTAGCCGATTAGCCTATTAGCCTTCTTGCCTGCAACTCAATGACGCAGATAACGGGTATCGCATCGGTACCTCTCAGGTACCAGTAATCTCATCGAGACTACTTTTACACATTAGTACCTTCTGGTACTTCACATCACATTAGTACCTTCTGGTACTTCACATCACATTAGTACCTTCTGGTACTTCACATTATTCCACATATAATAAAATCCAGCAAGGATTATTCGCATTGTGATTCCCATGGAATCAGACACATTTAACGCATGGGGCTGCAGCACTTGACCCTATAGGCATGCTTAACTATCCATTACTTGACTCGCAGGCTTAAGTTATTAACAAATTATTCAATTCACTTTTCACTTTACACATTTGCATTAGCACATAGCTAACATTTCACTTGCATATTCAGTATGCTTTCTAATTCAATCTTCACATGTAATATTCACATAACTGATCATATTCAGAAATCACCATGTTTGTATGCATTTCTAGATCACTTAATACACATACAATACTTACTCATGTTGTCTTTCATGTCAGCTCAAAGCCTTGCCATTTGAATGGCCAAACACATTAGGATCATATTGCCAAAACAGGGTGGGTCACGGTCACAATGAATTCCATTGTCACCGTGACATATTGAAGTCCAAAACAGAATGCAAACTGGGGGCATGTCACGGTCACAATCAATTTCATTGTCACCGTGACATGTTCCCAACTCTCGGCAGAATGCAACTTGAGGGTATGTCACGGTCACAATGAATCTCATTGTCACCGTGACATATTCTCACTTTGCAAAACAGAATGCCTTCTTGGGTACCTCACGGTCACAATGAATCTCATTGTCACTGTGACATACCAAAATCTACTAGGCAGAATTGAACTCAAGCATACCTCACGGTCACAATGGATTTCATTGTCACCGTGACCTATGCAAAAACACAATAACACATTATCACATACACATACAGCTCATATCAATGGCCCTATTTATCCAACACAAATCATTCAATTTCACACATTTAGGGTTTGTTCCCAAACCTCGTCTCCTTAGCTCCTAATTTTGACAGACGCTCGGCTCACCGATTACAGCCTTTCATTTATCTCTTTTCACTTCTTCAGCTAACAAAACAACACAGATGCTCAAGCTCAAACTCAAACCAATAATATCCCATCCAAACCAGCTCAACCAAGAAGAAAGAGTAGAAGATGAGAATATGCACTTATTCACTTACCTCTTAGGTTTAACCCTTAATTCTTGAGCAACTTAACATCAATATGCTTACACTTCTTTAACACTCACTCCCACACAAGAAAGAAAAGAAAAGAACACAGAAAATTGCTAGATTACACAAATGAAACTCTTCCCTTCCCTTAACTCACTCTTGCATGCAAAGGTGTAGGTGGCATCCTCTCAAGAAGCCACACGGAAACCACTTCCTCAAATCTGCCTCCGCTTTCCATTAAATCAAGTTATTTTATTCTTAATTAATCCTTCATTAAACTAGCTAATCAGCCTTTAACTCATGCTTAGTATTCATTCATAATTACCACTTAAACCCTTAACAATACTTCTTTCTTTCAATTAAATCCTGCCTTCATTCAATTTAGTCCCAAAACTCACATGCAATCACACACACATGCCAAAATAGATTAATTCTTTTAGGGTACAAGTTCGGCCATGACAACTCTTCACAATTGACAAATGAGACTCACGGCCTGATTGCCCAGGAGATAGATAAAAGGTTTGAAGAGCTGGAAAAAAGGATGCTGGCTGTGATCAAAGAAAGAATGGATGCCATGGCACTGGTTCTCCAAGTTCAGCTTATGGCAACAGCTCTTGACCAAGTGAAGCCGGCCACAGTTGACAAAACTCATACAGCGACGGCTACAGTACCTCCATTTTCTTTCGAAACCAGAGGCAAGGGACCACTTGATTCACCAGTTGAGCAAGGAGGAGATAGGAGGCCTACTCTAGAATGTAGCACTGTACCTGAAGAGGATGGGGCCCTTGGAATCACGTATAAAGATGAAAGCTCAGGAAGCCATAACAACAGTAAGGAAAATGTTAACATTACAGAAGTCTCATCCACTAGAGCAGTTCAGTCCCACCTCACTGTTTCGGGTAGGCCATTATCCTAGCACTTCACCCATCTCGTCAAGAAAGGGAAGTTATAACCCTTGCCGGTCGGGCCTGCTCCAAGTTAAGGATGCCATAGACATAGAGCAGATTGGTACTGTGGTATCAGTAGTATTCAGGGCGTAGAACAAACTATTGTCATCCCTTGAGAGATCGCATTTAAGAACTGATGCCAGGCCCAGAAAAGGAAAAGATTGTAGAAGTGCTAGCCATGGAAGTAAAGCAAAGGCATTTTTCTAATTTGGGTAGATCTTTGTCCTGGGTCCTTAAGAGGCTGATGAAGGAGGGGATATTACAACTATTGCTGGCTAGGCCTACTAGAAGCCATGGACAACCCAATCACAAGGGCGATCACTATTGTGCCGTCCACCAACACATCGGGCATATCACAGACGATTGCAAGACTTTGAGACATTCTATTCAAGATTTGATTGATTCTAAGAAGATCTATGACCCAGAAAAGCGAGGGAAAAAGAATGAGATGGATGGTTCTTGGGGATGATAATGGACCATCGATTGCAACAGCTGTGTTGGGAAGAACGAAAGTTGATTAGCTGTTTAGAATGTTCTTTTTATTTTTGAACTATTTAATAATGACATTTTAGTTATTTAATAAGATGAATGTCTTTGCTTACTTGTGTTATATCTCTAATGATTTCACTATGCATAATCATGAGCATGACTCATTCTTATTTGACATTGATTCAATTGATGCTACTCCATTTAATCTCAGAACTTTGGAAAACCCAAAGAAAATCTTGATAGCATCTAATGTAACTCCTGAAGCGAGATCAAAATTTGAGAGAATTAAAACAAAATATGAAAAGGTCTTTGCCTGGACATATGAAGACACGCTAAGAGTTGATCATGGAATCACTAGGCACATCGTTCAAACACACCACAATCATGAACCGGCCACGCAAAAGCTCAGAAGATTGAAGCTGCAAGGGGCAAAAAAGGTCAAAAAGAGGAATCCACAAGCAGAAATGAAGCGAACATTTCTAGTCGAAGTTCAATGTCAGTCTTGGTTGGTCAATGTTGTACCAAATCGAGAAGAGGAGGAGTGCGTGCATGTGTAAACTATTAGGATTTGAACAAAGGTTATCCTCAATGAACAAAAAGAAATAAAAGAACTGTGACGCGCGCCGAACCTCGTGTCCTCCCAAAAGCCCGCTTCAGGGCGATCAGGAAAGGTTCTTAAAACTTGTAAGGTATTTACAAGTGCGTCTATTTTGGGCAACAATGAGGTTTCTTTGAGTCGCCACCCAATAGAACATTGGGAAGGGTCATCTAGCCTTATCGAGCCTAAGACGGCGCATACATATCCATTTTGAGCTAGCCAGAGGGATCTTGGAGGCCTCATCCTCTACTCCACTAGAGCCTAGGATTGTGTATTTAAGCCTTTTGGTGGGACTTAAGAGGTGTCTTGGAAGTCCTAGACCTCTCGCCTCTTTGAGTCCCAAAGACCAGAGTGAGTTCGGGACTTCTCATTTATTCGTACTTTGATTAATTTTACAATTATGTTTTGAATTTATTATTTCACCAACTTTCCACACGATGCACTTTATTAAAGGCGCGATCATTCACATCCAAAGCGGTAAATAGAAGCAAAAATCAAGATAAAGTTTTCGAAATAAATTACAATAACACTAGGAGCGGAATACAACTCCCATTTATAAAAGTGCGATACATGCATAAAACGGGATATTCATTGGAATGAGGACTTTGGTCCTACCATACATATTTATTACAAAAATGGTTTTTTATGAAGTGTCAATTTTATTGGCTGAAATGGGACATTGGTCCACCTATTTTTGGGAAAATCTCCAGGTTTAATTGTTAAAAAGCTTTTGGTCCTTTTTACCTAAATGACATTAAAACCATTTCTATAACAACATAAATAAGAGCTAAAGGATAAAAAATGAACCCGAATAGAGATCCTCAGGATGGCGCAACCACCATCTCTCACAGCTCCAACTTTCAATGGTCAGAAAAAAAACTCACAAGGATAAACATGTTAGCAAAAAATGCGAATAAAAATAAAAGTGAGAAAATTCTAACAGAAACAAGTTAAGAGATAGGATTTTATGAGATAAAAAAATGAGAATTTTGCCTAGGGACAGCTGCATGGATCGTGCCGGCGGCTGTCCCTAGTGAGGGGAAAACAAATTAAAGAACCTCTTAAATATTTTGTAAAAAAGGGTAATAAAGTATATATAAAAATCAATGTAAATCAAATTAAATTATACAAATGTTAATCCAGAATGTTTACCCTCGGATTTTACCTTTTAGGGTGGATGTCGAATGATTTTTTCCCCGTGTGCCTCGCAAGGATCGAAGAAGAATCAGATCAAAGAAAGAAGATTTATGATGTTCTTTCCTTAATAATTTGATAGCGATCGTGTGTTCGAATTATTTATATTGATGGAAATGACTGAATTTCGTCACCTCAATTTGACTTAATTCGTAATAAAAAAATTGAGGAAATCAATTAATTAAAATAAGTTTTATCAAAATAAAACTCTATAGATGAATAGAGATTTATAAACTTTTTGAGTAATTTGCTCACAGAAAAAACCTTTTTCTAAAAAGCAATTTTCTCCCAAAAAATATTTGATAGCTTTTTTTCTAAATAAAATATCTCTAAAATATCTCTTTCTCTTTTTCCAAATTCCCTCAAATTTTCTAACCCCTAAAACTGAAATTTGATCCTTTATTTATAGGGTTTTATGAGATAATTAAGATAAACCTCTATTTAAAGTTTGAATTTTAAAAGGACTTTAAAATTCAAATTTTAGATAAATGCTATCCCTATTTTGAAAAGAAAAGAGATTAAATATTATCCAATCCGGCGTGATCCGGTCTGTTACCGTACTGACGGGCTTCCTTGCACCTACCGACGGCCGTCGCTACTAAGGGCAAATGCGGGAAACTGACTAGGGACGGGGCACGATCCTAGGGACGGGCGTCCCTAGATCGCCACGGGTCCGTCCCTACTATGCCTAGGGACGGGTATCACCCCAAGTAGGGACGGGCGTCCCTACATAGACGGGATGCCCCGTCTGTGGAGCAAAACTCCCAATTTTACCAAAAATTTATCCAATTCTTTCAAAACTCCATGCTATAGAAAAAGATTTTGATCCTCGCGAAACCGAAAGCCGAAAGCTTTCAAATTTCTCCCCCTTACTCGAAAATTGACATTGATCTCTTCATCGGGTAACTCTGATCTGGACTACCTCAAGAACCGGTGTCTACAGTTGCCCCCAATTTTGGAGAAACTAGCGCACTAGTGCCTAGATGAGCCAAAATTCAAAGAAGAAAGGAAAGAGACGCATACCTAAGGCAGTCCTTACCTTTTTACTGGGGAAGCGGCAATGCGTCGAGTCAATTCTGGACTTACAAAACGCGGGGTTTACTCTTCTGGGCTGCACCGAGTCTTCTTCGGACTGTACAAAGTGCGATAATTGCTCTCCTGAGCTGCACCGAGTCTTCTTCGGACTGTGCTTCCTTCTGGACTGCTCTTCTGAGCTGGGCGTTCTTCTGAACTGGGTGTTTTAATTTGGCGGCCTCATCGTGCCCCCAAAGTACAATTCTGATCTTTTGATTTCTTGTGATCCCGAAGGACATGATGTTTGATCTATTTATTCTTCCTTTTGACTGTGGGTTGATTTTGAATCGGTGTAAGACCATGTTCCTATATTGTAAGAGACTTTTGTTAATTCTTACGCCAAGTACCTTGATTGGTAGAGTTATGAACATCTTATATCTCTCTTTATTATTCATCATCTTATTTTCCATGTGATCAATTCCTCTTTTCTTTTTTCTCTTAAATTTTCTTTTAAGAAATTTAAATCATGAAGAAATAACATGAAAATTTAACAAGTCGATCCAAAATTTTTCCACTAAAAGGTTAAATTTTGTACAATATAAAGATGTGATTACAAAATGTATAAAGACAAAACTAGAAAAACTCCCTGAATAATCTATAATGGCGCATAATCTGAGAGCTCCTCTGGATCATCATCATCGTCCGATACATGAACCGGCTGGTCTCGTGCTGGAGCAGCGGAGGGTCCTGCATCTGAGGCAGATGGCTGACTGGGAGGGGCTGACGATCCTGCCTGCTAAGTAGCCCAATCCCTGGCTACCTGCTGGTATTTGGGAGGTACAGCCACTGGTACCGATGACGGCTGTGCTCCTGCTGAGTCCTGCTGTTGGAACTGGACCTGAGCATATCCATCGAGAAACGACTGTGCACAGACCGTCATGACTGGAATGTACTAGTAACAACCCCCCCTAACTCTCTGAAAGCATCGCCCAGGCGGAGGGTCTGATCTGTGGAGGTGGTCCTCATACTCCTTAGCCTATCCTCAGTTTGCTCTCTAAACTCCCGCAGGGACTGGGCGATGGGAGGTATGGCACCCTCCAGGACCTGAATCTTGAATCTGAGAGCCCCAACTGACTCATCCACAATTTGTACGGATGCGTCTATCCTCTGGGTTGCCTCACTCTGGGAGGCCCTCATCTCCTGCCTCAGCTGACCCACGAGTCTCTCCTACTCCTGCCTTAGATGATCAATAAGCCTCCCCTAGTCCTGGATGATCCCCTGCTGTTGATCCAGGCGATCTAATATGACTCTATCTCGCTCTCCGAGCTGCCCAAGAAGGGCCCTGTCTCTCTCCTCCTGTCTATCCTCCGAAGATGCGAACATAGAAGTCAATAGGGTAGTAAAATCTGGCTGCACTGGGAAAGCAGATGACGAGGATGGAGGGGAAGTTGAATCTGGTGTCGGCTCAGGTGGTGGAGCTGTAGAAGTGGATGCTCCCGGATCCCCAACACTAGCATATGGGCTAAACCTCTCAGGCGCTCGGGGAGCTGTCCACTGTACTCTCGATGATGGAGGCGTAGGACTCTGTAGTCTCTACCCTGGAGGAGTAGCCAGCAACTCATCCATTGTAAACTCGATCCCCACATCAAAAGGTGTACCCGGCTGCTCCTCGTGCTGCGGCTGCGGAGGCTAACCATCTGGATGCTCTGGCTGTCGAGGAGGCTGGTCCTCCTGATGCTGAGGGTGCTCGGGAGGCTGATCCTGAGCCTGCTCTGGGTGCTCAGGAGGCTGGTCCTGAGCCTGCTCCTCTACTGGCTTTAACGAGGGCAAGCTAAATGCGCATCTAGTCTCGTGCATAGTGCGAAGTCTGTACGCCTCGGGGTGGCCCGATATCGGTAGTATCAAGGCCATCGTCAAAGCCGCTGGAGCGTCCACATAAATACTCTCATCCAAAGTGCGCCCCAAAATATCTGGACGAATACCCAAACTCAGGAGCAATCTAGTAATGACCCCCCCAACATACACCACAGGGGCTGCCCCCCTGGATACCCTCACCAGGTTGACAAAAATCTCGTGGCTGATATTGAGCCTCTGGCCTACCATCATGGCCCACAAACTCCAAATCTCTACGGCATTGAGGGAACCTGGGTTACCAGCTCGTCCCAAATATGAGCTGGACAAAACCCGATGAAGATATCGCAGAGCCTATGATGAAAGTACTGTACTCTTCGCCGTATCATGATTGTACGGCACTCCTGGTAAGGCTATAACCGCCCAATGCTGACGTCTCACTAATCTCTGGGGTGTTATGACATCCTGGCCGAATGGGAGCCCCATGGCCTCTATAAACCGCTGACGGGTGATGCAGAAATGGTGGCCCTCAATCCAAAACTGGATGACACCCTCCTCCGTGTCAGATCTCTGATATCCGCCATAGTGTAGCATAGCGAGGAATTGCCGTACCACCTCTAGGTGAGTCTAGAAAGCAGGTGTCAAAAACTCTATCCAACCCGCGCCCGCCATTAGTATATCAACCTCACCTGCCATCCCCAGAGCCTCGAGGAATGGCCTAGAAACGAATCGGCTAGCTCGAAACTGCACCTGAGCAAGTGCTGCATACCTCTGCCTAGCCTCGTCGCTCATCCAACCTGGGGCCTCAGGCTCAAGCTGATCATGTGGAGCATATCGTCGTGGTGGCATCCTGTGAATAAGACAAACAGTTAGTTTGGCATTCTGACTGGGTATGTCTAAACCAGAAAGATTTCAAAAAAATTTTGGGCAGCACCCCGGCAAGGGTGTACCCAACCTCCTGGATGAAAAGAAAAAAAGAAGGGACAGGCCTCAAGCCCCAAGCAACAATATAATATTTACATTTGCTAAAAACTGGCAGCACTCCGGCAAGGGTGTGCCCAAACTCTTGCATAATGAAGAAGAAATAGAACGGAACGGGCCTCAGACCCCAAACAACGATGCAATATAATCACCTTTGCTTTCTAATTCTTAAATTATTTGCTTCAAAATATATGAATTCCTAAAGCCATATTTATACTCTGAACACTAATTATTCTCCGAACAGCATACATTCGTGCACTTTTTATTCATTAAAACAAACTTCATCCTATTAACTTGTTTACAGTGTCAATCAGGATTAACCAGGCCACTAATTCCATTAATTCAAAAGAAAAAGAAATCCCCTTGCTCATAATAACAATAAAGAAAAATGGGAGTACCTTACTAACCTAGAAGTCGAGACCCACTGAAGAAGTCAAAAACTGAAAACTGGTGCGAAAAAATGCAATTTTAAAAGACAAAAAAGAAAAAAAAGCTGTTGGAAACAAAGGAAAAGGCGTCGGTGTGAAGAAGAAGGAAAAGAAAATGATTTCCCGTCGGTACTTGCGTCTTTATATAGATTTTAAGTACCGACGGGCTTCCTGCCCATATAGCTACAGACGGGCATTCCGTCTGTCTATCCAGATTCCCTCATTAATTACCTAATTAATGCGCGTGATATGCACAATGCACGATTCGCCAGTTGGACAAGTATAGACGGGTTCACCGTCTGAATATAGGGACGGGTTAGCCGTCTGTAAGCCAAATCTATAAAATTCAACCATTTTTCTTGAATTTCGTGCCCCTTTCTTATTTTAGCTCCAAAACAGGCTCTTTTCTCTAGTTTTTTCCTTTTTCCTCTTAGCAACTGTGGCTTTAGCTATCAAGACATGAATCCTCCTTTCCTTTCCAAGATGCACCGTATCTTAGATGATGCTCAAATATGGGAACACAGTACTCTTTCCCCCCTTTCTGGACTGAGGTTTTTATGGAGAGTCAAGGTAGACTGCACCCTTCTTTTGGCTGCGACCCACTTCTGGGATCTTCATTTTCATGTTTTTAGGTTCACCTATCAGGAAATATGCCCCTTGCCTGAAGAATTTGCTGCTATCATCGGAAGTTGGTATCCACCTGGTGCTTTGCCTTGCGTACCTCGCTGCGGTTTGATCCAAATCCGGGATATTGCTTTGTCCTTAAGTGTAGCTCCTTCTGACGCTTCTCGTCTAGTTCCTCAGGGCCCAGTATTTTCTTTGGAACCTCTGATTGAAGCAATGGATGAATTCTCCAACATTCCCTCATACAGCGTAAGTATCATCTTCCTCTTTTGCCTGATAAAGTATCTAGTCGTGACCTCAGAGGAGCTGCTCGGGGACCCTCGTCTCCATTTTGAAGTATCAAATTCTTGAAGTAACAGCAACCACCTACCCATTTTGCCAAGCAAAGATGGGGCCTCTTGAAAATATCTCAGGGGATTCTACCTCGCGACTGCCTACACTTTGTAAGCATGAAAGTAATGTCGCAATTTCTTAGAAGCCCAGATTACTGCAAGCCAAATCTTTTCTACCTCTGTGTATTTGACTTCGTAGGCTAAGAATTTCTTGCTGAGGTAATAAACAGCAAATTCCACTCCAACCTCATCCTCTTGGGTCATCATAGCGCCTACACAACTGTCCTCTATGGCCAGGTATAGGATCAGCAGCTTGCCTGGCCATGGTGGTCTCAGTACCGGTGGATTCAACAAATATTTTCTGACAGCATTAAAAGCCTTTTGACAACTCTCGTTCCATACTACTGGTTGATCTTTTCTGAGTAGTTTAAAGATTGGCTCACAGATCGAAGTAAGCTTAGCGATAAATCTACTGATGTATTGCAACCTGCCCAGAAATCTTCTTACATCCTTCTCTTTCTGCGGTATTGGCATTTCTCTGATGGCCTTAACCTTATCCGGGTCAATCTCAATCCCCCTTTTACTAACTATGTGTCCTAGTAGCTTCCCTGAGGTAACACCAAAGATACACTCTTTAGGATTCAACCGCAAGTTGTACTTATCTATCCTTCAAAAGAACTTTTCCAGGGCTTCAAAATGGCCTTCTCTAGTGGCTGACTTGATCATCATGTCGTCCACGTATACCTCTAGCTCTTTATGAATCAATTCATCCAATATATTCGTTGCCATCCTCTGATAAGTGGCCCCTGCATTTTTCAGGCCAAAAGGCATCACGCGATAAGCTTAAGTCCCCCACTCCGTGATGAAGGCCGTCTTGATCCGATCAATTATTTCATTGAGAATTTGATTGTAGCACGCGTAACCATCTCCGAAGCTATACATCTCACAAGCAGCGGCACTGTCTATTGGTACGTCTATATGAGGCAATGGAAAATCATCTTTTGGACAGGCCTTATTCAGATCCCGATAATCCTCACATACTCTTACTTTGCCATTCTTCTTGGTTACAGGGACAACAATGGCCAACCATGTTGGGTATTGCACCTCGACTAGAAACTTGGCTTTGATTTGCTGGCGAATCTCTTCTTTCACTTTCTCCGCCCATTCCGGCCTAAGCCTTCTCAACTTCTACTTAACAGGTTTATGGTCTGGATATGTGGGGATAGCATGCTCTGCGACTTTCCGATCGATTCCTGGCATATCTTCGTAGGTCCAGGCAAAGACTTTTTCATATTTTTTTAAGATTCTCTCAAATTTTTCTCGCTCTTCAGGAGTTATATCTGATGCTATCATAATTTCTTTTGGATTTTCTAGGGTTCCAAGATTGAATGGAGTAGCATCAGTTGAATCAATATCAAATATGGATGGATAATGATCATGATCATGCATAGTGAAATCATCAGAAACATCACACAAGTAAGCAAAACCATTCAATTTATTAATAAGATTGAAATTGTCATTAACATCATTGAAAAGTTCTGGAGCAAAATGAAAATCTAAACTATTTTCCTCTTCCTCCTCTGCTAGTGTATCTACCGCAGTCGACGTTTCCGCATCACATCGGCCCTTTGGAGCCTCCTCATTCACCTCCCACACAGCTTCCTCTATCTTGGCCTTTCCTTTCAGCTGGGTGGTTATCATCTTTTCAGTAATTATTTCTACCGGCATCTAGCGGTCCTAAATTGTTCTACTGGTCATGATTTCTTCTTCCCAAAAGCTCTATGCTGGCTTGATTAATCCAATGCTCCAGTCATAGACATCATTGAAAACCTCGAACCCTAGCACAATTCTTCCATCCAGCCACTGCGGTTCATTTTCTCCTGCATAGGCACATGCTGCGGTTGCTGGCACAAAGGTCTTCCGAATATGGGGAACTTCCAATTTCGACTTCTCGCCTTTCTTTACAGCACCTGTATATCCAAGACCCCTCTTGTCTTTTTGACCCTTAGTGGTAACGGCTGTCGGTATCCCTTGAGAATTCTTGCCCAGTCCTGCACCAGGGAGGAATGACATTTTCTTCATCATATTCAATACCTGGGGGCTTTCTTCCTTCTGCTCTTCTTTGCCTATCATGGTGACATGAAACCCATTAAACGGCTGTCTGGCTATCTCCAGTACTGAAACCTGATTCTCTAGTGTAGCCTTTATAGTCACGATCTGGCCTTCGTGAGGTATCTTTACCATCTGATGCAATGTAGAGGGGACTCCTCCCAATCTATGAAACCATGGTCTGCCTAGCAAAGCTGAGAAATTGGCGGGTATGGGCAACACCACAAACTCTACTTCTGACTTTATCGGTCCCATTTTCACCACCGCTATGAATATCCCCGAAGCCTGCCTACGCGAGTTGTCATATGCCGTGATGGTAAGATCAGATTTTGCCAACATATCCTCTGTTACCTCGAAAGCTGCTATTGCTACCTGTGGGCATACATTTATGGAAGAACCATCATCTACCATTACACAGGCGGTATGCTTTTGGTTAATTTGTGCCCTTATGTACAGAGGGCGATTATGGTTGTGAACTTCTGCCGGCAGATCCGCACTGGTAAAAACAACATTTTCTCCCGATCCTCCTTTTACTACCTCCAGAAGTTCCGTAGGTGAAATGGTTGTAGCCACGGTTGCTTCGCACAAAGCCTCCACCACCTTCTGCCAATATGATGGCGACTGTCTCAAAAGATCCCATATTGAAATCTAAGCCGACGTCTTTTTCAGTTGCTTGACAATCGGATCTTCCTCCGGCTCCTTTCCCCTTCTGTCCTCAATCGGCTCTTGTGGCTTCTCCACTTCCGGGGCTATCCTTCCACTACGGGTCATAGCTCCCACTTCTTTCCTCTTTGGCTCTTCTCCTTCCTCTTCCGAACCCCAAAGGTCGAAAAATGTTTCCAAATCATCATTTTCAGTTCCACTATCATCAGTGGACCAGCAATCGATCACTGCAGCGGGAAGCCCTTCTTCACTCCCCTCACAGAGGCTCGTGACAGCAGTGTGGATATCGTTGCCGTATAATTCCTTCAGCACAAAGTTCTCGAGCAAATTGGACCCGATCATATTCACTGTTCGAGGCATGTTATTGTACCTAGCTTTCTTTTGACCCCCTCTCTTTTCTGGATCTGTGATCTATTTTGAGTCAATCAAATCCTGAATTGCGTGCCTCAAAGTCCTGCAGTTGTCGGTTGCATGTCCAGTGTGCTGATGATATGCACAATACTCATCGTCCTTATGTCCTGGCGTGCCTTGAGTTCTCGCAGGTCTGGGCGGTAGAGGCTGCAGCTTATTCTCTTTCATCAGTCTTCTTAGTACCCATGATAAGGACCTCCCGAGATTGGAAAAATGTCTCAGAGTGGCGTTTGTAGTTGACACCTCAGCAATCTTCCTTATACCACTAGCAGAACTTGTTGGTCTACTGGCCCCTTGACTCCCACTACCCCTCTTAGGATAGTTCTCATTTCCTGCTTTCCTAACAAGGTACTCTCCTTCGGCCTCAATGGCGATGTCCTTCAGGGACTCCCAATCTTTTAGTCCTTTCATCCTTAATCCATCCCTCAAATACGGGCTCACATTTTTAATGAATAATCGTATTTGATCCTGGGTATCTGGTTTCCTCTTCATTTCCATCACCCGATTCCTCCACCGGGTTAGATACTCATGGAAGGACTCTCCTTCTCTCTGCTATAACAGTTCCAGGTCCTTCAGGGTTACCTCCATTCTTGTACTACAATCATATTGCCTCAAAAATTGTTCTATCAATAAATCCCAGTCTTCCTTAGTTCGGTGATCGAGCCCGTGATACCAATCCACCGCCGAGCCCATCAAGCTCAAGCAAAAGTACTCAATTTTTTGCTTCCTCGTCAAAGTGGTGCCTTTCATCACCAATGAGTACTGCTTTATATGGGCTAGGGGATCAGAAGTACCGTCAAACTTTGGCACGTCCGGCATCTTAAAGTTCATTGGGACTAGATCTTCTCCTTCTAACTCTTTATCCTCAGGATTCACTCCTTAGCCCTTCGTCAACATCCTTGTCATAGCTTCAAATCTCTCTTCCACCTTCCTCCAGATGGCCTCTTCAATTTGAGGGGCTTTCCCTTTCTCAGACATACGTTCCTCATATTCCTCGTCTTCCCAATCATCATCCAGCCTCGGGACAGGTCTCCCCCTTTGTGCCCCCGAAGTAGTAGCTCTTAGGTTCACGAGTGGCGGGCGAGTTTCATCTTGTGGGTCCTCTCTGACCTCTTCCCTTTCATTAATCCTCGCAGGAGGAGGCTGTGGGTTCTGCGGGGCTGCTTGTTGACCCATTGCGGCTATCATTGCCAGCATCCGGTTCTCAAACTCTTCCAACCTTTGGCCCACTTCCTCTGCTATCATTGCCCTGGTGGCCTCTGCCCCTCTCGGTGAGTTTGCCATTTCTTCGGGTACAGAAAACTGATCTTAAGTGGCGTAACTGGTCTCAGAAGAATTGTCCGGATACTCTATCCTTTCTGGTAACTCAAAAAATGGATTCCTACGTAGCCGTCCTGGGGACCCCCTTGTCCACCTAGGCGAATCTATGATGGCTAAAAAACACAGGGCTCAGGATGATGCATGATTGTGCAAAAAAAATGATGCATGATCGTGCTATGCAACACTCACAAGCCACATGCAAGCACATAGGTCCTTCCAACCTTATTTAGGGCTACCCAAGCATGGTCCCTGCCAACGGGTCTAGCTCATCACGATCGTAACGACCGATCGGGTCACCATTTAATATACCATGATGGTACAAGGCTTGGGCTGGTGATTATCCTTAAAACTTCCCTAAATTGAGTGAAAATAGGGTCGTGCTTCGGGAACGCACCTGGGCTAAAAGAGGGACCAAACTAGCATAGATCTAGGGCTCTAATGCGATGTAAATGCAAATTTTGAAAGATGGTGAAATTTTTAAGCTAAAATCTAATTGTAAATTTTAATCAAAGTACTTTCGAATCGAAGTCTCGAGTATGTCCCCAGCGAAGTCGCCACTGTGACGCACGCCGAACCTCGTGTCCTCCCAAAAGCTCGGTTCAGGGCGATCAGGAAAGGTTCATAAAACTTGTAAGGTATTTACAAGTGCGTCTATTTTGGGCAACAATGAGGTTTCTTGGAGTCACCACCCAATAGAACATTGGGAAGGGTCGTCTAGCCGTATCGAGCCTAAGACGGCGCATACATATCCATTTTGAGCTAGCCAGAGGGATCTTGGAGGCCTCATCCTCTACTCCCCTAGAGCCTAGGATTGTGTATTTAAGCCTTTTGGTGTGACTTAAGAGGTGTCTTGGAAGTCCTAGACCTATCGCCTCTTTGAGTCCCAAAGACTAGAGTGAGTTCGGGACTTCTCATTTATTCGTACTTTGATTAATTTTACAATTATGTTTTGAATTTATTATTTCACCAACTTTCCACACGATGCACTTTATTAAAGGCGCGATCATTCACATCCAAAGCGGTAAATAGAAGCAAAAATCAAGATAAAGTTTTCGAAATAAATTACAATAACACTAGGAGCGGAATACAACTCCCATTTATAAAAGTGCGATACATGCATAAAACGGGATATTAATTGGAATGAGGACTTTGGTCCTACCATACATATTTATTACAAAAATGGTTTTTTATGAAGTGTCAATTTTATTGGCTGAAATGGGACATTGGTCCACCTATTTTTTGGAAAATCTCCAGGTCTAATTGTTAAAAAGCTTTTGGTCCTTTTCACCTTAATGACGTTAAAACCATTTCCATAACAACATAAATAAGAGCTAAAGGATAAAAAATGAACACGAATAGAGATCCTCAGGATGGCGCAACCACCATCTCTCACAGCTCCAACTTTCAATGGTCAGAAAAAAAACTCACAAGGATAAACATGTTAGCAAAAAAAGTGAATAAAAATAAAAGCGAGAAAATTCTAACAGAAACAAGTTAAGAGATAGGATTTTATGAGATAAAAAAATGAGAATTTTGCCTAGGGACTGCTGCCTGGATCGTGCCGGCGACCGTCCCTAGTGAGGGGAAAACAAATTAAAGAACCTCTTAAATCTTTTGTAAAAAAGGGTAATAAAGTATATATAAAAATTAATGTATATCAAATTAAATTATACAAATGTTAATCCAGAATGTTTACCCTCGGATTTTACCTTTTAGGGTGGATGTCGAATGATTTTGTCCCGGTGTGCCTCGCAAGGATCGAAGAAGAATCAGATCAAAGAAAGAAGATTTATGTTGTTCTTTCCTTGATAATTTGATAGCGATCGTGTGTTCGAATTAGTTATATTGATGGAAACAACTGAATTTCGTGACCTCAATTTGACTTAATTCGTAAGAAAAAAAATTGAGGAAATCAATTAATTAAAAGAAGTTTTATCAAAATAAAACTCTACAGATGAATAAAGATTTATAAACTTTTTGAGTAATTTGCTCACAGAAAAAACCTTTTTCTAAAAAGCAATTTTCTCCTAAAAAATATTTGATAGCTTTTTTTCTAAATAAAATATCTGTAAAATTTCTCTCTCTTTTTCCAAATTCCCTCCAATTTTCTAACCCCTAAAACTGAAATTTGATCCTTTATTTATAGGGTTTTATGAGATAATTAAGATAAACCTCTATCTAAAGTTTGAATTTTAAAAGGACTTTAAAATTCAAATTTTAGATAAATGCTATCCCTATTTTGAAAAGAAAAGAGATTAAATTTTATCCAATCCGGCGTGATCCGGTCAGTTACCGTACCGACGGGCTTCCCTGCACCTACCGACGGCCGTCCCTACTAAGGGCAAATGCGGGAAACTGACTAGGGACGGGGCACGATCCTAGGGACGGGCGTCCCTAGATCGCCACGGGTTCGTCCCTACTACGCCTATGGACGGGTATCACCCCAAGTTGGGACGGGAGTCCCTACACAGATGGGATGCCCGTCTGTGGAGCAAACCTCCCAATTTTACCCAAAATTTATCCAATTCTTTAAAAACTCCATGCTATAGAAAAAGATTTTGATCCTCGCGAAACCGAAAGCCGAAAGCATTCAAATTTCATCCCCTTACTCGAAAATTGACATTGATCTCTTCATCGTGTAACTCTGATCTGGACTGCCTCAAGACCCGGTGTCTATAAGAACAAAAAAAAAGAAAAGAGAAAAATAAAATACAAAAAAATAGAGAAGAGAGAGAAAGAAAAGAATCGACATGTAGATCGAAAAATCATCATGGGGGGCAAGCTTTGTTCAAATCCCGTTGATCTACACATGCCCGTACTTTGCCATTTTTCTTGACTTCCGAAAAGTACCACAAGAATTATATCGACTTACAATGGATACGGGATGCTCGATCTTGGGAAAAGACATCATAGGGGAGGTACACCCTACGGCCACTAATGGATAGGGTCATCAAAAATAATCCAGTAGGTCACTATATTTTCCCATGCCATGTAGGGTTCAAGGACGGAAGGACATTTTATGGTTAAGTTGTTCCAAAAGTATGGCATTGAAGACCATTAGTCCTCTCTGTATTGCCCTCAAACGAATGGGGCAGCACAGGTTGCAAACAAGAAGATCTTGATCAAGATGGTTCAAAACTACAAGGATTGGGCAGAGCAATGGCCTTTTGCACTTTGAAGCTAGAGAACCGCCATCGAAACCTCTATAAGAGTCACTTTTTATTCCTCGACACATAGGGCAGAAACAATGTGGCCAATCAAAATAGAGCTCAAATCTTTAAGAACAATCATGAAAGCCCAAATTTTAGAAGTCGACAGGGCACAACAATGGCAACAGCAATTGAATAAGTCAAACAAGGACAGGTCATGGGATTATTGCCACGGTCAGGTATATCAAAAAACATTCTGCTTGATCATTTGGAAAGACAGCCAGAAAGCATCCGATGAAAGAGAGAGATTCAATTGTCAAGCAAATGAGACCAGGTGTTCCAGGCATACGGGATAGGTTTAGGCTAGCGTGAGAGGACCCCTTATCCTCCAAAGATTATTATCTAAGATAGTAGTAGCAGGCAGCGATAAAGATGACTTTAAAGAACCGGTCAATATTGACGAACTCAAGAGGGTCCATGGCTAAAGACTTAAAAATCAAAAGAAGAGAATAAAAGCCCCGCAGGTTGAAAACCAAAAAAAGGCGGCCTTGCTAAAAATTGGCGCCTCGTCAGGGTGAAAACCAAAAAAAGGCATCCTAGGCAAAAATTAGAGGCTCGAGAGAAAATGTCCAATCAAGAAAACCCGAGAGGGCTGATTAGAGACAGGAGTTTGATGCTTGCAAGATCTACTTTGAGATTAGATGTAGTTTTGCATTTTGAATCAATGTTAGATAATGATCATGTATAGAGAAATCATACTAAAATGTACACAATCTTTGCGACTACATGTATTCATTGTTTTCTATTTCATTTATAAAAAGAGAAATGTTGTTCATTGCTGAATGCAAGAAATCTAAATGGCTACACTCTGCTACTGCTCTCACCATTCGGATGTCATGAATTCTGCTATCGATTGTGGGACTGAGCACCTACCTCTTGAATCTATTAGTGGGAGAGAAGGAACATTCACCGATAGATGCTATAATAGTCTTCATCGGCAGCTTGCCTAGAGGCCATGATGTATGGAGGTCAAAACTGAAGATAAAGGTCCATCTTGAAAAGATAGGGATGCCTCGCTATATCGTTAATCCCTCTGAACTATCGAGCACAATGGGCGATCATGTGAAAGGCAGCCTCAAGAAGCCCTAAAGAACCCGATCCTCATTCACTACCTCACCTAATTTGGCAACACATTCATCCAGAATGTCAAAGGAATGCAACAGATACCTAGAGAGAAATGTCTCAGAGAATAACTGTTGTTTACCCTAGGAAGAGGCTTTGATAGTAGCTTCAACTTTTCTTGCAGCTGTACTTGAAAGGCGGGAAAGTCTAAAAAAAAAAGGCCGTTAGAGACGAAAATCATGACCGGCTCTCTAAGCAAAAGTTAGGCCAAAGGGTAGGGTGAAAAACCTGGGAACAGGCAGTCTGTCCTTTAAAAAATAAATAAAAAGCCGCTGAAATGGGTTGGGTCCATTCCAGGAAAAAGTTAGGCACAGGGTTATGTGAAAATCCCCAAAGGGATGCATTTCCCGCTAAGAAAAGCTAGTGTGAAAATCCACAAAGGACGCACTACCTTTAAAACAATAACTCTTGAAGCCGGAGCGATAAGGCAATGTTACATCGAATAACTTCCTTTTAGGTAGGTAGTACATGATGCAGAACTTGATTCAGAGTCCTAGGGGCAAGATGCTCATTGACCGGGGGGCAAAGATGTGCATGAGTCAGTTCTCTTTGGGAAGATTATGGATCAGAGTCAGTAAAATCGAGACAATGCTTTTCTAGATCTCTGGGTGCGTCAGAGAAGTCGGGCAGGCGCCCTCAACGAATCCCTTAACCACCTAAGATGTGGTTTATCCACTTTTGCATATCACATGCATCTCACGTGCATTCGATCCTTTATGCGTATAGATATGCATACACAATTCTTGTACACTAATCCTTTGCTTATGTCTCGTGTATATAGCTTTATATGTATATTTCACACCCATGATTCCATACACACACACAGTCTGTTATATATGTTGTTGTGTGCATGACTCAGAAGGAAAGGTCTGAATAAACCTTATCAGCAAGGATGATCCAAAGGACGGATTCAGCTCAACATTATCGGCTACGGTATCCAACATAAAATCAAGTGCGTATATACAGAGGTGGAACACCCATAAGGACAAGCCTATCCGGACACACCGTGCTCAGGGCAATCCGAAATCACATAAATCTATAGAAAATAAGATCCTTTGAGAAACCGGACTACCCAGGCATACTTTAATTAGAGGTAATCAAATGCAGAAATGGGCCGAGGTACAATTTTAGCTCTACATTAGCGCTCATCCATGCTGAACAATCGGATCAAGATAAAGTCCTCACGAGAGAAGAACCTTAAGGACCTACTCCCAAGAGGGAAAAGAATAAGCCTTTCCATGCACACCATGCCGGGAGCAAACACGTAAGTTTCTCTGTCATAAGATGTACGCTCACACACCACACACAAAGCGTATAAAATCTGGATTCAAAAGTCTCGTTTGGGTTAAATGTTTAATTGCTTTATTTGTAATATTTTATTTATTTGCCTTATTTATTTTGCCATGTAATTTCCTATAAAATTGTTTATTTTAGGCACGCTAGAAACAAAATGGATACACATTTTTTTATTAATTAACTTGGAATCTTTCCTAATAAATATGGGACCAATGTCTCAATTTTCTCCATCCAAAATCATCACATCAAAACTGTTTCATAATAAAAATGCATGCGAGGACCAATGTACTCATCAATAATGAATATCCCGATTTATGCATGATTTTTATTTTATTTACAATGGGGGTTGTATTCTGCCCCTAGTTTTGTTGTAATTTATTTTCATATGTTTTATTTTTAATTCTGCTTTATTTACCACTTTTTTTTGAGTGGATGACATGCGCTTTAATTAACTGCATTAAAATTAATGAGAAATAAGATGAAACTCTAAATTCAAAACTCGACTATAAAATTAACCAAGGTATGAATAAATGGGAAGTCCCGAACCCACTCTGGTCTTAGGCTCAACGAGGTTAAAGGACCATCTCAATGTTTCATTGGGATGGGGCCTCCAAAATATCGCTTGTTGTACACCAAAAGGCCCAACTCGAATAATCCTAGGCTCTACGGGGTTAGATGATAATTCCAATGTTCTATTTGGATGAAATCTCCAAACTTCCTCTGGCTTGCCCAAAATGGATATACATGCGCCATCTTCGGCTCACTAAGGCTAGATGACCTTTCCCAATGTTTTATTGGGTGGCGACTCCAAGAAACCTCCTTGTTGCCAAACATAGACGCACTTGTAAATTCTTACAAGTTTTAACGAACCTCTTCCCGAAAGCCCTAAAGGTGGGCTGTTCGGGGCACCCCGGGGTTCGGCGCACGTCACAACCACCCATGGGTACCAAAAGATTCATCTTCTCACTAGGAGTCTCGTCGTGCCGTTTTTCTCGTCATTCGCCATCGGAGCTGGTTGAAAAATGCCAGAGAAGCTTGCGATTTTTCCTCCCTCCCTCCTGGAATGGTGATGTCGCGACGGGGAAGAAGACGCTGTGATCGGTAACGGTGAGAAACCTGGTTCCTTGCCGTCGACCGTTGCCAGCCGCTCGCCCCTTTCACTATGCTCCGCCGTCTCCCTTTCCCTCTCCCTCTCTCTCTCTTTCTCTTCCTCAGTCTCTTTCCCCATTCTGCCCTATTTCGTGTCTTACCCTCTCTTTCTTTTTATTATTTTCTACTTCTCATGCTTCCCAATAGTTCTAACTAATCTCACATATCTGGATAATTCTAGACCCATAGCTAATGTTATATGTTATAATTATTTGTTTGTCTATTTACCTTTTATTCTTTGTGTACATTTTTTTCTCTATTAACATGTATATATTTGTCTAAAATTATTTGAATAATTAAATTATGTAGCCTTAAGGAAAAAAACTTTCACTCTTATGCGTTAAAAATTAACCTTCGATGAATTTTAGAGGTGTCAAAATATTAATAAAAACACTAAAAATTTTTGGGCGTTACAATTCTCCCCTCCTTAAAAGAATTTTCGTCCTCGAAATTTCTCTAGACTAGTGCAATAAATCACGATTCATCCTTTCAATCAACTTGCATTCCCAATGCAAGTTTGCAAATAATTTAATTGTAATCTTCCATCTTATAGAAGCCATTATCTCTTTGTCAATGATAATGCTTTGTGTGCCATTTGTGAAGACAATAGAAGAAGGAAAAAGCCATTAAATAAAAACACCATACGCATAATTCTCTATTTTTCTTTGCCGCACATGGAAATATTTAAAATTAATAACTTCTGATTCCACTTCAATAAGAACCGAGATATAGTGTTTCGAACCCCTTTTAGGAGAAGGTGCTACATTCTCATAATAGAAGTAGGGTGGCCCAATAGCATCTTCTGAAAGCGTTCTATGAGTTACAACTTCAGGATCAGTGGGGACTCCAAATCAAATCATTATATTTGGGAGGCATAGCATCTCATCATCTCTAGGCAGCAGTTTCTTTTCCAACCTCATTTGCTTCTTCCTTTCCCACTTATCATAAAATATAAATAAATTTGGTAGTCACCACTAAGCGTAAAGCTTAGCGCATGGTTTACCCTCGTGCAAGTGTAAGATAGAAATTAAGTGAGTACTAGCACAGTTTCAAAGGAGTAATGTTCGATGAAAAGCTTGACAAGGACGTGATAAAAATGAAATTTCTGGGAATCAAAAATTTGAATCTTCTTTCTTATTGGCATGTACACTACATAGATAATTAGAATACTATTGTATCGAAGAGTTTGTATTAAATAATTATTTATAGTTGATAGTTGATGTATTATCATAATATCCTTATATTTTGTATAATTGATGTAAGTAATGAGTGGATGATATTTGTGATTTATTATATGAGTGTGTGAATGGACCTAAATTGGAGGATGGGCATACTTGGGTTGGAGTTTGAATTGGATTGGGTTGAATGAGTATATCTGATTATATGAAGTGTAAGGACTTTCTATTTACAGGGAGATAGGCAGTATTATAGAGGAAACTCTGCTAAAATTTCGGTATAATTAAGTGGCATATTAGTATTTTGAATTGAATGAGTAGTAAAACTAAATAGTTATATGACAGTTGGGTATAGTGAGAAAAAAAAATTTACCTGGATTTCACAATAATCTTAAGAGTAGTTTTAAGACAATCAAGTAATCATGCAGTAATATTGGAACCATAGTGTGCGTATAGTATAAGGGTGTTACAGTATAACTATGAGCTAGTTATGTGGAAATAACATAAATGGAATTTAAAGTCTTTAGTATATAGTACACATGAAAGTAAAAATGTTAATAGATAATCGAAAAGTTATTGGAAGGTTAGGGTATTAGTGAGTCATAAAACCTTAAAACTGAAGAAATTTACGACTGTCAGTAACATGTTAAAAGCTAATGAGGAAACAATGTTAACTATTATGATGATAATATTAATAAAATGGGTAATTCAGATGTTGCTATTAATAAGGAAATCATTAATCACAGTAATACTGAAATAAATTATGAATAGTTATTAATAGGAATATTAAATATATAGTTAAGTAAGTGTATTGAGGGATAGTATTGGTAATTTAAGAGTATTATAAATATAGCTGATTGAAATTAAATAGGAAACAATGTAAATGTATTTTGATTATAGCTTTAATCATGGTACTGTAAAAGAAACGATTAAATGAAAATAGTAACGTAATAATAAAGTGTAAAAAGATTAGTATTAATAGAATAGAGTAAGGAATGATAACTGTTCTAGCAAATAATTTAGTAATTGATGTTGTACCTAAATATGACTGAATATTAAATAGTGAACTGAACATAAATAGCAATGCAGTCAAAAGTAATGCTAATAACTGAAATGAAAATGTTAAGATATAATTACTGAATGATTTAAAAGATACAAGGATAAGCAACTGAAATAAAGGATTGAATAAGACATTATTGTATGAAATAAATTAAGTAAATTTAAAGATTTAATTGAATGTTCATATAGTCTAAATAGATAGAAAGGTTTGTGTGCTCATGCACATTATTTTTAGTCATGGAAAATTTGGGATATGTATCCACCACTGTCCATTTCAATGCCCAGCGCGTATTGTTGTTGCTGCACGCAGGTTTTGAAGATAAGAAGTTTTTAAATGGTCAGAATATCGATGGTAGTCGAGTTGTGGATCAAATGCAGATGTGTAAGCATAGGTATGGCATGTATACGATTTTCAGTGGACTACTTTATTATTGTTATTATTTTGCTTATGAGTATTATTGATATTGGAATGCGAAAAATTTTTACTGAACTATCTCTTGTAGCATCCGATTATCCGGTTGTTGTACCATTATTCATATCAGTATATGAGAGGTATAAGAGTGTTATAGAGTGGTTCGGAACTTCACTCTTATTAATGCCTTGGTTAAATTATAAGTGAGCTTTTAACAATTAAATTTCCATCTCTTTTCTTACATGTCATGCTAATTAATTTAAGCGCACATCAAGTATTGAAGAAAACAGTAAAAAAGCGATAAATAAAGTAAAAAATAAATTAAAAGATAAAATTAGGACAAAAGTACAATCCCCCAAAATGTAAAATTAAAATAAATAAATAAATGACTAAAACAAATAAAAAAATAAGCATACATAAATCAGGATATTTATTTAGAGTAGGAACGTTGGCTTTTTCATGCTCACTTAAAAAATGGAGAATTATTTTTAGGCATTTATTGAGAAAACCGAGATGAGTGATCACATTTTATGAAAATTAACTCTCCTTTTGAAATTGACATTTTATTAACTAAAATTAAGACATTGGTCCTATTTTATTAGGAAAACCCAATTTATTAACTGAAATTAATAAATTGGGTTTTCCTAATAAAAATATTTTTGTGATTTTTAATTAAACGTGCATAAAACAAATAATTTTATTACTAATTACATGACAAATAAATTAAAAAAAGAAATAAAGGAAAAATAATGAATACAATGAAAATAATAAATCTAGTGGATCTCCTTCTTCGATCTCAAGTGCGCTTAAATATAAAAAGACAAGTATTAAAACCAAAAATAAACACAATTAAAATTAATATTAGTAATTAAATTAAGAAAATCAATTAAACACATAAAACAATAAATAATAAATTAAAATAAATAAAATATGCATTATGAATGACAAATAAATCAATTGACATAATGAAACAAATAAATTAACATATTAACAAATTAGCACGCATAAAACAAACATAAATAATAATAATAATAATAATAATAATAATAATAATAATAATAATAATAATAATAATAATAATAATAATAATAATGATAATAATGATAATGATAACAATAACGATAATAATAACAATAACTAAATAAATAACAAAATAAAAGTTGAAAAGTAAAGTAAATGAGAAAGAATGAAAATCACATAAAATAAATAAATATGCAATGGATCTAAAGATCTACATGGTGATGACTTGATTATAAAAAAAAAAAAATCAATTCAAGCCCAGAATATTTACCATCAGAATTGGATTTGATGAAGGAAAGAAAATTGTGGATTTCCTTGTCTTGATTAGCAAAAATAAGATTAGAAAAATAAAAATTTAAACTTTTTTCTTTTAAAAGAAAAATTGCAAAAAGATTGTTCAAAGAAGAAACATAGAAGAAAATTTGGGTTTCAAGGATAAAAAATTATTTTCTTCGTCTCAAGAATGATTTTTGATAGAGAAAATTCCCTTAAAATTTCTTTAGAAAAGTCCTATTGAAGAAGAAAATCACCAAGAAAATTGCTTCTTTCTTTTCCTCACTTTTGCAGAAACTCTTTTGAAGAAAAATCCTCCAAAAATTCAAATTATTTCCCTCTCTTGAAGAAGAAAAAGAATAAAATTGGAAAACTAAAGAAAAGAAGAAAAATTACAAACTCAAGAAAAGAGAAGAAAATTGGCCCAAAAATTCCCCCTAAAATTCTCTTAAGTTTTCCTCTTTATATCATAAAAAAAGGAAAACCTAATTAATTAAGGAAAAAATCCTTAATTAATTCAAAATATTCCTTATTTAAATTTTCAATATGGAAAAAGCCTTTAAAATCCCTAGAAAAGGGGAAAGAATTAATTTTGGGCCAAAAAATCACGTTTTCGGCGAAAAAATTCATTTGCAACAGCTGGGGGGCGACCGATGGGCCTGCCTAGCAAGGGAATGTAACACCCCCTGCCCATACGTAGGCGAACCCATCCGCAATGGAGTAAGAACCCATACGAGCAAGGGTGTCACCAAGCAAAACGATACACTAACATTCATCCACATAATATAAACATACTTATATACAGCGGAATTTAAAACTTTAAAACCAAACTGATCATTCATAGATGGAATAATAATATTCATTACATAGCTATTCTAAAATTACCAAAATAATTACATCTTTAAGAATTACAAAGCAGAAGCTGAAAAAAAAAACTAAATACAATGAGAGTTCACTATTATAAAAAGAATCATAATACAAAAATCTAAGTCCTAACATCAATCCCACTATGTTGGCTTTACTTGCGGCGACTCTCCCAAAAGCTATACACCTTCCGCACCTACACGGATGAAACACCCGTGCTAAGCGATAACACTTAGTGGAGAAACAAACAATAATAATATGGACAACCATTTATAATGGTCGTCGAGGCAAAATGCATACATAATGGCATAGACTGAAAATCATATGAGACATAATCATAGTTGAGTCACATTCATAAGAATTCAAAGGCTCATAATCACATTCATATATTAACAGATTTATATGCTCATAAATAGAGTCCTTCGGATTCACATTCTCATAACACAACGAAATATAACACCTGCTGACTCATGGTAGTTGATAACGAGTGAATTCATGGTGTTACCTTACGGGTACGAATCGAATCACATTTTTCTCATGTCAAAACATTTTACAGAGGGGATCTTAAACAAGATTCAAACACATTGAGGTTCATGAGGAACCAAATGGGGGTCCTGATCAGGGTCCAAATGGAACAGAGGGCAGCAGCTACTGAACTCTATTAGGCAAGCCTAACTATCCGCTTATTTGACTCTAGCAGGTCATGCATAATCTGTCATGCATAATCCATCATATCACATTCATATAATACATATAATTGTCCAAGTATAAACCTACAAGCATCACAAGTTTGAGAATTAAACATCGGAAATCACAAAAGAAAACTCAAATTGAAGCCAGGGGTGTCGCGGTCGTGACAGAGGCAAAACTTGCCCCAGATCGCGATCGCGGCAGTCCTCGAGCTCGCGCGGACACAGAAGCACATCTCACTGTCGGACTCACTACGATCATCACACTTACGATAGTGAATGGCCAGCAAAAGTTGTCATGCTCGCGTACAGGGGACTGCCTAAATCCGTTCGATAGCCGAGCGCTCTGTCGCGCTCGCGACAGAGAGCTCTCGATGTGGCGGCTCGGCAGCCCAAATCCGTTCGGCAACGCACAAGGGCTAAATTCACCGAGCCTTGTCGCGATCTTGTGACAGTGTTGCACTGCGATAGAGTCATGATTTTCAGCTCTTACGCGAAAAATCTGCAGAATGACACTCCAAAAATCACCCAAACCTCCAATCACAAACACAAATCAACTCAAACTTTGTCTTACCTCAAATCAACCACCCCATCATCATAATTAACATAAAACACAACTTTTACAACAATTAACACAATCAAAATCATGAATTAACATAATCAAACTTCTCAAAAGTGACAAACCCAGAAAATTTCAGCAAAGTTCATCAAACATAAAATTTGCTTCAATAATTCATCATTCATGCATCACAACTTAAATCAAACTAAGACCCATAACACTGGCACCAACATGAGCCTCATCAAACCTCAAATTTCTAGAAAATTAACCTAACATACCAAATCACAAAAATGCAACAAATTCAAATAAATTCCCAAACCTTTAAATTTCTATGCTCCTAGTTGCAAGCTCCACTCCCACTTGACTTCTCTTTCCCCTTGGGATCACGAGTAGGCGCTTCTAAACCCGGAAACCCAAGAACCATACAAACATAAAAATCCTAGATTAAGAACACATCTAACAAAATAAGAGAAAAGATGAAGAAGAAGAGAAAACCCACTAAAACTTACCAATTAAAGCTTAAGAGATGATCAATTTCCACCAAAACCACTTGGATCCAAGCTAGGGCACACTTGAAGAGGAAAAGAGGAAGAAGAGATAAAGAGAAGAGGAAAAAAAGGGAAAGATGCAGCAAAATGGCTGTCCCCTTTTCTCTCTCCTTCTATTTATACCTACTTCCTAAAACCCTAGCCACATGTCACCTTAAGATTTGTGGAACTTGACCACTCACACCCTACACTCATGCAAGACACTACATACAAGACTAACCCTCACTAATTCACACATTACTCCCCTACGAGCATGCACACATACTAATAAGACCCATACACACACATCCTAATATCAATAATGCACCCACACTCTAATAAAGCCCACAAAACATGCATATAACCCAAAATACCATTAACACATGCCAAAACACTCACAGACACACATGCAAACATGGTTCAAACTACTATAGGGAAATCGGGATGTGACAGGGATGCCCTTCGGGCGACGCCAGCGAGCACTATGCCGGGCGCGCTGCTTGCGCCGATGGCCGATTTTTTTTTTTAAGAAACAAAATTGAAACGAACACCATTACTTTCAACTCTTTTTATATTTTTTTATTATTAAAATATATATTTTTTATTTATTCTTAAAAAGCAATTTTGACAAGGAAACTATCACTTCCAACTTTCTTTTTGCCTATGAATAGGTACTTAATTTTATCATTGAGTAACCCTGATGTGGGCTACCTCAGGACCCGATGTCTACACACCGTGGTCACTAATTCCTAACCACCGTGTAAACCATTTTAAAAATCAGACGTCCATCCAGAATGCTTTTACACGGCGGTCAGAAAATCCCTCATCACTATGTAAAATAGTGAAAATCAAATTTAACAACACATAATCATTTTACATGTTGGTCAGGACTACCCTTACCACAGTGTAAAGCTATGAAAATCAAAATTACACAATTAGAGCGCAATTGCAAGATGGGTAGGAAATTCTTTACCGCCTTGTAACATTACGAACTCCATTAATTAACACTAAAATACAACTATATTTTCCAAAGCACATTTGTGCTTTTCTGGAGAACACAGTAATACCCTTTCAAAACACAAATTCCACATGTAAACTAAAATTCAAACCATAAATTCTTAGAAATATCTCCAACAACTCACAATTCAAGTCTTTTTTTGTCAATCTACCTAATGAATTTAACTACTTCAAATTCTCTTACATTTAACAAAACTCTGTTCATTAAAATTATTCATATCAATACTCATGCAAAGTCACCTGAACTCATGCAAATGCAAACACAAAGAACATACATAAAGAAAGTTCCCAAACCTATTCTCCTGAGCTCTAATAGCTCAATTGGCACCTTGCTCCACCACCTTCTCCTTCCCCTTAGAAGTAGCAGTCTTCTCTTTTACAATTTATCTCCAAATCAAAAATTGTAATTAGAAATCAATCCCTACTTGAAACTTAAGATTAATAGATGAAGAAAAACAAATCAAAAAACCAAATCAAAACTTGCTCTTTTTTAATAACAATACCAACAATTCAACAACCTATCTTGAATCCACTTAAGCAAAAGTTCATAGCTGCTTTGGGAAAATGAGACTAAAGATAAAGATGAAGATGAAATAAAAACACAGATTTGGGACATGGAAGGGCCGGCCAAAGGTGTCAGAAAAAAGCCAAAATCCACCTTCAATCTTGCCTTATATATGCATGCCAATACACACATGGTAGCCCTCAAAACAAGACATCTAGTCTCCACTTCAACTAATCCAACTTTAATTAACTCAATCATGGCATCGTTCATTAATTAATCCTTCATTTACTTTAATTATGCAGAATTTCATTTCATTCCCTCAACTTATTTAATTCCTACAATTTAATACTTTTGAAGTTTTCAATCAATTCAATTAAGTCCATAGCACATAAATCAAGTCAATTAAATAACTTAGGCTACTCTCTTTCCCTAAAGGTATACAATACAACTAGGGTATAAGTCGGGGCCTTACAATTATAATTAATATTAAATTACTTCATCATTACCTATTTGTCACTTGACCTCAATGATTAATTTCTTAATCAGATTATCACATAATCATACACTTCATTATAAGGTATTAAATCTTACATTAAAGTTTAAAATTCATATGTTACATTACTTTACTATAGTTATCGTACATATGTGTGTTTGTGTGTGTGTGTGTGTTCATAACAATAACATATTTATAATATTACTTAAAATTTTCATGCACTTATTAATTTTCCATGATTTGGTTCGGACTTGGAATGGTGTTGCAAGCCTCCTATGTATCCCAAAAGATGGGAATCAGAATGACATAGTTATACATGCACTATTTTATTACATGTGATCAATGACATACATTCAAATCAACACATGATATAATATCAATATTATAAGTATATAATTCAAACATATACTTCATAAACATTAATTCATTTTGATATGCATACCTATTTTATCAAATCAATAATTCACATATTAACAATTCACTGTTACTTAATCAATTCGTTAACATATTCTATAATTGTATGAATTCTCATTAGAGTGGATAACGAGAGAAACACAATGGTCTCGATGCACTAGATACCAAACAGGTATCAAACACTAGACACCATGCGGTGTCGTCACTAGTAGCTGTAATCATTATCCCTTATAGGCATGCCTATCTATCCACAACTATGTACAATTCCGGCCTAAGATTAGAACTTTAATCACTATTTCGCTTTGCAATGCATTCATTCATATATGTTTTCAAATCATTGCACACACTCAACTATATTCATATATATACATTTTTTTTTATATTAGTTACACTAAAACCATGACACTCTTATCATGCTCATGTTCATTTAAAATATTCAAACAGTGAGTAAAATATCTTAAAATTCATGTTACACATTAAACATGCAAAATCTCATCAAAACATATCACTTGTATGCATGATTTTAACGTACTTACATTGAATCTATTACATTATTCTATTTGAGCACATAAAACATTAAGTTATTAATCAATAAATTGTTACTTGGAGTTTTTAACAAATAGTATAATCATTTCAGTTGAATCTATTTCATTATTCTAACATATAACATCTTATTTTTAAAAGTCACAAGGTGGTGAGGAAATTTTGACCACCGTGTGGAAAGGCATACTTAAATTCCAAAAGAGGCAGAAGCGTTTTACATTGTGGTGAGGACATCTTGTGTAACACCCCGATACCCCCTTTGGAAGGATACCGGAGTGCCACGCAGACAATTATACATGCATACTAGTACACAGAAGTGCGTTACATATAAACGTGCAAATAACAAAAGCGGAAACATTTAAAGCGAAAAGAGATTAAAATCATCATATAATATAATGATACAAATATTACAAAAATATATTTGTAAACCTTTTTCTATAGATATACAGAAATATTCCTTTACAAAAAGTTTCATTCTCTATAATCAATATCTCTTTACAAAATATATACATAACTATACAAAATACTAGCAAAAGACAAAAAGGACTCCAAGAAACTCCTAGTGGCCAACCTACAGATGCTCCACACCAAAACTGAACCTGCCACCTTCATGGGAAAAAACCCGTGCTAAGCGATAACGCTTAGTGTGGAGGAACACAAAACAAGACATAGATATGCATATATAAATAACCACAAGAACAAACCATTTAGCTTAGCACAACATCATAACATTCAAGCAATATTTTACTTGTACATCATGTCATCTACATATACACAGACAAACACACACACACATATATATATAATGTTACTTATTCATCATGTGCATACACATAAGTATAAAGCAACTAAAACATCAAAATTCTATAAACACATTAAAACATCATATCTTGTAGTCTCATGTACATAAACATGTAGCATATACCTATTCTTATATCATTAGAAACATATATTAGCCTGATTACACAATAAATACTGGATACGGGTACTATTGATACTGATAGGACACAGTATCGAAAGCATATAGAGACATGAGTCTCGAGTCATGTATACCCAAAGATAGGGGGGAAGTCCGAAGTCTCGAATCATATAGAACCAAATGGGGCCGACTTATAAGACCCAAACGGGGCCAACAGGCAGTAGCTGCACTCACACTCTAACCCTTAATAAGCATGCTTACTATCCACTACTATGACCATTCAGGCTAACAACCAAATAACAATGCTTTAAATCGTTGCCTGATACTAGATCATAATTCAAGCATAACCATTTATTTCATATGTCAACTAATCAATTCAGTAAACAAATGAATCATATACATATCAATTTACCAATATTAAACCTCATTATTCATGAACATATAACTTATAAGTGAAAAACCTTGCAAAGGATTTAATTAAAAATAACATTTGGGAAAGAACAGGGTTTACACGACGTTATAACAAATCCTTACCGCCGTGTCAGACATCCTACACGATGGTCAAGAAAGCCTGACCGCCGTGTAATATGACGAGCCAACAAATTGAACAAATCCAGAGAGCAATTACACGGCGGTGTGGAATATCCTTACCACCGTGTGGCTGGATAGACAAGCACAGTCACATTTCCAGTATGCAATCAGATGGCGGTATGGGATCCCTTACAACCATGTAAATCGACAAAAACCCTGATTTTGTAGAATTCAAACATGCTTACTTACCAATGTCCATTTCTCTCCCAATGCAACCATCTACCATCATGCATGTAAATTCAATCCATTTATCATATGCATTCTAAACATGCTAAAAAGCATATTAACAATAAATAACACTAGATAGATCAATTAATTTAACAAGCAAGGCTCAACCAAATTATGAAACCTAGAATTTACTCTAAATTCAAACAAATCCACTATCAATAATCATATACAAAAGAATTACTTCTATCATGTTGAACATATACTCGAAACTCATCTCAAACATGTATCAAAACACATTTACTAACTCTAAAATTTCCACAATAAAACCAAACACAAATTCATCAAAGAACATAAAAACTCTCAGACCTTCAAAATTGAAGCTTTAAGCCACTCTTGATTAAAACCCAACCTTCTCGTTGCCCTTGCTCTTTCATTTCTCGCCAGATTCTTGCAATCAAATCAATCAAAATACTCTTAATCTAAAACACAATAACCCAACATACCCAAAAATGTAAGAAGAAAGAATAATATGATCAATCTTGACACTTGCCTCTTAAAACCAGCACTTTCTCTTAAAAAACCCACTCAAATAACATAAAGTCCTTTAAGATCGACCAAGAAGAGAAGAAGATGAAGCTAGAAATGATAAGAGGAAAGGGAAGGCACACCCACGTAGGAGGAAAAACAGGAAAGCAAAGGGAAAAATTCTGATTTTTCCCTCTCTCCTCTCTGCCTTTCTTTTCTCCTTTCATTTAATGCCCCTCAACCACCTAGCTGAGGTGTCAAGATCCTATTGGCTCAATCTTTTCAAATCCTTGACTAATATCTCAATTAATCCTTATTCAATTGCCTTTTAGTCACTACTAAAATCTTTCAATTAACAACTTTAATTCTTCTTCAATTTAGTCCTCATTTAGATCCAATTTCTTTCTTGCACATTTACAATATTACCCTTTTTCTAACAAAAAATCCTTGTAATTCTACTACGGTCTACTTTGGGTTGTTACAAATCTCTCCCCTTAGGAAATTTCGTCCTCAAAATTTCCACGGTAGTAACTTATAACCCAACTACAAAAATAAAACTTATCCGAAAATTAACAAATTTAAGACTTACCGGAAGGGCCTGCTGGTTCTTTTGCATCCTCTCTAATCATCGCATAAACCCTTGCGAAACCACCAGCACCAGCCGATTGTTCCACAGTTACAGATAGCGCTTGAGAGGTTCTACCTCTACCTCTACTACCTTTTGTTGCCCCAGCTTTATCGCCACTAGCTATACTTTCTTGATCCTTACTCTCAATCCGTTCTGGGCAATTAGCAAACCAGTGCTCCAAGCTACCGCACTTGAAGCACGCACCCGTGATCTTTCCACATGTACCCCAGTGCCGCCTCTGACAATGCTCACACTCCGGTGCTTGACTTCCCCTACTAGAGGGTGGAGCCACACTTCCTACCTCCAAAGGCACTTGGACCGTTCCTCTAGCCACTTGCCCACTTGTGACATCTCTAGCTCTCTTGTTACCAATCGCTACACTATCCGGTACCCTCTTCTTCTGTTCTCTCCTCTGCTTCACCATTTTAGATTCTTCTAACTTCATGGTTGCTGCCACTAACTGGTAATATACAACTTGGTACATCACCGCCATAGTCGACAATGGACCTCTAATCACTTCTTTTAAGCCGTCCTTGAAATGCCAACACTTAAAGTCCTCTGTTAATAATACACTTAGCACATACTTACTCAAGCGACTAAAATCTTTCTCATAGTCGCTGACCGATATATTCCTTTGCCTTAAACTTATAAATTCCTTCCACTTTGCCTCTCGATAGGCCTTGGTAACATATTTCTTCTCGAATTCTTGCACAAAGAATTCTTAAGTCATCTCAACTGATCTAAGGGAATTGCGAAGCACAAGGTTCCACCAATCATATGTCGACCCTTGCAAAAGTGACACCGTGCAGGCTACTCTCTAGTTCAGATAACAACTGATCTCTTGTATCCTATCCGTCTTCTTTAACCAGAACTCCGCTATATCTAATTGATCCAAGGAGGCTCCAATAAATTCTATTGCTCCCCTTTTTCTCAAAAGTTCAGTGGGAGTCTTGGGAGCCATCAATCTATCCACCAACTGTAGCAACCCTTGCACTAATGACGGATTCTCATATGCAGGATCGGGACCCTCTGCTAGTGCACGCTCAGGTACAGGTCGATAAACTCTAGCCAGATTCACACTACCCATCATCTCACCCACATTCTCACTCAGATAAGACTCCATCTACACACTATACAAGACGACATCTGCATTAGGCCACGATACTAGAAAGACTCACATGCATATACTCTATACTCTATCATCTTATAGACCAGAACCTCTTAAACCTATTCTCTGATACCAAAAATTATAACACCCCGATACCCCCTTTGGAAGGATACTGGAGTGCCACGTACCCAAATATACATACATACTAGTACAAAGAAGTATGTTACATATAAACATGCAAAAAATAAAAGCGAAAACATTTAAACCGAAAAGAGATCAAAATCATCATATAATATAACGATACAAATATTATAAAAGTATATTTGTAAACCTTTTATATACATATACTGAAATATTCCTTTACAAAATGTTTTATTGCCTATAATCAATATCTCTTTACAAAATATATACATAACTATACAGAATACTAGCAAAAGACAAAGAGGACTCAAAGAAACTCCTAGTGGCTGACCCACAAATGCTCTACACCGAAAATGAAGTTGCCACCTACGTGGGAAAACACCCGTGCTAAGCGATAATGCTTTGTGGGGAGGAACATAAAACAAGACATAGATATGCATATATAAATAACCACAAGAACAAACCATTTAGCTTAGCACAACATCATAACATGCAAGCAATATTTTACTTGTACATCATGTCATCTACATGTACACACATATATATATAACGTTACTTATTCATCATGTGCATACACATAAGTATAAAGCAACTAAAATATAAAAATACTATAAACACATTAAAACATCATATCTTGTCGTCTCATGTACATAAACATGTAGCATATACCCATTCTCATATCACTAGAAACATATATTAGCCTGATTATATAATAAATAGTGGATACGAGTACTATTGTTATTGATAGGACACAGTATCAAAAGTATATAGAGAGATGAGTCTCGAGTTATGTATACCCGAAGAGAGGGGGAAGACCGAAGTCTCGAATCATATAGACCCAAACGGGGCCGACTTATAAGACCCAAACGGGGCCAACAGGTAGCAGCTGCACTCACACTCTAACCCTTAATAAACATGCTTACTATCCACTACTTTGACCATTCACGCTAACAACCAAATAATAATGCTCTAAATCATTTCAAGATACTATAGCATAATTCAAGCATAACCATTTATTTCATATGTCAACTAATCAATTGAGTAAACATACGAATCGTACACATATCAATTTACCAAGATTAGACCTTATTATTCATGAACAAATAACTTATAAGCAAAAAACCTTGCAAAGGATTAAAAAAAATAACATTTGGGAAAGAACAGGGTTTACACGGCGGTATGGCTAATCCTTACCACCGTGTAAGACGTCCTACACATTGGTCAAGAAAGCCTGAGAGCCGTGTAACATGACGAGCCAACAAATTGAACAAATCGAGAGAGCAATTACACGGCGGTATGGAATATCCTTACCGCCATGTGGCTGGATAGACTAGCAAAGGCACATTTCCAGAATACGTTCACACGGCGGTATGGGATCCCTTACCACCGTGTAAATCGATAAAAACCAAGATTTTGCAAATTCAAACATGCTTACTTACCAATCTCCATTTCTATCTCAACACAACCATCTACCATCATGCATGTAAATTCAATCCATTTATCATATGCATTCTAAACATGCTAAAAAGCATATTAACAATAAATAACACTAAATAGAACAATTAATTTAACAAGCAAGGCTCAACCAAATTATCAAACCTAGCATTTACTCTAAATTCATACAAATCCACTATCAATAATCATATACAAAAGAATTACTTCTATCATGTTTAACTTATACTCAAAACTCATCTCAAACATGTATTAAAACACATTTACTAACTCTAAAATTTCAACAATAAAACCAAACACAAATTCATCAAAGAACATAAAAACTCCCAAACCATCAAAATTGAATCTTTAAGCCACTCTTGATCAAAACCCAACCTTCTCTTTGCCCTTGCTCTTCCTTTTCTCACTAGATTCTTGTAATCATACCAATCAAAATACTCTTAATCTAAAACACAACATAAGAAGAAAGAAGAAAATGATCAATCTAGCCACTTACCTCTTGAAACCAGCACTTAATCTCAAAAAAACCCTCTCAAATCACATAAGTCCTTGAAGATCAACCAAGAAGAGAAGAAGATAAAGCCAGAAATGATAAGTGAAAAGGGAAGGCACACCCACACAAGAAGAAAAACGGGAAAGCAAAGGGAAAAATTTCCCTTTCTCCTCTTTGCCTTTCTTTTCTCCTTTCATTTAATGCCCCTCAACCATCTAACTTAGGTGTCAAGATCCTATTGGCTCAATCTTTTCAAATCCTGGACTAATGTCTCAATTAGTCCTTGTTCAATTACCTTTTAGTCACTACTAAAATCTTTCAATTAACAACTTTAATTCTTCTTCAATTTAGTCCTCACTTAGATCCAATTTCTTACTTGTACATTTATAATATTACCCTTTTTCCAATGTAAAATCCTTGTAATTCTACTAGGGTCTACTTTGGGTTGTTACATCTTGCCCACTGTGAGGATCATGACACGGTGGGTACAAAAGCCTAACAATCGTGTGGATAAACAAAACAACTATATTTTCTTCCCAAAATACGATTACACGGCAGGCACAGATTCCTTACCTCCATTATGATGCTTGCCAAACCCCGCATGGCAATCAGGATTGCCCCCTATGGTTTGCTTTTTGGAATCGAGGCCAGATAGAGGTTCATTTTAATTTGTGGAGGTTGGTCGCTTCGCAATAAGAAGGGAATCACACCCATCCCATTGTTGACGATCAACTTACGAAGGCATCAAAGTGGGCACCAAGAGGTAGGTTTTGGAGTCTCCACCCAATAGAACATTGGGAAAGGTTTAGTCTAGCCTCATGAAGCCTAAAGCAAAGAAGGTTCTGGACATCACTTTTACTTATATCTTGGTTAAGTTTATAAATGAACTTTTAAAATTAGATTTCCATCTCTCTCCTCACACAATACAAGCAAAATAAAGGCACAATACAAACCCATACAAGAAATAGAAAAATAAAGTTACAATCGTAAAAAATGAATACAATGTCCATAAAGATAAGAAAATGAGGTTCAGGCATAAACTGGGGTATTCATTTTGATGGAGACATTGGACCCCGCATTTACATTTGGAAAATAGAAGAGTTTCTTGATTAACCTTAGAAAATTGGGATAAGTGATCCCAATTTTACAAATATAAACCCTTCTTTTGAAATGATATTTTTCTTGGACAGAAATTGGGACATTGGTCCCATTATATTGGAAAAATTCCAACTAGTTAGTATTAATCTTTTTGATGAATTTTTAGGTTAACGTGCACAAGAAAAACTTTATAATCATAATAAAGGAAAATAAGATAAAATAAATCAAACAAATATATAGAAACATAACCAGCCCCGATGTGACTCGAATGCTTCAATCTCCAAGTTCCCATTCTTGCGAAGAATGCTCAAGAAAAGAATGAGTTTGGGCCACAAAATGAAGGAAAGAATAACTCGTTAGTGAAGTCATAAAAGCACTTAAATAAATAAAAACTATTATGAAATGAAAGAAAATAAAGATATTAGAATATGAGAGACAACAAAAATAAAGCTATATGCTTAAGAAGAAAGAAATTAAGGCAAAACATAATGAGAAAACACTAAAGGGAAAGAGAAAGTGCATTGAAACAAACAAAGGAAGGATTAAACAGGGCATAAGGATGGGCAGATGTATGAGAGACGGGCAGGAGAGGAACGACAGATGGGATAGAGAAACCACTCAAAACTCCATTAAAACATTTCTTAACTCAAAAATCATGCATAAGGAACCTCAAGCACCATATTAAACCCTAAAAACACATTAGAAACATCTCTAACACCTAAAAAGGCTATTCAAACAAATAAAAAACTAGAACCATAAAAATCATATATTCACCAATCACAAGACAACATATATCATATTCAAATCTAAACATGAAAAAATTATATTTAAGCCAAGAATATTTATGATCAGATTATTTTCTTAACATCTGGAGAAATGGGAAGTGCTTTTGCCTCCTTGAACTCCCAAAAGAAAGATTTGAAATTTAGAGAGAAGATACTTTCTCTCTCTTTGAAATATTCTCCCTTTTTGTTAATTTCTATAAGAGATTAATGCTCTAATAGAAAATCTGAACTCAGGGTGGTATTAAAAATGGTGTTTCTAAACGAAAGCTTTTGGAATATTCTCTCAAAAAACCCTCAAAACCCAATTATTTTCTCTCTACTCTTCTTTCTTTCTAAAATCCTACCTTTTCTTTTGAAAACCCCCCTCTTAAGAATGTTCTCCTTCCTTTTTTTTTTTAACTTTCCTCTTTCTTTATGTACCCAAACCCACAAGGTTAGGGTTTCCCTTTTTGACAGAGACAACCACTATTTTTAAAAATGGATCTACAAGAATTAGGTGGAGATACCACCCAAATCCCCCCCCCCTTTCCCGCTGCACTGAGCAATCTGTAGAGTTCTGCAAAAAGTGGTGATAGACGGGCCTCTGTCAAAGGCATCTCTCAAAAATTACAAAAATGCCATGGACAAGTACAAACTGTCAGCTATAGATGGGACAAATGAGCTACAAACGGGTAGGCCGTCGCTCACAGACAAGTGTCTGTAACCCACAGATCGGTGTCCATCGATAACCTGAAGATTTTTTGCTTAAAACCATCATTTTATTTTCGAAAAAGTGCAAAAAGGCTAAAAAGGCGGAGGAAACATAGAAAACATGAGAGTCAAGGGTTGGGATCAAGCACTCCTGCTCCTTGATACGCGTCATAGATGAGTTTTTATCACTAGGTAATCTCTGATCTAGGCTGCCTGGAGATTCGGTGTCTACAAATGCCCCTAATTTTTGGAATGCCAGAGTACGAGTGCCTAGCTGATCCAAAATTCAAAGAATGGGAAGAGATACGTACCTAAGGCAGCCAACCTCCTAACTGGGTTGATCTCAAATCACCTTTTGGAGGGAATCTTGGATTATTGCTGGATGGGTAGTTATCGGCACTTGTGGGCATGTTAACCAGGTGATGACATTGATCCTACCGTCACGATGTGCACATGGCAGCCCATGCCGTAGTTGATATTGAGTTGGTGCTACCGTCAAGATAAGGATGTGGCAGCTTGATGTTGACATTGATGCTACCGTCGTGATGTGGATGTGGCAGCTGTAGACACTGGGTCCCGAGTAGCCTTGATCAGGATTACCCGATGATGAAATTTAGCTATGCCGGCTTATAGGCAAAAAGATTGGAGTTCAGAAGTGATTTTCCTTGTCTTTTCGGTGAGTAAAAAGGGTATTTTAAAAATATTTTAAAAATATTTTTTAAATTATTTTGAAGAAGAAAAAATGTGTTTTAGGTTGAGGGTATTTAAAAAAAAAATAAAATAAAATAAAAAGGTGAAAAATGATGAAAAAATGAAGAAAGTATGAAAAATGGAAAATGGGGGAAAAGATTCGCGACGGAAGGGCGACGGCCAGGGGCCATCGCGAATGTCCGTGCGCGGAGCGCTGCGGAGCGTGCGCTCCTCGCGGCCGACGCCCTGGGCGTCGGTAGCTCTGCGCGCACGACGCCTTGGGCGTCGCTCGCTCCGCGCACGTCGTGCGCGGAGACTCCGCGCATCCGCGCGGAAACGTGCGCGAGGCGCACGATTGACGCCCCACTTCGCCCATTTCGCCCACTTTTCGACCCCCACTCGATTTTCAACCGTTTTTGGACGGTTTTTGGTGGTTTTTGGGTAGTTTTGATGATTAAAAACACTAGAAAAATTCAGAAAAGGAAGAGGACGAATTAGGAACATTTTGGTGAGAAAAAACTGAATTTTGGAGCTTTGAGTTGAGAGAAAAAAAATCCATCTTACACACTTGTTTCCAAGAGCTTTTCTTCAAGTTTTCAAGCTATTTTCTAAGGATTTTCACAAGAGAAGACAAGGAATTCAACACTTCTATCTTCAATTCTTCAAAACTGAATTTGAGGGTAATTATTCTTGGCTTTACTCATTAATTCTCTTGTTAATTTCATTTATTTTGGCTTCCAATTAACATATCAAACATGTAAATTCTCTTAGTCTCCATATTCTTCTTCTTATTTTTTTTATCTTCAATTATTCATATAACAAATAAGCTTTTTAAATTCTATTATCTTTTTTTTCATGTCAAATTATTCTTTGTTCATGTAATTATGCATGTTTTAGGTTGTAAATACCTTTAATTTCTTAATGCTATATCATGTTTATTATTATGCTTTCTTTTGCATGTATGAGTGTTATAATCATTATTTTATGCTAGTCATGCATGTTAAGTTGTGTTATTCTCATGTTACATTTTTAATTCATGTCTTAGCTATAGTAAAATTGATTGTCATTAATTTTCCATGCACGTTAATTACTAATATTAATAAGTTGCATGTGCCATGATACTTTCTCATCTTATGCATGTTAAATTGCATCTTAATTATTCTATGCATGTTAAATTGCATCTTAATTATTCTATGCATGTTAAATTACATCATGATTATTTTATGCATATTATATTTTCATGGTACATATTATCTTTTTATGTCACATTATTTTGTTGGCTTAATCACTAACATGAATTTCTTTTGTTTTATTTTTGGTTGCACATCATTGTTCTTACTTTCAATTGAGCATCCATGCACGTTGAAAGAAGGAGAAGTTGCGGGGTTTGGTATTTTCTTTATACATTTTTAATTCCCATTTTATTTACATTGCCTTGTATATATTCATTAAATAAAAATGTTTTCTTATACGCACCAAAATAAAAATCACCAAAATATTTTTACTAAATTAAACTTGGATCTTTTCATAATAAAGCGGGACCAATGTCCCAGTTTTCATCCCAAATAAGATCATCACATCCAGAATATTTTCTTTAATTGTGCATGCGGGGACCAAAGTCCTCATGATTAATAAATTCCCCGGTTTTATGCATGTTTGCACTTTTAAAAGGGAGTTGTATTCCGCTCCTTGTATTATTGTAATTCATTGCTTTACTTGCTAAATTATGGTTTTCCTAACATGTATAAATGCGCTTTTAGATTAAAATTGCATCATGTGGAGAGAGAGCGAATTAATGATAATTAAAATTTGATCATAAATTAATCGAGGTAGAAATAGATGAGAAATCCCGGACCCAGCTCTGGTCTTTGGGCTCAAGAGGTTAGAGGTTATCCTTCAAGATACTTCTTGAGTCACGAGGCTTTAGCGCTAATCCTAGGCCTCATGGCTCAATATGGATAAAAAGCGCAGTCTTAGGCTCTCCGAGGCGAGAGAAACTTTCCCAATGTTCTATTGGGTGGCGACTCCATGAAACCTCCGTGTTGCTCAACATAGACGCACTTGCGATTTATCGCAAGATGTCAACGGACCCGCAAATGCCCCGATCGCCCACGTCCGGGCGGTCCGAAAGAGGCGGCGCTCGGGATCCGGCGCGCGTCACAGTGGCGACTCCACTGGGGACGATATGGTTCGAGATTTCAATTTGAAAATACCTCGTTTAACATTTATGGTTAAAATTTAATTCGTAAATTCGCTTTATCTCAAAATTGCATATCATCTCATTAGAGCTTTAGATTAAGTTAGTGTAGACACCAGGTCCCGAGTCGGTCCAAGATTAGGATTACCCGATGATGAAAATAAAGGCCAATTCATGAGCAAGAAAATAGGGATCGGTCATTTCTTTGTCAAGTTCTTTTATTTTCCTCAAAATTCTTTTAAAGTGTTCATTCTTATTTTTATTTTTATTTTTATTTTTATTTTTATTTTTGTATTTTTATTTTTATTCATATTTTTTGTATTTCATTTTATTATATTTTCTGAAAAAAAAATTAAATTTGAAAAAAAAAAAAAAAAATCGCGAATGTCGGGCGCGGCGGCGCGTTTGCGGCAGCGCACTGGCGCTGGCCGCTGGGCGCCGGGCGCTGGGCGATGCGCAGCGCCCCCCTACGCGAGAAAGAGCGACGCGCCGTTGCGCGTCGCTAAAACCCAGCTGCGCGCAGCGCGCAGCGAGATGCGCACGCTGCGCGCCAGCTCGCCCAGGATCGGCGAGAAATCTCGCCGATCCTGCCCAGTCCCCGCCGCAACCGCCCATTTCTGCCGAAATTAATGTTTTTCACTTTTTAGGCTAAAAAAATAATTTTTCCTTCCGATTTTTTTCAGATTTTATTAAATTTAATAAATATTGGTCAAATAGGGTGGTAATTAAAATTCAGAAAATGACAAAAATAAATAAAAATAAATAAAAATGTTAATTGTCCAAATTTGACTTTAGGGATTTAATTTTGGATTTTTGAGTGTTTTTTGTGGAAAATTTGTGAGAGGGAATCTTGGGGAAATCTGAGGGGAGCTGGAGAGGGCAGAGCATGGTAGGCTTTTACGTGAGGGGGATTTCATTTGGGAAAAGAGAGAAAAAAAATTGGTTTTGAAAGAGTAAGAAAATTCTCTCTAAAATAGATTTTTTCCTAAGTCATTTGGAGAAGAGCTTCTTGAGGGGAGTTAGTGGAGTTTGCTGGAAAAAACAAAAGGGTTCAAGGTTCTTGGATTTCATCTTTTATTATTCTCCAAAACAAAAAAATATTTCTTCAATTCTCTTAATTCTTTTCTTTTACTCTACAAGTTTTCATCTTAAATTTCACTCTAGTTTTTTATCCCTAAAAATTTTGATTGATCTTGAAACCTTTGAGAAAGGAAAATCAATTCCTTAACTTGAATTTTCAGATCACATATCAAACAAAAAAAATCAAATCATTTTTCTTGTTGGTGTTCTTGAGTTTTTTAGACATAAACTCAAGATTTACTTGAACACATTTTCGAGTTAATTTTCGGATCTTGACAAGAGATTAGATCGGACTATCTTTCTTCAATATCATTTAACTCTGAGGGTAAAGATTCTTGGACCTATTTTTCATCTCATTTTTACTTCAATTTATTCATGTTAATTTATCTTAAGTTATGTTATGTTGTTATTTTTTTGAATTAATACATGTATGTATTTTTTGGTTTGAGATCTATCTTTTTAGCATGAATATTCATCTTCTCATTTTGTCGTTGGCATAAAAATGGATAGATCTATATAATGCTAAAAACGGGATTTGTATGATTTTCTCTTTTATTATCCCCCTTTTATAATTTTGTATGCTTAAATGTTATTACCGCGTGATGCATGTTTTTTCTTTTTATTTATTCACTTGATTTCATTGGTTTATTATTTTTATTATCGTTCTTATCATCATAAGAATTAATATTTATTTTTATCATCATCATTATATACGTTTTTAATATAACCCTTGCTAATTAATTGTTAACCATGTGGACCTTTGCATTTGTTTGGTTCTTAATTATTTTCTGTGTTTTCTTACATAGATCTAAGGTTTCTAATATTATTTTTTCCATCGTTTCATTTCATCGTTCGTCATTATTATTATTATCATCATTACTATTATTATTGTTATTTTCATTAATATTACTATTGTCATTATTTATCATTACACATTATCATTATTATCATTATTATTATTATTATTATTCTTGTCGTCTTTGTCGTCATTATCACTATTTATTTAATATTATTGTTATTATTATTGCTATTATTGTTATTTTTTTTACCATTTAACGTAATATTTTAATATGTCAACTTAGCTTCATGTATCATCTAATTTACTAGTCACTCAATATGCATATTTTACCTAGTTCATTATTTTTGTTTAATTGAATTTTGTTTGGACACTAACATCAATTTTACCTGTGTTTGTTTTTCCTTGTGTCAAATTCTTGTGTTCCCCTGTTTGAGCGTCCGTGCGAATGGAAGAGGAGACCGGAGAATTATTATTATTTTTATTGTACTCGTTATTTTTTGTTTGTTTTACTGAGTTATTTGGCATGTAATAATTAATTAAACCATTTATTTTATGCACGCTTAATCAAAAATCACACAAAAATATTTCTACAAATAAAATTGGTTTTTCTAATAAAATGGGACCAACGTCCTAGTTTTCCATCCAAAATAAATTGTCACTTTAAAATGATTTTTCTTTAATTGTGCATGAGAGGACCAACGTCCTCAACATTAATAAATACCCCGTTTTATGCATGATTTATATTTTATTTACAATGGGGGTTGTATTCCGCCCCTAGTTTTGTTGTAATTTAATTTTGTCATTATTTTCATTTTTATTTATCATTTCATATGTGATTGATGTGCGCTTTAAATTCAATGCATTAGTCGTGTGAGAGGAGGGATAAAATTTTGTAATTTAAAAGCTCATTTATAATTAATCAAGACATAAATAAGTGTGAAGTTCCGAACACCATCTCTGGTTTAGACCGATAAGAGGTTAAGTTTTCCCAATTTCTCGTAAATTGGGTGGCGACTCCAAAATACCTCAAAAGTGCCTAAAGGTGTTATGGCGATGGATGGTCCTTTTCAATGTTCTATTGTGAAAGGAGGTGCCGAAAAATATCTCATAACACTTAAGATCGGAAAAGACGCGAACCAATCCCTCGAATCCTAAAGTGGATTCCCGAAAGAGGGCCTTGCTGGTTCAGGCGCGCGTCACAGTGGCGACTCCACTGGGGACTGTTTGTGACTTTGCTCTGAAAATGTCTTGGTTAAAATGTATAATTGGGTTTTTAAAACTAAAATTTCATCTCTCATCTAAATTTCATTGCATCCATTTTAGAGCCTTAGAATTATGCTAGTTTGGTCCCTCTATTAGCCCCGGTGCGTTCCTGAAGCACGACCTCATTTTCACTCAATTTGGGGAAGTGTTAAGGATAATCACCAGCCCAAGCCTCGTGCCATCAAATGGTATATCAAATGGTGACCCGATCGGTCGTTATGCTCGTGATGAGATAGACCCGTCGCGCAGGGACCATGCTTGGGTAGCCCTAAAGCAACACCACCTTGACCAAAGCTCATGTAATGGCAATAGATACTTCCCCTAGGTGGTATGTACCTTAATACAGTGCTTGCTACGTGGGTCATTGTGTATTAAACAAAATCAAACAAATTAAGTGGTCTTCTATGGAAAGCTTTAAAGCTTCAAAAACCTCACCTTAATTTGGTTGAAGTGTCCAAATACACAATGGCCGAAAATCATATGTGTGCGCATTTCGAGAGACGTTGTGCTACTATACACTAACGCATTCCTCGGGTCCCCCGTTGACCCACGGATTAAGCCCACCTAGGAAGAGACCAATTGACTTCGTGTGTGGGAGCTAAAAGGTTGGAAGGATCTACTTGCTTGTATGTGGTTGTGACGTGTTGCATAGCTCACGATCATGCACCATGCACATCATTCATGCATCATTCTAACAAAGTGAGTTATGCAGCCATCATAGATTCATTCGGGTGGTCTAGAGATCCTAGTGGACGGCTGATCAGGAATCCTATCTTCGGGTCACCTGGAGGGGTGTCAGTTCAAGAGTCAGATACAGAAAGCAGTAAGACTTCATCTTCAGCGACATCAAGTATGGCTGAAACTCCCAGAGAATTGGAGGCTACTCGTGCATTGGTTGCTGAGGAAGTGGGTAAGAGGTTAGAAGAATTTGAAAATAGAATGTTGACGATGATGGGAAATTTGACAACTATGATGACACAGTCTGCGGGGCAACCATCAAATGCTCCCATAATGACCCAACCTATTGGGCAGCCACCAGTCGCTCCTGTGGTGGGACAAGAGAGGCAAGATTTGGGCAAGGAGGATCCTCCGGTGATTTTACGCTCGCCAGTGATTGAACCTAGGGGTGCACCCGAACCAAAAAGGGTTGTAGACCTTGATAATGATTCCTTTGAAGATGACATGGAGGTCCCAGTCCCAATGAAGGGTAAGGCACCTAAAGTCGAGGAAGCAATGTGGAAAAAAATGGAAGAGAGGTTCGAAGCTATGACAAGGATGCTGACTGTGGGAAGAGGAATGAACCCTGAAGACCGGGAGTTGGATAGTGATGATCTAATTCCCCTTAATTTTAAGATGCCCGATATCCCTAAGTTTGATGGTACTTCTGATCCCATGGCGCATATCAAGCAGTATTCATTAGTAATGAAGGGGACAACTCTAACCAGGAAGCAAAAAATTGAGTACTTCTGCTTGAGCCTTACGGGGCCTGCAATCGGCTGGTATCACGGGTTAGACAGAAGATCCAAAGAAGATTGGGACTTGTTGACTGAAGAATTCTTAAAGCAGTATGATTGCAGTACTAGGATGGAGATCACGCTGAAAGATTTAGAGCTGCTACAGCAAAAGCCGGGGGAATCTTTTCACGAGTACCTCACTCGATGGAGGAATCGGGTTATGGAAATGAAGCGTAAACCAGATACTCCTGACCAGATTCGATTGTTTGTCAGGAATGCCAGCCCATATCTAAGGGACGGATTGAAAATGAAAGGGTTGAGAGATTGGGAGTCTTTAAAAGACATTGCCATAGAAGCAGAGAGTGAGTACATGGCGAGGAGGACAAGCAATGAGGCCTATGCCAGAAAGAGCTACAGTAATCTGGGGGCAAGCAAGTTGGCAAGTTCTAGCAATGGTAATAAAATCATAAGGACGGCCGAGGTTTCAACCACAGGGGTGAACCAACGGCACTTCTCAAACTTAGGTCGACCTTTATCCTGGGTATTGAAGCGATTAATGAAATTGGGATAACTACAACCGTTGCCACCTAGGCCATGTAGGACCCAAGGGCAGCCGGGGCACAGAGACAATGAATATTGTGAATTCCACCAACACACTGGGCATCTGACAGACAATTGTACGAGGCTGAGGCACCATATTCAAGATTTGATTGACAGTAAACAGATTTCCGATCCTGAGAAGAGGGAAAAGGAAAAGACGGCTGGGTATAATGCTGTTCCCCCACCTGTTTTTATGATAGGTTCAAGCCTGCCGGAAGGGTATGTGTTAAGAGACCTTTATGGTAATGATTATGTGGCCATTGTTCGTCCCGAGCAGGAGGTTAATGAAGAGAAGCTTCAGGTTGGCATGATAGAATATTGGGACTTGACCAGCGAAAGCGAGGATGGAAAAGTTGACGAGCTAGAGGACGCGTGGCATTCCGAGGGTGAAGAGAAGGTGCAAGAGGTACAAGCTGTGACCCGAAGTGGTAGAGTGATTCCAGAGGTGGAGAAGCCTCAAGACCTAGTGCCTGCGCCTGCAGAAAAGGAACTCGAGGAGGATGGGATAATGAGACAGCTGAAGAAGACATCGGCTCAGATATCAGTGTGGGACCTGCTGAGACAGTCTCCAAGTCACAGACAAAAGCTAGTGGAAGCCTTGTGTGAATCAACAGTTGCTACCACCATTTCACCCACCGAGTTATTGGACATGGTGAAAGGGGGATCTGGAGAAAATGTAGTCTACACCGATGCTGACTTACCGATTGAGGGTCGCAATCACAATCGCCCCCTGTACATCAGAGCCCAGATTAATGGGAAGCATACGGCTTGCGTCATGGTGGACGACGGATCTTCCATCAACGTATGTCCACTAGTGGCATTATCTGCTTTTGGGATGAATGAGAGCCTATTGAGTAAATCTGACTTGACCATTACTGCCTATGACAATTCAAGAAGACAAGCTGCTGGGACCTTCAAGGCGCAAGTAAAAACTGGGCCAGTTGAGACAGAAACTGAATTTGTCGTCCTGCCTATCCCAGCCAACTTCGCAGTACTACTAGGAAGGCCTTGGTTTCACAAACTAGGAGGGGTTCCGTCCACCCTCCACCAAATGATCAAAATCCCTTATGAAGGCCAGGTCGTGACAGTCAAAGCAGCCAATAATAATCAAGTGTCAGTCCTCGGGATTTCCAATCAACCCTTCAGTGGGTTCCATGTGGCCATGGTGGATGAAGAGGATGGTCTAGAGGGGACTGCTCAGGTCGCCGGTATGATGAAAAAGATGAACTTCCTCCCGGGTGCCGGTTTAGGCAAAAACTCGCAAGGGCTCCAGGCACCTGTCACTACGAGAGGGCAAAAGGATAGAAGAGGGTTGGGTTATACCGCTGAAACTAAGAAAAATAAGCTTGTGAAGAAGCCTGTAGAGATCCCGCATATCTTAGAAAGTTTCATGCCAGCAGCATCAGCATGTGCCTATTGTGGGGAGGCTGAGCCACAGTGGATTGGTGGCAAGATCACTCCAGGTTTTGAGATTTTTAATGATGTTTTTGACTGGTCCGACGGAATGGTCAAGTCAGTAGAAGGTTTTTGGGATGAGGAGATTTTCAATCAAAGTTTGGTATGGGATCAGGAAGTTCCTGAAGAGGTCGTTACTGACAGCCTGCTAGCCATGCGGGTGAAAGGCAAAGGAAAAATGGAGGCTAAGGTGGTAATGCCAGAATTGGAGGACCTGGAGATTGCGGACAACCAAGGCATTGGGCCATCAACTTCAGCATCGATATCAGCAGAGGACGCTGATGATAGCTTTTCTGATGTACTTTTTACTCCTGAATTGTTTGACAATCATGCTTGTAATTTCGAGTGTTTTAATAAGATGAATGACTTTGCTTACTTGTGTGATGTTTCTCATGATTTCATTGTGCACGATCACGAACATGAATCATTCATATTTGACATTAACTCAACTAATACCACCTCATTTAATCTCGGGACTTTGGAAAACCCAAAAGAAATCCTGATAGCATCTGATGTGACTCCTGAAGAAAGTGAAAATTTTGAGAGAATTTTAAAAAAATATGAAAAAGTCTTTGCCTGGACCTATGAAGATATGCCAGGAATTGATCAAGAGGTAGCTGAAAATGCCATTCCAACCTATCCAGAATGTAAGCCAGTTAAACAGAAGCTTAGGAGGCTCAGACCAGAATGGGCCGAAAAAGTAAAAGAAGAGGTGCATAAACAGATTGAAGCAAAGTTTCTAATAGAGGTTCAGTACCCAACGTGGTTGGCTAACGTCGTCCCCGTAGCTAAAAAGGATGGAAAGGTTCGGGTATGTGTGGACTACCGAGATTTGAACAAAGCATGTCCGAAGGATGATTTTCCATTGCCCCACATTGATGTGCTGGTAGATAGTGCTGCAGCTTGCACGATGTACAGTTTCGTGGATGGGTATGCGGGATACAACCAAATCCTCAATAAGATCGCAGATCGGATTAAGACGGCCTTCATCACTGAGTGGGGCACATTTGCCTACCGGGTTATGCCATTCGGACTAAAGAACGCAGGAGCAACATACCAAAGAATGGCCACCAAGATCCTGGATGACTTGATCCACAAAGAAGTGGAAGTGTATGTCGATGACATGATGATCAAGTCGGCCACTCGAGAGGGGCATTTTGAGGCTTTGGAAAAGTTCTTTCAGAGGATTGACAAGTACAACCTTCGTCTTAACCCTAAGAAATGCATCTTCGGGGTGACCTCGGGTAAACTGTTAGGCCATGTGGTGAGTCAAAGGGGAATTGAAGTAGACCCAGATAAGGTTAAAGCAATCAGGGAGATGCCAACGCCTCGGAAGGAAAAAGAAGTTCGGAGTTTTTTAGGCAAATTGCAATATATTAGCAGGTTCATTTCCAAGCTTGCTTCGGTATGCGAACCGATTTTTAAGCTCCTTAGGAAGAATCAGCCAGTTAGGTGGAACGAAGACTGCCAGAAAGCTTTTGATATTATCAAGGAATATCTTTTACACCCACCAGTTCTGCGGCCACCGCAGCCGGCCAGGCCATTAATCCTTTATCTAGCAATAGAAGAAAATTCTGTAGGCGCTATGATGGCCCAAGAAGATGAGTTCGGGGTTGAGTTTGCGGTTTACTACCTCAGCAAGAAATTCCTTCCTTATGAAGCCAAATATGTCGAGGTGGAAAAGATTTGTTTAGCAGTAATTTGGGCTTCAAAGAAACTAAGGCACTATTTCCATTCTTACAAGGTGCAGGCGGTCGCAAAGCAAAATCCTCTCCGATACCTTCAGGAGGCACCCTCTCTGCTAGGAAAAATGGGAAGATGGTTGTTATTGCTGCAGGAGTTTGATGTGGAGTATATCACCAGAAAGACCATTAAGGGCCGGGCAGTTGCGGAGTTCTTAGCCAACCACCCGATTGAAGGTGATCAATTGGAATACGAATTTCCTGATGAAGATGTATTGGCCATCACAGCACAGAAGTGGCAGATGTACTTCGATGGGGCAGTGAATAGCAAGGGAGCTGGAGTAGGAGTAATTTTGGTGACCCCAGAGGGTGAAAAACTCCCCTTAGCTAAAAAGTTAAGATATGGAGCCACCAATAATGAAGCTGAGTATGAAGCCTGCATCTTCGGGTTAGAAGCACTCTCAGCCGTGGGGGCGAAAGTAGCGGAGGTTTTTGGAGACTCATCCTTAGTGGTCCATCAGGTCAGGGGTGAATGGTCCATCAAGGAAGAACGGTTGCTACCGTATGTGGAGTGTTTGACGAGACTAAGTAGTCAATTTGAAGTCTGCACTTTTAGCCATGTGCCTCGAGATGAGAATCAATTAGCTGATGCCCTAGCCACCCTTGTATCTATATGGGATAACCCAGAAGGAGTTGTCATGAAGCCGGTGCTGGTCTTTAGTTCGGATAGGCCATGCTTTGAAGCTGAAAGGGTGATGGATGTTGAGGTTGGCGACGGAAAACCTTGGTATTACGATATCCAGAATTATTTAGAGAGGTCGGTTTTCCCGGAAGAGGCCACTGAGAAGGATCAAAGAATGATTAAAAAGTTGTCCTCTCAATTCATTAGTGTGGATGGGGCACTGTACAAAAGACAAGTGGATGGTATTCAATTGAGGTGTTTAGCAGAGAAAGAAGCTGAAAGGATTATGGAAGAAATTCATGCCGGTGTTTGCGGAGCCCACATGAATGGTTTGGCCTTGGCAAAGAAAGTCATGCGCCAAGGATTTTATTGGATTACAATAGACGCTGATTGTTCAAAGTATGTGAAGCAATGCCAGTTATGCCAGCAATACGCAGACATGAGGCACGTGCCGGTTTCAGAATTACACAATTTGACGTCTCCATGGCCATTTGCAGCTTGGGGAATAGATATAATAGGGGAGATACATCCTACAGCATCTAACGGGCACAGGTTTATTGTTGTCGCTATTGATTATTTCTCTAAGTGGGTCGAAGCTGAATCCTTCAGAAAGGTGGACGCTAGGGATATGGCCAAGTTCATCGAGCGAAATTTGATATGCAGATATGGCCTCCCACACCACGTCGTGTCGGATAACGGGGTACAATTCTTGGCGGAAACCAAGCGGATGCTCCAAAAGTATGGAATCCAACATCACAAATCCTCTCCATACCGACCGCAGGCTAATGGAGCAGTTGAGGCAGTGAATAAGAATGTCAAGAGAATATTGGCCAAGATGGTACAGACTTATAAGGATTGGGCAGAAAAGTTACCTTTCGCACTCTGGGGCTACAGGACCAGTATCAGGACTTCAACAGGAGCCACCCCCTTCTCCCTAGTCTATGGGACAGAGGCAGTTTTACCAGTAGAAATCGAGCTCAAATCATTGAGAGTAATATCAGAGGCCCAGCTGCCAGAAACAGAATGGACGCAGCAGCGGTTGCTACAACTGAACTTGCTAGATGAGGATAGAATGCGGGCCTATTATCACAATCAGGTTTACCAGAAGAGATTGGCTCGATCTTTTGGGAAGAAAGTCAAAAAGCACCCCTTAGGAGAAGGAGATTTGGTCCTCAAGCAAATGAGGCCGGGGGTTCCGGACTTTCGTGGTAAATTCAGACCGACTTGGGAAGGACCTTTTGTTCTGAAGAAGATATTATCCAGAGGGGCTGCAATCTTGACGGACAGTGACGGAAATGAGTTCAAGGAACCAGTCAACGTTGACAGATTAAAGAAGTTCCATGGCTAAAGACAAAAATAAAAATAAAGAGAATAAATGCCCCACGGGTCGAAAACCGAAAGAAAAGCGGCCTTGTTAAAATCGGGCGCCTTGTCAAGGTGAAAACCGAAAAAAGGCACCTTGGGCAAAAGTTTTTTGGCTGAGAGAAAATGGTCAATCATGAAAACCCGAGAGGGCTGATTGATAACAGGAGTTTGATGCTTTCAGGATCCATCTCGAGATTAGATGCGGTTTCGTATTTTGAGCCTAATGTTAAATAATGGTCATGTATAATGAAATCACGTGGAGACATTTACATGTACGCGAATGTACGCTCATTTTGCGTGATGCCATTATCTTCCTTTCTAGAGAAGTAATACATTATTTTTAGATGTGTGCGATTGTCCGCCGTTATTTTGCCAGCAAAGGGTATAGCTAAAAAAAAAAAAAAAAAAAAAAAAAAAAAAAAAAAAAAAACCGTTAGAGATGAAAACCGTAACTGGCTCTCTAAGCAAAAGTTAGGCCAAGGGGCAGGGTGAAAACCTGGATATAGGCAGTCTGTCCTTATAAAAAAAAAAAAAAAAAAAAAAAAAAAAAAAACCGCTAGGAAGGGTTGGGTCCATCCTAGGCAAAAATAAGGCATAGGGTTATGTGAAAATCCTCGAAAGGACGCATGCCCCCACAAAGAAAAGCTGGTGTGAAAACCCACAAGGGGCACACTACCTTTAAAATAATGACTTTTGTTGCAAGGAGGGATAAGGTAGCATGAACTCTGATGACTCTGCTTGAGACAGGACGAAGCCTAACTCAAGATATAATTCAAAATTCAAGCCATGTGCCCACTGACCGGGGGCAAAAATACGCGCTTTATGAATCAGAACCCCTCAGCCAAGAAGCATTACGACTCGAAGCCTCGATACCCAGGCCACTCGGATGAATTCATCGCGCACATTTTGCATGAGCATGTGCACGTTCACACGCATAATTTGCCTTGGATATTGGTTTTAATTTTGCAGGAGGCATTAGACAGTGGAACTTGTCTGAAAGCACACCTCAACAATTCAGGGGGTATGCAGAAGGATTGTATAGGGATTAATAATTGTGTAAATTTTCCTCTTTGCATGATGCCTCCACGACGTGCCCCATCTAGAGGACCAGCCAGTGCCCCACCCCCAACGTGGATGGATGCTACCCAAAGGCGGAAGTTTAGATCATTAGGTGATTCGCGATTCTTGTCCAGTAAATTTATGTCCCAAACATTCTTAGAGCAGATGGGCATGTGGGAAGAAGTTAGCAGGCTGTTAGCAGCTATGGGTTGGACGGATTTCCTCACACCAGCTTTCCTCACTTACCCAAGGGTTACTAGGGAGTTCCTGGCTACGCTTAAGTATGGGGGGCTTTCAAGATCAAACACAGACCCTGAGGCTATATATTTTCGGGTCCAAGATACGGAGCATATGATGAGTCGCCAAGATTTTGCACAGATCATGGGTCTTCCGACGGGAAATCGGGTACAAGTACCAGGCAGAGTTATTTCGGCACATCAATGGGAAATGATCGCGGCATCAGGGGCCCATTATGACCGCAACACGGCGAAGAGCACTTTATTGGCCTCGCAGGTATACAGGTATGTTCAGAGGGTTTTAGCCAGCAGCTACTTGGGCAGAACTGGTAGTCCTACCGCCATCAGCACAGCAGAGATTTGGAGTCTATGGGCTGTGGCAACAGGGACCCCACTCAATGTTAGTCACGATATCATAGCCGGCATGGTTAGACAGACTTGGAGAGCTACAGCGCAGATATGTATTGGCGGGGTAGTCACCAGGTTGCTACTACAACTAGGGCACGACCCCGACACTTTTGGCCAGCCTGTGGACAAAGACATTTATGTCGATTGGGCTTTTTTCCAAAGGTATGGGTATGGTTGAGAAGTTGCCTGGACAAGCAGGAGAGTATAGACTTCTTACTATGGCAGAAACTCGACGGATGTACCGTTTGCCTCCACTCACGGTTGCCACACCGTTCGAAGATCATTTTCAGGATGAGGGAGATCCTCCACAACCTAAGACAGATGAGGAGTACTATTGCCCGCAACCAGTGGAAGAAGAGCCTCCACAACCCCAGACAGGTGAGGAATATTATCATCCGCAACCAGGGGCGGAGGAGCCTCTACAACCTTGGACAAATGAGGAATGCTACCATCCGCAATCAGTGGAAGGAGAACCTTCACACCCTCAGACAGACGGGGAATATTATCGTCCACATCCAGAAGAAGAAAGGCCTCACTCGTCGCCAGACTATACGGATATGGACATCAATTTGGATGACTTTGACATTAACTTGAGTGGTCTTTTTCATGCTTCATTATCGCAGCCAGTTCCTCCAGAAGGTCAGATACACCCTCCTCCTTCCATGCATGCTTCGGAGGTAGATACCCAGACATATAGGAGGTATCACCCCTATGATCGTCTAGAATCTCCGGGGGCATTTACTTCAGCAGCTCCTCCACCACCACCTAGACCCGGGATGGAGCAAAGCCAGGTAGGTATGGAGGTCCTCATCCAAACCATGCAGAGGGAGATTATAGCAGTAGTGGAGGCCAGATCCCAATGCTTTAACGAAAGACTGATGGCCGTGGAACAACGAATGAGTGAGAGACTGATGGCTATGGAGCAGCGTATGGGTGAGAGGCTTATGGCGGTAGAACAGCGAATGAATGAGAGATTAATGGCTGTAGAGCAGCGTATGAATCAGCGCAGGGATGAGAGACTACAAACCATAGACAAGAGATTGTAAAGCATAGGGCGGTGCGTGAAGGAGACACGACAACACCAAGACAGACCCGAGGAGCCCACAAGAGCCTCCTACACACCTATGAGCCATAAAGGATCAAGTGACGCACACCAACCATGATCTTTTAATCAATGTTCAGGGAGATTTATGATTTTTGATGTAATTCATGTACGAAAATAACATTTATATAGATGTCCTTTGTTGCACTTTGCATGTTTGGATACCCTTTAAATAAGAAATCTTTTTTTTGACAAGCATGGAAATCATATGATAAATCACAAAATTGGTAAAAATCATAACAATTGAACCTTCACAGAAGTTAAAAATGATCACAATGATACATTGATCTAATCGGAGTTCATTTTATTCAGGAGACAACCGAAGTTATGCTGGAAAGCACTTTTCGCGTTTTGTAAGTCTGGAGCAGACTCGGCGCACCATCATCCGCACTTTGTAAGTCTGGAGCAGACTCGGTGCAGCTCAGGAGAGCAACCCTCGCGTTTCGTAAGTCTGGAGCAGACTCAGCGCATCATCATCCGCACTTTGTAAGTCTGGAGCAGACTCGGTGCAGCTCAGGAGAGCAACCCTCGCGTTTTGTAAGTCTGGAGCAGACTCGGCGCATCATCATCCGCACTTTGTAAGTCTGGAGCAGACTCGGTGCAGCTCAGGAGAGCAACCCTCGCGTTTTGTAAGTCTGGAGCAGACTCGGCGCATCATCATCCGCACTTTGTAAGTCTGGAGCAGACTCGGTGCAGCTCAGGAGAGCAACCCTCGCGTTTTGTAAGTCTGGAGCAGACTCGGCGCATCATCATCCGCACTTTGTAAGTCTGGAGCAGACTCGGTGCAGCTCAGGAGAGCGACCCTCGCGTTTTGTAAGTCTGGAGCAGACTCGGCGCATCATCATCCGCACTTTGTAAGTCTGGAGCAGACTCGGTGCAGCTCAGGAGAGCAACCCTCGCGTTTTGTAAGTCTGGAGCAGACTCAGCGCATCACAACATCCGCACTTTGTAAGTCTGGAGTAGACTCGGTGCAGCTCAGGAGAGCAACGTTCGCGTTTTGTAAGTCTGGAGCAGACTCGGCGCATCATCATCCGCATCTCGCGAGTCTGGAGTAGGTTTGCAGTTCGGGAAAAATAATTTACATTTCATAGCAACAGGAAGGTCGTCGCCTTAGGTACGCACTTCTTTCCTCTTTCCTGAATTTTGGCTCAACTAGGCACCTATATGCTAGTTTCCCCAAAATTGGGGGCAACTGTAGACACCAGGTCCCGAGTCGGTCCAAGATTAGGATTACCCGATGATGAAAATAAAGGCCAATTCATGAGCAAGAAAATAGGGATCGGTCATTTCTTTGTCAAGTTCTTTTATTTTCCTCAAAATTCTTTTAAAGTGTTCATTCTTATTTTTATTTTTATTTTTATTTTTATTTTTATTTTTATTTTTGTATTTTTATTTTTATTCATATTTTTTGTATTTCATTTTATTATATTTTCTGAAAAAAAAATTAAATTTGAAAAAAAAAAAAAAAAAAATCGCGAATGTCGGGCGCGGCGGCGCGTTTGCGGCAGCGCACTGGCGCTGGCCGCTGGGCGCCGGGCGCTGGGCGAAGCGCCCTGCGCGCTGGGCGCTGGGCGATGCGCAGCGCCCCCCTACGCGAGAAAGAGCGACGCGCCGTTGCGCGTCGCTAAAACCCAGCTGCGCGCAGCGCGCAGCGAGATGCGCACGCTGCGCGCCAGCTCGCCCAGGATCGGCGAGAAATCTCGCCGATCCTGCCCAGTCCCCGCCGCAACCGCCCATTTCCGCCGAAATTAATGTTTTTCACTTTTTAGGTTAAAAAAATAATTTTTCCTTCCGATTTTTTTCAGATTTTATTAAATTTAATAAATATTGGTCAAATAGGGTGGTAATTAAAATTCAGAAAATGACAAAAATAAATAAAAATAAATAAAAATGTTAATTGTCCAAATTTGACTTTAGGGATTTAATTTTGGATTTTTGAGTGTTTTTTGTGGAAAATTTGTGAGAGGGAATCTTGGGGAAATCTGAGGGGAGCTGGAGAGGGCAGAGCATGGTAGGCTTTTACGTGAGGGGGATTTCATTTGGGAAAAGAGAGAAAAAAAATTGGTTTTGAAAGAGTAAGAAAATTCTCTCTAAAATAGATTTTTTCCTAAGTCATTTGGAGAAGAGCTTCTTGAGGGGAGTTAGTGGAGTTTGCTGGAAAAAACAAAAGGGTTCAAGGTTCTTGGATTTCATCTTTTATTATTCTCCAAAACAAAAAAATATTTCTTCAATTCTCTTAATTCTTTTCTTTTACTCTACAAGTTTTCATCTTAAATTTCACTCTAGTTTTTTATCCCTAAAAATTTTGATTGATCTTGAAACCTTTGAGAAAGGAAAATCAATTCCTTAACTTGAATTTTCAGATCACATATCAAACAAAAAAAATCAAATCATTTTTCTTGTTGGTGTTCTTGAGTTTTTTAGACATAAACTCAAGATTTACTTGAACACATTTTCGAGTTAATTTTCGGATCTTGACAAGAGATTAGATCGGACTATCTTTCTTCAATATCATTTAACTCTGAGGGTAAAGATTCTTGGACCTATTTTTCATCTCATTTTTACTTCAATTTATTCATGTTAATTTATCTTAAGTTATGTTATGTTGTTATTTTTTTGAATTAATACATGTATGTATTTTTTGGTTTGAGATCTATCTTTTTAGCATGAATATTCATCTTCTCATTTTGTCGTTGGCATAAAAATGGATAGATCTATATAATGCTAAAAACGGGATTTGTATGATTTTCTCTTTTATTATCCCCCTTTTATAATTTTGTATGCTTAAATGTTATTACCGCGTGATGCATGTTTTTTCCTTTTATTTATTCACTTGATTTCATTGGTTTATTATTTTTATTATCGTTCTTATCATCATAAGAATTAATATTTATTTTTATCATCATCATTATATACGTTTTTAATATAACCCTTGCTAATTAATTGTTAACCATGTGGACCTTTGCATTTGTTTGGTTCTTAATTATTTTCTGTGTTTTCTTACATAGATCTAAGGTTTCTAATATTATTTTTTCCATCGTTTCATTTCATCGTTCGTCATTATTATTATTATCATCATTACTATTATTATTGTTATTTTCATTAATATTACTATTGTCATTATTTATCATTACACATTATCATTATTATCATTATTATTATTATTATTATTCTTGTCGTCTTTGTCGTCATTATCACTATTTATTTAATATTATTGTTATTATTATTGCTATTATTGTTATTTTTTTTACCATTTAACGTAATATTTTAATATGTCAACTTAGCTTCATGTATCATCTAATTTACTAGTCACTCAATATGCATATTTTACCTAGTTCATTATTTTTGTTTAATTGAATTTTGTTTGGACACTAACATCAATTTTACCTGTGTTTGTTTTTCCTTGTGTCAAATTCTTGTGTTCCCCTGTTTGAGCGTCCGTGCGAATAGAAGAGGAGACCGGAGAATTATTATTATTTTTATTGTACTCGTTATTTTTTGTTTGTTTTACTGAGTTATTTGGCATGTAATAATTAATTAAACCATTTATTTTATGCACGCTTAATCAAAAATCACACAAAAATATTTCTACAAATAAAATTGGTTTTTCTAATAAAATGGGACCAACGTCCTAGTTTTCCATCCAAAATAAATTGTCACTTTAAAATGATTTTTCTTTAATTGTGCATGAGAGGACCAACGTCCTCAACATTAATAAATACCCCGTTTTATGCATGATTTATATTTTATTTACAATGGGGGTTGTATTCCGCCCCTAGTTTTGTTGTAATTTAATTTTGTCATTATTTTCATTTTTATTTATCATTTCATATGTGATTGATGTGCGCTTTAAATTCAATGCATTAGTCGTGTGAGAGGAGGGATAAAATTTTGTAATTTAAAAGCTCATTTATAATTAATCAAGACATAAATAAGTGTGAAGTTCCGAACACCATCTCTGGTTTAGACCGATAAGAGGTTAAGTTTTCCCAATTTCTCGTAAATTGGGTAGCGACTCCAAAATACCTCAAAAGTGCCTAAAGGTGTTATGGCGATGGATGGTCCTTTTCAATGTTCTATTGTGAAAGGAGGTGCCGAAAAATATCTCATAACACTTAAGATCGGAAAAGACGCGAACCAATCCCTCGAATCCTAAAGTGGATTCCCGAAAGAGGGCCTTGCTGGTTCAGGCGCGCGTCACAGTTAGTTTGGTCCCTTTTCAAGCCCCGGTGCGTTCCCGAAGCACGACCTCATTTTCACTCAATTTGGGGAAGTGTTAAGGATAATCACCAGCCCAAGCCACGTACCTCAATGGTATATCAAAATGACGACCCGACCGGTCGCTATGCTTGTGATGAGCTAGACCCGTCGGCAGGGATCATGCTTGGGTAGCCTTAAAGTAACATCTCCCTTGTCCAAAGCTCATGTAATGGCAATAGATACTTCCACTAGGTGAAATGTACCGTAATACTATGCTTGCTATATGGGCCATCATATATTAAACGAAATCAATTTAATTAAATGGTCTTCATCAAAGGCTTTCATGCCCCGGTGGGCCCATCTTAGTTAAGTTGAATTGTTTAAATACATAATTGCCAAACACCCATACGTATGTACATTAGATAGGAGCTGTTATGCTGCCGGTTTTTCACCGCGCACCATACGTGTCCATTGGGTTCCCCGTTAACCCATGGATCAAGCCCACCTAGGAAAGAGACCGCATTACCACGTGTGTGGGAGATATAAGGTTGGAAGGATCTATCTGCTTGCATGTGTTTGTCTATGTTGCATCAGCACGAGCATACATTGCATTTTAATCATGCATCATCTTAACAATCTTTGCATTTCAGCCATCATAGATTCTCCTGGGTGGTCTAGAGGTCCCGACGGACGGTTAAGAAGGACGCCGCTTTTGGGGTTAACTGAGTTAGTGTCGGATCAGAGTTCAGAGTCAGTCTTAGAAGGAAGTGTGGGGTTTTCTTCCGAATCATCAATAGAAGTAAGCATGGCTAATCCATCAAATGAGTCTGATGCAACTCGGGCAATAATCACCGAGGAGGTAGGAAAGAGAATGGAGGAATTTGAAGCCCGAATGATTGCAATGATGGGCAATCTTGCCGCCACTATAGCTGGGCAACAAGCTGCTGCTATTCCTGTCCGAGTACCAGCTGAACAAGAGGTTATTAGAGAAGAGCGTCCTGTTGCAATTAACCAACCAGTGGTTGACCCACCTGTTGTTGAGCAAAGAGTACCTGCACCCATTGAGCACAGAGAAGGCCCCAGGTCTGAAGTTGAGTTTGGGGGAGATGAGCATGAGGAGCATGCAGTAGCTAAAGAAAAGTTGCCAAAACTGGATGAGGCAATGTGGAGGAAAATGGAAGAGAGATTTGAGGTCATGGCAAGGATGATGACTGTGGGAAAAGGAATGAACCCGGAAGACCGAGAGCTGGATGGGGATGACCTAATTCCCCAGAATTTTAAGATGCCGGACATCCCCAAATTTGATGGAACCTCTGACCCTGCCGCACACATCAAGCAATACTCACTGGTCATGAAGGGAACGACCTTAACAAGAAAGCAGAAGATAGAATATTTCTGCTTGAGTCTCACAGGAGCTGCTATTGATTGGTACCATGGGCTTGACAGGAGATCCAAGGAGGATTGGGACTTGCTAACTGAAGAGTTCCTTAAGCAGTACGATTGCAGTACCCGGATGGAGGTCACTTTGAAAGATCTCGAGTTGCTACAACAGAAAGCTGGGGAGTCCTTCCACGAGTACCTTACTCGGTGGAGAAATCGGGTTATGGAGATGAAACGCAAACCGGACACTTCTGATCAGATCCGGCTATTCATTCGAAATGCCAGTCCTTACTTGAAAGAGGGACTGAAAATGAAGGGACTGAAAGACTGGGAATCTTTGAAGGACATTGCCATAGAAGCGGAAGGAGAATATTTATCCAAGAGGGCAAATAGTGAGTCCTATGCCCGGAGGGGATACAGCAATCAGGGGACGGCCAAACCAGTAGGTTCAAGCAGTGGTAACAGAGTTGGGAAGACTGCCGAGGTGTCTGCAACCGGCGTAAGTCCGAGGTATTTCTCCAACTTGGGTAAACCTTTATCATGGGTGCTGAAGAGGCTAATAAAAGAAGGAAAATTGCGGCCCCTATCACCTAAGCCGGCCAAGGCCCAAGGACAGCCAGGGCACAAAGAGAATGAATACTGCGCATTCCACCAACATACCGGGCATTTGACGGATGAGTGTATAACGCTAAGACATCGGGTCCAAGATCTAATTGACAACAAGCAGATCACCGATCCTGAGCAGAGAGAAAGCAAGAAGAAGTCTGGTTATAACACAGTGCCCCCTCCAGTCTTTATGATCGGATCGAGCCTACCAGAGTGGTACGTAATGCAAGATCTATATGGAAATGAGTATGTCGCTATTACTCGCCCTGCAGTGAATGAAGAAAGGGTTTCCGTGGCAGCGATAGACTGTTGGTCCACTAGTGAGAGTGGAGATGACGAAGATGAGAAAAATGGAGAGTTTACGGATCCGTGGGATTCAGAGGAAGAAGAAAGAGTAGAAGCAGTAACAAGAAGTGGGAGGGTCATTCCAGAAGCTGAGAAGCAGCAGGACCCAGCACAAGCAATCGCAGAGAAAGAGCCGGAAGAAAATTCAATAGTGAAGCAACTGAAAAAGACCACGGTTCAGATATCTATTTGGGATCTCTTGAGACAGTCTCCCTCTCACAGACAGAAGTTAGTTGAAGCATTGAGCGTATCCACCGTAGCAACTACAATCTCTCCATCCGAGCTTTTAGACCTTGTAAAGGGGGGATCCGGGGAGAAGTTGGTTTTTTCTGATGCAGACCTACCAACAGAGGGTCGCAACCACAACCGACCTTTGTACATCAAGGCACAGATCAATGGTAAACACACCGCTTGTGTCATGGTTGATGACGGGTCATCGATAAATGTCTGCCCTTTGGTGGCACTTCAGGCCTTTGGGATGGATGAGAGTATGTTAAGCAAATCTGACCTGACCATCACTGCCTACGACAACTCCAGGAGGCAAGCATCGGGAATTTTCAAAGCTTTGGTAAAGACAGGGCCCATTGAGACAGAAACAGATTTTGTGGTCTTGCCGATTCCAGCAAACTTCTCAGCTCTGCTTGGTAGACCGTGGTTCCACAAGTTAGGGGGAGTACCATCCACATTACACCAGATAATTAAGATACCCCATGAAGGAGAAGTAGTGACCATTAAAGCAGCAAGAGAGAACCAAGTGTCTGCCTTGGAGATCTCTAATCAGCCATTCAGTGGCTTTCATGTATCGATGATCGGAGAAGAGCAAAACCTAGAAGGTAGCCCTCAAGTGGTGAATATGCTGAAGAAGATGCACTTCCTCCCAGGGGCTGGTTTGGGAAAAGAGTCACAAGGGCTGCAGAATGCTATCACTACACGTGGTCAGAAAGATCGAAAGGGGTTGGGCTACAAAGGAGAATATGGTAAGAAGAAAGGGTCAGGGAAGATTCCCCATATTTCGGAGAGCTTTGTGCCATCATCATCGTTTTGTGCCTACACTGGAGAAGAAGAACCGCAGTGGGTAGATGGGAAGATTATCCCTGGATTTGAAATTTTCAACGATGTCTTTGATTGGGAGATCGGAGTTGTTAAAGATGTAGAGAACTTTTGGGATGAGGAGATTATGACCCAATGCAGCATCTGGGACAGAGATGAGCCCGAAGAGATTGTAACTGATAAACTGTTAGCCACCAGACTTAAGGGGAAGGAGAAGATAGTGGAGCCAGAGCCGAAGATTGAAGATCTCAAGATTTCACCAAATCAAGAAGCCAAAGCACAGTCAGCTGCAGCATCAGCGTCGACTAAAGTTGATAGTCATTTAGATTTTCTTTTTATACCAGAACTCTTTGAGGACAATGTTAATGTTTCTGATTATGTTAATGAGATGAACAACTTTGCTTACTTGTGTGATGTTTCTGATGATTTCATGGAGCATGATCATAAGCATGATGCATTCATTTTTGATATTAATTCAACTGGCACAACTGCATTTAATCTCGGAACTTTGGAAAGTCCAAAGGAAATTTTGCTAGCATCAGACATAACTCCTGAAGAGAGAATAAAATTTGAGAGAATATTAAAAAAATATGAAAAAGTCTTTGCCTGGACCTATGAGGATATGCCGGGAATAGATCGAGATGTTGCCGAACATGCCATCCCAACTTACCCAGAGTTTAAACCAATCAAGCAAAAACTTCGGAGACTTAGGCCAGAATGGGCACAGAAAGTGAAAGAGGAGATCCATAAGCAGATTGAGGCCAAGTTCCTGATAGAGGTTCAATACCCGACCTGGTTAGCTAATGTGGTTCCTGTAGCCAAGAAAGACGGTAAGGTTCGAGTATGCGTTGACTATCGAGACCTGAACAAGGCCTGTCCGAAAGATGATTTCCCTCTTCCTCATATTGATGTGCTAGTAGATAGTGCTGCTGCTTGCATGATGTATAGCTTTGTGGATGGATACGCAGGGTACAATCAAATTCTTAACAAGATAGTGGACCGGATCAAGACAGCCTTTATCACCGAGTGGGGGACATATGCCTATCGGGTTATGCCTTTTGGGTTGAAGAATGCAGGAGCAACCTATCAGAGGATGGCGACCAAGGTTCTCAATGACTTAATCCACAAAGAAGTGGAGGTGTACGTCGATGACATGATGATTAAGTCAGCTACCAGAGAAGGCCATTTTGAGGCTTTAGAAAAGTTCTTTCAAAGGATTAGCAAGTATGATCTGCGACTCAATCCCAAGAAGTGCATTTTTGGAGTTACATCAGGAAAGTTGTTAGGCCATGTAGTAAGCCAGAGGGGAATCGAGGTATATCCCGATAAAGTCAAAGCCATAAGAGAGATGCCAGTGCCCCAGAAGGAGAAGGACGTCAGAAGTTTCCTAGGAAAGCTTCAGTACATCAGCCGATTTATTGCCAAGCTAGCTTCAGTATGTGAGCCTATTTTCAAGCTTCTTAGGAAGAATCAGCCGGTGATATGGAACAATGACTGTCAATTGGCCTTTGACACCATTAAGGAGTATTTGTTAAATCCTCCGGTGTTAAGACCACCACGCCATGCCAAACCACTAATCCTGTACCTAGCTGTGGAAGATAACTCAGTGGGTGTTATGATGTCTCAGGAAGATGATTTTGGTATAGAGTTTGCCGTTTACTATCTTAGCAAGAAATTTCTGCCTTACGAAGCCAAATATGTAGAGGTAGAAAAGATTTGTTTAGCAGTTATCTGGGCTTCTAAGAAGTTGCGACACTACTTTCATTCCTTCAAGGTACAAACGGTTGCCAAACATAATCCGCTTAGATACCTCCAAGAAGCACCCTCTTTACTAGGGAAGATGGGAAGATGGTTACTGCTGTTGCAGGAATTTGACATTGAGTACATAACCAGGAAAACCATTAAGGGAAGAGCTGTAGCGGAGTTCTTAGCCGAGCATCCTATTGAGGGAGATCAATTTGAATACAACTTTCCAGATGAAGACGTCACGGCCATAGCAGTGCAAGGGTGGCAGTTATTCTTTGATGGAGCAGTCAATAATAAGGGGGCAGGCGTAGGAGTTATTCTTACGACCCCATATGGTGAAAGGTTACCATTGGCTAAGAAGCTGAGGTATAAGGCTACCAACAATGAAGCATAATATGAAGCTTGCATCTTTGGATTGGAAGCATTACTTGCTCTGGGGGCAAAGACCGCAGAAGTATTCGGGGATTCCTCCTTGGTAATTCATCAAATTAAAGGAGAGTGGTCAGTCAAGGAGGAAAGGCTGTTGCCTTATGTAAAGCACTTGAGAGCGTTGAGCAGCCAATTTGAGATTTGCACTTTTCACTTCATCCCCAGAGACGAAAATCAGTTAGCTGATGCTCTAGCAACTTTAGTGTCCATGTGGGACAACCCAACAGGAGTTGCGATGAAACCCGTGCTGATATATAGTTCGGAAAGACCTGGTTTTGACGCAGAACAGGTTATGGACATTGAGGCCACTGATGGAAATCCATGGTATTATGACATTCAGAATTATTTAGAGAGATCAGTCTTTCCAGAGGAAGCCACTGAGAAGGACCAAAAAATGATCAGAAAGTTATCCACTCAATTCATCAGTGTTAATGGCACTTTATACAAAAGGCAAGCTGATGGTATCCAGTTAAGATGTCTGGCAGAGAAAGAAGATAAAAGAGTTATGGAAGAAGTTCATGCCGGGGTTTGTGGAGCTCACATGAATGGCTTAGCCTTAGCAAAGAAGATCATGCGCCAAGGGTTTTATTGGCTCACAATGGATACAGATTGTTCGAAATTTGTGAAGCAATGCCAGTTATGCCAACAGTACGCGAATTTGAGGCATGTGCCGGTTTCAGAGTTACATAACTTAACATCTCCATGGCCATTTGCAGCGTGGGGAATAGACATCATAGGCGAAATCCATCCTACTGCTTCTAATGGGCATAGATTCATCATAGTTGCCATTGACTACTTCACTAAGTGGGTTGAGGCTGAATCTTTCAAGAAGGTTGATGCAAGGGATATGGCTAAATTCATCGAGCGGAATTTGATATGCAGATATGGTCTCCCACATCACATTGTATCTGATAATGGGGTACAATTCCTAGCAGAGACTAAACAGATGCTCCAGAAATATGGGATCCAACATCATAAGTCTTCTCCTTACCGTCCTCAAGCGAATGGTGCAGTTGAAGCGGCGAATAAGAATGTGAAGAGAATTTTAGCCAAGATGGTTCAGAACTACAAGGATTGGGCAGAAAAGCTACCCTTCGCACTTTGGGGTTATAGAACAACAGTCAGAACCTCTACGGGAGCAACGCCATTCTCTCTGGTATATGGGACTGAAGCAGTCCTGCCGGTTGAAATTGAGCTGAAATCATTAAGGGTAGTCATGGAAGCCGAGATTTCGGAGACAGAATGGGCACAACAACGTTTGTCACAGCTAAATCTGTTGGATGAAGACAGGTTACGAGCCTATTACCACAACCAAGTTTATCAAAAGAGGCTGGCTCGGTCATTTGGCAAGAAAGTACGAAAGCATCCGTTGAAGGAGGGGGATTTGGTCTTTAAGATGATGAGGCCGGGAGTTCCAGACATACGAGGAAAATTCAGACCAACCTGGGAAGGACCTTTCATTTTGAAAAAGTTGTTAACAAAAGGAGCAGCAATTTTAGCAGACAGCGATGGGAATGAGTTCAAGGACCCGGTCAATGTCGATAGACTTAAAAGGTTCCATGGCTAAAGACCAAAAATAAAAAGAAGAGAATAAATGCCCCGCGGGTCGAAAACCGAAAAAGGCGGCCTTGCTAAAATTGGGCGCCCTGTCAGGGTGAAAACCGGGAAAAGGCATCCTGGGCAAAAATTAAGGGCCAAGAGAAAATATTCAATCGAGAAAACCCGAGAGGGCCGATTGATAACAGGAGTTTGATGCTGACAAAACCCACTCCGAGATTAGGTGTAGTCATATGCTTTTGAATTCTTGTCAAATGAAAAATCATGTATGATGAAATCATATAGAAATGTACACAATTTTGCAAGGAATAAAAGAATATATTTTCATTGATCTTTCAGTTCTGTCTCAAAAAGAGTTATATCAATTTTTTCATCTAATGATTATCGCTCATCAGATATGTCCTATTTGCTCTTAACAGAAGCTTTGGTGATAACCTTCTCCAAAAAAAAAAAAAAAAAAAAAAAATTAAGCCGTTAGAGATGAAAACCGTAACTGGCTCTCTAAGCAAAAGTTAGGCCAAAGGGCAGGGTGAAAACCTGGAAACAGGCAGTCTGTCCTACAAAAAATAAAATAAACAAAAGCCGCTGAATTGGGTTGGGTCCATTCCAGGCAAAAGTTAGGCAAAGGGTTGTGTGAAAATCCCATAAGGGACGCATTTCCCGCAAAGAAAAGCTAGTGCGAAAATCCACAAGGGACGCACTACCTTTAAAACAATGACATTCAATGCCTGGAGCGATAAGGCGGCATTATTTCAAGATGATCTTCCGTCAGTCAGACAACACACAACACAGAACATGAAATAGAATCCCAGGTAAATGATCATTGACCAGGGGGCAAGGGATATACACCGGACGTCTCTTTCAAAAAGCTTGTCGACGATCCTCAGGATTCAGGGGGCATGGTACAGCAGACAAGCTATAAGTTCAGCAAACCATGGGTCACCTAGGGCGCGATCTATACATTTTTGCAAGCATTTGCATTCCATAACATACACACATGATTTCTTGTATATTCCTATGCATACAATCTTGCAGGAGAAATCGGCGGGAAACACCAAAAAAAAAGCCGAGTGATGACACCAGTCCAAACATCTAAAGGAGCACAGTTCCAAAATTCACAGCGGTTAGCACGATGGCGGCACTACCCACAAGAGGTTAGCACGACCACGGCACTACCAATTCACAGCGGTTAGCACGATGGCGGCACAATCCACAAGAGGTTAGCACGACCACGGCACTACCAATTCACAGCGGTTAGCACGATGGCGGCACTACCCACAAGAGGTTAGCACGACCACGGCACTACCAATTCACAGCGGTTAGCACGATGGCGGCACTACCCACAAGAGGTTAGCACGACCACGGCACTACCAATTCACAGCAGTTAGCACGATGGCGGCACTACCCTCAAGAGGTTAGCATGACCACGGCACTACCAATTCACAGCGATTAGCACGATGGCGGCATTACCCACAAGAGGTTAGCACGACCACGGCATTACCAACTCACAATGTTTAGCACGATAGCGGCGCCACCCACAAGAGGTTAGCGCACCTACGGTATTACCAGCTACAACCAAAAGACAGCAGTAGCTATCATTATAACTCCATCAAGCAGGAAGATCGCTGCTTCAGGTACGCGTTTCTTTCCTTTTCCTGAATTTTGGCTCACCTAGGCACCCATGCACTAGTCTCTTCAAAATTGGGGGCAACTGTAGACACTGGGTCCCGAGTAGCCTTGATCAGGATTACCCGATGATGAAATTTAGCTATGCCGGCTTATAGGCAAAAAGATTGGAGTTCAGAAGTGATTTTCCTTGTCTTTTCGGTGAGTAAAAAGGGTATTTTAAAAATATTTTAAAAATATTTTTTAAATTATTTTGAAGAAGAAAAAGTGTGTTTTAGGTTGAGGGTATTTAAAAAAAAAAAAAAAAAAAAAAAAAAGGTGAAAAATGATGAAAAAATGAAGAAAGTAGGAAAAATGGAAAATGGGGGAAAAGATTCGCGACGGAAGGGCGACGGCCAGGGGCCGTCGCGAATGTCCGTGCGCGGAGCGCTGCGGAGCGTGCGCTCCGCGCGGCCGACGCCCTGGGCGTCGGTAGCTCTGCGCGCACGACGCCTTGGGCGTCGCTCGCTCCGCGCACGTCGGGCGCGGAGACTCCGCGCATCCGCGCGGAAACGTGCGCGAGGCGCACGATTGACGCCCCACTTCGCCCATTTCGCCCACTTTTCGACCCCCACTCGATTTTCAACCGTTTTTGGACGGTTTTTGGTGGTTTTTGGGTAGTTTTGATGATTAAAAACACTAGAAAAATTCAGAAAAGGAAGAGGACGAATTAGGAACATTTTGGTGAGAAAAAACTGAATTTTGGAGCTTTGAGTTGAGAGAAAAAAAATCCATCTTACACACTTGTTTCCAAGAGCTTTTCTTCAAGTTTTCAAGCTATTTTCTAAGGATTTTCACAAGAGAAGACAAGGAATTCAACACTTCTATCTTCAATTCTTCAAAACTGAATTTGAGGGTAATTATTCTTGGCTTTACTCATTAATTCTCTTGTTAATTTCATTTATTTTGGCTTCCAATTAACATATCAAACATGTAAATTCTCTTAGTCTCCATATTCTTCTTCTTATTTTTTTTATCTTCAATTATTCATATAACAAATAAGCTTTTTAAATTCTATTATCTTTTTTTTCATGTCAAATTATTCTTTGTTCATGTAATTATGCATGTTTTAGGTTGTAAATACCTTTAATTTCTTAATGCTATATCATGTTTATTATTATGCTTTCTTTTGCATGTATGAGTGTTATAATCATTATTTTATGCTAGTCATGCATGTTAAGTTGTGTTATTCTCATGTTACATTTTTAATTCATGTCTTAGCTATAGTAAAATTGATTGTCATTAATTTTCCATGCACGTTAATTACTAATATTAATAAGTTGCATGTGCCATGATACTTTCTCATCTTATGCATGTTAAATTGCATCTTAATTATTCTATGCATGTTAAATTGCATCTTAATTATTCTATGCATGTTAAATTACATCATGATTATTTTATGCATATTATATTTTCATGGTACATATTATCTTTTTATGTCACATTATTTTGTTGGCTTAATCACTAACATGAATTTCTTTTGTTTTATTTTTGGTTGCACATCATTGTTCTTACTTTCAATTGAGCATCCATGCACGTTGAAAGAAGGAGAAGTTGCGGGGTTTGGTATTTTCTTTATACATTTTTAATTCCCATTTTATTTACATTGCCTTGTATATATTCATTAAATAAAAATGTTTTCTTATACGCACCAAAATAAAAATCACCAAAATATTTTTACTAAATTAAACTTGGATCTTTTCATAATAAAGCGGGACCAATGTCCCAGTTTTCATCCCAAATAAGATCATCACATCCAGAATATTTTCTTTAATTGTGCATGCGGGGACCAAAGTCCTCATGATTAATAAATTCCCCGGTTTTATGCATGTTTGCACTTTTAAAAGGGAGTTGTATTCCGCTCCTTGTATTATTGTAATTCATTGCTTTACTTGCTAAATTATGGTTTTCCTAACATGTATAAATGCGCTTTTAGATTAAAATTGCATCGTGTGGAGAGAGAGCGAATTAATGATAATTAAAATTTGATCATAAATTAATCGAGGTAGAAATAGATGAGAAATCCCGGACCCAGCTCTGGTCTTTGGGCTCAAGAGGTTAGAGGTTATCCTTCAAGATACTTCTTGAGTCACGAGGCTTTAGCGCTAATCCTAGGCCTCATGGCTCAATATGGATAAAAAGCGCAGTCTTAGGCTCTCCGAGGCGAGAGAAACTTTCCCAATGTTCTATTGGGTGGCGACTCCATGAAACCTCCGTGTTGCTCAACATAGACGCACTTGCGATTTATCGCAAGATGTCAACGGACCCGCAAATGCCCCGATCGCCCACGTGCGGGCGGTCCGAAAGGGGCGGCGCTCGGGATCCGGCGCGCGTCACAGCAGCCCATTGCCGGAGTTGATATTGAGTTGGTGTTACCATCATGATGTGGATGTGGCAGCTCGGTGTTGACATTGATGCTATCGTCGCGATGTGGATATGTTAACCCATTATCGGAGTTGATATTTGAGTTTGTGGGTGGATAGTACTAACCTGGCCTATGCGGACGATCGCCTCGGATCAAGTGCCCTACTAAAATGAATTCCTTTTCCTACAAAATGAACCAAGTAGATATGCAAGGAAATGTACGTGCATGTGGGATGAATGATTTATAAAATAAATGCAGGAGGAAAGGTTCATACAAGCAATCCAGGGGTGACAGGCAGGCTGGCCGTCTTTCACTGGCTGAGTGACACCCTTCGATCATGGCTTCTCTATAAAAAGAGCTTGACACTTAAAGTTCTAGCATTGCTTCTCCACCACTTGCTTGACGGGATCTTCTCAGCAAGTATTTTCCTCTTTCTTTATTCTTTTCCTCTTCTTTTTCTTTTGTTTTATTTTGGTACATATATACTTTTATATATATATATATATATATATTATTTTCTTTAATCAGATATTGCTCGTATTGCATCATTTCATCATCGTTCCTCAACATACTGCACAAGCTCTTGGATGCCCCCAAAACATGGAAACGCTCTACTCTTGCCCCTTATCCTGGCCTGAAATTCCTTCGGAGAATCAAACTTGATACGACCCTCTTATTGGCTGCCATTCGTTATTTGGCCCCTAGATTCCATGTCTTTAGGTTCACTCATCAGGAGTTCTGCCCCCTTGCTAAAGAATTTGCTATGGTAGTTGGTGCAAGATTTCCTCCTGGTACCTCGCTTTGCATACCGAACTATCCAAGGGAGGTGGCATAAGCCTTGAGAATTCTACCCTTTTATGCTGCCAGATTAGTACCTCGAGATGCCCCATTTTCCTCGGAATTCTTGATTAATGCCCTAGATGACTTCTCGTATATCCCCACTTATCATACCGGTGTCATTCTGCTGCTCTGCTTGGCACGCTATCTCACAACGACCTCAAATGGGTTGACCGATGACTATCGGCTATTTAACGTTGTTGAGGGTATACTTCGTGGACTTACACCATTCCCACGAATATTAGCTCAGACGCTACTTGGTCTAGATGATGCTCATATTGACCTTGCTGCTCTTCTGATCAGGAGCCCCTTATTACTCCAAGTAATCAAATTAATTGTTTTAAAGGTAGTACGCCCTTTATGGATTTTTGCACTAGCTTTTATTAGCGAAAAATATGTCCTTTTCGGATTTTCACATAACTTTGTGCCTAACTTTTGCCTAGAATGGACCTAACCTATCCAACGGCTTTTTTTTTTACATCTGGCTACAAGAAAAGCTGAAGCTACTATCAAAACCTCTAGCCAAAGTGATCAGCATGTACTCACTAAGACATTTCCTCCCAAGGTAGCGATTGTACAATTCGATTCCATTCTTGATGGTGCCGCATGGTTGGCTACTGTAGGGGACGACAACATCATCTTTATGTGTTCATGGTTGACCCTAGAGTCGAGAGTTCGGGATAGTCTTTTCGATTGCCCACTATGCGGCTTATACAGAGCCACTTTTTGTGTTGCAGCCCAATGTGCTCGACAGTTCAAAAGCGGCAGGATGAAGTCAGATGCCCATTGTCTTTATAGGGTGGAGGCCTGTCTACCGCCTTCGTGTTTGGCTATCACTATCTCTAGGTGCAGTTACTTGTAAAAAAGGGTATCCTAAAGACTAAGATTGCAATTTTATCACTTTGGTTGAGTACAAGAGATGGGTTACCAACCCTGCAGTCGATAATAGGGCTAGTTGGCTGAAACACCGTAATGGCAAGAATAGCGGACAAGAACCAGCAGATTACATATATTTAGGGAAGAACAATATACTATTCTATAACTAGTCAACTTTTAGTATGCACAACAAAATGGTCTACTTATGTTATTAATGCATGTTTGCATATGTTTCAAGACTGATTTCAATACACATGATCACTATTTGACACCAAACTCGTTAATACAAGGCCCTATTTAATCTCAGGATAGATTTTGAAAGCATCAAACTCCTATTATCAATCAACACTCGAGGGTTTTCATGATTACGTTTTAGTCATTAAACTTTCATTTTCTTTCATGAAAACTCTTTTTCATTTAAATTTCATTTTCACTACACTTTTCACATTTTCAAGTCATTTTTATCTTTCTTACCCGTTTAACATATTAATTAGGTTAATTACCTATTTGACCCTAAACTTTTTATTTTCTTTCATTTAAGTGCTTTTTCATTTGCATTTTCATGTTTTCATATTATTTTTGCAATTATGCCCCTAGTACAATCTCAATAGAAAATCTGCAGACCGGATATACAGGACGTGAACCCCATAGGTCCACTGCACTGCACTAGGGAATGACCCCGAAGGACCACTCCAACACTATCATTGAACACTTAACACTGCACTATGGGAGACCATCGTGAATCTGCCATTAAAGCAAGTCTTCATGACTTGCACTACAGTATGGGTGTCCCTATGGATATTCAAACGTATCCTGAACTAGATTAGACCGCCAGACGACTACTAAGGGCAATACTTTCTTAATTAACTTTCAAATCCACTTTTTACTTTTTAACACATTTACCTTTCACATTTTAACATTTTCATTTTCAATTTCATTTACATTTCATTATCATTTCAATACACAAATCAATCAATATTCTTATCATTTATGAACCATTCTCATTATATACTTATTTCACAAAATAAGTATACTTGATCAAATAAATGGCTATGAATTCACTTCAAAGCCACTCTTATTCATTTCTCATCATTTATGCTTAAAGTATTCATTTAATCAAAATTAACATCAATATTCGTATAATTTCAATCATTTCAATATTTGTCAATGTTTCCCACCACGGACATAATGGGAAAATATTCTAAAAAAAAACTTAATTAATTTCTTATAATTTCAATTAAATTCATACACTTTCAAATCATATGCATAATCATTAATTAGACTAATTGTAGCTTTGATTCATTAAGTCAATTATTCAATTTTTCATGTATTTCTTTTCACTATACTTTCTTTTTGACTTCTAATTCCTTTATTTATCTAATTTTTCACTCACACATCACTGTAGACATCGGGTTTTGAGTCAGATTTTGATGGCAATTTTTGGTCCTTGATAAATTCCTCCAAAAAAAAAATATATATATATATATAAAAAATGATGAAATGAGATTAGGTAAACTTAGATAAAATAAAAATTAGTTAATTTAATTAGTTAGTATTGTAATTAGTCAGTAAATATTATTGGATAATTGAAACGTATTTAAGTTTTAAAGTTAATATTAGTTAATTAGTTAATTTTTTCGGATAGTTAAAATTGCAAAAAAAAAAAATAGATATAGGGTTTAATTAAATAAATTAGATTGATAATTTAAGTAGATTGATTAAATTAAATAGGTATAAAATATAGAGTATTTAATTCATAGAGGGTTTAATTAATTAATGTGTCACACCCCGTTTGCCCCCTAGTAGAATGAGCCTGTCTGTTTGTGCAAGCATTTGCATGTGTTCGGCATATCATAAGGGTATTTTAGTAAAATGCATGTTTTTGGGGTTTATTAGCATATGGTTATATGTATGACATTAGTGTGTCAATTAATTGGGATATGGTTGTGTGCACTTGAGCATATCGTATTAAGGTGTTTTAAGATGGGAGTGCATTGTGTGTGTGTGTTCATACCATTGTAGGGTGTGCATTAGTTGGGAGTGCATTGTGTGTGAGTAATGTTTGCTTGTTGTGTAACACCCCCTAACCACCTGTAGAGATTTACTAAGGTGACTATGGAGTGTTACAACACAAACACATGCGCATCAAATAGTTTTACAAATAAAGTTCAGGATTAATAAAATTTCTTTAACATACAATACTAGATTACGTTTCGAAAATCCAAACATTACATTTCATAACATTCATAGTCTTATATCAGTTGTGACTTTACAAAATACAACATCTTTATTACAAACACTTCAGTTCTTATGCACATATCAATTATATTTACACATCTTATAATATTACAAAATAGCCTACTATTGCAGCGATTCTTAACGTGTTGGCCGTTGGCAATGCTGGACTGTCTTCCAAATACTATCTTCACATACCTACATGGACAAAACATCCATGCTAAGCGATAATCGCTTAGTGGGGAACGACAAAAGATGGATAAACACTCATAGTGATTACTAATATTAATCACATACTTATATACAACTTTATAATTACCTATGAGTATACATATAAATATGAACATATGTACATCAAATAGCCATTAGCACTCACCAATGTGAGAACACCTTTAGCATGTTACAAATACAAACTCAAACAATGCATACCTTTATTCAATTTCCAATAGTACCACATATACATATACATATACATTAATTAATGTAAAGCTTACCGTTATTTACTTGTGATTCGACATAGCATTCAAGATACAACATATTATACTCATAATGCATTAACTTACATTATACAATATCAATTATCAACACCAACACCCATTTAATACAAATCCGCATCAATTACAATCACAAACTATATAGTACATGACATTTATAGCAAGTTAAGGTACATAACAACTTGCATGCAGATTATTCATGTACTCTTATGTCAATAAGCATATTGCATTGCTTAAATCAATGGGTATGCACTTAATCATATTTTGGCATTCTCTTAATGTTATTTCAACAATTTATAGCTTGATTTATACAAATATTCATGCTCATACACATATATTCTTCCTAATGAGTCATACCCATATAACTGTATCGCATGACAATTATAACATATCACATTCACATTCTCACTAACATAATACTCAGCTCATGGTCACAATATCATTATTATTGTTATTATTATAAGCTTCGCCTGCAACTCAAGACGCGGATAACGGGTATCGCATCGGTATCTCTCAGATACCAGTAATCTCATCGAGACTACTTTTTCACATTAGCACCTTCTGGTGCTTCATATCACATTAGTACCTTCTGGTACCTTTCATCATTCCACATATAACACAATCCAGTAAGGATATTCGCATTGTGATTCCCATGGAATCAGACACATTTAACGCATGGGGCTGCAGCACTTGACCCTATAGGCATGCCTAACTATCCACTACTTGACTCGCAGGCTTAAGTTGTTAAACACGTTATTCAGTTCACTTTTCACTTTACACATTACATACGTAGATAGGCCATATCACATATGTTGTTGGCCAACATCACATTCACTTTAGCACATAGCTATTCACTTCACTTGCATACTCATTGTGTTTCCAAACTCAATCTTTCATAGTTGATAATCACATGTTTAATCACATTCGAGAATCATCATGTTTGTATGCGAATATACATCACTTAATACACACATAATACTTACCCATAATGTCTTTCAATACAGCTTAAAGCCTTGCCATTTGGAAGTCCAACCACATTAGGATTATATTGCCACAACAGGGTAGGTAACTTCATAATTCACTATCATGGTTAACATATTCACATGGTATAACTCATTCATATAGTCATATGAAATAGCTCATAACGCATAATAGCTCACACATGTTTGTAAGCATACAATCATGTTCACATTCCTCTCCAAAGTACACATTCATGAAATTCATAATCACCTCATAAGCTGAAAGCATTTAATCACATTCATCATTATCATAATATACAATCACTCATTTATCCGCATGAACCAATATAACATCCTTAAATATCTTGCATAATAATTCATTCTAATGGCAGTGTACATTCTCATAACAAGACTCATTCTTATGTTAAAATCCAAGCACATAGGTTATTTATCGCATATGTAATTATTTTACTTTATGATGCAATCCAGCATAGTTAGGCTAATCATGCATATCTAATTCACATAGTCGCATGTTCGCATGATGATGCATTCAAGTTTAGTTAGGCTATCATGCATCTCTATTTCGCATAGTAACATATTCGCATGATCATCTCAATTATATGCTTATATACTTCATTTATCCTATTCGAACCCATGGTTTTTCATCCTTAATTATCCCCTTTCACATACTTAGTTCATCACCCTTAGAACACTTAAAGCTCATACATACTTATATACATTAGCATTCATAGTTCATCATGCTTAAGATACTCATTTTATAATGATAAACATGGATTGGACAAGCTATGGGAACTCATAGTGAAGTTCGGGTGCATTTCGGAAAGAAAAACACCCTAAATAGACAAAACAGAGAGGGGTCACGGTGGCAATGAATTGGTTGTGACCGTGAGGTCCATAAATAGGCATTCTGCCCTCTAAAAACATATGTCACGGTGGCAATGAATTTCATTGTGACCGTGACATACCAAAATAAGCAAAACAGAAGCTAAACTTCAGGACAGCTTCGCACCATAGTTTTGTACAGCCCAAACGGATGTCTTAAACTCCGTTTTAGGCAAGAGTCTCTTCTTAACATTTATTCATATATGTCTTATCGTTCAAATGGGACAAGTTTCAGGTAAATTGGATTTGTAAAACATCGGTTATGAATTAAACAATACAGACTGTTCCAGTGAGCCTACCAAGGTAGAAACACGTCTGTTTTTGCAATTTTTAGGTTTCTTAGAGCCAGAATTAGCTCATAGTCATTTGTGTTACTTTTGTAGTTATGGGAGTCATGGTTCAAATGGCGCAACAATAACTTAATTTGTAGTTCTCAAACTCTAGTTATGACCAAAACACTACACGGAGGTCTGGTGACATATAAACAGAATTTTTCCCTAACTAGGGTTTATACTTTAATTAAGCACACAGCAATTCAATCATCAGTTCCAACACAAATCAACCATATATTCCAACTATATCATCTTTCAATTGTCACATGATAAACTAATTTACACATATATAACAAAGATTAGTTCCCAAACCTCTCTATCCTTAGCTCCTCTTAAGCTCACATGGCACTTTTATCATCAATCCTCTTCTTTTCGTTTTTCCTTTCTCGTGACCACCAATACCCATATTTCCAGAAATAGAGAACAAGGATCAGAATCTCATTCTCAAGCAAAAAGCAAGAAAGATGAGGATAGGTGATTTTCAGGTAGAATATAACTCACCTTCTAAGATGCAGAAACACACACACACACATGCAGTCCTCTAGACCTTTTTAATACAACAGAACTTCAACCCAATACACCAAGAGGACAATGGAGAAAGGAGTAGTAGAAGAACACAGAAATCTTTGAGAGAAAACTAAAAGGAAACGTATGAGAGAGATAGCAAGCAGAAAATGAAAGAGAGAGGAATATGGAAACAAAAGCTGCCGCCCCTTGCAACCAATGCATGCCAATCCACCTCTTTTCCCTCCAATGCATGCCATTCCCACTTGTCACATTCTCTCTCCCTCATGCATAATCCTAGGTGGAATTTACAGCAATGGATCATGGGCTCTACTACAAATCTGTCCCACTAATGGACTTTAAGCCTTAAGCCCAAAAACCCATCTAATTTAGATTAAGCCCACAGCCTCCTTAGTCCAAATTGAGCCCATTCATAAATCTGATTTCTCAAGTCCATTACTTTAGTCACTTAAATAATTTTATTTATGCAATTGGGTCCTCAACTCTTAATTACTCTTAAATCCAAATTAGCAAACTCACTATTAAATTCACGTGATTACCCTCATCAGCCAACATATTACTAGGGTAGTTTTCGGGGCGTTACAACTCTCCCCTCCTTAAAAGAATTTCGTCCGCGAAATTCAAACTCAATCGAATAATCAAGGTCACCTTTCTCTTTATTTTTTTTTTTTTTGCACCACCAAGGCAACCCTTAACACACATCAGAAACCCAAACACATATACTTCTTCAATAAACACTTTTAACTTCACATTCTTATTACCAAATTCCTTGACACATCAATTTATGAGATACTCCAGTTACTACTCTCACTCCTGTTATTCTTTCTTCATCTAAACCTTATTCACAGTCACTTGTTAAACTTTATAATTAACTTCATCTTCTTAATTTTAATTATTCACACTTCAAACTTTCATAACAAACACATCGCTTTTCCTCAAAAATCCTGTTCCAACACTACACATTGTAGGTACATCCTGTCAGCTTTCTCTTCAAATGAGTCACATACACTTTTTTTTTTACACACATGGTCAAGGAATGCGAATGATTATATGATGTTATATGTATGCAAGATGATGCAATAATGCAGTTAATGCAATATTAATGCACTTTTCCCATCCCCATGTTTTTACATGCTCATGTTCAGATGATTTCATTGAGATAGCTGACAGGCGTACAAAATATCACCAGTTTACCTTATTCTCCACATCATTCTAGATTCCAAAATTATCCATACCCAGAATTAATTCAAATTCATGGGATAGCACTTTAATCAAATTATCAGATAACTCTTTACCTTACATCGCTTAATAACAGTTACCAGGTGCATACTCACATCTACACTATGTCCCAAAGGACCAATCACATACGCATCACAATTAAGATAATCGATACACACTTTAACACATGAATCTCGAGAACTATCTCTTCCAGAAATCTCTTTCATCACTTCAGGAGAAGAATCTTTCGACATTCAAAAGAAATGAAGACATCTGCATCCAGCCAACACAAACTATACGTATTTCTATACTACTCTAGCCCAGAAAAGACTAAACCTATGCTCTGATACCACTAACTGTAACACCCCCTAACCACCTGTAGAGATTTACTAAGGTGACTATGGAGTGTTACAACACAAACACATGCGCATCAAATAGTTTTACAAATAAAGTTCAGGATTAATAAAATTTCTTTAACATACAATACTAGATTACGTTTCGAAAATCCAAACATTACATTTCATAACATTCATAGTCTTATATCAGTTGTGACTTTACAAAATACAACATCTTTATTACAAACACTTCAGTTCTTATGCACATATCAATTATATTTACACATCTTATAATATTACAAAATAGCCTACTATTGCAGCGATTCTTAACGTGTTGGCCGTTGGCAATGCTGGACTGTCTTCCAAATACTATCTTCACATACCTACATGGACAAAACATCCATGCTAAGCGATAATCGCTTAGTGGGGAACGACAAAAGATGGATAAACACTCATAGTGATTACTAATATTAATCACATACTTATATACAACTTTATAATTACCTATGAGTATACATATAAATATGAACATATGTACATCAAATAGCCATTAGCACTCACCAATGTGAGAACACCTTTAGCATGTTACAAATACAAACTCAAACAATGCATACCTTTATTCAATTTCCAATAGTACCACATATACATATACATATACATTAATTAATGTAAAGCTTACCGTTATTTACTTGTGATTCGACATAGCATTCAAGATACAACATATTATACTCATAATGCATTAACTTACATTATACAATATCAATTATCAACACCAACACCCATTTAATACAAATCCGCATCAATTACAATCACAAACTATATAGTACATGACATTTATAGCAAGTTAAGGTACATAACAACTTGCATGCAGATTATTCATGTACTCTTATGTCAATAAGCATATTGCATTGCTTAAATCAATGGGTATGCACTTAATCATATTTTGGCATTCTCTTAATGTTATTTCAGCAATTTATAGCTTGATTTATACAAATATTCATGCTCATACACATATATTCTTCCTAATGAGTCATACCCATATAACTGTATCGCATGACAATTATAACATATCACATTCACATTCTCACTAACATAATACTCAGCTCATGGTCACAATATCATTATTATTGTTATTATTATAAGCTTCGCCTGCAACTCAAGACGCGGATAACGGGTATCGCATCGGTATCTCTCAGATACCAGTAATCTCATCGAGACTACTTTTTCACATTAGCACCTTCTGGTGCTTCATATCACATTAGTACCTTCTGGTACCTTTCTTCATTCCACATATAACACAATCCAGTAAGGATATTCGCATTGTGATTCCCATGGAATCAGACACATTTAACGCATGGGGCTGCAGCACTTGACCCTATAGGCATGCCTAACTATCCACTACTTGACTCGCAGGCTTAAGTTGTTAAACACGTTATTCAGTTCACTTTTCACTTTACACATTACATACGTAGATAGGCCATATCACATATGTTGTTGGCCAACATCACATTCACTTTAGCACATAGCTATTCACTTCACTTGCATACTCATTGTGTTTCCAAACTCATTCTTTCATAGTTGATAATCACATGTTTAATCACATTCGAGAATCATCATGTTTGTATGCGAATATACATCACTTAATACACACATAATACTTACCCATAATGTCTTTCAATACAGTTTAAGGCCTTGCCATTTGGAAGTCCAACCACATTAGGATTATATTGCCACAACAGGGTAGGTAACTTCATAATTCACTATCATGGTTAACATATTCGCATGGTATAACTCATTCATATAGTCATATGAAATAGCTCATAACGCATAATAGCTCACACATGTTTGTAAGCATACAATCATGTTCACATTCCTCTCCAAAGTACACATTCATGAAATTCATAATCACCTCATAAGCTGAAAGCATTTAATCACATTCATCATTATCATAATATAAAATCACTCATTTATCCGCATGAACCAATATAACATCCTTAAATATCTTGCATAATAATTCATTCTAATGGCAGTGTACATTCTCATAACAAGACTCATTCTTATGTTAAAATCCAAGCACATAGGTTATTTATCGCATATGTAATTATTTTACTTTATGATGCAATCCAGCATAGTTAGGCTAATCATGGATATCTAATTCACATAGTCGCATGTTCGCATGATGATGCATTCAAGTTTAGTTAGGCTATCATGCATCTCTATTTCGCATAGTAACATATTCGCATGATCATCTCAATTATATGCTTATATACTTCATTTATCCTATTCGAACCCATGGTTTTTCATCCTTAATTATCCCCTTTCACATACTTAGTTCATCACCCTTAGAACACTTTAAGCTCATACATACTTATATACATTAGCATTCATAGTTCATCATGCTTAAGATACTCATTTTATAATGATAAACATGGATTGGACAAGCTATGGGAACTCATAGTGAAGTTCGGGTGCATTTCGGAAAGAAAAACACCCTAAATAGACAAAATAGAGAGGGGTCACGGTGGCAATGAATTGGTTGTGACCGTGAGGTCCATAAATAGGCATTCTGCCCTCTAAAAACATATGTCACGGTGGCAATGAATTTCATTGTGACCGTGACATACCAAAATAAGCAAAACAGAAGCTAAACTTCAGGACTGCTTCGCACCACAGTTTTGTACAGCCCAAACGGATGTCTTAAACTCAGTTTTAGGCAAGATTCTCTTCTTAACATTTATTCATATATGTCTTATCTTTCAAATGGGACAAGTTTCAGGTAAATTGGATTTGTAAAACATCATTTATGAATTAAACAATACAGACTGTTCCAGTGAGCCTACCAAGGTAGAGACACGTCTGTTTTTGCAATTTTTAGGTTTCTTAGAGCCAGAATTAGCTCATAGTCATTTGTGTTACTTTTATTGTTATGGGAGTCATGGTTCAAATGGAGCAACAATAACTTAATTTGGAGTTCGAAAACTCTAGTTATGACCAAAACACTACACGGAGGTCTGGTGACATATAAACAGAATTTTTCCCTAACTAGGGTTTATACTTTAATTAAGCACACAGCAATTCAATCATCAGTTCCAACACAAATCAACCATATATTCCAACTATATCATCTTTCAATTGTCACATGATAAACTAATTTACACATATATAACAAAGATTAGTTCCCAAACCTCTCTATCCTTTGCTCCTCTTAAGCTCACATGGCACTTTTATCATCAATCCTCTTCTTTTCGTTTTTCCTTTCTCGTGACCACCAATACCCATATTTCCAGAAATAGAGAACAAGGATCAGAATCTCATTCTCAAGCAAAAAGCAAGAAAAATGAGGATAGGTGATTTTCAGGTAGAATATAACTCACCTTCTAAGATGCAGAAACACACACACACGCATGCAGTCCTCTAGACCTTTTTAATACAACAGAACTTCAACCCAATACACCAAGAGGACAATGGAGAAAGGAGTAGTAGAAGAACACAGAAATCTTTGAGAGAAAACTGAAAGGAAACGTATGAGAGAGATAGCAAGCAGAAAATGAAAGAGAGAGGAATATGGAAACAAAAGCTGCCGCCCCTTGCAACCAATGCATGCCAATCCACCTCTTTTCCCTCCAATGCATGCCATTCCCACTTGTCACATTCTCTCTCCCTCATGCATAATCCTAGGTGGAATTTACAGCAATGGATCATGGGCTCTACTACAAATCTGTCCCACTAATGGACTTTAAGCCTTAAGCCCAAAAACCCATTTAATTTAGATTAAGCCCACAGCCTCCTTAGTCCAAATTGAGCCCATTCATAAATCTGATTTCTCAAGTCCATTACTTTAGTCACTTAAATAATTTTATTTATGCAATTGGGTCCTCAACTCTTAATTACTCTTAAATCCAAATTAGCAAACTCACTATTAAATTCACGTGATTACCCTCATCAGCCAACATATTACTAGGGTAGTTTTCGGGGCGTTACATGTTGGGTGTGAGTGGTTAGTTTCACCAATAGGAAATTGACACATGCTTAGGGCAAAAAAAAGAAAAAGAAAAAGGAAAGAAAGAAAGGGAAAGGGCAGATTCACGTTTCCTTCTTCCCCTCATCTTCTTCTTCTTCCTTTTCTTTTCTCCAAGAACCCTAGTGTGGATTCAAGTCTGGTTGGTGGAATTAATCATCTCTTTGCATCCTTTTTGGTAAGTAAATGTATCCTTCTCATCTTGTTTTTTATTTGTTTTCTTCTTCTTCTTCTTTGGGTTTAGATTTAACTTAGGGTTTGCATTTTTGGGTGTTCTTTGATGTGTTGTGTTTAGCTGAGGCTCCTTGCGATCCTAAGGGCAAGGACATTGCTGGGACTAGCGGAGCTAAGTGATTGAAGCTTTGAATTTCAGGTCTGGGATTTTGCTTGAGATAATTGCTTGAATTTGAACTTACTGTAATTTTTAGGGTTTATGTTCTTGAGAAGCTTGAATGCATTTATGCTTGATTTGGTTGTTTTAATCTCTGAATTGAGCTATATTTATGTTGTTTAAATTGTATGGGATGTCTTCTGGAAGGTAAGAACAGATTTGTATGGTTTTGATTCAAATTTGGGATTGATTTCTGAGTTCTAGGAATTCTGGAAATGGGAAAATCGCATTACTGTTGAATTTCTAGTTTATCCTTGTCTGTCACGTGACTAGCCAAGAAGAGAGGCCAGTCACGAGGGCTGACTCCCAGTCACGACTCGTGACCCGCCAGAGTGCAAGTCATAACTCGTGACCAGCCAAGCCAGTCACGACTCGTGACCAGCCAGAGAAGGCAGTCATGGGTGGTGACTCCCAGTCACGACCCGTGACCAGCAAAAAGAAATAAGCCAGTCACAAGGCTTGACTCCCAATCACGACTCGTGACCAACGAGAGGAAAGGGGCAAGTCATGACCCGTGACTAGCAAAAGATAGAAGCCAGTCACGAGGCGTAACTCCTAGTCACGACTCGTGACCAGCTTGAAGAGGAGGTGAGTCACGAGTTGTGATGCCAATCACGACCCGTGACCGGCCAACCTTGTTGGTCACCCCCGTTTGGCCTATTTTCTGAAATTTCCCGGTTTTAACTCAAAAATGAATTTCGTATTTCTTCCAAGTGGACTTATACTGCTGTATGATGCATGTCGTACTTTTATATGCTTGGATATAAGTGATACCATGATTCTTCAGATGAATTATATGCTGTATCCTAAAATATGATTTGAATGACGCTTAACCTGCTAGAGTCAAGTAAGTGGATAGTTAGGCATGCCTAATAGAGTCTTTTAGCTGCAGCCCTCAGTTCAGTTTGGACCACGATCAGGTCCCCCATTTGGTTCCTTTCGAACCCCTCAGTATTAAGATCTTGTTTAAGATCCCCTCAGTAAAAATATTTTGTTTTTGATAAAAATGAAATGACTTTTGATTTGTACCTGTGAGGTACCCTCAGTATTCGATTCGTACCCGTAAGCTACCTTCAGTACACTCGTTATCCACTACCTCGAGTCAGCAGGTGTTCGATTGGTTTGCTCTGCTCTGTTTGGTTATATAAATGTGATATCTGAATGAGTATAATGATGAGATATATGTTGATTATTTTGGAATGGATATGAATCTGAGATGCAGAATGTATGACTTTTAATTGTGAGCATGTTTATAAGGATTATGCTATGAACTATTGCATTTGCCATTGTGAATGTGTTATGCCTTGACGACCATTGTGAATGGCCGTCCATATTTTATGTGTGTTTCCCCACTAAGCGTTTATCGCTTAGCACGGTGTTTTTACCCGTGCAGGTGCGGAAGGAGTTTTGCTTTGAGAGCGTCGCCGCCGTCAAGCCAACACGGAAGGTTTTAGTGTAGGGCTTAGCTTTTGGTAATCTTGATGATTCTTTTGTATAGAACTCTCTTGTATCAGTTTTGTTATAGCTTCTGCTTATGTACTTATATTTTGGTTATGTAATATCTTTTGTATCAGCTAGTTGATCAGAACATTATTGTGATGGTTTTATTATATTAATGTATGATCAGCTATTGCTTTTTTTTCCTTTAAAGTTTTTAATTATCCCGTATTTCAGTATGTATGGTATGAATGAATGTATGTTTTGCTTTGTATCTATTTGGTGGCACCTTTACTCATACGGCATCTCACTCCTTATCGGATGGGATCGCCTACGTATGGGTAGGGGGTGTTACAGTTCTTGGTATCAGAGCCTGGTTTAGGCATTTCTGGGTGTTGTTGATGTTATGTTGAGTTGCTTAGATGTGTATGTGTCTAGATTTGTGTTGGCTGATGCGGTTGTCTTCTTGTTTGTTTTAGATGGCTTCTAATTCTGCTCGTGGATCACTTGAGGATTCCGCTGAGAGTGTGAACCCTCAAGCTGTAGATCCATCAATTTCTGTGTCGGCTCAGCATGCTAGGGTCCAGCCCGAGGCTGCAGCCATGCCTTTTGAGGCTATGTTTAGATTGCATCAGGACATGGCTAGGGTTTTGGAGAGAGTGACTGCTCCTAGAGCACCTATAGAGAACTTGAGAAGGGCAGGTGTTGAAGACTTCTATGGCACAGGTTTGGATGAGTCTGAGTTGGCTGAGAAATGGTTAGACAAAGTGAAGCGTGCTTTGAGAGAGATTCGGTGTCCTCCTAACCAGCAGGTAGAGTGTGCACTAGTTTTACTGCAAGGGTCCGCTTTTGAATGGTGGGAATTGGTTTACAGGCATCCTCAGCTACCGGATCCGATTACTTGGGAGTTCTTTGAGGGTGAGTTCACGAAGAAGTATATTACTCAGACTTATAGGGATGCTAGATGGGCACAGTTTTTGAGTTTGAGGTAGAGGACCATGTCAGTTTTAGATTATGAGAAAGCGTTCAATCGGTTGTCTCACTATGCTCCGCGTGGGGTTATGACAGATGATTTCAGATGCAAGCATTTTGAAGCGGGGTTGAATGAGTCTCTGAAGATTGCTTTGATTTCTTTGATATGCATGCCTGGGATAAGTTACTATCAGATTGTGGAGGCTACCGTGAGGGCTGAGAGATCTGAGACTGTGCTGAGAGAGAGGGGTCAGAGGAGGAACCTTTCTTGCGGAGGATCTTCTTCATCCTCGGGTAAGAGATCGAGGAACCCACAGGATGAGTCATCATCTGGCCCGGCTTCTAGAGGTAGAAGACAGGGTTCTGCAGCTGTGTCAGGTTCTGGTAGAGGTGGTAGATCTGAGACTGCATCAGTTTGTCCTCATTGCAGTAAGACTCATCGGGGTGAGTGTAGGTGGCTCTCCGGTGCGTGCTTCAGGTGTGGGAGCACTGAGCATCTTTTGGCTAGCTGTCCAAGATTGCATGAGGATTCAGGTTCCCAGAGAGAGGCCAGAAGGGTCGCTTCGAATGCTTCTCAGGCTACCCGTGGTACAGGCCGTGGTAGAGGTCGAGGTGGTCGACCTAGAGATGGTGCTGCATCAGAGACAGTGGAGCGTGAGTTGCCAGTCGCAGCTAGAGCCTATGCTGTGAGAGCCAGAGAGGAGAAGGATGCGCCTGATGTTATTACTGGTAAGTTTCTACTCCATGACACTGAATTGTATGCTCTAATTGACCCTGGTTCCACACACTCATACTTGTGCACAGATAAAATTATTGATAAGTTGCATGTGGTTGACCAGTTAAATTATGAGATATGTGTGACCAGTCCATTAGGGCATAGTGTCAGTGTGAGTAGAGTCTTTAGGAGTTGTCCCCTTATGGTTGAGGGAGTTGTGCTTCCAGCAGATTTGATTGAGTTGCCTTTCAGAGAGTTTGATCTGATTCTGGGTATGGACTGGTTGGGTAAGCATCGGGCTGTAGTTGATTGCCATAGGAAGACAGTTGTGCTTCAGGATAGAGGTCAGTCTCCTATGTTTATGAAAGGTTTGGGTGCTAGTTCTTTGAACAATGTGATTTCTACATTGCAAGCCAAGAGGTTTATCAGGAAAGGTTGTGAGGCTTTTCTAGCGGTTGTGTTGGATTCCAAGAGAGATCAAGTTCAGATTGACGATATTCCTATTGTACGGGAGTTTAGTGATGTGTTCCCGAGCGAGTTGCCTGGTTTGCCTCCTGAGAGAGAGGTCAAGTTGTCCATTGAGATTATGCCGGGTACCACACCTATATCGAAAGCACCTTATCGGATGGCTCCTGTAGAGTTGAGGGAACTTAAGACTCAACTACAAGAGCTATTGGATAAGGGGTTTATTCGACCTAGCATATCTCCTTAGGGAGCTCCAGTTCTATTTGTCAAGAAGAAAGATGGATCTTTGCGGATGTGTATCGACTACAAGCAGATCAATAAGGTCATAGTGAAGAATAAGTATCCGTTGCCTAGGATTGAAGATTTGTTTGATCAGCTTCGAGTTGCGGGTGTTTTCTCCAAGATAGATCTTCGATCAGGGTACTATCAGCTTCGAGTTCAGGATGCATATGTGGTTAAGACTGCATTTCGGACTAGGTATGGCCACTATGAGTTTCTCGTGATGCTGTTTGGTTTTACCAATGCTCCAACGGCTTTTATGGATTTGATGAACTGTGTGTTTAGGCCATATCTAGATCGATTTCTATTAGTGTTCATTGATGACATCTTGGTGTATTCCAAGGATGAGAGTGACCATGAGGAGCATCTCCGATTGGTTTTGCAGATGTTGAGAGAGCATCGATTGTTTGCCAAGCTTAGCAAGTGTGATTTTTGGCTTCGGGAAGTGTCATTTTTGGGCCACATTATTTTAGCTAGGGGTATTCAGGTGGATCCAGCCAAGATTGAGGCGATAGTTGATTGGAAAACGCCTAGAAATGTTCAGGAAGTGAGGAGTTTCCTTGGTTTGGCAGGGTACTACCGTCGGTTTGTTAAGGGTTTTTCTGTGATTGCCGCTCCGATGACTAGATTATTGCGGAAAGGGGTCAGATTTGAGTGGTCAGATAGATGCCAGGCTTGTATTGATCAGTTAAAGCAGTTGCTTGTTGAGGCTCCTATACTTACTCAACCCATCTCGGGTAAAGAGTTTGTCATTTATAGTGATGCTTCGGGTGTTGGTCTTGGATGTGTTTTGATGCAAGAAGGTAAGGTCGTGGCTTATGCTTCTCGATAGTTAAAGCCACATGAGAGGAACTATCCGACGCATGACCTTGAGTTGGCGGCTGTGGTCTTTGCTTTGAAGATTTGGCATCATTATCTGTATGGGGAAAAGTGTAGGATCTTTTCGGACCATAAGAGCTTGAAGTACTTCCTCACACAGAAAGAGTTGAACATGAGACAGCGCCGTTGGCTTGAGTTGTTTAAGGAGTACGACTGCATTGTGGATTACCATCCTGGTAAGGCCAATGTAGTCGCTGATGCTTTGAGTCGGAAGTCAGTTTCAGCCCTGTTCCTGAGATGGTTTAGATGGAGGTTTTGTTCAGATGGGGCTTTGATTGCTCAGTTGCGTGTGAAGCCTACCTTGAGATAGAGGATTGTGGATGCTCAGAGGGATGATGAGAGGCTACAGCGGTTTGTGCGAGAGGTTAGATCAGGTAAGCAGTCAGAGTTCTCAGTTCAAGATGAGGTGCTTATGTTCAGAGATCGCTTGTGTATGCCAGAGTCTGAGGAATTGAGGAGACAGCTTATGAGTGAGGCACATAGTACAGTTTTTACTATGCATCCTGGCAGTGAGAAGATGTATCGGGACATGAAACAGTTTTATTGGTGGTCCGGTATGAAGAGAGACATCGTGGATTTTGTTTCCAAGTGCTTGACTTGTCAGCAGGTAAAGGCCGAGCATCCAGTTCCTTCGGGATTGCTTACGCCTTTATCCATTCCTGAGTGGAAGTGGGATGATATCGCCATGGACTTTGTATCCGGTTTGCCTTTGACTCAGAAGAAGCACGACTCAGTTTGGGTAATAGTGGATCGGCTTACGAAGTCAGCTCACTTTCTTCCAGTTAGAGTGGATTACTCAATGGATAGATTGGCCAGTATCTATGTGGATGAGATAGTTCGGTTGCATGGAGTGCCTTTGTACATAGTGTCAGATCGGGATCCGAGGTTTACATCCAAGTTTTGGAAAGAGTTACAGAGAGCTTTGGGTGCTAAGTTGAACTTCAGTACAGCGTTTCACCCTCAGACCGATGGTCAGTCAGAGCGAGTCATTCAGATTCTAGAGGATATGATGAGGGCTTTTGTTTTGGAATTTCCGGGTAGTTGGGACAAATATGTGTCGCTTATGGAGTTTGCCTACAATAATAGTTTTCAGTCGAGCATTGGTATGGCACCGTATGAGGCTTTATATGGTCGTCAGTGTAGGACTCCGGTTTGTTGGATCGAGCTATCCGAGAGATCAGTGATTGAGCCAGAGTTGGTTAGCGATACCGAGGAAAAGATCAGAGTGGTGCAGCGGAATTTGAAGGCAGCCAAGGATCGACAAAAGTCTTATGCCAACTTGAAGAGGAAAGACGTGCAATTTGAGATCGGGGACAAAGTTTTCCTTAAAGTTTTGCCTTGGAGGAAAGTGCTTTGGTTTGGAAAGAAAGGTAAGCTTAGTCCTCGTTTCATAGGTCCTTATGAGATTTTGGCTAAGATTGGACCAGTAGCCTATAGATTGGCATTACCGATGGAGTTGGCGAAGTTGCACGATGTGTTCCATGTTTTGATGCTTCGTCGGTACAGATCCAATCCTTCGCATGTTCTTTCAGTTCAGGATATTCAGGTTCAGCCAGATTTTTCCTTTGATGAGGAACCGCGAGCCATTTTAGCCCGAGAGGTAAGACAGTTGAGAAGTAAGCAGATCCCTTTGGTAAAGGTGTTATGGAACCATCATGGAGTCGAGGAAGCGACTTGGGAACCAGAAGAGTCGATGAGAGCTCAGTATCCGCAGTTATTCAGTTCAGGTGAGAATTTCGAGGACGAAATTCTTATTAGTAGGGGAGAGTTGTCACACCCCGTTTGCCCCCTAGTAAAATGAGCCTGACTGTTTGTGCAAGCATTTGCATGTGTTCGGCATATCATAAGGGTATTTTAGTAAAATGCATGTTTTTGGGGTTTATTAGCATATGGTTATATGTATGACATTAGTGTGTGAATTAATTGGGATATGGTTGTGTGCACTTGAGCATATCATATTAAGGTGTTTTAAGATGGGAGTGCATTGTGTGTGTGTGTTCATACCATTGTAGGGTGTGCATTAGTTGGGAGTGCATTGTGTGTGAGTAATGTTTGCTTGTTGGGTGTGAGTGGTTAGTTTCACCAATAGGAAATTGACACATGCTTAGGGCAAAGAAAAGAAAAAGAAAAAGGAAAGAAAGAAAGGGAAAGGGCAGATTCACGTTTCCTTCTTCCCCTCATCTTCTTCTTCTTCCTTTTCTTTTCTCCAAGAACCCTAGTGTGGATTCAAGTCTGGTTGGTGGAATTAATCATCTCTTTGCATCCTTTTTGGTAAGTAAATGTAACCTTCTCATCTTGTTTTTCATTTGTTTTCTTCTTTTTCTTCTTTGGGTTTAGATTTAACTTAGGGTTTGCATTTTTGGGTGTTCTTTGATGTGTTGTGTTTAGTTGAGGCTCCTCGCGATCCTAAGGGCAAGGATATTGCTGGGACTAGCAGAGCTAAGTGATTGAAGCTTTGAATTTCAGGTCTGGGATTTTGCTTGAGATAATTGTTTGAATTTGAACTTACTGTAATTTTTAGGGTTTATGTTCTTGAGATGCTTGAATGCATTTATGCTTGATTTGGTTGTTTTAATCTCTGAATTGAGATATATTTATGTTGTTTAAATTGTATGGGATGTCTTCTGGAAGGTAAGAACATATTTGTATGGTTTTGATTCGAATTTGGGATTGATTTCTGAGTTCTGGGAATTCTGGAAATGGGAAAATTGCATTACTGTTGAATTTCCCGTTTATCCTTGTCTGTCGCGTGACTAGCCAAGAAGAGAGGCCAGTCACGACTCGTGACCAGCCAGAGTGCAAGTCACAACTCGTGACCAGCCAAGCCAATCACGAGGCGTGACTCCGAGTCACGACTCGTGACCGGCCAGAGAAGGCAGTCACGGGTGGTGACTCCCAGTCACGACCCGTGACCAGCCAAAAGAAAGAAGCCAGTCACGAGGCGTGACTCCCAGTCACGACTCATGACCAGCGAGAGGAAAGGGGCAAGTCACGACCCATGACCAGCAAAAGATAGAAGCCAGTCACGAGGCGTGACTCCTAGTCACGGGGTTAATTTCTTCAGTGGTTACGGAAATTTAAGGGTTGTAACGATTTGGTCACTAAACTTCAATTTGTAACAATAAAATAAGTCATGTATTATTTTGTAACGAAAAAATCAAAATGATCAGAAATGGCAACCGGCGCATGACCTATTAGCAGAATGAACGTTAGATTTTTTGCCACGTCGGATCTAACATGGATCCAACGTGGCTTTATGGTTTAAAAAAAAAATCAATTTTCACTGTCTTCAAGTAGCTCCCGTTTGCCGCCGAAACCGAATTTTCGATTATTCTGATTTTTTCGTTACAAAATAATAGATGTATTATTTTATTGTTACAAATTGAAGTTTAGTGACCAAATCGTTACAACTCTTAAAGTTCAGTGACCACCGAAGAAATTAACCCCCTAGTCATGACTCATGACCAGCTTGAGGAGGAGGCCAGTCACGAGTTGTCATGCCAGTCACGACCCGTGACCGGCCAACCTTGTTGGTCACCCCCGTTTGGCCTATTTTTTGAAATTTCCCGGTTTTAACTCAAAAATGAATTTCGTATTTCTTCCGAGTGGACTTATACTGCTGTATGATGCATTTTATACTTTTATATGCTTTGATATAAGTGATACCATGATTCTTTAGATGAATTATATGATGTATCCTGAAATATGATTTGAATGACGCTTAACCTGCTAGAGTCAAGTAAGTGGATAGTTAGTCATGCCTAATAGAGTCTTTTAGCTGCAGCCCTCAGTTCAGTTTTGACCCCGATCAGGTCCCCCGTTTGGTTCCTTGCGAACCCCTCAGTATTAGGATCTTGTTTAAGATCCCCTCAGTAAAAATATTGTGTTTTTGATAAAAATGAAATGACTTTTGATTTGTACCTGTGAGGTACCCTCAGTATTCGATTCGTACCCATAAGGTACCTTCAGTACACTCGTTATCCACTACCTCGAGTCAGCAGGTGTTCGATTGGTTTGCTCTGCTCTGTTTTGGTTATATAAATGTGATATCTGAATGAGTATAATAATGAGATATATGTTGATTATTTTGGAATGGATATGAATCTGAGATGCGAAATGTATGACTTTTAATTGTGAGCATGTTTATATGGATTATGCTATGAACTATTGCATTTGCCATTGTGAATGTGTTATGCCTTGACGACCATTGTGAATGGCCGTCCATATTTTATGTGTGTTTCCCCACTAAGCGTTTATCGCTTAGCACAGTGTTTTTACCCGTGCAGGTGCGGAAGGAGTTTTGCTTTGAGGGAGTCGCCGCCGTCAAGCCAACACGGAATGTTTTAGTGTAGGGCTTAGCTTTTGGTAATCTTGATGATTCTTTTGTATAGAACTCTCTTGTATCAGTTTTGTTATAGCTTCCGCTTATGTACTTATATTTTGGTTATGTAATATCTTTTTTATCAGCTAGTTGATCAGAACATTATTGTGATGGTTTTATTATATTAATGTATGATCAGCTATTGCTTTCTTTTCCTTTAAAGTTTTTAATTATCCCGTATTTCAGTATGTATGGTATGAATGAATGTATGTTTTGCTTTGTATCTGTTTGGTGGCACCTTTACTCATACGGCATCTCACTCCTTATCGGATGGGATCGCCTACGTATCGGTAGGGGGTGTTGCATAATGTGTAGTAATTTGAGTAAATTAATTAAAATAAAAAAAATCAGAAAATTAAAAATGGAGGAAATAATTAGGGTAACCAAACTTAACCTAATTTAGGGATATAAATAGAAAATGATAACCTAATTCTCGATTTATTTATTCAATTATTTATTTAATTATTTAGCTATTTATTCATTTATTTATCACCCAATTTAATTCAATTCGTCATTGACTTTAATTATTTCTCTCAGTTTACTTTATTCAATTATTTGTTTATTTATTTATTTGTTTATTTATTATTTACCCCTTTTTCTTCAAAATTCCCTTTTAGCTTTTTCTCTTATTATATTTTATTCCATTTCTGGATTTTAGCAGTAACATGTTTGTTTATTTTTGTGAGATATTTTTTAATTATCTTTGGATGGGTTAGAATTGAGAATGATGATGGCCGCCCAAATCTAAGGATTTCTACCCGGTTTTTCCCTTTAACCTTTATCTTTATTATGTTTATTTATCTGCTTTCCTTTGTAAAATTATTTTTATCTCATTAATATAAAAATGGCTAAATGTTTTATAATAATTAATTTGAGGATTTTTGCAAATCAAGGACCAAAGTTCTATTTTATCCAATAAAATCATCACATCAAAATCGCTTTCGTAATAAATGCATGCAAGGACCAATGTCCTCGATCTTAATGAATATCCCGTTTTATATGTCTTGTGCCTTTTTACAATGGGGGTTATATTCCGCCCCTAGTGTTATTGTAAATTATTTTTATATGCTTTATTTTAATATTATTTTATGTTTTCACTTTTATATGAATGATTGCACCTTTTGATTAATTGCATCGTATGGAAAGATGGCGAAATAATAAATTCAAAACCTAATTGTAAAATTGAACCTATCTCTGGTCTTTGGGCTCAACGAGGCGAGAGGTCCATTTCGATAACTCATTGAAATAGGATCTCCAAGACACCTCTTGTGTGCCACCAAAAGACCTAACTAATGATCCTAGGCTCCATAGGGTTAGAGGGTCATTCCCAATATTCTATTGGGGTGATTGCCTCCAGGACCCCTTTGACTTGCCGAAAATGGATATATGCGCCGTCTTAGGCTCACTGAGGCGAGACGAACTTTCCCAATGTTTTATTGGGTGGCGACTCCATGAAACCTCCTTGTTGCCCAAAATAGACGCACTTGTAAATACCTTACAAGTTGTCAACGAACCTCACTTGCTCAATCACCCTCAAGCGGGCGGTCAAGGGGCGCCCATAGGGTTCGGCGCGCGTCACAGTGGCGACTCCGCTGGGGACCATAGTCGAGACTTCGATTCGAAAGTACCTTGATTAAAATTTACAATTAAGTTTTAGTTTAAAAATTTCACCTTCTTTCAAAACTGCATTGCATGAGCCTTAGATTATGTTAGTTTGGTCCCTCTATCAGCCCCGGTGCGTTCTCGAAGCACGACCCTATATTCACTTAATATAGGGAAATGTTAGGGATAATCACCAGCTTAAGCCTCGTACCATCATGGTATATCAAATGGTGACCCGATCGGTTGTTACGCTCATGAGGAGCTAGACCCGTCGGCAGGGACCATGCTTGGGTAGTCCTAAAGCAACACTACCTTGACCAAACATGTAATGGTAATAGATACTTCCCCTAGGTGGTATGAACCATAATACCTTGCTTGCTATGTGGGTCATTAGGTATTGGACAATCCAGATAATTTGATTGGCCACCTAATCAAAGGCTTTCATGCCGCGATAAGCCCATGTCAATTTATTTGGACTGCCTAAATATAAAATGATCATAATCCATGTGCCTGTGCATTAGCTAGGAGAGGTTATGCTGCCGATTTTTTTCACCGTGCACCATACGTGTCCATCGGGTCCCCGATTGACCCATGGTCTAAGTCCACCTAGGACAGAGACCGTACGAGCTCATGTGTGGGGGAAATAAGGTTGGCAGGATCTACCTACTTGCATGTGGTTGTTAACGATGCATTCCTTATTCATGTCATTCATGCACAAATAAATTTTTATCTCCTCCCTATGTATGCATCATCTTCTGTGCATAAAATTATTACATGTACCTATTACCCTGTGTATAATTTTTCACATGTCTCAATGTATCATTGTAATCTCTTTTAGACGTTATATATTATTTGTTGCACAACATGACCATGCATTGCGCATTATTCATGCATCATTCTAACTCTTTGCTTTTCAGCCACTGTAGACCACGTGCTTGGGTGGTTTAGGGATTCCGGTAGTCGTGCAAAGAGTGGTCAGAGTTCACATTGATTGATAAAGAGTTAACATCCTCACTAGAGTGTCTAAAGGTATTAGGAATGGCTGACCCTTCACAACAGAATGAAGAGGCTCGTGCCCTGATTGCCCAAGAGATGGATAGAAGGTTTGAAGAGCTGGAAGAAAGGTTATTGGTTGTCATTAAAGAAAGAATGGATTCCATGGCATTAGTTCTCCAATTCTCTGCTTATGGCAGCATCTTTTAACCAAGTAAAGCTGGCCACTACCGAGGAGGCTCATATAGCAACTGCTAAAATATCTCTCTTTCCTTCTGAGACCAAAGGTGAGAGGTCACTGGATTCACCAGTTGAGTAAGGACGAAATAGAAGGCCTACTTTAGAACATGGTATTATGCCCGAAGAGGATGAGGACCCTGCAGTCACTTATATTTTAGAAGGTAAAACCTCAGGAAGCCTCGACAACAATAAGGTCAATGTCAAGGCTACAGAAGTTTCAGCCACTGGAGTAGCTCGATCCCACCTCACTGTCTTGGGTAAGCCATTGTCTTGGCACTTCACCCGTCTTGTTAAGAAAGGGAAGTTGCAACCCTTGCCAGCTGGGCCTGCCCCAAGTCAGGGAAAGCCTAGGCACAGAACAGACCGGTATTATGCGTATCACCAGTACACTGGGCATAGAACAGACTACTATTATCACCTGAAAGATTGCATCCAAGAACTGGTGTCAGACCTAAAAAAAGGAAAGATGGTAGGAACGCCAACGATGGAAGTGAGGCAAAGGCATTTTTCTAATTTGGGTAGATCATTGTCTTGGGTCCTTAAGAGGCTAATAAAGGAGGGGGTATTGTAGCCATTGCCAGCTAGGCCTGCTAGAAACCAAGGACAACTTGGTCATAAGGAAGATGAGTATTGTGCCTACCACCAAAATACCGAGCATACTACAGATTATTGCAAAGCCTTAAGACACGTTATCCAAGATCTGATTGATTCCAACAAGATCTCCGACCGAGAGAAGCGGGAGGGAAGGAATAAGATGGACTAAGCGCCTAGTTGGAAAGGCAAAATGGTTTTCAAGGATGATGATAGACCATCGACCGCGGTAGCTGTGTTGGCAGGAGCGGAAGTTGATTAGCTGTTTAGAATGTTCTTTTTATTTTTGAACTATTTAGTAATGACATTTTGATTTCACTAATAAGATGAATGCTTTTGCTTACTTGTATTACATCTCTTATGATTTCATTATGCATGATCATGGCTCATTCATATTTGATATTGGCTTAATTGATGCCACTCAGTTTAATCTCAGAACTTTGGGGAATCTGAAGAAAATCTTGATAACATCTATTATAACTCCTGAAGTGAGATTCAAATTTGAGGGAATAAAAACAAAATATGAAAAAGTCTTTGCCTGGACATATGAAGACATGCTAAGAGTCATCAACGGAATCTCCAAGCACTTCATTCCAGATATCCCGATCATGTACCAGTCACATAGAAAATCAAAAGATTAAAGTCAAAAGAGGCAAAACAGGTTAAAGAAAGGAATCCACAAGCAGGAATGAGGCAAAAATCCCTAGTCGAAGTTCCACGCCTGACTGGATTAACCAATGATGGTTCCAATGGTTAAGAAGAGATGCGCGTATGTGTGAACTCCAGGATTTGAGCAAAGCTTGTTAAAAGGGAATGTTGTTTGAAAAAAAACAGCAAAAAAAAAAAACAAGAGAAAAAAAAAAGAAAGAAAAAAAAAAGAAAAAATCAAATTAGCGTGTACATTGAAAATTCATCATAGGGGGGCAAGCTTTGTTCAAATCCCGTTGATCTACACATGCTCGTACTTTGCCATTTTTCTTGACTTCTAAAAAGGAACACAAGGATTATATCAACTTGTAATGGATATAGGTTGCTCGAACTTGGGAATAAACAACATATGGTATGCCCTACAGCCCCAACGGGCAGGATCATGGTCTCCCACACCACACAACACACAAGAGCGGAAGGACGAGCTATGACTTGGGCCATGGAGTTGCTCTAGTAGCACGCAAGTCCTCTCTGTATTGCCTCAAACCAATGGGGCAGGAGTGGCTGCTAACAAGGAGATCTTGGTCAAGATGGCTCAAAACTACAAGATGTAGCTGAAAAATTGCCTTTTGCACTTCAAACGCTGAAGAACCACCATCAGAACCTCCACAAGAGTCACGGGGGCAAAAGTCATATGGTCAATCGATGTAAAGTTCAAATCTTTAAGGACAGTCATGAGAGCCCAGATTCCAAAAGCCAGCTGGGCATGGCAACAGCAGCAGTAGTCAAACATGTTGGACAGAGACAAGTCATGAAATTATTACCACAGTTTGATCCATGAGAAAATACTCTGCTCGATCATTCGGGGAAGAAAACAGAAAACAACCACAAAAAGAGAGAGATTCAATGAGACCAGATGTTCACATGAATGAGACAAATTTAGGACAATGCAAGAGGATTCCATCTGTTCTTCAGAAGTTGTTATCCGAGACAGCAACAATGGACATCAATGAAAAATCGATCAACGTTAATAAACCCATGAGGGTCCATGGCAAAAGACTTAAAAATCAAAAGAAGAGAATAAAAGCCCCGCAGGTCGAAAACCAAAAAAAGGCAACTTTGCTAAAATTGGGCGCCGCGTCAAGGTGAAAACCAAAAAAAAGGCATCATGGGCAAAAATTAGAGGCTTGAGAGAAAATGTCCAATCACAAAAACCCGAGAGGGCTGATTGGAGATAGGAGTTTGATGCTTACAAGATCTACTCTGAGATTAGATGTAGTATGCATTTTGAATCAATGTTAGATAATGATCATGTGTAAAGAAATCATACTGAAATGTACACAATCTTTGCATATACTTGTGCTCATTATTTTTTAGTTCGGTTATAAAAAGATAAACATCGTTCGTTATCGAATGCATGAAATCTAAATAGCCACACTCAGCTATTACTCGCACCATCCAGATGCCTAGGTCGATGAGTTCTATTGTCAACCGCAAGGCTAGTTACATACCTTTTCAATTCATGAAAGCAAGGAATAATCCCCGATGGATGACATAATAGTCTTCACCTGCAGCTAGCCTAGAGGCCATGATGTATGGAGGTAGAAGCCGAAGCTGATGATCCACATTGGAAAGACAGGGATGCCTCACTTCATCATTAATCCCTTTGAACTATCAAGCACAATGGGTAGTAATGAAAAAGGCAGCCTCATGAATCCCAAAAAAAAATGAGAAAAAAGGGGAAAGGCCGTTAAAGATGAAAACCGTGATTGGCTCTCTGAGCAAAATTTAGGCCAAAGGGCAGGGCGAAAACCTGGGAATAGGCGGTCTGTCCTTCAAAAAATAATAAAAAAAAAAAAGCCGCTAGAGTGGGTTGGGTCCATTCCAGGCAAAAGTTAGGCACAGGATTATGTGAAAATTCCAAAAAGGGACGCATTTTCCGCCAAGAAAAACTAGTGTGAAAATCCACAAGGGACACACTACCTTTAAAATAACGACTTTTGGAGCCTGGAGCGATAAGGAGGCATTACATCAGATAACTTTCCTTTGGGCAGGTAGTACATGAAGCAGAACTTGATTCAGGGTCCTGGGGGTAAGACGCTCACTGACTGGGGGCAAAGATGCGCACGAGTCAGTTCTATTCAAAAGGTTGGGTCAAAATTCCTAAAACCAAGACGACGCCTTTCTAGGTCCTTCAAAGGGCATCAAAGTAGCCGAGCAAATACCCTCAAGGAATCCTTTAACCACCTAGGATGTGGTCTATCCATTTTTGCATCTCTTATGCATCTCACAAGCATAGATCTTTTTCATGTCTCCCTACATATCTCGTGTGTTTAATCCTTTACACTTATAGTTCTGCACACACAATTCTTGTATATTAATCCTTTGCTCGTGTTTTGTGTACATAGCTTTATGTATGTACATTGCACACACATGAGTCCATAAGCACACACAATCTGTTGTATATGTTGTTATGCACATGACTTAGAAGGAAAGGTCCGAATAGACCTCAAGAGCAAGGATGATCCAAGAAATGGGCTTAGCTCGACACTATTGGCCACTGTATCCAGCATGAAGTCAAGTGCATGTATACAAAGGTGGAATGCCCGGAAGAACAAGTCTATCCGGACACACCGTGCTCAGGACAATTTGGAATCACAAAAATATGCAGAAAAGAAGGTCCATTGAGAAGCCAGACTATCCATGCATACTTTATTCAGAGGCAATCAGACGCAAAAGCGGGTCGACGTACAGGTTCGGCTCTACATCGGCCACGCTGAACAAGCAGATCAAGATGAAGTCCTCACGAGAACAAAATCTTGCGGACCCGCTCCCAAAAACACTCAAAAGAGCAAGCCTACTCATACACATCATACCGGGGGCAAGCAGGTAAGTTTTTTTATCATAAGATGTACACTCACACACATCACACCAAGTGTACAAAATTCATATTCAAATGTATGCATACATTTCACACACGTAATCCCACACATGCACACAATATTTTGCATATGTTGCCATGTACGTAACTCAGGGAAAAGGTTCGAATAGATCCCATGCTTAAAGGTGATCCAGATGATGGGTTCAGCTCAACGTTGTCAGACACTACCCAGAAAAGCAAGCCTATCCACGCTGTGCCAGGGGGCAATCAGGTGAATTTCTCTATCATAAGAGGCATGCTCACCCACATCACACAATAAATGTACAAAATCCAAATGCAAATGTACAAACAATACAACTTCTCAAACAAAAACAACACAAACAAAAAACAAAGAAAAGACATTTTCAAGGCCTTAAAAATCCAACATGCTGTGAAAATTCAAATACATCCAGAATGTAAAAATCCCCCAAAAATAAAAAAAAAAATATTTCCAAGAAAGGAAGAATTAAAAACAAAAGCAAAAACAGAAAAATCACCAAAGACATTAAAATCTATCCGCCTGCAGGCAAGCAACAAAACTTTCAATCTAACTTCTCTCTAAAAAAGCTTAAATCTTTTTTCCTCTCTTAAGGATCGAAAATCAAAGCCTCCCAGTGAGCATCAAAGTCTCCCAGTGAACATCAAAGTCTCTCAGTGAGCATCAAAGCCTCTCGGTGAGCATCCAAGTCTCCTAGTGAGCGTCAACTGACAACGACCCCAACAGGCAGGTGCTGCCACAGGTACGTATCTCTTTTATAATTTACCCTACAAATTTACGCTTTCCTTTTTTTTGCAGAAAAAAAGAAAGTTCAAGATAAACATTAGCGATAGAGCAGATCGCAATCGGGACTGCAATAGAGAACACTGCATCTCACAATCGAGGTTGTAGTCAGAGAGCACTACACTGCACAAGGCCGGACTGCAATTAGAGAACACTGCATCTCACAATCGAGATTGTAGTCAGAGAGTGCTATATCTCACAGTTCACGTGGTAGTAACTGAGTACTACGCACCTTGCATAACGGATGGGGGTTAGCAGGGGAACTTCACAAATCGAAGTTACAGTTAGAGAACACTACTCTTCAAACTGAGATTGTAGTCAGAGAGTGCTACATCTCACAGTTCGCGCGGTAGTCAGAGAGTACTACGCACCTTGCAGATCGGATGGGGGTTAGCAGGGGAACTTCACAAATCAAAGTTGCAGTTAGAGAACACTGCTCTTCACACCGAGATTATAGTCAGAGAGTGCTACATCTCACGGTTCACGCGGTAGTTAAAGAGTACTACGCACCTTGCAGATCGGATGGGGGTTAGCAGGGGAACTTCACAAATCGAAGTTGCTGTTAGAGAACACTGCTCTTCACACCGAGATTGTAGTCAGAGAGTGCTACATCTCACAGTCACGCGATAGTCAGAGAGTACTATGCCACTTGCAGATCGGATGGGGGTTAGTAGGGGAAATTTACAAATCGAAGTTGCGGTTAGAGAACACTGCTTTTCACACCGAGATTGTAGTCAGAGGGTGTTGCATCTCACAATTCACGCGGTAGTTAGAGGGTGCTACGCAGCTTGCAGATCGGATGGGGGTTAGTAGGGGAACTTCACAAATCGAAGTTATAGTTAGAGAACACTGCTCTTGACACCGAGATTGTAGTCAGAGAGTGCTGCATCTCACAGTTCACGCGGTAGTCAGAGAGTGCTACGCACCTTGCAGATCTGATGGGGGTTAGCAGGGGAACTTTGCAATCGGAGTTGCAGTTAGAGGACACTGCTCTTCACATCGAGGTTGTAGTCAGAGAAACTACACCTCACACTGTGAAGGCCGAGATGAGGCTAGCGGTACAGACCAGCCACCGTGCAGACCGAGACGAGGTTAGCGAGGCGCCAGCAATAGAACAGATCGCAAACAGAGGTTGGAGTTAGAGAAACTACACCTCACACCGTGCAGGCCGAGACGAGGCTAGCGGTATAGACCAGCCACTGTGCAGACCAAGATGAGGTTAGCGGGGCGCCAGCAATAGAACAGATCGCAAACAGAGGTTGTAGTTAGAGAAACTACACCTCACACCGTGCAGGCCGAGACGAGGCTAGTGGTACAGACCAGCCACCATGCAGACCGAGACGTGGTTAGCGGGGCGCCAGCGATATAACAGATCGCAAATAGAGGTTGGAGTTAGAGAAACTACACCTTACACCGTGCAGGCCGAGACGAGGCTAGCGGTATAGACTAGCCACCGTGTAGACCGAGACGAGGTTAGCGGGGTGCCAACGATAGAATAGATTGCAAATATAGGCTGTAGTCAGAGAGTACTACATCTCACAGACTCCGTGCAGGCCGAGACGAGTCTAGCGGAACACTCGTGGTAGAACAGACCACATATCGAGGTTGTAGTCAGAAAGTACTACACCTCATAGCCACCATGCGGACCGAGACGAGGTTAGCAGGGGGATTAGCGATAGAACACATCACGACGAGACTACAGTTAAAGAATACCGCATCTCGCAATGGAGATTTGTAGTCAGAGAGTACTACATCTCACCAAAGCTGCGTGAGCCAAGACGGGGCCAGCAGAAACAAGTGAGGTTACAGTGAGAGAACACTGCGCTTCACAATGGGATCGTAGCTAGAGAATGTTACATCTTACAAACACCTTACAGGTCGAGACGAGACCAGTAGGGGCACATGTACCAATGCATTCACCGCCAAGCAGGACAAGGCCTTCCAGATGAAGACAGACAACCGTTCGCTCCTACGCAACGTCAACAAGGTAAGGTCCGGCATCCTCAGGTATGTAGTTCTCTCTCTTCCTTCTTTAAATTTTGGCTCACCTAGTTGTCTAGGCACTAGCTTCACCAAAATTGGGGGCAACTGTAGACATCGGATTTTGAGTCAGATTTTGATGGCAATTTTGGGTCCTTGATAAATTCCTCCAAATAAAAAATATATATATATAAAAAAAATGATGATATGAGATTAGATAAACGTAGATAAATTAAAAATTAGGTTAATTTAATTAGCTAGTATTGCAATTAGTCAGTAAATATTATTGGATAATTAAAACGTATTTAAGTTTTAAAGTTAAGATTAGTTAATTAGTTAATATTTTAGGATAGTTAAAATTGAAAAAAAGAAAATAGATATAGGGTTTAATTAAATAAATTAGATTGATAATTTAAGTAGATTGATTAAATTAAATAGGTATAAAATATAGAGTATTTAATTCATAGAGGGTTTAATTAATTAATGTGTAGTAATTTGAGTAAATTAATTAAAATAAAAAAATCAGAAAATTAAAAATGGAGGAAATAATTACGGTAACCAAACTTAACCTAATTTAGGGATATAAATAGAAAATGATAAGCAAAAAGGAGAGGCTCTCGGCAGATCAAGTGAAAAACAAAGAAAAGAAAAAGAAAAATAGAGAGAGCTGGGCAGAGAAGGACCAAGGCAAAAAGAAAACAAAAAACCAAAGGAAAAGAGAATAGGAAGAAAGAAGAAGAGAGAGCAAGAGGAGGTGGAGCCGGCCAAAAGAAAAAGAAAGAAAATCAAAAAGAGAGAGTAAGAAGACACAGTGAACAAAAGCAAAAGAGGGGCCAAAATCAAAAGAAATAAAAGCAATAGAACAAGAGATACAAATAGAAATGGCAGCAGCAGCCAACGAAACGCAGGGGACCAAACGACGCCGGGAAAAGAAGAAAAAAGGGAAAAGGAGAGGAAGGTAGCGGGGGCTCCGCCGGCCAGCCAAGGTCGCAGATCGCCGCACGCGCCCCGCCGGAGGGATGAGTGTAACACTCCCTACCCATACGTAGGCGTACCCATCATCCAGTAGTGAAAAGCCGTATGAGCCGGGTGTGTCACCAAGCATAAAAAGATACACAACATACATTCATACATAATAACCATACATCATTACGAGGAAATTAAAACTTTCCTAAGAATCAGAATATTCCATCATTACAATAACAAAATTCGTTACAAAAATGTTCTGATCAAAAGTCAGAATAAGATAATTACATAACCCAAAAGTATATAAATGCGGAAGCTTTACAAAATAATGGTATAAAGAGAGTTCCGATACAAAAGAATCAATATGCTATCAAAAATAAAGCCCTAACACTAATCTCTCTGTGTTGGCTTGACTAGCGACGACTCTCCCAAAAGAACACCATTCTCCGCACCTGCACGGATAAAATACCGTGCTAAGAGATAAACGCTTAGCGGGGAACACACAACAAAAGAGTTGACGGCCATTTACAATGGTCGTCTATGCCATACACATACAATATGACTAATGCGGATAATGATATCTGTAACACCCCCACCGCCGCCCCCGTTGCAAGGGCGCCGACGGGCGCGCTACCCGACGCTCACTCACAACATACATACAGAGATACACGTATACATGCACTGAGCGGAAGCGTTCACTAACAATAATAACAAAGGCAGAACATGAATCTCATATAATCAAAATAAAGAGTTTGATACAACATCCAAAATATTACATCATAAACTTTACAAAAGAATTACATGAGCCACTATACAAAAAGAATTACAGGAGGAGACAAAAATAAATAACTCTACTCCTATGTGGCCAGCCTGCAGATGCGCGACTCAAAACTCGAATAGGAACTCAAAACCTTGCCACCTACATGGGAAAAGAACCCATGCTAAGCGATAACGCTTAGTGGGGAGGGACAAAACACAACATAACACTATGCAAAAATATAGCAAAAACATACAGAATTCATTAAGTACCAGAGGACAGAAATATATACACAGATCACGAGTCACTATATGAAATCAAAATTTAAACAGAAAGCATGAAGCAATAATCATAATCAAAATCACTCAATAATCAGAACATTCGACTACACCAATACCAGACACTTCACACAATAGCCTGAATTCAATGGTGGAGGATACGGGAACACGGCACGGGAGACCGAAGCCTCAAAAATAGTTTTAATACCCAAAGGTTGCGTGGGAGACCAGAGTCTCAAAACATTTTATCGCTACACGGAAGATGACCATCTCGGAGGTCGACCGCTTCGCCCAAACGAGGCGGATAGAACAGCTGTACTCAAACCCTTCTTAAGCATGCTTAATTATCCACTACCTTGACACTTCAGGCTCGACAACTTGCACTTAATCACAACACTTACTATACGAAACTCAGATAAAAAACCCAACATCACAATAATTCACTACCACGACACGAGTATAAAAGATCAACAAGACATAAACTCAATCATGTACCATGCAATAGTGAGAAACCATGCAAAGTGGGACAAAAGAATCACATTCAGAAAACAGGGCAAGTAGGAAGGGCCTCTGTCTCTATCGCGACAGTGTCGTGCTCGCGACAGAGCATGGGGCACCTACTCGCGAGCTCATGCCAGAAGGCCTGCTCGCGACGAAGCACTCTAGGCAAATTCGAGTAACCGAGCTCAGTCGCGGTCGCGACAGAGACCAGTTCCTTCCTCCTCGCGCGTACGCTCGGCAGCTTGCTCGTGCGGAGGACTCGGCTATCGAGCTCTCTGTCGCGGTCGCGACAGGGGGCTCTCCAAGAACAAGGGCCAAATCCGCATTTTGTCGCGATCGCGACAGAACCCAGAATTGCCCAGATCTGCACTTTTCCTACTCTCTTAACAACACAACCTTCATACATTCATTCAACCATGCACCAACACTTACCTCAAGCCTCTAATAAATCACCGCATAATTCTCAAGGCCACAGAAACACATTTTAATGCAATAATCAACCATCAATTCATCATGAATGCCATCAAAACTTAACCCAAAATTTCGTTAACATAACATGTTCATGTTCCGAAAACACATACCAACCTCACTATATCACTAACATTTCATTAACAATTCCTCAAATATTAGTCACATGCATTTACGCAAACAAAACACTCAAGACACCAAGAATTTGAAAAACACAATTACACATAAAATCCAATTGAGAACTAGGGCACAACTCAAAACTCATCACAACAAGGATCAAACTCCCAAACACAATCAAATTAAGCTCCCAAACCTAGAAATTGCAGCTTCAAACTGGGCTCCTCACAATCCCACTTTATCTTTACCTTTGCTCTTCCTTCTCTCTTCCGATTCTTGCACAAACCAAATCAAATCAATTACACCAATAACCCAAAAACAAAACCTTTACAAACCCAATCAAAACCGAAGAAGGAGAAGAAGAAAAGGACCCCAAAGAAAACCCAGCCACTTACCTCTTACAAATCTTCAAGAACTCAGCTCAAAAACTCCAAGAAAACACAAGAGGGAAAGGTTGGGAGCAGAAAATGGTAGCAAGAGAGAGAGAGGACGGGAAAGAAGGAGAAAAGGGAAGAATTAGCTTCCACGGGAAGCTAGGTAGATTTCTGCCCCTCCCTTCCCTCTCTCCTACTTTACCATTAATGCTCACCTACCCTTGCCACTTGTCACAATCCTAGAGAATCAAACCATCTACTTTGACTAATCCACTCTAGGCACCATACACTAAACACACACAAGCTTCTCTTACAAAAATATCTCCAATGCACCAAACTCAACTCACACCATATTATTTCTTATAAACCACTTCTCATCCAAGGCACCATACACACATAAACCACACAATAAAACCTCTTAACCCACTTACATCCTACTCCCATACACTACAAGCACACTATAACATTTCCTTCACTTAACTTATGACTTAATTAATTAATTCCTCAACAAAATAATTCCTTATTATCCAAGTTTTCCTCTTACACAAATTACCAAAATACCCTTAATAATCTGACTTAACACACGGATTCCGACCAGGCCCTTTTTGGGTTGTTACAATCACTCCCCCTTAAAGAAATTTTGTCCTCGAAATTTCTCCGCTAATCACTTATATCTAACAACCCAAAACTCAAAACCGAACTTAACAAAAGCTAGAAACACAACTTACCGGAAGGTCCTGCTCGATCCGCTGCATCCTCTCCTAGCATGGCATATACTCGCAGGCGCGCATACACTTCTTCAGTTGGCGGCTTTTGGACTGTCTCTGACAGCGCTTGTGAAAGACGTCCACTACCTCTACTACTCTGATTTCCTCTCGCTCTCTGACCACTGGCCCTTGAAGCTCTCTTCGATCCGGACAATTAGCCACCATGTGCTCTTGGATGCCACATCTGAAACATGCTCCGGAAATCCTTCTGCACTCGCCCCAATGGCGCTTATGGCAATGCTCACACTCCGAGATCGCACTTCCTTTGCTAGACGGTGGCGCTACACTCCCAATTTTCGAACGTACCAGAATCGAACTCTTCACACCCTAGCCACTCGGGACACCTCTCGACTTTTTACCACTTCCAATCCCACCATCCGGTGCTTTCATCTTGTACTCGATTCTCTGTTTGATCAATTCGGATTCATCCAACTTGATTGCCGCTGCCACTAACTGATAATACCCCACTTGTTGCATAACCGACATAGCCAATAACGGTCCCCTAATCACCTCACGCAATCCATCTTGAAAGTGCCTACATCTAAACTCATCCGTCAATAACTGCTCAGGCACATACTCACTCAACCTGCTGAATTCCTTCTCGTAGTCACTTACGGTCATACCCCGTTGCTTCAGACTGATGAACTCTCTCCACTTAGCTTCCCGGTATGCCTTCGTCACATACTTCTGCTCAAATTCTTACTTAAAGAATTCCCAAGTCAACTCGACTGGTCACTGTGGATTTCGCATCACAAGTTCCCACCAATCATACACCGATACTTGTAACAACGACACTGCACAAAGCACCCTCTAATCTGTAGGACATCTAATCTCTTGCAAAATCCGACCTACCCTCTTAAGCCAAAACTCGGCCACATCCGATTGGTCCAAAGCAGTCCCATGAAAGTCTTCTGCTCCTCTCTTTCTTAACAACTCAGTTGGAGCCTTAGGAGCAGTCAACCTCTCAACCAACTAAAGCAAACCTTGCACTAGAACTGGATTCTCATGACCAAAACCCATACCGGGAACCACTTTTTGCTGACGCTGTGGAGCAAGTTGCTCACCTCTCACTACACTCACACTACCAGCCGTCTAACCCACGTTCTCACTTGGATCAGACTCCATCTAGAGACTACACAAGACAAGACACATCTGCATTAGGCCACGACACAAAACCGATGCTCATGCAAAGACTCGACATATAACAAACAAAGATAATAAGAACCACCTAAACCGGCGCTCTGATACCACAAACTGTAACACCCCCACCTCTGCCCCCGTTGGAAGGTCGCCAGCGGGTGCGCTACCCGACGCTCACTCATAACATACATACAGAGATACACGTATACATGCACTGAGCGAAAGCGTTCACTAACAATAATAACAAAGGCAGAACATGAATCTCATATAATAAAAGTAAAGAGTTTGATACAACATCCAAAATATTACATCATAAACTTTACAAAAAGAATTACATGAGCCACTATACAAAAAGAATTACAGCATGAGACAAAAATAAATAACTCTACTCCTATGTGGCCGGCCTGCAGATGCGCGACTCGGAACTCGAACAGGAACTCAAAACCTTGCCACCTACACGGGAAAAGAACCCGTGCTAAGCGATAACGCTTAGTGGGGAGGGACAAAACACAACAGAACACTATGCAAAAATATAGCAAAAACATCTAGAATTCACTGAGTACCAGAGGACAGAAATATATGGACAGATCACGAGTCACTATATGTAATCAAAATTTAAATAGAAAGCATGAAGCAATAATCATAATCAGAATCACGCAATAATCAGAACATTCCACTACACCAATACCAGACACTTCACACAATAGCCTGAATTCAATGGTGGAGGATACGGGAACACGACACGGGAGACCGAAGCCTCAAAAATAGTTTTAATACCCGAAGGTTGCGATGGAGACCGGATTTTCAAAACATTTTATCGCTACACGGAAGATGACCATCTCGAAGGTCGACCGCTTCGCCCAAACGAAGCCGATAGAACAGCTGTACTCAGACCCTTCTTAAGCATGCTTAATTATCCACTACCTTGACACTTCAGGCTCGACAACTCGCACTTAATCACAACACTTACTATATGAAACTCAGATAAAAAACCCAACATCATAATAATTCACTACCACGACACGAGTATAAAAGATCAACAAGACATAAACTCAATCATGTACCATGCAATAGTGAGAAACCGTGCAAAGTGGGACAAAAGAATCACATTCAGAAAATAGGGCAAACAGGAAGGGCCTCTGTCGTGATCGTGGGACAAAAGAATCCAAATGCTAATAAAACCCTTAAAACACATAATTTTACCTAAAATGTCCTTTAACACATGCCAAGGCACACACAATGGATGCACACACAGATGGCTCATTCTACTAGGGGGTAAATGGGGTGTGACAACTCTCCCCTACTAACAAGAATTTCGTCCTCGAAATTCTCACTTGAACTGAACAAATGCGGATACTGAGCTCTCATTGACTCTTCTGGTTCCCAAGTCGCTTCCTCGACTCCATGATGGTTCCATAGCACTTTAACCAATGGAATCTGCTTACTCCTCAGTTGTCTCGCCTCTCAAGCTAGAATGGCTTTTGGTTCTTCATCATAAGAAAAATCTGGCTGCACTTGCACATCCTGAACTGAGAGAACATGTGACGGATCTGACCTGTACCGACGAAGCATGGAAACATGGAACACATCCTGCAACTTCGCCAACTCCATCGGTAGAGCCAATCTATAGGCTATGAGACCAACCTTAGCCAAAATCTCATAAGGACCAATGAAGCGACGACTAAGCTTGCCTTTCTTACCAAATCTAACCACTTTCCTCCAAGGCAAAACCTTAAGGAAAACTTTGTCCCCAACCTCAAACTGCACATCTTTCCTCTTCAAGTTGGCAGAAGACTTTTGTCGATCCTTAGCCGCCTTCAAATTCTGCTGCACAACTCTGATCTTTTCCTCGGTATCCCTAACCAACTCTGGCCTAATAACTGAATGCTCGGATAGCTCGGTCCAACAAACCGGAGTCCTACACTGCCGACCATATAAAGCTTCATACGGTGCCATATTGATGCTCGACTGATAGCTATTATTGTAGGCAAACTCCATAAGCAACACATATCTGTCCCAACTACCCGGAAAATCCAAAGCACACGCCCACAACATATCCTCCAAAATCTGAATGACTCGCTCTGACTGACCATCTGTCTGAGGATGGAATGCCGTATTGAAGTTTAACTTGTTTCCCAAAGCTCTCTGCAACTCTTTCCAAAACTTCAAAGTGAACCTTTCGTCCCGATCTGATACTATGGATAACGGCACTCCATGCAACCGAACTATCTCATCCACATAGATACTGGCTAACTTGTCTATCGAATAGTCCAGTCTCACAGGCAAGAAGTGAGCTAACTTCGTAAGCCTATCCACAATCACCCATACAGAATCATGCTTCCTCTGTGTCAACGGCAAACCAGAAACGAAATCCATGGCAATGTCATCCCATTTCCACTCGGGAACGGACAAAGGCGTAAGTAATCCCGAAGGAACTTGATGCTCAGCCTTTACTTGCTGACATGTCAAGCACTTGGATACAAAATCTACAATATCCCTCTTCATACCGGACCACCAATAAAATTATTCCATGTCCCGGTACATCTTCTCACTGCCAGGATGCATAGTAAAAACCATACTATGCGCCTCACTCATAAGCTGTCTCCTCAACTCCTCATTTTTCGGTACACATAAGCAGTTTCCATACATCAACACTCCATCCAGAACTGAGAAATCTGACTGCTTGCCCGATCTGACCTCTTGCACAATTCGCTGTAGCCTCTCATCATCCCTCTGAGCATCCACAATCCTCTGTCTCAAAGAAGGTTTCACTCTTAACTGAGCAACCAAAGCTCCGTCTGAATCCAACCTCCATCTAAACCGTCTCAGGAACAAAGCTGAAACCGACTTCTGACTCAAAGCATCAGCGACTACATTGGCCTTACCCGGATGGTAATCCACAATGCAGTCGTAGTCCTTAAACAACTCAAGCCAACGGCGCTGTCTCATGTTCAATTCCTTCTACGTGAGAAAATACTTCAAACTCTTATGGTCCGTAAAGATTCTACACTTTTCCCCATACAGATAATGGTGCCAAATCTTCAAAGCAAAAACTACAGCCGCTAACTCTAAATCATGCGTTGGATAATTCCTCTCATGTGGCTTCAATTATTGAGAAGCATAAGCCACAACCTTACCTTCCTGCATCAGTACACACCCAAGACCGACACTCGATGCATCACTATACATTACAAACTCTTTACCTGAGATGGGTTGAGTAAGTATAGGTGCCTCGACTAGCAACTACTTCAGCCGTTTAAAACGAGCCTGACACTTATCCGACCACTCAAACCCGATGCCTTTTCTTAACAACCTTGTCATCGGAGCAGCAATCACTGAAAAACCCTTAACAAACCGACAGTAGTAACCCGCCAAACCAAGAAAACTCCTCACTTCCTGAACATTTCTAGGCGCTTTCCAATCAACTACTGCCTCAATCTTGGCCGGATCCACCTGAATACCTCTAGCCGAAATAATGTGACCCAGACATGACACATCCCGAAGCCAAAAGTCGCACTTACTAAGCTTAGCAAACAACCGATGCTCTCTCAATACTTGCAAAACCAACTGGAGATGTTCTTCATGCTCACTCTCATTGTTGGAATACACCAAAATTTCATTTATAAACACCACTACAAACCGATCCAAGTATGGCCTAAATACTCTGTTCATCAAATCCATGAATACCGCTGGAGCATTGGTCAAACCAAACGGAATCACAAGGAACTCATAGTGGCCATACCGAGTCCGAAATGTAGTCTTGACCACATCCTCATCCTTAACCTGAAGCTGATAATACCCTGACCGAAGATCAATCTTTGAGAAAACACCTGCACCTCTAAGCTGATCCAACAAATCCTCAATCGTAGGCAGAGGATACTTATTCTTCACTGTGACCTTGTTAATTTGCCTATAATCAATACACATCTGCAAAGATCCATCTTTCTTCTTAACAAGCAAAACAGGAGCTCCCCATGGAGATATGCTGGGTCTAATAAACCCCTTATCCAATAGCTCTTGTAGCTGAGTTTTGAGTTCTCTCAACTCTGCAGGAGCCATTCGATAAGGTGCTTTCGATATGGGAGTGGTACCCGGCATAATCTCTATGGATAACTCAACTTCTCTCTCGGGAGGCAAACCTGGCCATTCACTCGGAAACACATCACTAAACTCCCGCACAACCGAGATGTCCTCAATCTAAACTTGATCCCTCTTGGAATCCAACACAACCGCTAGGAAGGCCTCAAAACCCTTCCTAATGAACCTCTTAGCTTGCATCGCTGAAATCACATTATTCAAAGAACTAGCACCCAATCCTTTCATAAACATAGGAGACTGACCTCTATCCCGAAGCACCACTGTCTTCCTATGGCAATCAACTACAGCCCGATGCTTACCCAACCAGTCCATACCAAGAATCAGATCAAACTCTCTGAAAGGCAACTCAATAAAATCCACTGGAAACATAACTCCCTCAACTAACAAAGGACAATTCTTATAGACTCTACTCACATTGACACTATGCCCTAATGGACTGGTCACACATATCTCATAATCTAACTGATCAAGCACATGCAACTTATCAACAATCTTATCTGTACACAAGTATGAGTGTGTGGAACCAGGGTCAATTAGAGCATACAATTCAGTGTCATGGAGTAGGAACTTACCAGCAATAACATCAAGCACATACTGCTCCTCTCTGGCTCTCATAGCATATGCTCTAGCTGCGACTGGTAACTGTCGCTCAACAGACTGTGATGCAGCTCCCTCTCTAGGTCGATCGCCTCGACCTCTACCTCGGCCTCTACCATGAGTAGCCTGTGTAGCATTCGAACCCACTCTACTAGCCTCTCTCTGTGAACCCGAATCCTCATACAACCTCGGACAACTGGCTAGAAGATGTTCAGTGCTCCCACACCGGAAACACCCACTAGTGAGCCACCTACACTCACCCCGGTGAGTCTTACTGCAATGAGGACATACCGATGTAGCCTCAGGTCTACCACCTCTACCAGAACCTGACACGGCTGCAGAACCCTATCTCTTGCCTCTAGTGGCTGGACAAGATGATGACTCATCTTGCGGGTTCCTTGATCTCGTACCCGAGGATGAAGAAGAAGATCCTCCGCGAGAAGGGTTCCTCCTCTAAGCCCTCTCTCTCAGCACAGATTCTGATCTCTCCGCCCTCATAGCAGCATCTACTATCTTGTAGTACTTCACCCCCGCTGTGCTCATCAGGGAAATCAGCATAACCCTCAAAGACTCATTCAACCCTGCCTCAAAATGACGGCACCTAAACTCATCAGCCATAATACCTACTGGAGCATACCTAGACAACCGGTTGAACTCTTTCCCAAACTCTGAAACCGATAAAGCCCTCTATTTCAAGCTCAGAAACTGTGCCCATCTAGCATCCTTATAGGTCTGAGTTATGTAATTCTTTGTGAACTCTCCCTCAAAGAAATCCCAAGTAATCGGATCAGGTAGCTGAGGATGCCTACAAACCAATTTCCACCATTCATAAGCGGACCCTTGCAGTAAAGCCACTGCACACTCTGCCTGCTAGTTAGGAGGACACCGGACTTCTCTCAAAGCATGCTTCACTTTTTCCACCCATTTCTCAGCCAACTCAGACTCATCCAACCCTGTGCCATAGAAGTCTTCAACACCAGCCCTCCTCAAGTTCTCTATAGGGGCTCTAGGAGCAGTCACTCTCTCCAAGACCCTAGCCATGTCCTGTGATAGCCTGAACATAGCTTCAAAAGGCATGGCAGCGGCCTCGAGCTGGACCCTAGCATGTTGAGCCGACACAGAAACCGAAAGATCCAGGGTTCACACTCTCGTCAGACTCCTCAAGTGATCCACGAACAGAGTTAGAAGCCATCTAAAACAACGAGAAGACAATCGCGTCAGCCAACATAGATCTAGACATATACACATCTATGCACCTCAACACAATAACAACACCCAAAAACGCCTAAACTTGGCTCTGATATCAAAAACTGTAACACCCCCTACCCATACGTAGGCGTACCCATCCTCCAGGAGTGAGAAGCCGTATGAGCCGGGTGTGTCACCAAGCATAAAAAGATACACAACATACATTCATACATAATAACCATACATCATTATGGGGAAATTAAAACTTTCCCAAGCATCAGAATATTCCATCATTACAATAACAAAATTCATTACAAAAATGTTCTGATCAAAAGTCAGAATAAGATAATTACATAACCCAAAAGTATATAAATGCGAAAGCTTTACAAAATAATGGTATAAAGAGAGTTTCGATACAAAAGAATCAATATGCTATCAAAAATAAAGCCCTAACACTAATCCCTCTGTATTGGCTTGACTGGTGATGACTCTCCCAAAAGAACACCATCCTCCACACCTGCACGGATAAAACACCGTGCTAAGCGATAAACGCTTAGTGGGGAACACACAACAAAAGAGTGGACGGCCATTCACAATGGTCGTCTATGCCATACACATATAATATGACAAATGCGGATAATGATATCAGCTATATAATCATACTTGCATAATAAAGACATGCATTCAGAAGTTCACATCAACATTCACTTACTCTTTAGTTGATTTCTCATAGTTATCATTGTACGCATCTGAATACCATATTCTTGTAACATGTCAAAGCGGAACAAAACAAAAAGAACACACCTGCTGACTCACAATAGTAGATAACAAGTAAACGCATAGCGTACCTTACGGGCACGAATCAAACGCATAGCGTACCATACGGGTACGAAACATAAACCATTTTATCTATTATTAACACATTATTTTACTGAGGGGACCTTAAACAAGATCCAAATACTGAGGGGTTCGCGAGGAACCAAACAGGGACTTGATCGGGGTCCAGACAGAACTGAGGGCTGCAGCTAAGAGACTCTGTTAGGCATGCCTAACTATCCACTAGATTGACTCTCGCAGGTCATGTATAATACAAATCATGTTTCAAAGTACAGCATACAATTCATCTGAAGAATCATGGTATCACTCATATAAAATCATATAAAAGCATGAAATGTATCATACAGTAGTATAAGTCCATTCAGAAGAGATATTGTAGACACCGGGTCCTGAGTAGCCATGATCAGGATTACCCAATGATGAAATTAAGTGTGTCGATCTATAGGCAAAAAGAATGAAGTTGGAAGTGACGATTTCCTTGTCGATTTGTTGTTTTAAAATTAAATAAAAATGCATTTCAAAAATATTTTTAAAGAATTTTAAAATTTATTTTGTGATGAAAAAAGTGAGTTTTTTAATTATTATATTTTATAGGAATTTTTAAAAAAAATAAAAAATTTCCGCGCGAGTGTCGGGCTGCGGCAGCGCTGGGCGCGCGCCGCAGCGCCTGGCGCGCAGGGCGCTCTCGCCCGCGCGCTGACGGGCGCCCCGTCGCATGCTCCTACACGCGGGCAAGCCGTTGGGGGCACCGACGGGGTGCCGCGCGCCCCTCCGCTCCCCTGTTCGTCCGTTTTGCCTATTTTGGCCTTTTTGGCCATAAATTCCTCATTCTAAATGCTTTTTAACTCATTTTTTTTGCAAAATTTAATTCAAAAAGCCTTCTATCTTCCAACCCAATATATTCAGTGGTTTTTTGTAATTATGGGAATTAAATTAATTTAATTTCTTAATTAGAAAATCTGAATTTTAAAGGGAATAAAAAGAGTTTTTTAGTGGCATTTGAAGGGGGATTTTCTTTAGAAAATATTTTTCTTCTTCTTTCTTCTTTCAAGAACAAATTCTCTCAATTTCTAAAGAAATTTCCAGCAATTCTTAAGGCAAAAAATAATTATTTTTGTTCTTGAGAATTTTCTTATTTTCAATCAAACAATTTTCTATTTTGAGACAAACAAATTAATTGTTTGTTCTTGGGTAAAATTCATCTTTCAATATTTTATTTTTCTAATCATGTTCCTCAAATCAAGACAAGGAATTGGATCTTACCTTCTCTTCATCAAGATAAATTTGAGGGTAATTATTCTTGGCTCAATTTCTTAAATTAATTTTAATTTCATTCTTTTGTTTTTATTTAATTAATTAACATGTAAATTCTTTTAGTTCTATCATTTTATTCTTTTCTTATTCTTTTAATTTTATTTAATTAATCATCATGTAAATTCTTTTAGATCTATTATTTAATTGTTCATATTTCTTATTTTTTATTTAATTGTTCATACTATTATTTTTTTGTTCTTATTTCTTCTTTAATTGTTCATGCTATTTTTTTTTTCATAGTATTTTTATTTAATTGTTCATATGGTTCATGTTGTTCATGTTGTTCATATTGTACATCTTCTTTTATTATTATTATTATTATTATTATTATTATTATTATTATTATTATTATTATTATTATTATTATTATTATTGTATTTGATTGTTCATATTCTTTGTTATTATTGTGTTACTATTATTGTAGTTATTATCATCATTAGTATTATTATTATTATCTTTATTCTTGTTTAATTTTATTATTACTATCATTATTTATTTCTTATGCATGTGATTTTTATTATTACCTTTGCTTTTTATACATGTTGGATATTGTTGTTATTATTTTATACTTTTACACATGTTGAATTTTATGTTTGTATTTTCTATTCATGTTTTTTGCATATTGAGTTTTATAATTAGTATTTTATGTTTGTTTATGCATGTTGGCTTTTATTACTATTATTAATATGTTTTATGCATGCTGATTTTTATTATTTCTTTTGCTTTTTATGCATGATTGAATGTTATTAATGTTATTTTGTGTTTTTATGCATGTTAAATTCTATCATCATTATTTTGTGTTTTTATGCATGTTAAATTTTATTAACATTATTTTATGTTTTTTTATGCATGTTGATTTTGTTAATTTGTTGAATTGCACATTTTTATTATGTAGTTTTAATTGGCTTGGCATATATGATGCAATTTTGTTTGCCTTAATTTAATTATTTTCAAGTTATATGTTTAATTATTTTTACACTAAGTTCATTTTTATTTGTTTTTTCCTATTTTTCAATACTTATTTTTCATATGTGAGTTTTTGTCAAGTGGGAGCCCATGGAGATTTCAAGATCCACTTGGGAGTTGTTTATTATTTTGTGTTGCTTTTTATTATTTTTGATTAATTGATTATTATGTAATTTGTAATAATAAATTTATTTTCATGCACGTTAATTAAAAAATCACAAAAATATTTCTATTAAACTAAATTTGATTTTATTTAATAAAAATGGGACCAATGTCCTAGATTTTTTATCTAAAGTAAATTATCACTTTAAAATTATTTTCTTAAATTATACATGAGAGGACCAACGTTCTCATTTTTAATAAATAGCCCGATTTATGTATGATTTGCATTTTATTTACAAATGGGGGTTGTATTCCGCCCCTAGTTTTATTGTAATTTATTTTGCTTTCATTTACTTTATTTATCGCTTTTATTATATGATTGATATGCGTTTAATTAAATTGCATTAAAATTGAATGAGAAAAGGCATGAAATACTAAATTCAAAACTCGATTATAAACTTAACCAATGTATGAATAAATGGGGAGTCCCGAACTTTCTCTGGTCTTTGGGCTCAAAGAGGCGAGAGGTTTACCCTACAAGACACCTCTTGTGTTACGAAACTTGGTGTTAATCCTAGGCTCCTTAGGGCGAGAGGTTTACCTTTCAAGACCCCTCTGGCTAGCCCAAAATGGATATTAAACGCAGTCTTAGGCTCTCCGAGGCGAGAGAAACTTTTTCAATGTTCTATTGGGTGGCGACTCCATGAAACCTCCTTGTTGCCCAACATAGACGCACTTGCGATTTATTGCAAGCTGTTAACGGACCCTCAAGTGCCCGATCGCCCTCAAGCAGGCAGATTTAGAGTCGGCCGAGTGGACATCCAGCGCGCGTCACAGTGGCGACTCCGCTGGGGACTTTGAGACTTCCCTTCGAAAGTACCTTGGTTAAAATTTACAATTGAGTTTTAATTTAAAAATTTTATCTCTTTTTGAAATTGCATTGCATCCATGTTAGAGCCTTAGATTATGCTAGTTTGGTCCCTATTTTAACCCCAATGCGTTCCCGAAGCACGACCCTATTTTCACTCAATTTAGGGAAGTGTTAAGGATAATCACCAGCCCAAGCCTCGTACCTTATGGTATATCAAATGGTGACCCAATCGGTCGTTATGCTCGTGATGAGCTAGACCCGTTGGCAGGGACCATGCTTGGGTAGCCCTAACGTATCAATACCTTTGACCAAAGCTCATGTAAATGGCAATAGATACTTCCATTAGGTGTAATGTACCATAAGACCGTGCTTGCTATGTGGGCCATTATATATTGAACAAAATCGCTTAAATTAAATGGTCTCCATCAAAGGCTTTCATGCCTCGATGGGCCCATCTTAGTTTAATTGAGGTGTTTAAATACATAATGGCCAAACACCCATATGTATGTACATGAGATAAGAGCTGTTATGCTGCCGGTTTTTCACCATGCACCATACGTGTCCGATGGGTTCCCTGTTAACCCTTGGATAAAGCCCACCTAGGAAAGAGACTATGCTACCTCGTGTGTGGGAGAGATAAGGTTGGAAGGATCTATCTACTTGCATGTGTTTGTCTTTGCTGCATCAGCACGACCATGCATTGCACTTCAATCATGCATCATCCTAACGAGGTGTATTTTTTTCAGCCATCATAGATTCACCCGGGTGGTTTAGGGGTCCCGACGGTCGGTTAAGAAGGATTCCACTCTTGGGGTTACCAGAGCTAGTGCCGTATCAGAATACAAATTCTCTTTCAGATAGTAGTGAGACTTTTTCTTCAGAATCATCAAGTATGTCTAATCCAGCCAGTGGGTCTGATGCAACCAGGGCTATGATTGCCGAGGAAGTGGGGAGAAAAATGGAAGAGTTTGAGGCTAGAATGATGGCCATGATGGGCAATCTTGCCACTACTATAGCTGGGCAATAAGTTGCTACTGCTCCGATCAGGGGGCCAGATGAACAAGGGGCTGTTAGGAAGGATCCCCGTGCTATAGTTGACCCACCTGCGGTTGAGCAAAGAGCACCAGCACCTGTTGAACGTAGAGAAGGCCCGAGATCTGAGGTTGACCTTTAGGAAGATGAGCAAGAGGAACAGATAATAGCAAAGGAAAAGTCGCCCAAGCTGGAGGAAGCAATGTGGAGGAAGATGGAGGAGAAATTTGAGGCTATGACAAGGATGATGACGGTAGGAAGGGGCATGAACCCGAAAGATCGTGAGCTGGATGGGGATGATCTGGTTCCCAGAAATTTAAAATGCCTGATATTCCAAAATTTGATGGCACGTCTGATCCTGCTGCACATATCAAGCAGTATTCACTAGTCATGAAGGGGACAACTTTAACAAGGAAGCAGAAGATAGAGTACTTTTGCTTGAGTCTTACAGGGGCTGCTATTGACTGGTACCATGGGTTGGACAGGAGGTCCAAAGAAGATTGGGACTTGTTGACTGAAGAGTTCCTAAAGAAATACGGTTGCAGTAACCGCATAGAGGTCACGATGAAGGATTTAGAGCTGCTACAGCAGAAGGCTGGGGAGTCTTTTCATGAATACCTCACCCGATGGAGGAACCAGGTTGTGGAGATGAAGCGCAAACCCGATACGTCTGATAAGATCCGACTATTCATTCGAAATTCCAGCCCATATCTGAGAGATGGACTTAAAATTAAGGGACTGAAAGATTGGGAGTCCTTTAAGGACATTGCTATAGAGGCAGAAGGAGAATATATGGCCAAAAGGGCAAGCAGTGAGGCTTATGCCAAGAAGGGCTACAACAATCAAGGTGCAACCAAGTCAGCTAGTTTCAGCGGTGGTAACAAAATTGGGAAGACAGCTGAGGTGTCGGTAACAGGAATGAATCAGAGGTACTTCTCGAATTTGGGTAGGCCTTTGTCATGGGTACTGAAGAGGTTGATGAAGGAGGGGAAGCTACAACCCCTACCACCTAGGCCAGCTAGGACCCAAGGAGAACCGGGGCATAAAGAGAATGAATATTGTGCCTTTCACTAACATAGAGGTCATTTGACAGATAATTGCTCAGGCTGAGGCACCAGATTCAGGATCTGATCGATAGTAAGCAGATCACTGATTCTGAAAAGAGGGAGAGCAAGAAGAAGTCTAATTTCAATGCTGTGCCACCGCCTGTCTTCATGATTGGGTCGAGCTTACCTGAATGGTATGTATTACAGGATTTGTATGTCAATGAATATGTCGCTATCACTCGCCCTGAGGCAAGTGAAGAAGGGATTCCCGTGGCGGTGATAGACTGTTGGTCCACTAGTGAGAGTGGAGACGAAGACGAAGATGAGAAAGATGGAGAGTTTGCGGATCCATGGGATTCGGAGGAGGATGAGAGAGTTGGAGCTGTAACAAGAAGTGGGAGAGTGGTCCCTGAAGTTGAGAAGCAGCAGGACTCAGTGCAAGCACCTGTGGAGAAGGAGCCGGAAGAAAATTCCATAATAAAGCAGCTGAAAAAGACCACGGCTCAGATATCTATTTGGGACCTTCTAAGGCAGTCCCCTTCTCATAGACAGAAGTTAGTCGAGGCATTGAGTGAGTCCACCGTAGCAACCACAATTTCTCCATCTGAGCTGCTAGATCTCGTTAAGGGGGGATCAGGGGAAAGACTGGTGTTTTCTGATGCAGATTTGCCAGCTGAAGGCCGCAATCACAACCGACCACTATACATCACGGCTCAAATTAATGGCAAGCTTGTGTTATGGTTGATGATGGGTCATCCATAAATGTTTGCCCCCTAGTGGCACTTCAGTCTTTTGGGCTAGACGAGAGTATGTTGAGTAAGTCTGATCTGACCATCACAGCCTACGATAATTCTCAAAGACATACATCGGGAACATTCAGAGCTCTAGTTAGGACTGGGCCTGTTGAGACGGAGGCAGAGGTTGTGGTATTGCCTTTCCCAGCCAATTTCTCAGCCCTACTTGGAAGGCCGTGGTTCCATAAATTGGGAGGAGTGCCATCCACCCTACATCAAATGGTAAAGATACCTCATAAAGGGGAGGTGGTGACCATTAAAGTAGCAAGAGAGAACCAAGTGTATGCCTTGGGGATCTCTAATCAGCCATTTAGTGGCTTCCACGTATCAGTGATTGGCGAGGAGCAGGGCTTGGCAGGTAGCCCTCAGGTGATGAGCATGATGAAGAAGATGCACTTCCTCCCAGGGGCCGGATTGGGTAAAAATTCACAGGGGTTGCAAGATGCCATCACAACGTAAGGCTAGAAAGATCGGACGGGTCTGGGTTACAAAGGAGAGCATGGCAGGGAAAAAGTGTCAGAGAAGATCCCCCACATTTTAGAGAGTTTTTTCCTTCATCTTCAGTCTGTGCCTATACTGGAGAAGAAGAGCCTCAGTGGGTGGATGGAAAGATCATTCCGGGGTTTGAAATTTTTAATGATGTCTTCGACTGGGATGTTTGAGTTATCAAGTCCGCGGAGAACTTCTGGGATGAGGAGATTATGACTCAGTGCAGTGTCTGGGATAGGGATGAGCCCGAGGAGATTGTCACTGATAAGCTGTTAGCTACCAAGTTGAAAGGAAAGGAAAAGATTGTAGAGCCAGAGCTAGAGATTGAAGATTTGGAGATCTCATCGGAGGTAGTTGAAAAGCCTCCACCAAGCTAAGAAGTTAAAGCCCAGTCGGCTGCAGCATCATCATCGACAGAAGATGAAGGCAATAGTTATTTAGATACTATTTTTATGCCAGAACTTTTTAGTGACAATGTTAATATTTCTGATTACATTAATGAGATGAATAACTTTGCTTACTTGTGTGATGTTTCTGATGATTTCATTTCTCATGATCGTAAACATGATGCATTCATTTTTGACATTAACTCAACTAGCACGACTGCATTTAATCTCGGAATTTTGGAGAATCCAAAGGAAATTTTGATAGCATCAGATATAACTCCTGAGGAGAGGCTAAAATTTGAGAGAGTATTAAAAAAATATAAAAAAGTATTTGCCTGGACCTACGAGGACATGCCGGGGATTGATCAAGATGTAGCCGAACATGCCATTCCAACTTACCCAGAAAGTAAACCGGTCAAGCAAAAGCTCAGAAGACTTAGCCCAAAATGGGCTCAGAAGGTGAAAGAGGAGATCCATAAGCAGATTGAGGCTAAGTTTCTACTGGAGGTTAAATACCCGACGTGGCTAGCTAATGTGGTTCCTGTGGCTAAAAAGGATGGAAAAGTTCGAGTATGTGTGGACTATCGGGACCTGAACAAAGCCTGCCCAAAAGATGATTTTCCTCTGCCTCATATTGATGTGTTGGTAGACAATGCCGCTGCTTGCATGATGTACAGCTTCGTAGATGGGTACACAGGGTACAATCAAATCCTTAACAAGATAGTGGATCGGATTAAGACAGCCTTCATCACCGAATGGGGTACATTTGCTTACCGAGTTATGCCTTTCGGATTAAAGAACGCAGGAGCGACCTATCAGAGGATGGCCACTAGAGTTCTCAATGATTTGATCCACAAGGAAGTGGAGGTGTATGTTGATGACATGATGATCACGTCAGCTACCAGAGAAGGTCACTTCAAGGCTTTGGAAAAGTTCTTTCAAAGGATTAATAAGTATGATCTGCGCCTCAATCCCAAGAAGTGCATTTTTGGAGTTACCTCGGGTAAGCTGTTAGGCCATGTGGTAAGCCAGAGAGGAATTGAAGTAGATCGCGACAAGGTCAGGGCCATCAGAGAGATGCCAGTGCCTCAAAAAGAGAAAGAGGTTAGAAGTTTCCTGGGAAAGCTTCAGTACATCAGCCGGTTTATTGCCAAGCTGGCTTCAATATGTGAGCCCATCTTCAAGCTTCTTAGGAAGAATCAGCCGGTGGTGTGGAATAATGATTGTCAATTGGCTTTTGATACTAGTAAGGATTATCTCCTGAATCCTCCAGTTTTAAGACCACCACGGCATGCCAAGCCACTGATCCTGTATCTGGCAATAGACGACAATTCAGTGGGTGCCATGATGGCCCAGGAGGATGATTTTGGGGTAGAATTTGCTGTCTACTATCTTAGCAAGAAATTCTTGACATATGAAGCCAAATATGTGGAAGTGGAAAATATTTGCTTAGCAGTTATTTGGGCTTCTAAGAAGTTGCGGCACTACTTTCATTCCTTCAGTGTGCAAGCGGTTGCCAAGCATAACCCGCTTAGGTACCTTCAGGAAGCGCCCTCTCTGCTGGGAAAGATGGGAAGATGGTTACTACTATTGCAGGAGTTCGATATCGAATAGATCACCAGGAAAACCATTAAAGGAAGAGCTGTAGCTGAGTTCTTGGCTGAGCATCCTATTGAGGGAGACCAATTCGAATATAATTTCCCAGATGAAGATGTCATGGCCATAGCAGTACAAGGATGGCAATTGTTCTTTGATGGGGCAGTCAACAGTAAAGGGGCAGGAGCAGGGATCATTCTTATGACCCCGGATGGCGAAAAGCTACCATTAGCCAAGAAGTTGAGGTACAAGGCGACCAATAATAAAGCAGAATATGAAGCTTGCATCTTCGGATTGGAAGCATTGCTGGTACTGGGGGCAAAGACCGCAGAAGTCTTCGGAGATTCTTCATTAGTGATCCATCAGATCAGAAGGGAATGGTCAGTTAAGGAAGAAAGGCTGTTACCTTACGTGAAGCATTTGAGAATGTTGAGTAGCCAGTTCGAGACTTGCACTTTTCACTTCACCCCCAGGGATGAAAATCAATTGGCCGATGCTCTCGCGACATTTGTGTCCATGTGGGATAATCCAACAGGGGTTACTATGAAACCCGTGCTAATCTCTAGTTCGGAAAAGCCTTGCTTTGAAGCTGAGCAAGTGATGGATTTAGGGGCCACCGATGGAAACCCTTGGTACTACGACATTCAGAATTATTTGGAACGGTCAGTTTTTCCAGAAGAAGCCACCGAGAAAGACCAAAGGATGATTCGAAAGTTGTCCACTCAGTTCATCAGTGTAAATGGCACTTTGTATAAGAGACAAGTCAATGGCATCCAGTTAAGATGTTTGGCGGAGAAAGAAGCTGAAAAGGTTATGGAAGAGGTTCATGCCGGAGTCTGCGGAGCTCACATGAATGGTTTAGCCTTAGCGAAGAAGATCATGCGCCAAGGATTCTATTGGCTCACAATAGATACAGATTGTTCAAAATATGTGAAGCAATGCCAATTATGCCAGCAGTACGCGAACTTAAGGCATGTCCCAGTTTCAGAGCTACATAATTTGACATCTCCATGGCCATTTGCAGCTTAGGGGATAGATATCATAGGCGAGATACGTCCTACAGCATCTAATGGGCATAGATTCATCATAGTCGCCATTGATTATTTCACTAAGTGGGTCGAAGCTGAATCTTTCAAGAAGATTGATGCTAGGGATATGGCTAAGTTCATTGAGCGGAATTTGATATGCAGATATGGTCTCCCACACCATATTGTATCTGATAATGGGGTGCAATTCTTAGCAGAAACTAAACAGATGCTTCAGAAGTATGGAATCCAGCATCATAAGTCTTCTCCTTACCGTCCTCAAGCTAATAGTGCGGTTGAAGCGGCGAACAAGAATGTGAAAAGGATATTGGCCAAGATGGTTCAGAGCTATAAAGATTGGGTGAAAAAGCTGCCTTTTGCAGTCTGGGGTTATAGAACCACAGTTAAAACCTCTACGGAAGCAACACCATTCTCCCTGGTATACGGAACCGAAGCAGTTCTGCCGGTTGAAATTGAGCTGAAATCCTTAAGGGTAGTCATGGAAGCCGAGATTCCAGAGACAGAATGGGCACAATAGCGATTGTTACAGTTGAATCTGTTGGATGAAGATCGGTTGAGAGCCTATTATCACAATCAGGTTTATCAGAAGAGACTAGCTCGGTCCATTGGCAAGAAGGTACGAAAGCACCTGTTGAAAGAAGGGGATTTGGTCTTTAAGATGATGAGGCCGGGAGTGCCGGACATACGAGGAAAATTCAGGCCAACCTGAGAAGGTCAGTTCATTTTGAAAAAGTTGCTAACAAAAGGAGCAGCAATCTTGGCAGACAGCGATGGGAAGGAGTTTAAAGACCCGGTCAATGGCGATAGACTAAAAAGGTTCCATGACTAAAAAAATAAAATAATAAAAAGAAGAGAATAAATGCCCCGCAGGTCGAAAACCGAAAAAAGGCGGCCTTGCTAAAATTGGGCACCCTGTCAGGGTGAAAACCGAAAAAAGGCATCCTAGGCAAAAATTAAGGGCCAACAGAAAATGTTCAATCGAGAAAACCCAAGAGGGCCGATTGATAACAGGAGTTTGATGCTTACAAGATCTATTCCGAGATTAGGTGTAGTCTTGTGCTTTTGAATTCTTGTTAAATAAGGATCATGTATGATGAAATTATATAGAAATGTACTCAATTTTGCAATGAATAAAAGAATGCAGTTTACATTTTCATTGTTCTTTTAGTTCTGCCTTAAAAAGAAAAATATCACTTATTCATCTAATGACTGTTGTCTAATCATTCTGTCGGAAGGTGCCTAAGCAGATATGTGCTATTCACTCTTAGTGGTGGTTCTGATAATAGCTTTCTCTTGTACTTAAAAAAAAAAAAAAAAAAAAAAAAAAGAAGAGGCCGTTAGAGATGAAAACCGTAATTGGCTCTCTAAGCAAAAGTTAGGCCAAAGGGTAGGGTGAAAACCTGGAGACAGGCAATCTGCCCTATAAAAAAAATAATAAAAAATAAAAAGCCGCTGGCTTGGGTTGGGTCCATGCCAGGCAAAAATTAGGCAAAGGGTTATGTGAAAATCCCTAAAGGGACGCATTTCCCACGAAGAAAAGCTAGAGTGAAAATCCACAAGGGACGCACTACCTTTAAAACAATGCCTGGAGTAATAAGGCGATATACTTCGGATTGTCTTCTTTTCAGCTAGTTAAGGCATAATTCAGGACATGAGTCAGAATCCTGGGCATATGATCATCGACCGGGGGGCAAAGATGCACTGGATGTCTCTTTCAGAAACTTATTGGGGACGGAATCCCTAAGGCCAAGATGACAATCCTGTTGATTCCGAGGGCATGGTGGAGCAACCAAGCTATATCCTCAGCACACCCTGGGCCACCTAGGGCATGGTCTATACATTCTTGCAAGCATTCGTATCTCATATCATACCCACACGTTTTCTTGTATGTATTTTTGTACACATAATTTTGCAGAAAATATCTAAAAGAAGACAGTCACCATTCGAAGATGGAATCCTGCACTTTTGGTAGTCTTGTCAGCGACTTGGTGCAGTGCACTTTTGGTAGTCTTGTCAGCGACTCGGTGCAGCTCAGAAGAGCAGGTTTCGCATTTCGTAGTCTTGTCAGCGACTCGACGCATCATAATCAGAAGAGGGAACAGTGCACTTTTGGTAGCTTTGGTAGTGGCTCGGTGTAGTTCTTTCGTGCACTTTTGGTAGTCTTCGTGGTGACTCGGTGCATCTCTCTTGTGCATTTTTAGTAGCCTTGGTAGTGGCTCGGCGCATCACCGTCTTAGGATGGAACCCTGCACGTTTAGTATTCTTGTCAGCGACTCCGTGCAACGCACTTTTTGTAGCCTTGTCAATGGCTCGGTGCGTTTTTTCGTTCTGCATTTTTAGTAGTCTTGTCAGTGGCTCGGTGCATCGCTATCTACGGATAGCACCTGTACGTTTAGTAGTCTTGTCAGCGACTCCGTGCAGTACACTTTTAGTAGCCTTGTCAGCGGCTCGGTGCGATTAATCGTTCGCGTTTTGTAGTCTTGGTAGCGACTCGGCGCATCACCGTCTTAGGATGGTTCCTTGGCACTTTGTAGTCTTGTCAGCGACTCAGTGCAACTCAAGAGGATGAATCACAGCACTATTCCCGAGGGACCAGCTGGAAGGAGGCAGCCTCAGGTACGCGCTTCTTTCCTTTTCCTGAATTTTGGCTCACCTAGGCACCCACACACTAGCCTCCCCAAAATTGGGGGCAACTGTAGACACCGGGTCCCAAGTAGCCTTGATCAGGATTACCCAATGATGAAATTAAGTGTGCCGATCTATAGGCAAAAAGAATGAAGTTGGAAGTGACGATTTCCTTGTCGATTTGTTGTTTTAAAATTAAATAAAAATGTATTTCAAAAATATTTTTAAACTATTTTAAAATTTATTTTGTGATGAAAAAAGTAAGTTTTTTAATTATTATATTTTATAGGAATTAAAAAAAAAAAAAATTCCGCGCGAGTGTCGGGCTGCGGCAGCGCCTGGCGCGCAGGCGGAGCGCTCGGGGCGCTCTCGCCAGCGCGCTGGGCGGCGCGCAGCGCCCAGTACTAGCGCAGCGCCGCGCGGGCGCGAGCTGACGGGCACCCCGTCGCACGCGCCTGCGCGTGGGCAGGCCGTTGGGCGCACCGACGGGGCGCCGCGCGCCCCTGTTCGTCCGTTTTGCCTATTTTTGCCTTTTTGGCCATAAATTCTTCATTTTAAATGCTTTTTAACTCATTTTTTTGCAAAATTTAATTCAAAAAGCCTTATATCTTCCAACCCAATAAATTCTGTGGTTTTTTTGTAATTATGGGAATTAAATTAATTTAATTTCTTACTTAGAAAATCTGAATTTTAAGGGGAATAAAAAGAGTTTTTTAGTGGGATTTGAAGGGGGATTTTCTTTAGAAAATATTTTTCTTCTTCTTTCTTCTTTCAAGAACAAATTCTCTCAATTTCTAAGGAAATTTCCAGCAATTCTTAAGGCAAAAAATAATTATTTTTGTTCTTGAGAATTTTCTTATTTTCAATCAAACAATTTTCTATTTTGAGACAAACAAATTAATTGTTTGTTCTTAGGTAAAATTCATCTTTCAATATTTTATTTTTCTAATCATATTCCTCAAATCAAGACAAGGAATTGGATCTTACCTTCTCTTCATCAAGATAAATTTGAGGGTAATTATTCTTGGCTCAAGTTTTTAAATTAATTTTAATTTTATTCTTTTGTTTTTATTTAATTAATTAACATGTAAATTCTTTTAGTTCTATCATTTTATTATTTTCTTATTCTTTTAATTTTATTTAATTAATCATCATGTAAATTCTTTTAGATCTATTATTTAATTGTTCATATTTCTTATTTTTTATTTAATTGTTCATACTATTATTTTTTTGTTCTTATTTCTTCTTTAATTGTTGATGCTATTATTTTTGTTCATAGTATTTTTATTTAATTGTTCATATTGTTTATGTTGTTCATGTTGTTCATATTGTTCATCTTCTTATTATTATTATTATTATTATTATTATTATTATTATTATTATTATTATTATTATTATTGTTGTTATTGTATTTGATTGTTCATATTCTTTGTTATTATTGTGTTACTATTATTGTAGTTATTATCATCATTAGTATTATTATTATTATCTTTATTCTTGTTTAATTTTATTATTACTATCATTATTTATTTCTTATGCATGCTGATTTTTATCATTACCTTTGCTTTTTATACATGTTGGATATTGTTGTTATTATTTTATACTTTTACACAAGCTGAATTTTATGTTTGTATTTTCTATTCATGTTTTTTCCATATTGAGTTTTATAATTATTATTTTATGTTTGTTTATGCATGTTGGCTTTTATTACTATTATTAATATGTTTTATGCATGCTGATTTTTATTATTTCTTTTGCTTTTTATGCATGATTGAATGTTATTAATGTTATTTTGTGTTTTTATGCATGTTAAATTCAATCATCATTATTTTGTGTTTTTATGCATGTTAAATTTTATTAACATTATTTTATGTTTTTTTGTGCATGTTGATTTTGTTAATTTGTTGAATTGCACATTTTTATTATGTAATTTTAATTGGCTTGGCATATATGATGCAATTTTGTTTGCCTTAATTTAATTATTTTCAAGTTATATGTTTAATTATTTTTACACTAAGTTCATTTTTATTTGTTTTTTCCTATTTTTCAATACTTATTTTTCATATGTGAGTTTTTGTCAAGTGGGAGCCCATGGAGATTTGAAGATCCACTTGGGAGCTGTTTATTATTTTTGTTGCTTTTTATTTTTTAGGATTAATAGATTATTATGTAATTTGTAATAATAAATTTATTTTCATGCACGTTAATTAAAAAATCACAAAAATATTTCTATTAAACTAAATTGGATTTTATTTAATAAAAATGGGACCAATGTCCTAGATTTTTTATCTAAAGTAAATTATCACTTTAAAATTATTTTCTTAAATTATACATGAGAGGACCAACGTTCTCATTTTTAATAAATAGCCCGATTTATGTATGATTTGCATTTTATTTACAAATGGGGGTTGTATTTCGCCCCTAGTTTTATTGTAATTTATTTTGCTTTCATTTACTTTATTTATCGCTTTTATTATATAATTGATATGCGTTTAATTAAATTGCATTAAAATTGAATGAGAAAAGGCATGAAATACTAAAATCAAAACTCGATTATAAACTTAACCAAGGTATGAATAAATGGGGAGTCCCGAATTTTCTCTGGTCTTTGGGCTCAAAGAGGCGAGAGGTTTATCCTCTAAGATACCTCTTGTGTTACGAAACTTGGCGTTAATCCTAGGCTCCTTAGGGCGAGAGGTTTACCTTCCATGACCCCTCTGGCTAGCCCAAAATGGATATTAAGCGCAGTCTTAGGCTCTCCGAGGCGAGAGAAACTTTTCCAATGTTCTATTGGGTGGCGACTCCATGAAACCTCCTTGTTGCCCAACATAGACGCACTTGCAATTTATTGCAAGATGTTAATGGACCCTCAAGTGCCCGATCGCCCTCAAGCGGGTGGATTTAGGGGCGGCCGAGTGGACATCCGGCGCGCGTCATAGATATGAAATTCATTTTTTTGTTAAAACTGGGCAATTTCAGAAAATAGGCCGAACAGAGGTAACCACTCGCACCAGGTTGGCTCAGTTGCATATACAAAGGTATTCTTGAATTTGGGCTTGATAATATCCTAACTCATCAGGATCAACATAAAAGGGTAATTTTCGAAACTCATCAAGTGGTTATTATCCTGAGCATCGTATTTTTTTTTTTTTTCTGCGAGCTCATGTCTTTGCACCTAATTAAAACCCTTTTCCTAACATGTAAACTCATCCTTACTAGGGTGATTTTTGATAACCCAAAGAATTGTCAATGATGTATTTCCGTTCTTGTTAGGGCGGCCACTTTTTTAAGGGGAGGTAAAAATCATTCTAGGCGAAGGGTAGCTTCAACATTTGTAACAACAAATTCAGTACGCATTTAGCATGCCAAAATAAAGGCTCAACGGGCTAGCAAGCAATTGTAAAATAAGGGTAGGGAATCGTCATTTAGAGAGCAATATAAAGAAATGATTTCCTAAATCATTTTTTAGGTTCTGTCTTATTCAGGGATCGCTTTGACGAGTAATCAGAAAAGTTCTAGTGCTCTTAGTGAGTTTTCATCCAATCCCCTAATTGCAACTAGTTTTTCTTCTCTCTTTTTTTTTTCAAATTTTATCTCACTTCAGGAGTCAAGTTGGATGCAACCAGGATTACTATTTATTAAAACTGAATGAAACAGTGTTTATTAAACCAATGCCTTAATCATAATTATCACTTATGCTTGATGCAATAAGATATGACAATGCATATATAAGAAAAGCCCATATCATTAAAATAGAATAGAGAAACAAGTGCATAGTTCAGGAATACACTTTAGAAAAGGAAAAACATTATAACAACTCTAATTCTTCCTTTCTTCCTCCAGGCCAGGTGCCAATTCTTGAATGCGATCTCTTAGAGGGCGACAATAGTCTGTCCTATGCCCTATGTACTGGTGATATGCACAATACCAGTCCTTTCTGTGCCTAGGCTTTCCTTGACTTGGGGCAGGCCCAGCTGGCAAGGGTTGCAACTTCCCTTCCTTTACGAGACGAGCGAAGTGCCAAAATAGAGGCTTGCCTGAGATGGTGAGCTATTTAGGAGTCATTCCGGTGGTTCAGACCTCTCTCCCTTGGCATTGCCCCCATTGCCACTGCTATTTCCTGTGTGGTGGTTCTTTTTAAGCGCGGTGAAAAATCTTTTATTATTACAATCCTCAAATAAATGAAAGAAAATAAAATAATAATACATATTTTAAAATAATAAATAAACCCTAAACTATTCGTCTCTACCGTGCTCCTTCTAGCTCCATAGACGAGCCACATGCCACTTGCGGTTACGGTCATGACAGAAAATGATATTAGTCAGTAAAGGGTTAAATTAAACTAAGGGATAAATAAATAAATAAATAAATAATTGAATTAACTAAATTGAGAATTAATTTGGTATAGTGAAAGTAAAATGAATTGGTACAATTAATGAATATAAGAATCAATGACAATTATAATGATCAATGTCAAATAAAAATAATAACGCTAATAATAATGATATCATATAATAATAATAATAATAATAATAATAATAATAATAATAATAATAATAATAATAATAATAATAATAATAATAATAATAATAATAATAAAACAAATAGCAATACTAATGATGATAATAATAATAATAATATAAAATAAACATAACATAATACTAATAATCAACAATAATAGTCCTAACAATAATATTAAAACAACCATAATAATAAAGATAATAACAATGATAATAATATAGTAAAATGAACATAAGCTAAACAATACTCACAATAATAATAACATATAATAATAATAATGCTAACAATAATAACAAAAAATAACAATAATAACCATAATAATAATAATGATATTGAAATGATAATAACAAAACACTATAATAAATAATAATGAATAAATATGTACAATAATAATAATAAACACAATAATAATAACAATAAACATAATAATAACAAATAATCTAAAATAAACATAGATTAAATAATACTAATAACAATAATATGAATATAACACAATAATACTAATAATAAATAAATCAAATAATAATAATAATAATAATAAAACAGAATAAATAAATAATAATAAATAAATACAATAATAAAAATAAAATAATAATAATAATAATAATGATATAAAGTAAATAAACATAAGATGATGATAATAAGCAAATAATAATAATAATAATAATAATAATAATAATAATAATAATAATAAAAAATATTAATTAATTAATAATAATAATATATAATAATAATAATAATAATAATAATAATAAAATAAATTAAAAAATTAAAAAAGAAATATAACAACTTACCGGCTTTTCCTCGCCGGAGCCGCCATTGGACGCCGGTGGTTGACACCTCCGCCGTCGCGAGGTAGATCGGAGCGCCTGGGATCCGCCGCTGCTGGTCACGCGCCGGAAGGAGTCACTGGATCCCAGGAAAACGCGCTGGAGCGTCACGGCTCCTTCCTCTCCGATCTCCCTGTTGCCGACGAGTGGGGGAGACCGGCTGCCGCCGAGGAGTTCGTCTCGCCGCTAGGAATCTGGCGTCGTCGTGCGTGGGGCCACCCGACGCCGGAGGTGGAGCCGGCCACCTCTTTCTTCCTCTCCCCTTTTTCCTTTTGTTCCATTTTTCGTTGGCCATTTTGCTCCTTTTCCTCTGTTTCTATTCCCTCTTTCTTTCTATTTTGCCTTTTTTTTTATTGACCTGTGTCCCTCACTTTTATTTCTTTTGATTCTTCTTTTCCTTTCTATTTGGTTTCTTCCTCCCCCTCTTGGTTTTCTTGCTCTCCCTTCTTTATGTCTTTCTATTTTCTTTTTATTCTTCTTTTGCCAAGAGCCTCCTTCTCTTTGTCCATTATTTTCTTTTTATAATACAGATAATGCCACCAAATCTTCAAAGCAAAGATCACAGCTGCCAATTCCAAATCATGCGTCGGATAGTTCTTCACATGAGGCTTCAACTGACGAGATGTATAAGCCATAACTTTACCCTTTTGCATCAACACACATCCGAGTCCAACTCCCAAAGCATCACTGTACATTACAAACTCTTTACCCGAGATGGGTTGAGTCAGTACAGGAGCTTCAACTAACAAACTCTTCCACTGCACAAAGCACGCTTGGCCGTTATCCAACCACTCAAATCTCACTCCTTTCCTCAACAATGTGGTCATAGGAGCAGCAATGACCGAAAAACCCTTCACCAACCGACGATAATACCCAGCTAAACCAAGGAAACTTCTAACTTTCGGAACATTCCTAGGCACTTTCCAATCCACAATCATCTCAATCTTCACTGGATCCACTTGAATACCCTTAGCTGACACAGTGTGACCCAAGAAAGACACCTCTCAAAGCAAAAAGTCACACTTACTAAGCTTCGCAAACAATCAGTGCTCCCTCAAAACTTGCAGCACTAACCGAAGATGCTCGTCATGCTCACTCCCATCCTTCTAGTAGACCAGAATATCATCTATAAGCACTACTACAAATCGGTCGAGATATGGCCTAAACACTCGGTTCATCAAATCCATAAAATCCGCAGGTGAATTGGTCAAACCAAACGGTATCACAAGGAACTCATAATGGCCATACCGCGTCCGAAATGCAATCTTAACCACATCCGCATCCTGAACTCGAATCTGATAAAAACCCGACCGAAGATCAATCTTGGAGAAGACACCCGTACCTCTGAGCTGATCAAACAAATCCTCGACTCTAGGCAAGGGATATTTATTCTTCACCGTGACCTTATTAATTTGCCTATAGTCGATGCACATCCTCAAAGTGCCATCCTTCTTCTTAACAAACAACACTGGAGCTCCCATGGAGATATATTGGGTCTAATAAACCCCTTATCCAATAACTCTTATAGCTAAGTCTTGAGTTCCCTCAACTCTATAGGAGCCATCCGATAAGGTGCTTTCGAAATGGGCAAAGTACCCAGCATTATCTCTATGGACAACTCCACTTCTCTCTTGGGAGGCAACCCAAGCAACTCACTTGGAAACACATCACTAAACTCTCTAATAACTGGGATATCCTCAATCTCAACCTGATCATGCTTAAAATCCAACACAACTGCTAAAAATGCCTCACAACCCTTCCTCAGAAATCTCTTAGCTTTTATAGCAGAAATCACATTACTCAAGGAACTCAAGCCCAAACCTTTAACCACAACAGAAGACTGGTCTCTACTACGTAACACAAGCACTTTCCTATGACAATCCACCATAGGCCGATGCTTACTCAACCAATCCATACCCAAAATCAGATTAAACTCTCGAAATGGCAACTCAATCAAATCCGCAGAAAACTCAACACCTTGAACCAAAAAAGGATAATTCCTATACACTCTACTCACATTGACACTATGCCCTAAAGCACTGGTCACACAAACCTCATAATCTAACTGATCAACATCATGCAACTTATCAATTAACTTATCGTGCACAAATATGAGTGTGCGGACCCAGGGTCAATTAGAGCATATAACTCAGTGTCAAAGAGTAGGAACTTACTAGCAATCACATCCAGGGCATCCTGCTAATCCCAAGCTCTCATAGCATAAGCTCTTGGTGGAACCGTCAAGGGATGATCAACAGACTCCGATGGAGCTCCCACTATAGGCCGACCACCTCAACCTCTACCTCAGCCCCTACAACGACTGGCTTGCGGTGCATTAGATCCAACTCTGCTAGCCTCATGTTTGTCACCAAAAGCCTCACTCAACTTTCAATAGCTAGCCAAATAGTGATCAGTGCTCCCATATCAGAAATAACCACCCGTGAGCCACCTACACTCATCCCGATGGCGCCTATTACAGTGAGAACACTCAGGCAATGCATCAGTCCTATTACCTGAACCACCTCTGCCCGCACTAGAACCCATGGCAGAACCTTGCCTCCTACCTCTCGAAGCAGGAGCTGATGATGATCCTCCATGAGGGGGATTCCTCCACTGAGCTTTCTCTCTTAAGACAGATTTAGATCTCTCAGCCTGCACTGCTGCTTGCCCTATCTGATAGTACCCAATACCCGGAGTACTCATTAAAGAAATAATCATAGCCCGCAATGACTCATTCAAACCAGCCTCAAAATGCCTACATATAAACTCCTCTGTCAGAACACCTTCTGGAGCATACTTAGAAACACGGTTGAACTCCTTCTCAAACTTCGAAATAGTCATATCCCTCTGCTTCAAACTCAAGAATTGTGCCCACTTAGCATCCTTATACTCCCTAGTTACATACTAGTAGATTCTTGCTTAAAAAACTCCCAAGTGACCGGGTCAGGCAACTGGGGATGCCTACGGACTAACTTCCATCAATCGTAGGCGGATCCCTGAATCAAAGCCACCTCACATTCCACTTGCCTATCCAGAGGGCACCGAATCTCATCCAGAATACGCTCCACTTTATCCACGCACTTCTTAGCATACTCTGACTCATCCAAACTGGTCCCATAAAAGTCCTCTGCACTAGCTTTCCTTATGCCCTCTGAAGGGGCTCTCGAAGCTGTCACTGTCTCTAAGACACGAGCCATATCCTGAGAAATCTTAAACATCGCCTCAAAGGGCATGGCTGCAGCCTCAGGCTGAACCCTAGGTGTTTGAGCCAAAACAGACACTGAAGGATCTACTGCTTGAGAATTCACATTCTCAGCAGACCCCTCAAGAGACCCTTGCACCGAATCAGAATCCATCTAAAACAAACACAAAGACAACCGCATCAGCCAACACAGTCCTAGACATATATCTATGCACAACAACAACCAGAAAATGCCTAAACTGGTGCTCTGATACCAAAAACTGTAACACCCCCTTCCCATACGTAGGAGAACCCGTATAAGCATGGGTGTCACCAAGCAAAGCGGTACAATAATATTCATACACATAATAACAACATACATATAAACAGCAGAAACTAAAACTTTAAACCAAATTGATCATATAATCATAGATAGAATAATAATAATATTCATTACAACTATTCCAATAACCAAAATAATTACATCTTTCAAAGTTACGGAAGCTGAACAGAATACTAAATACAATGAGAGTTCACTAGTATAAAAATAATCATAATACGAAAAGAAGCTAAGTCCTAGCATCAATCCCACTATGTTGGCTTGACTGGCGGCAACTCTCCCAAAAGCTATACATCTTCCGCACCTGCACGGATGAAACACCCGTGCTAAGCGATAACGCTTAGTGGAGAAACAAATAACAATTGTATGGATGGCCATTCACAATGATCGTCAAGGCAAATCACATACATATAGGCATATGCTGATAATCATAAGGCATAATCATAATCGAATCACATTTCTAAACATTCAAAATGTCATAATCACATTTATATACTAATTGATTCATATACTCATAAATAGAGTCATTCAGATTCACATACTTGTGATCATAATCATTTGGATTCACATTCTCATAAGTATAACAGAACAAATCACAACACAATAACACCTGCTGACTCACAGTAGTGGATAATGAGTAAACGCATGGCGGTACCTTACGGGTACGAATCGAAAAGCAACATCACATTTTTCTCATTTCAAAACATTTTACGGAGGGGATCTTAAACAAGACCCAAACACATTGAGCTTTGCGAGGAACCAAACAGGGACCTGATCAGGGTCCAAAATAGAACTGAGGGCTACAGCTACTTAACTCTATTAGGCATGCCTAACTATCCACTTAATTGACTCTAGCAGGTCATCCATAATCCATCATATCACATTCATATAATTCATAATATTATCCACGCAGAATACATCCAATTATATTCATATACTTCATAAATAGTCCAAGTATAAACCTAAAGGCGTCACAAGTTCAGAAATCAAACATCAGAATCACAAAAGAAAACTCAATTTGGAAGCTAGGGCTGTCGCGCTCTCGCAGAGATAGAAGCACATCTCACTATCGTGCTAGCGACGGTCAGCGGCCAACAAAGGCTATCGCGGTTGCGCGCAGGCGCATGCTTGAGACAGGGGATTGCCCAAACCGCTCGCGCTTGCGACAAGCATCGTGCTCGCGATAGAGAGCTCTCGCTGCGGCCGCTCGCAGTCCAAATCCATTCGATAGTGCGTAAGGGCTGGATTCACCGAGCTCTATCACGACCTCACGACAGAATCATGATTTCTTGTCCTTACGTGAAAATATGCAGAATTTCACACTTCTAAAACACCCAAAACCTCCAATCTCAAACACAAATCCAACCCAAATATCATCTTACCTCAAACCAACCTTCCCATCATCAAATATAACATAAAACACAACTTTTACAACAATTAACACAAACAAAATCATAAATTAACATAATCAAACTCCTCAAGAACAACAAACCCAGAAATTTCCGCAAAGTTCATCAAACTTAGAAATTTTCCCAATAGTTCATCATTCATGCATTATAACTTAAATCAAACCAAAACCTATAACATTTACACTAACATGCATCTCATCAAACTTCAAATTTCCAGAAATAGCATTCAACACACCAAATCACAAAAATGCATAAACTCCAAATAAATTCCCAAACCTGAAATTACTATGCTCCTAATGGCAAGCTCCGTTCCCACTCACCTTCTCTTTCCCCTTGGAATCTCAAGTAGGCGCTTATAAACCCGAAAAACCCAAGAACCAAACAACACACAAAAATCTAAGTTAAGAACACATGCAATCAAATCAAAAGACAGGATGAAGAAGAAGAAGAAGAAACCCACTGACAACTTACCAATCAAAGCTTAGGGAATGATCAATTTCCACCACAAAACACTTGGATCCAAGCTTAGGGTACAATAGAAGAGGAAAAGAGGAAGAAGAGGTAAAGAGAAGGAAGAAAACGGGGAAGAGGCAGTAAATGGCTGTCCCATTTTCTCTCTCCTCTATTTATACCAACTCCCTAAAGCCCTGGCCACATGTCACCCTAGGATTGGTGGATCTTGATCACTCACACCCTACACTTTGCAAGACACCACACATAAGGCTAACCCTTACTAATGCACACTCTACTCCCTTATGAGCATGCACACACTACGAAAACCCATAAACACACATCCTAGTATCAAACATGCACCCACACTCTATAAAAGCCCACAAAACATACATTTTGCCCAAAATACCCTTAAAATATACCAAAACACTAACACACGCACACATACACATGGCAATCATGGCTCAAACTACTAGTGGTAAATCGGGTTGTGACAGCTGGACAATACTCAAAACTCAAGTCAAAACACTATCATAGCAATAAGCACTTACTCAAGGCATATCAGAATCGAGAATCAAAATACTGTCATATCATAATTATATACACAATTTTAGAACAATAATATTAACAAGATATGAGCAAAAACATATGCCATGCACTAGGGAGAACCCATGTAAAGTGAGAAATGAAAATCATTTTCAAAAAATAGGGCAGGCAGAGAGGAGTCTCTGTCGTGATAGCAACATGGGGTCGCGCTCGCGACAGAAGCCAGAATTGCGCCATAAGAGGCTGTGCATGACTCGTGCTCACCAAAAACATGCTGAGTCGTGCTGGCCTTTATGACTCAGAGCAGAGCAATCCCCCACTTCACGACTCGTGTAAGGCATCCCAGAGATGCTGAGAAAATCTAGCTCTATCGCGATCACGACGAATGTCGCACTCACAACAGGATCGCATTTTCCAGATCTCCGAAAATCTACCGAAAAGTTATAGCTTCCAAAATCAATTCAAAACCACTCAATCATGCAATAATGCTTACATCATCACTCAAATGCATTCCAAACATGATTATGATCATATAAATACAATTTGCACAATAATCATACTCTAGCACTTCATACCATTTCATTCTCATCCTAAACTAACCCATGCATATACACATATAACATGCTCAAGATCATCAAGATCAAAACCTACACTAACTCATGCCATTTCACTTCAAACCTAACATGCAAACCATCACAAAACTAACATGTAAGGCCATCAAACCCACTCTAATTAACACATGCAATAACACATACCAATCTCTCAAAATCTAGAATTACCAACACAAGACACACACACCATCCTAAATGAGAATAGGGTAAAATAACTCCCAAACTAAACACAACTGTAGACACCGGGTCCCGAGTAGCCTTGATCAGGATTACCTGATGATGAAATTTAGCTACGCCGGCTTATAGGCGAAAAGATTGAAGATCGAAAGTGATTTTCCTTGTCTTTTTGATGAGTAAAATGTGTATTTTAAAAATATTTTTAAAATATTTTTAAAATTATTTTGGAGAAGAAAAAGCGTGTTTTAGGTTGAGGGTTTTTATAAAAAAAAAAAAAGAAGTATTTTTCGCGAAGGTCGGGGCGCGGCAGCTTGCTGGGCGGCTCGCAAGCGAGCGCTCGCTTGCGCGAGCAACGCCTAGGGCGTCGCTTGCTACGTGCGCGCACAGTCGCCCACTCTTGCCCCATTTTGCCGTGTTTTTGCCCCCACTCGATTTTTAACGGTTTTTGGGTGGTTTTTGAGTGTTAAAAGTGTGAAAAGAATTCAGAAAAGGGGGAGGACGAATTAGAGAGATTTTAGAGAGAAAAAACTGAATTTTTGAGCTTTTTAGTTGAGGAAAAAAATCCATCTTACACACTTGCTTCCAAGGGTGATTTTTCAAGTTTCTAAGTTATTTTTCAAGCATTTTTCACAAGAAAAAGACAAGGAATTCAACACTCCTACCTTCAATTCTTCAAGATTAAATTTGAGGGTAATTATCCATGGCTTAACTCCTTAATTCTCTTGTTGACTTTAATTTCTTTTGTTTCCAATTAACTTTTAAACATGTAAATTCTCTTAGTCCCCATATTCTTCTTATTATTTTATCTTCAATTGTTCATATAACAAGTAAACTCTTTTAAATCCCATTATATTATTTTCATGTCAAATTGTTTTTTGTACATATCAATATTATTATAATTATTTATTTGATATGTTGAGCATGGTTAATATTTTTCTTATATTCTTGTGCATGTTAAATTGCATCATAATTATTCTTATGCATGTTATATTTTCCTTATACATATTTTCTTTTATGTCATATTATTTCTTTGGGTTAATTTCTAACATGAGTTTCATTTTTATTTGTGGTTGCAAATTATTATTTTATTCTCATTTGAGCATCCATGCACGCGAAGGAGGAGATGTGGGGTTTGGTATTTTCATTGCACATTTTAATTCTCATTTTGTTTATATTTTTTAATTTCCTTGTACATATTCAATAAATAAAGTGTTTTTTATGCACGCCTAAATAAAAATCACAAAAATATTTCTACTAAATTAACTTGGATTTTTTCATAATAAATGGGACCAATGTCCTAGTTTTCATCCCAAGTAAAATCACCACGTTCAAAATGTTTTCTTTAAATACACATGCAGGGACCAATGTCCTCATAATTAATAAATTCTCCGGTTTTATGTATGTTTGCACTTTTTTAAAATGTGAGTTGTATTCCGCTCCTAGTATTATTGTAATTTACTTTTCATATTTTACTGCTTTCAATGTGAATATTTATGCCTTTTAATTAAAATTGCGTCGTGTGGAGAGAGAGCGAACTAATAAACTCAAAACAAAATTGTAAAATTAATCAAGGTAGAAATAGATGAGAAGTTCCGAACCCATCTCTAGTCTTTGGGCTCAAAGAGGCTAGAGGTTTACCCTCCAAGACACCTCTTGTGTCACGAGACTTAGACATTAATCCTAGGCTCCTTTGGGAGAGAGGTTTACCCTCCAAGACCCCTTTGGTTGGCCTAAAATTGATAATAAGCGCAGTCTTAGGCTCTCCGAGGCGATAGAAACTTTTCTAATGTTTTATTGGGTGGTGACTCCATGAAACCTCCTTGTTGCCCAAAATAGATGCATTTGTAATTCGTTGCAAGTTGTCAACGGACCTCAAATGCCCGATCGCCCTCGAGCGGGCTGTCAAAGGGGCGGCCGCGGGTCCGACGCACGTCACAGTGGCGACTCCACTGGGGACAAATGGTTCGAGACTTCAACTTGAAAATACCTTGATTATCCTTTACAATTAAGTTTGAGTTTATGAATTTCGCTTTATCTAAAAATTGCATATTATCTCATTAGAGCCTTAGCTTAAGTTAGTTTGGTCCCTTCTCAACCCCGGTGCATTCCGGAAGCACGACCCTATTTTCACTCAATATAGTGAAGTGTTAAGGATAATCACCAGCCCAAGCCTCATACTATCAAGGTATATTAAATGGTGACCCGATCGGTCGTTATGCTCGTGATGAGCTAGACCCGTCGGCAGGGATCATGCTTGGGTAACCAAAAAATATCATCACCCTTTGACTAAAGCTCATGTAATGGCAATAGATACTTCCACTAGGTGAAATGTACCATAATACTATGCTTACTATATGGGCTATCATATATTAGACGAAGTCAATTTAATTAAATTGTCTTCATCAAAGGCTTTCATGCCCCGGTGGGCCCATCTTAGTTAAGCTGAATTGTTTAAATACATAATGGCCAAACACCTATACATATGTACTTTAGATGAGAGCTGTTATGCTGTCGATTTTCCACCGTGCACCATACGTGTCCATGGGGTTCCCCGTTAACCCATGGATCAAGCCCACCTAGGAAAGAGACTACACTATCATGTGTGTGGGAGATATAAGGTTGGAAGGATCTATCTGCTTGCATGTGTTTGTCTATGTTGCATTAGCACGAGCATGCATTGCATTTCAATCATGCATCAGCTTAACAATTTTTGCATTTCAGCCATCATAGATTCTCCTGGGTGGTCTAGAGGTCCCGACGGACGGTTAAGAAGGACTCCACTTTTGGGATTAACAGAGTTAGTGTCGGATCAGAGTTCAGATTCAATCTTAGAAGACAGTGTGGGGTTTTCTTCCGAATCATCAATAGAAGTAAGCATGGCTAATCCGTCAAATGAGTCTGATGCAACCCGGGCAATAATTGTTGAAGAGGTAGGAAAGAGAATGGAGGAGTTTGAAGCCCGAATGATTACAATGATGGGCAATCTTGCCACCACCATAGTTGGGCAACAAGCTGCTGCTGCCCCTATCCGGATGCGAGCTGAACAAGAGGCTGTTAGAGAAGAGCTCCCTGCTGCAGTTAACCAACCAGTGGTCGATCCACCTACTGTTGAACAAAGAGTACCTGCACCTACTGAGCGCAGAGAGGGCCCCAGGTTTGAAGCTGAGTTTGGGGGAGATGAGCAAGAGGAGCATACAGTAATTAAAGAAAAGTCACCGAAATTGGAGGAGGCAATGTGGAGGAAAATGGAAGAGAGGTTTGAGGCCATGGCAAGAATGATGACAGTAGGGAAAGGAATGAACCCAAAAGACCGAGAGCTGGATGGGGATGACCTGATTTCTCAGAACATTAAGATGCCGGACATTCCTAAATTTGATAGCACATCTGACCCTGCCGCACACATCAAGCAATACTCGCTAGTCATGAAGGGCACGACCTTAACAAAAAAGCAGAAAATAGAGTATTTTTGCTTGAGTCTCACAGGAGCTGCTATTGATTGGTATCATGGGCTTGATAGGAGGTCCAAGGAGGATTGGGACTTGCTGACCGAAGAGTTTCTTAAGCAGTACGATTGCAGTACCCGGATGGAGGTCACTTTGAAAGATCTCGAGTTGCTACAACAGAAGGCTTGAGAGTCCTTCCACGAGTACCTTACTCGATGGAGGAACCGAGTTATGGAGATGAAACGTAAACCGAACACTTCTGATCAGATCCGATTATTCATTCGAAATGCCAGCCCGTACTTGAGAGATGGATTGAAAATGAAGGGATTGAAAGACTGGGAATCCCTGAAGGATATTGCCATAGAAGGTGAATATTTAGCCAAGAGGGCAAACAATGAGTCCTATACCAAGAAGGGATACAGCAATCAAGGGACAGCCAAGTCAGCAAGTTAAAGCAGTAATAATAGAGGTGGGAAGATAGCCGAGGTGTCTGCAACAGGTGTGAATCAGAGGTATTTCTCCAACTTGGGTAGTCCTTTATCATGGGTGCTGAAGAGGCTAGTAAAAGAAGGAAAACTGCGACCCCTATCACCTAGGCCGGCCAAGACCCAGGGACAGCCAGGGCATGAGGAAAATGAATATTGTGCATTTCACCAACATACCGGGCATTTAACAGATGATTGTATAACGCTAAGACATCGGGTCCAAGATCTAATTGACAACAAGTAGATAACCGATCATGAGAAGAGAGAAGGCAAGAAGAAGTCCAGCTATAATGCAGTGCCACCTCCAGTCTTTATGATTGGATCAAGCCTACCAGAATGGTATGTGATGCAAGATTTATATGGAAATGAGTACGTCGCTATCACTCGCCCTGAGGCAAATGAAGAAGGCATTCCCGTGGCGGCGATAGACTGTTGGTCCACAAGTGAGAGTGGAGAAGATGAAGGTGAAGAGAAAGATGGATAGTTCATGGATCCATGGGATTCAGAAGAAGAGGAGAGCATTGAGGCAGTAACAAGAAGTGGGAGAGTAGTTCCCGAAGTTGAGAAGCAACAGGACCTAGTGTAAACACCCACAGAGAAGGAGCCGGAAGAAAATTCAATAGTGAAGCAACTGAAAAAGACCACGGCTCAGATATCTATTTGGGACCTCTTAAGATAGTCCCCCTCTCACAAACATAAGTTAGTTGAGGCATTGAGTGTATCCACCGTAGCAACTACAATCTCTCCATCTGAGCTGTTAGACCTTGTTAAGGGGGGATCTAGGGAGAAGCTGGTATTTTTTGATGCATATTTACCGACAGAGGGTCGCAACCACAACCGACCTTTGTACATCAAGGCACAGATTAATGGCAAGCACACCGCTTGTGTCATGGTTGATGACGGGTCATCAATAAATGTCTGCCCTTTAGTAGCGCTTCAGGCTTTTGGGCTAGATGGAAGTATGCTAAGCAGGTCCGATTTGACCATCACAGCCTATGACAACTCCAGGAGGGAAGCATCGGGAATTTTCAAAGCTGTAGTAAAGACGGGGCCCATTGAGATAGAAACGGATTTTGTGGTTTTGCCGATCCCAGCAAACTTTTCAGCTCTACTTGGTAGACCATGGTTCCACAGGTTAGGGGGAGTACCATCCACCTTACACCAGATAATTAAGATACACCATCAAGGAGAAGTAGTGAACATTAAAGCAGCAAGAGAGAACCAAGTGTCTGCCTTGGAGAACTCTAATCAGCCATTCAGTGGCTTTCATGTATCGATGATCGGAGAAGAGCAAAACTTAGAAGGTAGCCCTCAGGTGGTGAACATGCTAAAGAAGATGCACTTCCTCCCAGGGGCTGGTTTGGGAAAAGAGTCACAAGGGCTGCAGGATGCTATCACTACACGTGGTCAGAAAGATCGAAAGGGATTGGGTTACAAAGGAGAGTATGGTAAGAAGAAAGTGTCAGAGAAGATCCCCCATATTTCGGAGATCTTTGTGCCATCATCATTGGTTTGTGCTTACATCAGAGAAGAAGAGCCGCAGTGTATAGATGGGAAGATCACTCCGGGTTTTGAAATTTTCAATGATGTCTTTGATTGGGAGATCGGAGTGGCTAAAGCTGTAGAGAACTTTAGGGATGAGGAGATTATGACCCAATGCAGCGTTTGGGACAGGATGAGCCCGAAGAGATTGTAACTGATAAGCTATTAGCCACCAGACTCAAAGGGAAGGAGAAGATGGTAGAACCAGAGCTGAAGATTGAAGATCTTAAGATTTCACCAAGTCAAGAAGCCAAAGCACAGTCGGCTACAGCATTGGTATCGACTGAAGTTGATAGTCATTTAGATTCTCTTTTTATGCCAGAACTCTTTGAGAACAATGTTAATGTTTCTGATTATGTTAATGAGATGAACAACTTTGCTTACTTGTGTGATGTTTCTGATTATTTCATTTACCATGATCATAAGCATGATGCATTCATTTTTTATATTAATTCAACTAGCACAACCGCATTTAATCTCGGAACTTTGGAAAATCCAAAGGAAATTTTGATAGCATCAGACATAACTCCTGAAGAGAGAATAAAATTTGAGAGAATATTAAAAAAATATGAAAAAGTCTTTGCCTGGACCTATGAGGATATGCCGGGAATAGATCGAGATGTTGCCGAACATGACATCCCAACTTACCCAGAGTTTAAACCAGTCAAGCAAAAGCTTCGGAGACTTGGCCAGAATGGGCGCTGAAAGTAAAGGAGGAGATCCATAAGCAGATTGAGGCCAAATTCTTAATAGAGGTTCAATACCCGACCTGGCTCGCTAACGTGGTTCCTGTAGCAAAGAAAGATGGTAATGTTCGAGTATGCGTTGACTTTCGAGACCTAAACAAAGCTTGCCCTAAGGATGATTTCCCGCTACCCCATATTGATGTGCTAGTGGATAGTGCTGCTACTTGTATGATGTAGAGCTTTGTGGATGGATACGCAGGTACAATCAAATCCTTAACAAGATAGTGGATCGGATCAAGACAGCTTTCATCACCGAGTGGGGGACATACGCCTATCGGGTTATGCCTTTTGGGTTGAAAAATGCAGGAGCAATTTATCAGAGGATGGCCACCAAAGTTCTCAATGACCTAATTCACAAAGAAGTGGAAGTATATGTCGATGACATGATGATTAAGTTGGCTACTAGAGAAGGTCACTCTGAGGCTTTAGAAAAGTTCTTTCAAAGGATTAGTAAGTATAATTTGCGCCTCAATCCTAAGAAATGCATCTTTGGGGTTACCTCGGGTAAGCTATTAGGCCATATGGTAAGCCAACGAGGAATTGAAGTAGATCCTGATAAAGTCAAAGCCATAAGAGAGATGCCGGTGCCCCAGAAGGAGAAGGACGTCAGAAGTTTCCTAGGAAAGCTTCAGTACATCAACCGGTTTATTGCCAAGCTAGCTTCAGTGTGTGAGCCTATTTTCAAGCTTCTTAGGAAAAATCAGCCGGTGATATGGAATGATGACTGCCAACTGGCATTTGACACCATTAAGGAGTATCTGTTAAATCCTCCAGTATTAAGACCACCACGCCGTGCCAAGCCACTAATCCTGTACCTAGCAGTGGAAGATAATTCAGTAGGTGCTATGATGTCACAAGAAGACGATTTTGGTGTGCAGTTTGCGGTTTACTATCTTAGCAAAAAGTTCCTACCATACGAAGCCAGATATGTAGAGGTGGAGAAGATTTGCTTGGCAGTTATCTGGGCTTCTAAGAATTTGCGACACTACTTTCATTCATTCAGTGTAGAAGCGGTTGCCAAACATAATCCTCTTAGATACCTCCAAGAAGCACCCTCTCTACTAGGGAAGATGGTTACTGCTATTGCAGGAGTTCGACATTGAATACATAACCAAGAAAACCATTAAAGGAAGAGCTGTAGCAGAATTCTTAGCCGAGCATCCTATTGAGGTAGACCAGTTTGAGTATAATTTCCCGGATGAAGATGTCATGGCCAAAGCAGTGCAAGGGTGGCAGCTATTCTTTGATGGGGCAGTAAACAGTAAAGGGGCAGGAGCAGGAATTATTCTTACGACCCCGGATGGTGAAAAGCTACCATTGGCTAAGAAGCTGAGGTATAAGGCTACCAATAATGAAGCAGAATATAAAGCTTGCATCTTTGGATTGGAAGCATTACTCGCTCTGGGGGCAAAGACCGCAGAAGTATTCGGAGATTCTTCCTTGGTAATTCATCAGATCAGAAGGGAGTGGTCAGTCAAGGAAGAAAGGCTGTTGCCTTATGTGAAGCACTTGAGAATGTTGAGCAGCCAGTTTGAGACTTGCACTTTTCACTTCATCCCCAGAGACGAAAATCAGTTAGCTGATGCTCTAGCAACTTTAGTGTCTATGTGGGATAATCCAACAGGAGTTGCGATGAAACTTATGCTGATTTATAGTTCGGAAAGACCTTGCTTTGAAACAGAATAGGTGATGGACATTGAGGCAGCCGATGGAAATCCATGGTATTATAACATTCAGAATTATTTAGAAAGGTCAACTTTTCCAGAGGAAGCCACGGAGAAGGATCAAAGGATGATCAGGAAGCTGTCCACTCAATTCATCAGTGTTAATGGCACTTTGTACAAAAGGCAAGCTGATGGTATCCAGTTAAGATGTCTCGCGGAGAAAGAAGCTAAAAGAGTTATGGAAGAGGTTCATGCCGGGGTCTGTGGAGCTCACATGAATGGCTTAGCCTTAGCAACGAAGATCATGCGCCAAGGGTTTTATTGGCTCATAATGGATACAGATTGTTCAAAATTTGTGAAGCAATGTCAGTTATGCCAACAGTATGCGAACTTAAGGCATGTGCCAGTTTCAGAGTTACATAATTTGACATCTCCATGGCCATTTGCAACTTGGGGAATAGACATTATAGGCGAAATCCGTCCTACAGCTTCTAATGGGCACAGATTCATTATAGTTGCCATTGACTACTTCACTAAGTGGGTTGAAGCTGAATCTTTCAAGAAGGTTGATGCAAGGGACATGGCTAAATTCATCGAGCGGAATCTGATATGCAGATATGGTCTCCCACATCACATTGTGTCTGATAATGGGGTGCAGTTTCTGGCAGAAACTAAACAAATGCTCCAGAAATACGGGATCCAACATCACAACTCTTCTCCTTACCGTCCACAGGCAAACGGTGCAGTTGAAACAGCGAACAAGAATGTGAAGCGGATATTGGCCAAGATGGTTCAGAGCTATAAAGACTGGGCTGAAAAGGTACCCTTCGCACTTTGGGGATATAGAACCACAATCAGAACCTCTACGGGGGCAACACCATTCTCTCTGGTATATGGAACTGAAGCAGTCCTGCCAGTTGAAATTGAGTTGAAGTCTTTGAGGGTAGTCATGGAAGCCGAGATTCCAGAGACAGAATGGGTGCAACAGCGTTTGTCATAGCTAAATTTGCTAGATGAAGATAGGTTGCAGGCCTATTACCACAATCAAGTTTATCAGATAAGGTTGGCTCGGTCATTTGGCAAGAAAGTATGAAGGCACCCGTTGAAGGAGGGGGATTTGGTCTTTAAGATGATGAGGCCGGCAGTGCCAGACATACGCGGAAAATTCAGGCCCACCTGGGAAGGTCCATTCGTTTTGAAGAAGCTGCTAACAAAAGGAGCAGCAATTTTGGCAGACAGAGATGGGAATGAGTTCAAGGACCCGGTCAATGTCGATAGACTTAAAAGGTTCCATGGCTAAAGACAAAAAATAAAAAGAAGAGAATAAATGCCTCGCGGGTCGAAAACCTAAAAAAGGCGGCCTTGCTAAAATTGGGCGCCCTGAAAAAAAAAATAATAATAATAAAAAAAAGGGAAAAAGCCGTTAGAGATGAAAACTGTAACTGGCTCTCTAAGCAAAAGTTAGGCCAAAGGGCAGGGTGAAAATCTGGAAACAGGCAGTCTGCCCTACAAAAAAAATAAAAAGTAAAATGAACAAAAGCCGCTGGATTGGGTTGGGTCCATTCCAGGCAAAAATTAGGCAAAGGGTTATGTGAAAATCCCTTAAAGGACGCATTTCCTGTAAAGAAAAGCTAGTGTGAAAATCCACAAGGGACGCACTACCTTTAAAATAATGCCTGAAGCGATAAGGTGGCATTATTTCAGATGATTCTCTTTCAACCAGATAACACACAGCACAGAACATGAATCAGAATCCCGAGTAAGGCATCATTGACCAGGGGGGCAAAGGATGTACACCGGAGGTCTCTTTCAGAAAACTTGTCGACGATCCTCGGGATTCCGGGGGCATGGTAGAGCAGGCAAGCTATAGCCTCAGTAAACCTTGGACCACCTAGGGCATGGTCTATATGTTTTTGCAAGCATTTGCATTCCATATCATACACACATGATTTCTTGTATATTTCTACGCATACAATCCAGCGGGAGAAATCGGCGGGGAACACCAACAAGAGCCGAGTGATGACACCAGTATAAACGTCCAAAGGGGCACCACTACAAATTCACAGCAGTTAGCACGATGGCGGCACTACCCACAAGAGGTTAGCACGACCACGGCACTATAAATTCATTGAGGTTAGCACGATGGCGGCACTACCCACAAGAGGTTAGCATGACCACGGCACTACCAATTCACAGCAGTTAGCACGACCATGACACTACAAATTCACAGAGGTTAGCACGATGGCGGCACTACCCACAAGAGGTTAGCACGACCACGGCACTGCCAATTCAAAGCAGTTAGCACGATGGCGGCACTACCCACAAGAGGTTAGCACGACCACGGCACTACCAATTCACAGCAGTTAGCACGATGGCGGCACAACCCACAAGAGGTTAGCACGACCACGGCATTACCAACTCATAATGGTTAGCACGATATCGACGCCACCCATAAGAGGTTAGCGCGCCCACGGCACCACCAGTTACAACCAAAAGACAACCTGCCTATAACACGGCAATAGCTATCATCATAACTCCATCCAGCAGGAAGGTCGCCACTTCAGGTATGCGCTTCTTTCCTTTTCCTGAATTTTGTCTCACCTAGGCACCCATGCACTAGCCTCCCCAAAATTGGGGGCAACTGTAGACACCGGGTCCCGAGTAGCCTTGATCAGGATTACCCGATGATGAAATTTAGCTACACCGGCTTATAGGCGAAAAGATTGAAGCTCGGAAGTGATTTTCCTTGTCTTTTTTATGAGTAAAAAGTGTATTTTAAAAATATTTTTAAAATTATTTTGGAGAAGAAAAAGCGTGTTTTAGGTTGAGGGTTTTTATAAAAAAAAAAAAAAGAAGTATTTTTCACGAAGGTCGGGGCGCGGCAGTGCACACGGAGCTCTTGCCCGGCCGCTGGACGGCGCGTAGCGCCCAGCGCGCTCGCCTGCGCGAGCGACGCCCTGGGCGTTTTTGGGTTGTTTTTGAGTGTTAAAAGTGTGGAAAAAATTCAGAAAAGGGGGAGGACAAATTAGAGAGATTTTAGAGAGAAAAAACTGAATTTTTGAGCTTTTTAGTTGAGGAAAAAAATCCATCTTACACACTTGCTTCCAATGGTGATTTTTCAAGTTTCCAAGTTAGTTTTCAAGCATTTTTCACAAGGAAAAGACAAGGAATTCAACACTCCTACCTTCAATTCTTCAAGATTAAATTTGAGGGTAATTATTCATGGCTTAACTCCTTAATTCTCTTATTGATTTTAATTTCTTTTGTTTCCAATTAACTTTTAAACATGTAAATTCTCTTAGTCCCCATATTCTTCTTATTATTTTATCTGCAATTGTTCATATAACAAGTAAACTCTTTTAAATCCCCTTATATTATTTTCATGTCAAATTGTTTTTTGTACAAATCAATATTATTATAATTATTTATTTGATATGTTGAGCATGGTTAATATTTTTCTTATTATTCTTGTGCATGTTAAATTGCATCATAATTATTCTTATGCATGTTATAATATTTTATGCATGTCATATTTTCCTTATACATATTATCTTTTATGTCATATTATTTCTTTGGGTTAATTTCTAACATGAGTTTCATTTTTATTTGTGGTTGTAAATCATTATTTTATTCTCATTTGAGCATCCATGCACGCGAAGGAGGAGATGCGGGGTTTAGTATTTTCATTGCACATTTTAATTCCCATTTTGTTTATATTTTTTAATTTCCTTGTACATATTCAATAAATAAAGTGTTTTTTATGCACGCCTAAATAAAAATCACAAAAATATTTCTACTAAATTAACTTGGATATTTTCATAATAAATGGGACCAATGTCCTAGTTTTCATCCCAAGTAAAATCACCACTTTCAAAATGTTTTCTTTAAATACACACGTGGGGACCAAAGTCCTCATAATTAATAAATTCCCCGATTTTATGTATGTTTGCACTTTTTTAAATGGGAGTTGTATTCCGCTTCTAGTATTATTGTAATTTACTTTTAATATTTTACTACTTTTAATGTGAATATTTGTGCCTTTTAATTAAAATTGCATCGTGTGGAGAGAGAGCGAACTAATAAACTCAAAACAAAATTGTAAAATTAATCAAGGTAGAAATAGATGAGAAGTTCCGAACCCATCTCTGGTCTTTGGGCTCAAAGAGGCTAGAGGTTTACCCTCCAAGACACCTCTTGTGTCACAAGACTTAGACATTAATCCTAGGCTCCTTTGGGAGAGAGGTTTACCCTCCAAGACCCCTTTGGTTGGCCCAAAATGGATAATAAGCGCAGTCTTAGGCTCTCCGAAGTGAGAGAAACTTTCCCAATGTTTTATTGGGTGGCGACTCCATGAAACCTCCTTGTTGCCCAAAATAGATGCACTTGTAATTCGTTGCAAGTTATCAACGGACCTCAAATGCCTGATCTCCCTCGAGCGGGCGGTCAAAGAGGCAGTCGCGGGTCCGGCGCACGTCACAACAACCAAAAGCAAACTACCAAACCTCTTAAAGCTCAAAACACAGCTCTTCTTCAAGCTTGAACCTTTTCCTTGTCCTTACTCTTCTTCTTGCCACCAGATTATATCATAAATAACCCAAAAATTCTCTTAACCAAAACCTCAAGCAAATCAAAGAGGAGAAAAAGACTAGAATACAGGCAACAAAAACCAAACACTTACCTCTTCAATCCAGCTCCCAAACTCTACTAAAGACACCCACAATCTTATAAAAACTCTAGCCAAGAAGAACAAGGAGGCAAGGCAAAAAATTAAGAAGTAAAGAGGAAGAGAAGCCAAGAGAGAGAATGAGGAGAACGGGAAAGCAGAATTTTCTCCTTTCTCTCTCTTTCTTTTCCCTTTTTCTTTATTTCCCATTTAATGCCCACACCAACTCTTGCTAGGTGTCAACTTCCTACTGGTTCAAAATAAAAATCTTTGCATTTTTATCCCTTTTGTCCTTGATAAATCTCACTTGGATCCTTGATAAATACCTAATGCTCACTAAACAAAATATTTATTTTTCCAACTTTAAATTGCCTTTCAATTTGGTCCTCAACAATAACTTCAAATTCCACTTGCACAATTATAAAAATGCCCTTAATTTTCCAATTACACAAGCAAATTCCAACTAGGCCTTTTTTGGGATATTACAGAACCAGTCTATAATGTGCTAGAATTAGCCATTCTGAATTGGGGGATCTATGGTCTTCAATATTTATGCCTAAGTTGGTTTAAGCTTATAAGAGGGCTTTTGGAGGATGTATTGTTTCCTTGGCTACAACTCCTTAAATTTATGATCAAAGATAACAAGAATTGTGTCAATGTGCTCTTAACATGTAAATAATTTAGTGTTTAGAAAGCCATGAAGTGAAATAACTATGTTAGATGGGCTTTTGAGGTCACAAGTCTGTTTGGGATAGAATGCATGATCACAAGAGTGTGATGCATGGAGCTTTGAACAGGAAATTCAGTTATGTCGCGAGCATGATAGAATGCTCTATTGAACAAAATTTGTTAGTTTGGTTTGTAACATCCCAAATTAGGGCCTAGAAGGAATTTGCTTGATAATTGGATAATTAAGGGTATTTCGGTAATTGTGCAAGTGGAATTTGAATTTATTTGAGGACTTAATTGAAGTGAATTAAAGTTGAGTAAAGGAAAGAATTTATTTTAGTGAGTCATGTGTAATTAGCCAAGGACTAAAGTGTAAAGTCAAGACATTTGATTTAAGGGACCAATTAGAGATTGACACTTGGCTTGGTGGGTGCGAGCAATTAATGTGAAGTGGGATGAGAGAGGTAAAAAAGGCAAAATTTTCTTGCTTCCCGTGGAAGTTACTTCCTCCTCCTCTTCCTTACTCTTTCCCATTCTCTCACTCTCTCTTTCTTCATTTTTCTGCTCTCTACCTCCTCTCTTGTGTTTATCCTTCAAAGTGTGAGCTGGGTACCTTGAGTTTTAAGCTGGATTTTGGAAGGTAAGTGCTTGGGTTTTGATTTAGGTATTACTTCTTTCTTCTTCTGTATCTGTTTTCGGGTTATGGAGTTTTGGTTGCATGGATTGATTTAGTGTTTCTTATGGTTGGATTGTGTAAAAATATGAAGAGAGAAGGAAGAGCAAAGGCAAAGAGAAGGTTAGGGTTTGATCAAGAGTTGTTAAAGCTTCTTTTTGAAGGTTTGGGAGTTGTCTTGCCCTTTTCTTGTTTCGGATTATGACTATTTTAGTTTTATTTTTTGGAATTTTTTAGTGGTAATTATGTATCAAGGCATGTGTTTAGTTGTGTAATCGAAATGGGTTGAAATGCTAGTGTGTTGGTGTTCTGCATGTTAAGTTTTGAAGTGTTGAGCATGAACTAGTGTATAATTTATGGTTTATGTTTGATTGTGCTAATCTCAAATTATGTCATGTTCTTGTGTGCTATTAGTATGTTAATTAAGTTTAAATGATCATTAGTTTGTTTTGGAATGCACTTGAGTGATAGTTTAGTATGGCATTGCACGATAGAATGGTTTGATTTGAGTATAGGGCAGAGATTGCAATATGTCAATAGGTTCATTACCAATCTCACTTCAATTTGTGAGCTGATCTTCAAGTTGCTCGAAAAATATTAGCCTGTAGAATGGAATGAAAACTGTCAGAAGGCTTTGGATACCATTAGGGAATACATACTAAATCCCCTAGTTCTGAGACCACCTCAACTGCTCAAGCTGCTAATCCTGTACCTAGAGATAGAAGATAGCTCAGTAGGTGCCATGATGGCTTAAGAGGACGAATTCAGAGTAAAGTTTGCAATCTATTACCTTTATTAGTAGTTCCTTTCTTATGAGGTCAAATATGCTGAAGTAAAAAAGATTTGCCTAGCAGTGATTTGGGCCTCAAAGAACTTGAGACACTACTTCCACTCTTACAAGGTACAAGCAGTCGCAAAATAAAATCCTCTCAAATACCTACATGAAGCTCCATCTTTGTTAGATAAAATGGGAAGATGGCTGCTATTACTACAAGAATTTGATGTCCAGTATGTTACCTGAAAGACCATTAAGGGACATACAGCAGTAGAGTTTTTGGCAGAATACCCCATTGAAGGAGATTTGTTTGAGTTTAACTTCCCGGACGAGAACGTTGCAGCCATCGCAGTAAAAGGCTAGTAGTTACATTTTGACGGAGCGGTTAATAGCAAGGGGGCAAAGTAGAAGTCATTCCATCAACCCCAGACAGTGAAAAACTCCCATTAGCTAAGAAACTGACGTACAAGGCCACTAACAATGAAGCTGAATTTGAAGCTAGCACCTTCGGGTTGGAAGCCTTGATAGCCTTGGGGGCAAAAAGCACAGAAGTCTTTGGAATCTCATCACTAGTAATCAACCAGATCCGGGGCTGAGTGGGCCATAAAAGAAAAGTGTCTGATGGCCTATGTGAAGCACCTAAGGAGTTTAAGTAATCAGTTTGAGGTGTGCAGCTTTCACTTCGTCCCGAGGGATGAGAATTAGTTAGTAGATGCCCTCACGACCTCAGTATCAATATGGGATAACCCAGAACAGGTAGTCATGAAGCCCGTCTTGATCTCTAGTTCAGAAAATCCCAGTTTTGAGTCTAATCCAATCATGGAAGTCGAAGTTATTGATGAGAAGCCATGGTATCACGATATCAAGAACTACTTATAAAAGACAACATTCCTAAAAGAGGCTACTGAAAAGCATCGAAGATTGATTCACAAGCTATCCACTCAGTTTATCTACATAAATGGTGTGCTGTACAAATGACAAGTCGATGGCATTCAGTTGAGATGTTTGGATGAGAAAGAAGCCAAGAAAGTTATGGATGAAACCCATGCTGGAATCTGTGGGCACCACATGAATGGGTTAACACTACCAAAGAAGATCATGACGTAAGGGTTCTACTGCCTTACAATGGATACAGATTGCTCAAAATATGTGAACCAGTGCCAGTTATGCCAGTAGTATGCAGACTTAAGGCATTTCCTAATTTCGAAACTACACAGCTTAACATCACCTTAACCGTTCGCACCTTGTGGAATAGACATTATTGGGGAGATATGCCCTACAGCCTCTAATGGTCACAGATTCATCATAGTCGCTATCGACTATTTCACTAAGTGGGTAGAAGCGAAATCATTCAAGAAGGTTGATGGCAGAGATATGGCCAGGTTCATTAAGAAGAATCTGATATGCAGATTTGGTCTCCCCCATCATGTTGTGTCCGATAATGGAGTGCGATTTATGGTTGAAGCTAAGAAGTTGCTTCAGAAGTATAACATAGAGCATCATAAATCCTCTCCTTATCGCCCACAAGCCAACGGGGTAGTAAAAGCTGCTAACAAGAGTGTTAAGAAGATTTTGGCCAAAATGGTTCAAAATTATAAAGATTGGGCAAAGAAATTGCCATTCGCACTCTAGGGCTATAGAACCACTATCAGAACCTCTACAAGGGTGATGCTATATTCTCTAGTGTATGGGACAGAAGCCGTATTGCCAGTTGAGGTGGAGCTCAAATCTTTAAGGGTGGTTAAGGAAGAAGAAATTTTTGAAACTGATTGGGCCCGACAACGGTTGTTGCAGCTAAAAATGCTGGATGAGAATAGGTTGTGAGCCTATTATCACAATCAGATTTATTAGAAGAGACTTGCTCGGTCATTCGAAAAAAAGGTCAAAAAGCACCCGCTAAAGGATGGAGATTTGGTTTTCAAGCAAATGAGACCAGGTGTGTCGGATATACGGGGTAAGTTCAGATCAATATGGGAAGGCCCATTTGTTCTTAAGAAGTTGTTATATCCAAGGGAGCAACAATTCTAGCAGATAGCGATGTAAATGAATTCAAGGAGCCGGTCAATATCGATAGACTCAAAAGGTTCCATGGCTAAAGACATAAAAATCAAAAGAAAGGAATAGAAGCCCCGTGGGTAAAAAATTGAAAAAAGGCCATTTGCTAAAATTGGGCACCTCCTCAGGGTGAAAACTAGAAAAAGTCACCCTAGGAAAAAATTAGAGACTCGAGAGAAAATATCCAATCAAGAAAACCCGAGATGGCTGATTGGTAATAGGAGTTTGATGCTGTTAAGATCTACCCTGAGAATAGATGTAGTTTTGCATTGTAAATCTATGTTAAATGATGATCATGTATGGTGAAATCATATCGAAATGTACACAATTTTGCAAAAAGGAATAAAATAGAAGGCATTCAACTTTTGTGTTCATTATTTTCCAGTTCTTTTGTAAAAAGAAATACATCATTCATTGTAAAATGCATGTAAATCTAAACTATACTCTGCTACTGCTCTCGCCGGCGAAATGCCTAAGTCGGTGGGTCCTATTGTTGACTACGGGGCTAAGTACCCATCTCTTGTAGGCACTAGTCGAAGTAATGGAGCAATCCCCGACGAAAGATGGTCTTCACCGGCAGCCTTGCCCAGAGACTATGATATCTAGAAGTGAAGGCTGAAGATAAGACGTTGCCCTAACAAGATAAAGGGAGCCTCACAACATCCTTAATCATCCCAAAATGTTGGGTACAACAGACCATAATGTAAAAGGCAGCCTCGCAGAGCCTGCACAACGGAACACACCTCGAAGAGCTATCGATGGTCATGGCAGAAAGAGGGAGCTAGGAGTTGATAAAGCTGATGCCCTTGTCTGCCACCTCACTAAATTTAGCGACACCCTCGTCGGGGGAGACAAAAGAGTACAACCGCTATTGGGGAAGAAAATGCCTCAATGAATACTGGCCAATCATCCTAAGAGTGGGCTTTGATAACAGCCTTACCTTCTCTTGCAGCCATACCTGGAAGACAAGGAAAATAATAATAAAAGAAGAAGAACAAAAATAAAATAATAAAAGAGAAAAAAAAAAGAAAAAAAAGTAGTCGGAATAGGTAGGGTCCACTCTAGGCAAAAAAATAAGGCATAGGGTTATGTGAAAATCTGAAAGGATGCATCTCCCATTAAGAAAAGCTTTAAAAATTCACAAGGGATGCACAACCTTTTAAAATAATGGCGTACCTAGAGTAACAAAGAGCTCCCAGTGAAGGCAACAGAAGGGTTGGCACAGACAGAATCCAAGCCCAGAATCGTCTCAGCTAGAATTAGGGAAAATGGGATCAGCCCACGGTGGATCCCGTCTACTATGCCAAATAGCCTAAAATCACCAGTTAACTCATCAGAAGTCACTATCAGATACCTAGAAAGGCAAAACAGAAGGACAATATTGGCCCAATAAGTCGACATAGTAGAGAAGCCCTCTAGTGCCTTGGTCAAAGGCTCTAGAGAAAAAGTGGTCCCCCGAGGAGCCAATTTAGTGGCAACTGAGGAAGAAATGCCTAGGGCCAATGCAATGTCCCTCACACAGACAAAATCACAGATCGGGATACAGGGCGGTGTGCCAAGTGGAAGCCTCGCTTCGATAATAGTGGCAAACTCTTCAGGCAAGGGGCATAATTCTTGATAAGTAAAAAAACATGGAAACGAGGGTCCCAAAAGTGGCCTGCAGTTGATAGAAGGCTCTGGTCCATTCTATTTCTCCTTAAAAATATCAGACTAGAGTCAGGGGATAAAATGGTATTTTCCCAAGTTCGAGGGTCATTCAAAATTCGGTGCATCTTACTGAGGACAGGGGATGACATTTTTCGAAGGTTTTGGGGCAAAAATTAAATATAAATGGAAATGGAAAAGAGAAAAAGAAGAAAAAACATGAAAAATAAGCACTCGTTGAAGTCCAAAGAGATGAATACACAAAATTCGAGGAAAAGATGGGATATTTAAAGAAAGCCATGACAGACGGGCTGCCCGTCGGTCGGTCTTTCGATGGAATGCCCGTTGGTCCACTGGTTGACAGCTGGGGATCTGTTCTTCTACACATTTCACGCATTTCACGTGCATAAACATTTTATGCTTATTTTTGCCATTTTTAATTTTGCAGAAAAGTAAATTTGATGGAGAAATGTACCGTGCACAAAAATCGGGTGTAAAATATTCAGGAAGTATTTTCTTTTCAAAAATTTTAGAAAAAGAGGGAAAAAGAAAGAAAAAGAAAAGTGGTGGGAATTCTGAACGATCGATGGGATGCCCGTCAGTCGGTCTTCCGATGGGAAGCCTGTCGGTAAGCAAAATCTATATCAAGCGCGTGTAACCACGTGTCTTTGGGTCTTCTTCTCCTCCTTTTTTTTTCCTTTTTCTTCTCTCTCTCGTGCAAATCGACTGGTCCTTTGCGTTTTTCTCCATTTTCTCATCGATTTTTCACCCGTTTTGCGCACCACTTGCGCCAAATAGACCTCACACCACCACGCACGGCTAGGACCAATTTTTTTACAGTTTCTTTGAGTTTTTTTCAGTCCACTTTGTCAACTACCAGGTTGGTTTTATTGCATTTTTCTCCTTCTTTTTACTTATTTTTTATTCTAAATGCATGATAGATGTATATGCTTTAAAATGTAGAATTAATTATGCCCTATTATTTTCTGCATTTGGGACCCTGTACAATGACAACTGAAGTGGAAATGGATAATGAAATAATAAATAATAATAGAATGGCAAATAAATATAGGATTAAGAAATATACCCCTGTATGACTAATGATTGGGGAACCAAACTAGACAAAATTGTCAAATAATTGATCATCATGTAATATAATTGCACAAATAAAATTGTTGATTGGGGCCTATCCCTTTATTTGTATTTTTATGCAAGGAGTTGGGCACATCCTTGTCGGGATGCTGCCCAAATTTTTTAGAATTTTCTTGGTAGGCACATCCTTGCCTAGATACTATCGAAAATTTTTGGTGGGCACATTTTAGCTGAAATGCTGTTGGAATTTACAAAAATTTTAAAATTGTGCTTAGCTTACCTACGATTATTATACAAAACTAACTATTTTTTTTGGATGCCTCCACAACGCAATATTCCCCAGGCTCCCGAGTGGATGAGCAATGATATGAGGGAGAGATTTCAGGCCTTGGCTCGCATACAGTTCTGTGCTAGCCGTTATATCTCCAGGCCTTTTCTGCGGATTATGTGTAATAGCCCAAATTACACCATAGTATTATATTGGGTTGATTGTGGTAATTGGATAAGTTTAATTTGGAAATTGCAAAATTTTGGACTAAAGGTAGAAGAAATGAGGGCTTAATTGAATTAACAAAATGACTTAAGTGACCCATATGTATTTATGCATGATTAAGATTAATTGGAAGATTAATTAGATGACAATGGTGATTAGGATTTAACAAAGCAGAATTTAAGGGAAAGAAAGTGGAAATCCGGGTGTCATTGTTTCTGCTTTTGATCTTCATTCTTCGACTATTCTTCCTCAAGCTCTTCTTGTTCTCTTTATTTTCTTGAATTAGAATTCAAAAGTTCTGTTAAGTGATCAAGTGGTCTTATAGTGCATGAATATTACTAGCATTCAAGGTAAGTGTTTAATTATTGGGATGTTCTTCATCTTCTTCTACTCCTTCTTATGATAGATATTGGTAATTGATGTTTGCTATCCAATTCTAGAAATTGGATTTGAATTGTAGAGATTGCGCAAAGGAAGGATAAGGGAAAATCTAAAATTGGAGAGTCAGGTGCAAAGTAACTATTGGAGCAAAGGATAGAAAGGTTTGGGATTGTTGTTAAGTTCTTTATCTTGGTTACATGATTTATTAATTAGGGTTTATGTGTATGTGGTAATTGATAAGATCTTATAAATTTAGATGTGCGTTGAAATTGTTGATTGAATTGCATTGAGATTATAACCAAAGCATGAACCCTAGTTTTAGGGGAAAACTCTGCTCAGATTGTTGTAGATCTCCATGTGATGTTTGCTCATAAATGAAGTTTGAGAACTCCAAATTATGTCTTTATTTGGCAAATAGAACCATGATTCCCATCTCTATAAAAGTCTCACAAATGACCATGAATAAATTATGGTTCTAAGATCCTTAAAAAGTGCACAAACAGACGTGTCTCTACCTTGGCGGATTCATTGGAACAGTCTATAGTGTTTAATTCATATCTATTGAATTAGAAGTCTAAATTACCTAAAACTTGTTCCATTTAAAACATAACATCCTGGAGAACAATTATTAAGAAGGGATTTTTGCTTAAAAATGTTGTTTTGATGTCGATTTAGGTTGAACAAAAAAGAGTAGTGAAGCAGTCCTGAGTTTTGGCTTTTGTTTTTCTAATTTTGGTATGTCATGGTCACAACCAATTCATTGCCACCGTGACCAATGCCGAGATAAGGCAAAATTGAAAGTAATTGGACCTCATGGTCACAATCAATTCATTGCCACCGTGACCCTCCCCAGTTTTGTGTATTTTGTGTGTTTTTCTTCCCGAAATGCACCCGAACTTCGTTACAAGTTCCTATAGCTTGTCCAACACATGTCCAACATTATGGAATGAGCATGTGAATGTTATCAATTGAATTTATGAAAATGATATTATAGCATAATAGCTTAATAAAGGAGTTAAATGTATACATGCTGTTAATTGTTGAACATGACATGGTATGCGATATTGATCATACATGATTGAATCATAATGTGTTAAGCATATGATAGATGGATAAAAGAGATATTGCTTAATGAAGCTTAGTAACATTGTTGGGATCTATAGAATAAATCAATGTATATTGATATATTCTTATGCTTTTTAAGCCATTTGTATATGCAAGGCATGAGATGATGCGAGTTTGTTCTACGTGATGACTTGTACCATGATGTTGCTTTAAGGGAGTACATGAGTACCTGTATGCAAACGTATAATACTATGTGAATGAACAATACTATGCGAATATGCTAGCCGTGATGGTGAATTGTGAATTAAGCCATAAAACAATGTTGATTCTGTTGTAATGCTATGACAATGATATTCTATATGAAAATTGCGAGTAATAACTGATTAATAATTAGCCTGTGAGTCAAACAATGGATAGGTAGGCATGCCTATAAGGTCTAAATATTGCGGCTAATAGCGTTAGATTTCTTCAAAAATCTTTGTTCTATTGAGTCCTCATTGGATTCATTTATGCATTTTTTATGCTAATTGAGTCTGTACCTATCGATACTGATAGCGATTGTGTATCTTCGGATATGAAATGATTGTGGTACTTTTAAGTACTGATAGTGTTACCCGTTATCCGCATCTTTGAGTTGCAGGCAAAGCTAATGATAATTATGTGATCATTAAAAGTATATCATATTAATGAGAATCAGAATGGGATGTGTTAAAGTTTAACATGTGATGTAATTATGTGAATATGACTCACTAACAAGAATATGTGTATATACATTTAAATCAAAATGTGTAATATGATATAATTGTGTTAAGTTGATACTATAATATAGTAATGAGGCATGATTGTAGAAGTATGACTATAGGTGCATGTCTATTAATTATAGTGATAATTATAATGCATATGTACACATTGAATATACGCATATATTGAACATGAGGCATGAAAGTTAATATATGCCCGTAATTGTTATAGCATGCTATATAAACGTATGTATACATCTTGTTATTGCGTTGTGTATTGTTCCCCACTAAGCGTAATCGCTTAGCACGAGTTTCCTAATCCATGCAGGTTCCAAAGTGAAGTGATTCGAAGGACAATTCTGCATTGGCAAGGGTCAACACACTAGGATTGCTTATAGCATAGGTTTTTGGGCAGATTTATGTTATATTAAGTGAATATGTAATTATTATTTTGGGTAACATAAAATATGTAATGTGATAGGTAACCAAGTTTATAATATTAAACATATAAAAGTATATGTAAGCATGTGTGAATGATCAGGCATGTGATTAGTATAAGTGATCCGCTGCATGTGAATGTGATGTAAGTGAAATTTATTTGTACAGGTTTTTCTGCATGCATTTAGACATTGTAAAGTTTACGAAATTGTTTGTGTGGCGGCTATTCTCGATTGCTTTAGTTGAGCTAAACGAGTGGTCGAGAATGGGCATTACAGTATGGGGATGCTAGAGGAGTTTGATGCACTCATAGAGGCAGCAGGATGAACAGAGTTCCTTTGACCCTCCTTTTAGACACGCCTGAAGGTTGGTAGAGAGTTCCTCACCACCCTCTATTATAGGGGATTTCAGAGATCAGATCGGGAGGAGGGGGTCATCCAGTTTTAGGTCAGGAGGCACAACTATAGCATCACACGCTAGGTATTTGCACAGGCCATGGGGCTTCCTTACGAAGGGGATGTGATGATACCCCGGAGAGCCGTCCAGAGGCAGCATTGGGAGGCTATCGCCATGCCGGAGGTACCATATGACCATGACACGGCGATGAGCACTTTGCGCTCGTCTCAGGCATTATGCTACATACATAGAATCCTCTCCAGCTCGTACTTGGGTCGAGCAGTCAACCCGAGGTCAGTGAACGGAGTGGAGATATGGAGCTTGTGGGCGATGGTGGCAGGTAAGCGCCTTAATATTAGCAATGAGATATTGACTAATCTAATCAGGGTGGCACAGGGGACAACCCCTACTGTATGGGCCAAAGGAGTGATCACTAGGCTACTTTTGCATTTGAGAGTTGACCCAGGGAGCTTTGGGCCTCCACTCGATGAGGGTCTTTACATGGATGCGGTAACGGCTCAGACCATGGGTATGATTGCACAGATATCCGGTCACCTGGAGGAGTACCAACTGCTCATAATGGCACAGACCTGTCGGCTATTCCATCTACCTCCCCTCCAGCTAGATAACGACGATTAGAACGTGCCCTAGGAGGGAGCACTATAAGAAAAAACTGATTTCCCGATGAAAATTACTGACGAAAAGTAGGTAATTTCCATCAGGAAATGAATATGCCGACAAAAAATGATTTCATCGGCATATTAGACGTAGGGAAACTGTTCCGACGAAAAAATTTTCTTCAGGAAATTTCCCGAAAAAAAATGAGTTTCTGTCGGGAATTTCCCTACGGAATGTGGTCTTCCGTCGAGAAATTTTTCCGACAAAAAAGAAATTTCCGTCGAGAAATTTACCGACGGAAGAACTCATTCTATCGGTGATTTACCGATGAAAACTCATTTTCGGTCGGGAAATTTCCCTACTGTACCGACGGAATGCGGTCTTCCGTCGGTAAATTTCCCGCTGGAAAAGGATTTTCTGTCTGTAATTTCCCGATGGAAGACCGCATTCCGTCGGTATTTTGCCGACGAAAATTCCTTTTTCGTCGGGAAATTGAAGAAAATTTTAAAATTAAAATTTTCATATTTTTTATGCAGATATAACCTGTAAAATTAATTGCAAAATAATGAAAAAATGAAGATAATATCTAAATTTTATTATCCAATAATAGTCGAATTTAATAATTGTGCTAATTATAAAGTTAGTAATTATTTAATAACATAATATCCATATATGTCTAATAGAAAATCATAACTAAGCTGAAGGCGGCGGCGGCTGAGAAGTACGATCAGACTGCTGCGATGACAAGGCGACAATACCCTTCAAATTTGCCATCTCATTGCGTAGCTCAGATATGAAGTCGAGAGATTGTCGCCATCGAGCCCCTGAGTCTTGCCGCCGAGCTTCTGAGTCTTGCCATCGAGTCTGTGACTGTTGCAATTCAGATCTCAGCTCACTTATAGTATTCCGAAGTTCAAGTAATTCCCTGGATGCAGACCATCTATTAGATGCGGCAGTACTTGAACTTGAGGAATGCGAGTAACAGGATTTGGCCAAAGAACCTAAGCCAAATACCCGTCCTCGCTGGTCTCTACCATCAGCCACTTCATAATAGATCTGATTCGTATCAACATGATTAGAAGTCTGTGAACGTTGCTGAATTGCATCTTGAACTTGTTCCTGTCGTAGGACAAATGTTTTACAATAAGTAACAATTAATAATAACTAATATTTAAAATTTGTAAAATATAGTAATTTGGACATACATGTAAAACCGTTGACCGAGAATTGACGAACGTTTGACCATCATGCTTGTTGGTGTGGGTGTGTAAAAATACCTCAGCGTGGGTAGCCGGTCGACCCATCGATGCTCCCTGCAAGCATAAAAAGAATTAAAGGCAAACAATAATTTATTGACTATTTGTACAAGTTTTTACTAAAATTTCGGCAGAGTTTCCCCTATATTTGGAGCATACCGCCCGTATACAAAGACAGAAAAACACTTCAAATTTCGAGGCTATGCTACCATCCAACATTCAACAACAATGCAAACTCCTCACACAAGTAACATTCCCATCCTTCTCTATGGTAATGAGATAAATTTTAGACATCATAACCATTAATTACAGTGGTAACAGTAATATTTTGTAATGCTTATAGGTCTATCTGCATGTTCCCGATGGGACATCGATCCTCCAGTATGCTAGCATGAATTGAGTCTCTCAGGTCCTCCTCGTCTGTTACTAGAATTTCGCTCTGAAATGGAAATGGCTTCAGGCATCGTCCAATACTATTTCCAATGTGCCCATAAATCTTCGGTCATAATGGTGTTGAACACATTATCAAAAATATTTTTTTCAATATGCATCACATCTAGATTATGCCGTAACAAATTAGTCTTCTAACACGGCAAATCCCAAAAAATGCTTCTTTTCCTCCAACCAAGATTTTTCTTGATTCTTCCATTAACTTCATCAGCATCAAGTTCTGTTACCTTAAGGAAACCCAACTCATCAATGTCTTGTAAAATTTGCTCACTGCTTCTGATAACTAGAGGACTATCAAGAACAACTCTATTCTTAATAAATTTGTTCTTGTTCCATCGGAACGGGTGATCAGGTGGAAGGAATTTCCTGTGGTTGTCAAACCAAGAAGTTTTGCACCCATGTTGAAGATAAAACGCATCTGAATCATCGCCACAGTAAGGACATGCTAGTTTTCCAGCCGTACTCCAACCCGACAACATAGCATAGGCAGGGAAGTCACTGACCGTCCACATTAATGCCGCTTTCATCATGAAATTCTTTTTAAGTGGTGCATCATATGTTTCAACACCGACATCCCAAAGCTGTTGCAACTCATAAATCAACGGCTGCAAATATACATCAATCTGTGCTTTGGATTTCTAGGTCCTGGAATAATAACTATCAAGAACATATATGCCTCATTCATACACATCCATGGAGGCAAATTATAAGGAGTAATTATGATTGGCCACGACGAATATTGATGCCCTGATTGACCAAAAGGTTGAAATCCGTCAGTGCTCAAACACAGCCGAACATTTCGAGATTCAGCAGCCAAATCAGGATGGGTGTTATTAAAATGTTTCCATGCAACTGCATCGGATGGATGGCTCATTATTCCACTTGTACTTTCGTGCTCATCATGCCATCTCATATGAGGTGCAGTAACTTCGGACCCATATAGTCTTTAAAGCCTGGGAGTCAATGGAAAAAAATACCTACGTTTCCAAGGTACCAATTTCTGCTGATTACCACCACTTTTAGATTTGTACCTAGATTGACTACAAAATTTGCACTCTTGTGAATTGATGTCATCCCTCCAAAACAACATACATGCCAACCGAATATAGTCAATTTTCTCAACAAGCAAACCTAAACCACTGATCAGTTTCTTCACATTGTACAAATTATCAACCATTTTATGGTCAGGAGGCAATGATTCATTGTACCAAGCAAGAATTTGGTCAAAACTTCGATCCGAAATATGACCTTCAGATTTTATATTCAATATCCGAGCTACAGAAGATAACTGAGTCATGTTATTGCAGCCTGGCAATAATTCCTTATTTGCTGAATTTAGCAAATCATAAAATTTTGTTGCATTTTCATTGGGTTCTTCCAGTATTGGTGTACTTTCCCTAAAATCATGGCCAGCTGCATCGTAAACCATTTGAATGTATGGATTATGAGTCACCCCTACATCATCGGCTCCAAATTCCCCCTCTTTTTCAAATTCACCCTCAGTTGTCGACATGTTACCCACATTTCCCATCGATGTACTGCAGATTGATGGTTCTCCGTGTAGTGTCCACTCAAAATAATTTTGAACAAATCCCTTTCTTAATAGGTGAAAATACACTTCATCGACTGACAGAAAACTAAGGTGTTGGCACTTTTTGCATGGACATCTTATTTTAGCCCCGTCCATATGTGCAGGTTGAGAACTGGCATATTCAATAAACGACTGAACCCCTTCCACAAATTCAGGATTAATGTAACCATCCCTTGTTTTTCGTCTATACATCCAAGATCTATCTACGTTCCTCATAATTAATTCCAAAACTGTTACATGAACACGGAGACATCTCAAATAGAATTATAAAAATCTAATTCCAAAAAAAAAAATTTTATATATTACACAATAATGCTAGAAACTCAAAATATAACTACTTTTACGAAAAATACAAGATTAATTACGACAATTGCTATAATGCTAAAAACAAAAAAAAATACAAATTATCTTATTACAATCAATAACCTAGATAATAATACTAATTAAAAAAATAACTTTACAAGAATATTATACTCAATAACCTATATTATAATAATGATAATAATAATAATAATAATAATAATAATAATAATAATAATATTATTATTATTATTATTATTATTATTATTATTATTATTATTATTATTATTATTATTATTATTTTCTTTTAATGCTTAATAGCAAATCAAGGAATAAGTTAATAATTTATAGCACCAATTAACACTAATTAAAAAATTTTATTTTCACATTCACAACATTTATAGCACTACAGCACATTTTCGCACATGATAAGTTAATAATTGAAAGCAATTATTATATAACTTCCAATCTTCTTCATATCCCCTTTTAAAGGGTGAAATTTTCACTAATTAAAAATTAATTCTAACACCAATTAACACTAATTAAAAATTTATATTTTCTTCAAACAATATTTAATATTCAACAATGCCTAACTAACATAAATAAATTAATAATAATAATAATAATAACAATAATAATAATAATAATAATAATAATAATATTAACTTAATTTAATAATAATAAAAATATTAATAATAATAATATTAGCTTAATTAATTTAACAGAAAAAAATAAATAAATAAAAGGGGCAGATCGGGGTACCTGACACCGAAGGAGAGGCAGAGGCGGACCGGCAACAGGCTGACCGGAGGGTAGGACGCCGGCGGAGAGGAAGGTGCCACGCAGAGGGAGGGAAAGAAGGGGAAGATCAGAGCGGGAAGTGGGAAGGAAGGGGAGAGAGGAGGAGGAGGGGAGGGGACTGGCGATCAGAGGGGACGTAGGGGAGGGGCGGACCGGCAGCACGGGGGCGGTGGCCGGCGGCATGAGGGCAGGGGGCAAAAATCAGAGTGGAGAGGGAGGAGAGAGAGTGGGGATCGGGGGAGGAGGAAGGTTTTACAGAATTTTAATTCACATTTACCGACGGAATGCTTTTTTCGTCGCTACATATAGCGACGAAAACATAATTAGCGACGGAAATATAATTTCGTCGGTAATTTGCGACAGAATAGTATTTTCGTCGGTAAAAATATTTTCCTTTTTATAATTAATTTTATTTACTGACGGAATTACGTTTTGGTCAGCCTCAGGTACAACACCCTCTACAGCTGCCTTCACAGTAGTCTCAGCCCGAGGAGAGTTAGCCTCACACCCTTTCTGATATGGACATAGAGTTTAATGTGGATGATCTGCCGAGCACCCCACTATCATAGAGAGCGCAGAGCCTCACTCTACCACCACCACCGTGGTCTAGCGATCTAAGCTTCGGGAAACCAGGAGATATCATCCATACAGTAGGCTAGGGGACCCAGAAGTGTCACACCCCAAATCAGGCCTGGTCGGTATTGGCGCGTTAAGTCGGGAATTCAAGGGTATTTTAGTAATTTGTGCTTGAGGAAAATTGGATATTAAGGATTTAATGGCAAAGTAATTAATTAAGCATGTTAAGAAGAGAAATGTTAGAGTATGCTTGTAGTGTATGGAAGTAGGATATAAGTGGGTTATGAGGTTTTATAGTGTGGGTTGTGGGTATGGTGCCTAGGATGTAATAAGTGATTTATTGGAGATGATTAGGTGTGAGTGGAGTTTGGTGCCATGGAATTTAAGACATTGATTTGAGGGATCAACTATGGTGCATATGTTGTATGGTGTGTTAGTGCCTAAAGTCAAAGATGAGAATAAGGGGTCAAATAGTGGAGTGACATGTGTGCGTGGTTGTTGGGAGCATTGAATGGAGATTTGAAAGGGGAAGAGAGAGGGGAGGAAGAAGTGGTAGCTTCCCGTTGAAGCCACTTCATTTGGCCCTCTCCTTTCTCACGCCTCTCTCTCTCTTTCTCATCCTCATTTTCTGCTCTCTATTCCTTTGCATGTGGGTTTTCCTCAAGCTTTAAGCTAGGGTTTGAATGGTGAAGGATTGTAAGAGGTAAGTGGTTAGATTTTGCATATTGGTGTTTGGATCTGTCACACCCCAAAAAGGGCCTAATCGGAATTTTGCGCGATAAGTCGGGGTATTAAGGGTATTTCCGTAATTTGTGTAAGAGGAAAATTTGGATATTAAGGATTTAGTGCAAGGAAATTAATTAAGTAGGTTAAGAGGAGAAATATTAAGGTGTGCAGGTGGTGTATGGATGTAGGGTATGTTATTTGGGATTAATCTAGTGTGTGCTTGTAATGTATGGGAGTAGGATGTAAGTGAATTTTTAAGAAAAGTTATAGTGTGAGTTGAGTATGGTACCTTGGAGATATTATTGTAAGAGATTGTTAATGTGTGGATGGTGTATGGTGCAAGGAGGAATAAGTCAAAAGTGGGAATTGTGGTCCAATAGGAGCTTGCCATGTGGCATTGGTTGGTGGGCATTGATGAGTAAGTAAGAAAAGAAGGGAAAGAGAGAGAGAGAACACAGAAAATTCACATTTCCCGTTGCCCTCCCTCTCTCATTTCCTCTTCTTCTCTTTTGGCTTGGATTGTGCTTTGCTTAAGGTGATTTTGGTTGGGTTTGGAGCTACATTGAATAGGTAAGTTAGGGTTCTTGTATTTGGATTTTTGTTTCCTCTTCTTCTTTGGTTTATTTAAGTTGGGGTTTTTGGAAAGGTAATTTGTGGGTTTTGGTTTTGTGCAAGCTTTGAGTATCAAGAGTAAGATTAAAGGAAAAGAGAAAGTGGGCTCTAAATGGTTGAAGATTGCATCGGCAATTTGAGGTTTGGGAGCTTTGATTTTTCATTTGAGTTTTGAGTTGTGTTTGCCTATTCTCCTTGGATCATGAGTTTGTATTGTTGTTTGTTTCCGGAAATTTGAGTGTTTGATATGAGTTTATGCATGAACTAATTTGGGTAAATGTGTTAGTAATCCATGTATTTGATTGAGATAAATGTATATGTGGGTTGGCATTGAAATGCATGAGTTTGGGGATTTCTTTGATTTTGATGTTTTATGGTGATTTTAGTAATCCTGTTCAGTTCTCTTTTGACCTCTGTGCATTGTTTTTGTCATAACTGTAGTTTTGGACCTCCAAATCGTGTGATTCTTGAGCCCGTAGAACCATGGCTTCCATGTCTTTAAAAGTCCTATAAATAGCCTTGGGAAATTCTTGCTCTAAGATCCTGAAGTTTGGATAAAACCCTAGTGTCTCTATTTGTGTTGGGTTGTCTGACCAGTATGGGTTGTGGAGATCATATCTAGAGTTCTAGATGTCTTTTTGATCTAAAATTTGTTGCATTTGAACGATAACATCCTATGGAACATTTGTTAAGAATGCAGTTTTGGCAAAAAATGAGGGTTAGAGCTTTGTTTAGGCAATGTAAATCTGGGTCATTAAGCAGTCTTTTGGGGGATCTGAGATGAGCCTCTGTCGCGAGCGCGACAAGTGTCGCGACCTCGCGACAGAAAAACTTGCATTAGCCTTTATTTCTTCATTTTTGAGCCCTGGGTTGACCCGGATCAATCTCGTACCTTCCCCTTAGTTTATTATGCATCTTTAGGGTAATCAAATGACTATATAAGTAGTTGTCTTTCGTAAAACTCATGAGTATGATTAAGAATTGGTGATTTATCAAGTGAATAATAATAGATATAACTCCGTGAAGGTTGGGTTATGGATGAGTGTGGATATTTGTCGATCTCATGAGTAACCTAGGCATGTTGTATCGTATATGTGAATGCATAACATGGGTGCGTTTGTGATGAATGGCGAATAGTGTTGATATTATAGATTGTATAAATGGATATTGTTAGTGGCATGTTTTATCGGAATTCGTGATACGACTGTTGTGTTTAAGTTGTCAATGATGTGTGGCTTGCTGGGGATGAGGTAAGTTGATGTTTCGACGTTGGTTGAGTTTGGGGGTTGTGAGGAGGGAATTTTCTGCAGATTTCTTGTGTAAGGGTTGGAATTCCCGACTCTGTCATGACCGCAACATCGTCGCGAGGTCGCGACAGAGCCCGGTGAAAGTAGCCCTCGCACGCGTCCGAGCTCTCCGTTGAGCTGTGCAGCAGAGCCTCTGTTGCGAGCACGATAGAGAGATCGGTTGCCGAATTATTTGGATTGGCAGTTCACTGTCGCGAGCGCGATAGTGAGATGTCCTAGTTCCCTCGCGAGATCGCGAAGGTTGCCGTGATCGCGACATGGGCAAGTAGCCTCTGTCGCGAGCGCGACATCCGTCGCGATCGCGACACTCCCTGTTTTCCAAATTGAGCTTTCTTTTGTGATACCAATGTGTGAATTCCGAACTTGTGATACCTTTAGGTTTATGCTTGGACTATTTTATGAAGTATGTTAACACAAGTGGATGTATTATGCATGGGCAATGTTATGAATTATATGTATGTGAATCCATGATATGAATATGCTTATACGAATGTATATATACATGATATATATATATATATATATATATATATATATGTGTGTGTGTGTGTGTGTGTGTGTATTTTGAGATAATATGAAATGAATTGAATGGATTATGCTTAACCTGCTAGAGTCAGTTCAGTGGATAGTTAGGCATGCCTAATAGAGTCTTTCTGCTGCAGCTTCCGTTTCCGTTTGGACCCCAATCAGGTCCCTGTTTGGTTCCTCGCGAACCTTCTGTAATGTGGTTGGATCTTGTTTAAGATCCCCCATAAAAATGTTTGAGAATGAAAAGTAAAATAGTTTGCGATTTGTACCCGTAAGGTACTTTCTGTAATCGGCTTGTACCCGTAAAGTACTTTCTGTATACTTGTTATCCACTATTTTGAGTCAGCAGGTTTTCTGTCTGTTTTGCCTAATGTGAACAAGAGAATGTGATATTCGATTAAGCATGATTCTGGACATGTGAATTGATTATGAATCTCTGAATGGGTTAAATGTGACCTAAACATGTGAATTAGACATATTTATCTGCGTATATGGGTATATGCATAACATGTTGTGAAGGTATGGTATGCCAACGGTTGTGAATATAGGTATGGGAATTCAAATGTGTGTAACTGTAACCATGATCTTTTGAATGCCATGAGTTCGATTAGTTATGTCTATTTTGAATGCTATGATTAGTAAGTATGTGCACAAACGTGATTTTGTACTTTTGGCGGTTATAGTGAATTATATGAATCAAGATACGTAACGAATGTGCTCTTGACCTTGGAATGTATATATATTGTGTTATGTTACGTGCCTCCTCTCTCTAGTTTTCCTATTGTAGTGATTTCAGCGTGTGGGCATGTATTTACATTTCAAGGCATGATAGAAGTATGTTTAGTTAACTAGCGTTCTCGGCATGATAATTGGGTGTGTATTTGCCTGATAATTGTATTGCATGTGAATGGGTTTTCCGTTAAATGCATGAGTCCTTGGCATGATAGTCGTATGTGTATATGAACTTCCGAATGCATGGCTTTCCTATGCAGGCTTATTTATCCATCTATTGTGATTATTTGTATATGCCATTTGTGTATGTAATTTGTTCTGGCGACCATTGTGAATGGCCGTCCATCTTGCTTGTGTGTTCTCCCCACTAAGCGTTTATCGCTTAGCACGGACTCTTTTCCCGTGCAGGTGGCAGGTTTGGTTCGGTTCGAGTCGCGCGTCTGCAGGGTCGGCCACATAGGAGTTAGAAGTGTTATGTTATTCTGTTCAGCTTCTGTATTTTGATTTCTGTAATTTGTAGCCTTTGATTATGTAAGGATCTTATTGTAATTAAGTTTCAGTTATTTCTCCGCTTTATGCTTCCGCTGAGTGATCATATGTATGCATGTGTATATGTTTCTGCTTAGTGTCTGCGTGTGTGTGAGTTAATGTATGTCCAGTTTTGCTTCTCAAGGTAAGTTTTTAATTTCCCGTGTTTTTGCATGAATGTATGCTTTCGCTTAGCGTATGTGTGCATGTGTGTGAGTGAGCGTCGGTAGCGCACCCGCGTCCTTCCAACAGGGACGTAGGGGGTGTTACAGGATCACTTCTTCTTCTTCTTCTTCTTTCGTTTTATTTAAGTTGGGGTTTTTGGAAAAGTAATTGTGGGTTTTGGTTTGTGCAAGTTTTGGGTGACAGAGAAGGCTCAAGGGTAAAGAGAAGGTGAAGATTGGGTGTTGAAGCTACAAAGAAATCAGGTTTGGGAGCTTTGATTTCTACATTTGAGTTTGAGTTGTCTATGCCTATTCTCCTTGGATAATGAGTTTATATTGTGTTTGTTTTTCAGAAATTTGAGTGCTTTGATATGATTTTATGCATGAATTAATTTGGGTAAATGTGTTGGTAATCCATGTTATTGATTGAGATAAATGTATATGAGGGTTGGTATTGAAATGCATGAGTTTGGGAAATTTATTGTTTGTATGAAAATGTGTTTATGCATGTGTTCTTGATAATTTTCGGAATTTTGATTGTGATATGTTCTTGATGAGGTATGTATGTTATGGGTTTTCGTTTGGGTAAAGTAATTTTGCATGAGCATGGGATTATTGTAGTGATGTTCTGGTTTTTGCTGCAATTTTGTGGATATTAGAAATTTATTGGTATTGTGAGTTTGAATTGATAATTGGTGTGAAATTAGTTGTTGATAAATATTATAATGTGGTTATTGATGTTGATGGATGGCTGGAATTGAGGTAGGAGACCATTTGAATGTGATTTGTGTGTTGTGGGTGTGTTTTGGAAGAGGGAGAAATCTGTAGAATTCTGCAGATTTTGCAGGTCCCGACTCTGTCGCAATCGCGACACTGTCGCGAGCGCGACAGAGACCGGTGATCTTGGCCTGTGCTGTCGCGAGCTCGCGATAGCAAAAGTTGAGGTGCTCTCTGTCGCGAGTGCGACGACGTCGTGATAGCGACAGAGCGCAATGCTGGCCTGTGCTGTCGCGAGCACGCGATCTGTCTCGAGCTCGCATTGGCAAAAACTTAGACTCTCTCTATCGCGATCGCGACATAGTCACGAGCGTGATAGAGCCCGACTTTCTCCTCCTTCCCGCGATCACGAAGCCCGTCGTGCGCACGCTGTGAAGAGACTATGGTCTCTATCGCGAGCGCGACAATTCAGTTGTGCTGAATGAGTTTCCTTTGGCGTACGTGTGTGGTTTTGAACTCCAAGTTTCCTATGAGTGCCCTTAAGCCTCATATCTGTTAATTTATGAGTTATGCGAATGTTAATCCATGATATGAATATGTCTTAATGTATACAAATATGTACATATGTAATTTGGAATGTTATTGAATGGATTATGCATGATTTATAATTAGTTATCCTCATTTATCGCATGATTAGGATTTTGTATTGATAATCACTGGCATGTTAGTGTTTCTATGCTTGATTCTGATATGCTTTGGAATTTTAGATAATGTTAAAGTGTGTTGACTGTATTATATTATATGCTCTGCAATATGAATTATATGAGGCATGATTGACATTATGAACTTATGTATATGTCTACTATATGCTGGTTTATGTATGTTGGACTATATTATTTGACTCGAAATATGATTTGTATTATGCATGACCTGCTAGAGTCAGTCAGTGGATAGTTAGGCATGCCTAATAGAGTCTCTTAGCTGCAGCCCTTTGAATGTTTGGACCCTGATCAGGTCCCCCATTTGGTTCCTCGCGAACCCTTTATGTGCTCGCATCCTCGCGATCCTTTTTAATGTGTTTGGATCTTTTTTAAAATCCTCTTAAAATTATATGATAGTATTCGATTTGCACCTGTAAGGTGGTGATAGTTCGATTCGTACCCGTAAGGTGGTGATAGTATACTCGTTATCCACTATTTTGAGTCAGCAGGTATTCTATTCGCTTTGTCTGATATGAATATGAGAATATGATAATCGTTTGGGTAAGATTTCAGTAATGTGAATCAGCTATCTTTTAGAATGTGATCATGAAAGTCTGAGTGGCTTGAATGTGACTCAAGTATGTATTTGTATATGCTTTTTCACCTATATTGTATTGTGAATGAGTATTTGTCCAATTGTGATGCAATGCATGTGGATCGACATCCGGTATGTGCATGTGCCATAATGTAATGATATGCTATATGTTCCTTTGAACTCAGTTATCGCAGTGTTTTTGGTACATTGTTGTGTGTTTGTAATTCATGGCATATTATTGTATGGATTAGAGTTGCGCAGTGGAAGTGTGGTGGTTTGATGCTATACACTGGGTTTTATACAGTGTATGCGTCTTGTGACGTGATAAATGTATGTTTTAGTACCTCTTAGTGGTGCATGATAGTTGGGTGTAGTAATGATTGGTAATTGGGTTGCATGTGAACGGGTTCCGCTAAGGTAAGGGTACCTTGGTATGATATTTGCATGTGTAATTTTCAAGAGATTATGCATGGTGAAGTGTTGCTATCTGATACCTCGGCGAAACCAGTAAGTATATGCATGTGAGATTGTATGTAGTTCTGCATGATGATATTTGCATTATGTATGGTATTGCTTTTGCTTTGGCTTATTTTAACATAAGTATATGGATATGAATGTGAGTTCTCGAATGAATATCCGCATTTGCCATTTGAATGTGTTATGCCTTGGCGACCATTGTGAATGGCCGTCCATATTTTCTGCTACGTTCTCCCCACTAAGCGTTATTGCTTAGCACGGGCTCTTTTCCCGTGCAGGTGGCAGGTTGTGTTCGGATCGAGTCGCACATCTGCAGGGTCGGCTACATAGGAGTTAGAATTTTTGTATTTTGTTCAGCTTTTGTATTTCAGCTTTTGTATTTCTGTATTATTGTATATATATAATTATATGTAAGAATCTAGAGATTACTTTTAGGAAATCTAAACGTTATTGTATTTATATATTAAGTTATTCCTTTGTTTTATCTTTCGCTTTATGCTTCGCTGTATGATCATATGTATGTATGTGTTTATGCTTCCGCTTAGTGCCTGCGTGTGTGTGAGTTATTGCATGATCAGTCCGTGCCCGCAAAGTAAGTCAAGTTTTTAATTACCCCGTATTTATGTATGTATGATTACGTATGAATGTATGCTTCCGCGTTGTGCATGTGCATATTTGTGTGAGTGAGCGTCGGGTAGCGCGCCCGCCGGCACCCTTCTAAAGGATGTAGGCGGTGGGGGTGTTACAAGGAGCATCTACGTCCACAGCTCTTTCACCATCACAGCCTCAGGCACAGTCCGCATAGCCTAGTCCACCGCCGCCTCCTCCGCTGGCACAGCCAGATATCATCGTAGCTATAACTACTGCTCTCGACGCTATGGAGTAACGATAGGAGGAGAGGGATCGAGTCTTCCTTGGGTGCTTGGACCGACAGGAGATGGTCATAGAGGGGCAGGGGAGATAGATAGAGGAACTGAGGCAGAGTCTGAGTGCTTCGCAGGCAGAGGCAGCCCAGAGGGTCAATGAGGCTATTCAAATGCTTGATGAGCCGATTACTGCCCTCAGATTCTAGGTAGAGGTGTTAGAAGGCTCCATACCGACTACATCTGGATCCTTCAGGAAGCTGAGGGAGCAGATAGAGACTAGGCTCGCGAATATCAAAGATACATCTAGACGCTAGAGTTTGTAGTAGACTCAGGCTATTAGAGGACTGGGTGGCGTGATTAATGAGACTTTAGAGTTTTTCAGGACTTGTGTGCATCCATTTCTAGAAGGATGTGCTCAGGTCCAGTTTCAACAGGCCACCCGAGCAGCGCTGCACCGACAGCACCGCCATCGATCATCTTTCATCCTCAACTAGCTGCAGGAGCCGGGCCATCAAACCCTACCAGTCAGCCTCCGGCCCCTAGAGCTGGACTATTCATCTCCACAGCTGAACCATCCTCATCCGATGCTCAGCCTATCCCCATATCAGACGATGAAGAGGACCCAGAGGAGCCCATGGATTATTCACCCTTATAGCTTATATTCAGGGAGTTCTCGTATTTTGTCTGTTGATGTACAAAATCTACATTCAATTAGTGAAATATTTATGTTGTTAAAGTCAAAATTTATTTCAGCTATTTGCATGTTCTTGTTAATATTTCATGTTTGGCTTCAGTAATGCTTGATGCATTAAAATAACAAAAAAAAATCATCGAAACAAAGAACAAAAAGGCTAAATGATAATAAACAAAGATAAAAGACATAAAGTCAACGCTTTAAAAAGATTCGATTAATGCAATAAGTTAACAAGATCTATTAAAATTTCTGGTAGAATATACCAACAACACACAATGCGCAAGTCGAATTCATCACCCGAAGCGTCTTCTGCCATTTGAGTTGTAGCAGACTACGCTTATAGCTCGACAAGCAACTCAAATATCACACCAACTGGATGGTGGTTAGCAATCAAATGCCATACTAACCGAATGGGGGTCAGTAGCTCAAATATCACGCCAACTGGATGGTGGTTAGCAAATCATATGCCAGCAAAATGATTGCAAAGGAGTCATGGTAGAATACACTACAACTTAGCGGCAATGGGCCATGAATCTTCAACACAGTAAAAGGTAAGGATTGCTTCAGGTACTCATTTCTTCCCTTCTTCTCTGAATTTTATCTCAACTAGGCACTAGTGCACTAGTTTCCCCAAAATTGGGGGCAACTATTGACATCGGGTCCTAAGGCAGTCAAGATAAGAGTTACCTGATGAAGATATCGATACCCATTTTCGGGCAAACGGAAGGAGGTAGTAGGTTTTCGCCTTTTGAATTCACAAGAATTAAAGGTCTTCAGTGATGGGAAGGTTTTGTGTATGGAGAGGAGCTTTTTAGTTGAAAATTTAATTTTGTCGCACTTGGGGTGTAACACCCTAAAAGTGGCCTAGTTGGAATTTATAATTTTAATTGGATATTAAGTGTATTTTGGTAATTTATGCAAATGGATTAAGGACTTAATTGAAGAGTTATTTAAAGTATTTAGAGAAAGAATTTTTATTAGTGACCAAGTGGAAATTTGTAAGGGCTTAAAAGAGATTTAACAAGGACCAAATGCAAAAGTCAAGAAAGATGAGACAAAGAACCAATAGTAGAGTGACATGTGTAATAGTGGGTGGGAGCATTGAATGGGGATTTGAAAGGGAACGGAGAAAGGGAAGGAAGAATTTTAGCTTCCTGGAGAAGCTATCAGCTTTTGCCCACTTCCTTGCCCTCTCACGTTTCTTTCTCTTCTCCATTTTTACTCTTCCTTGTTTTGCATGTGTTAATCTTTAATGCTTTGAGCTAGAGTTTGAGTTTTGAAGGATTCTAAGAGGTAAGTGGCTGTGTTTGCTTTGGGTTTTCTTCTTCTTCTCCTTCTACGGGATTAATTGGGTTTTTAAAGGCTATGTCCATGGGTTAGTATAGTTGTTTGTTTTGATTGGTCGCAAGAATCTAAAGAGAAGAGGAAAGATAAAGGGAAAGGGAAGTTGATTAATTGAAGATAGTGAATGTTTTGGCTCAATTTCAGGTTTGGGAGTTTACTTGGTTATATGATTGGGAGTTTATTTGAAGTATTTAGTCCATCTCTTTTGGATCCTGTTTTGAATAAAGTGTAAATGTTATTTGTGTGTTTATGGCATATGAAAATGCATGAGTAAAATAGCTTTATGTATATGATTTATAATGATAGAGTTGTGATGATTTGCATGTGAAGTTTTGAGATTATATACATAAGCATGAGCTGGAAGTTCTGGGTTTAAATCTCTGTAAATGATGCTTAATGTGTGTTAATATTGGTTAATTGTGTTATTATGGTTGTAACTAAGTTTAGGAGGCCAAAAAGGTAAGCTTTTACATGTTTTAGCATGAAAAATGGATTTGGGTATAAGCTGGGTTGTTTTTCCTTGAAGTTGTGTTTTCTGCATTTTCTTGAGGAAGAGGAAGACCGTCTCTATCGAGAGCACGACGTTACCATCACCGCGACAGAGGCTAGTTTTTCCTCTCTCGCGTCTTGCATCTCGCTTTGCAGACTTGAAGAGCACGACTCGGATGATCGAGCATGACTCGAACGGTCGTGTACGAGTCGAATGAGGGAGCTTTGTATCGGATGCTTGTCTCGGTGAGAGGAGCACGAGTTGGCTTCCGCAGAGTACGACTCGACAATTTGAGCACGAGTCGTTCTCCTCTCATATGGGTGCACACGAGTCGGAGGGAGACGTCCGACCCGTGTTGGGGAGATTAGGCCGAGCATGAGTCGTGCAGTTCCGTCCGACTCGTGCTGGACCTCTTCTTCCGCGCTGCTTCCTCGGCTACTGTCGCGATCGCGATTCCTTGTCGCGAGCGCGACAGTAACCCACATGTTGCCCTCCCTGTTTTTCCAAAATTGGATTTTTGAGCTTGTTTTACATGGGGTTTTCATTACATGACACATGATTGGGTTTAATCTGTATTTAATTTAATATTTATCTGTCTTTATCTTGATTAAATACACATGTATTCATAAAATAACATGATTATACTTGATTTATCCTCTATTATATAATGATTATTTTAGATCATGATTGAGTTGTTATTGGAGCCTGGTAGTCATAGTTAGTGGATAGATAAGCGCTTATCAAGGGTCAGGGTGTGTGTGCAGCTGGTATATGTTATTTGTTACATGCGGGCCCCGTTTGGGTCAAATAAGATGTTTGAGGCCTCGGTCTCCGGTATACTTTCGAGTATACATGATTATAAAAATGTTTTGAGACTCATATCTCCATATGCTTGAGATACTGTGTCCTATCAGTATCATTAGTACCCGTATCCACTAGTTAGCGAGTAATCAGGCTATTACTTGAGTTTAGTACATGAGATTGATATGTGAAGCTATTAGTTATATGAAATGAATATATGTTACATGTATATGTATGTGACATACGACTTGATGAGATATAATACTTGTATTCGATTATAAATATTTGTTATTAGTATAAGTTGTAAGTGTTTATATGTTTTTGTTATTATTAAACTTATATATATGTTTGTTGCAAATATATGTACATACATGTGTTGTTCCTCCCCACTAAGCGTTATCGCTTAGCACAGGCTCTTTTCCCGTGTAGGTGGCAGGTTCTGTTTGGAGTCGGACGTCTACAAGTCGGCCACTAGAAGTCCTTATTTGGAGTTATTTTGTCTTCCGCTGTATTTTTGTTTATGGGATCTGATCTCGCAAAAATGTAATTTTGTAAAGGATGATTTTGTATATGTATATGTTTAATGTTTACAAGTCCCTTTTTGTAAAACTATATGATTATTTATATAAGGATTGGATATCTTTATAGTTATATGTAAATATTTCTAGCATGCTTGTGTATTTTAATATTTTTGTGCGCGTGGCGCTCCGGTATCCTTTCAACGGGGGTAGCGGGGTGTTACAGCTTGGTATCAGAGCGTCGGTTTAGTTGGTTCTGGTCCCATGTGATTATTTGAGTATAGAGTCTTTACATGAGAGTCTGTTTAGAGTCGTGGCCTAATTCAGATGTTGTTTTGTGTAGTGTCTAGATGGAGTCGGATCCAAGTGAGTATATGGGCGATACGATGGAAAGTGTGAATTCGGTTTGAAGTAATCAGGTTGGTCAGGATTGGCCTGCACATGAGCGTGCACCAGTAGAAGGTCAGGGTTTTGATCCGGCATTAGTACAAGGCTTACTGCAAGTGGTAGATAGATTGACTGCTCCTAAGGCTCCTTCTGAGCTTATAAGGAAAAGGGGAGCAGAAGAATTCCATGGAACCTCCTTGGACGAATTAGATGTAGCGGAATTTTGGTTGAAGAGAACTGATAGGATTTTACAAGAGATAACTTGCCCTCCGCAGCAACGAGTTATTTGCGCTGTATCACTTTTGTAAGGATCAACATATGATTGGTGGAACCTTGTGCTTCTCAATCCCCAGAGACCAGCTGAATTGATATGGGAGTTCTTCGTGAAAGAGTTTGAGCAGAAATATATGACCAAGGCTCATCGGGAGGCAAAGTGGAATGAATTTATCAATTTGAAATAGAGGAACTTATCGTTCAACGACTACGAGAAAGAGTTTAGTCGATTGACCAAGTACGTGCCCCAACCGCTATTGACGGAAGACTTTAAGTGCCAACATTTCCAGGGTGGACTTAGGGAAGTCAATAGAGATCCATTGTCAGCTATGGCAGTTATGCATCCGGTTGGATATTATCAGTTAGTGGCTGCAGCGATAAATTTTGAAGAATCTAAGATGGCAAAGCAAAGAATAGACCAGAAGAGGAGAGCACCGGATGGTGGATTTGCTAGTAATAAAAAGTCCAAGGGTGCTCCGGTAGGACAAGGAACTAGAGGCACTGATGAAGTGCCTTCCGAGCTGGGAAGTGTAGCACCGCATGCTAGTAAAGGAAATAGAGCACTGGAGTGTGAGCATTGCCACAGGTACCATTGGGGTACTTGCCGCAAGATCACGGGTGCATGCTTCAAGTGTGGAAGTATGGAGCATCGGTTTGCTAGTTGCCCCTATCGACAAGAGAACAAGAGCCAATAAGAAAGCATAGTGGATAGAGGTAAAGAGAATGCAAGAAGAAGCAACTGGGATAGAAGTAGAGCTCCTCAGCTGCCATCAGAAACCGTGCATCGGCCAAGGGTTACGGGAGAGTATGCTCCAGCTAGAGTGTATGCGATGATCAGAGAAGATACTCCAGAGGCTGCAGGTCCTTCCGGTAAGTGTTTAATTGGTTAAGTTATTTTTGAGTGCGGTTTTGGCTATTTGGGATATAAGTGGTTAGCGGGGAAATTTCGAGGACGAAATTTCTTAAGGGGGAGAGATTTGTAACAACCCAAAAGTGGCCTAGTTGGAATTTATAATTTTAATTGGATATTATGGGTATTTGGGTAATTTGTGCAAATGGATTAAGGACTTAATTGAAGAGTTATTTAAAGTATTTAGAGAAAGAATTTTTATTAGTGACCAAGTGGAAATTTATAAGGGCTTAAAAGAGATTTAACAAGGACCAAATGCAAAAGTCAAGAAAGATGAGACAAAGAACCAATAGTAGAGTGACATGTGTAATAGTGGGTGGGAGCATTGAATGGGGATTTGAAAGGGAATGGAGAGAGGGAAGGCATAATTTTAGCTTCCTGGAGAAGCTATCAGCTTTTGCCCACTTCCTTGCCCTCTCACGTTTCTTTCTCTTCTCCATTTCTACTCTTCCTTGTTTTACATGTGTTAATCTTTGATGCTTTGAGCTAGGGTTTGAGTTTTGAAGGATTCTAAGAGGTAAGTGGCTGTGTTTGCTTTGGGTTTTCTTCTTCTTCTCCTTCAACGGGATTAATTGGGTTTTTAAAGGCTATGTTCATGGGTTAATATAGTTGTTTGTTTTGATTGGTTGCAAGAATCTGAAGAGAAGAGGAAAGATAAAAGGAAAGGGAAGTTGATTGATTGAAGATAGTGAAAGTTTTGGCTCCAATTCAGGTTTGGGAGTGTACTTGGTTATATGTTTGGGAGTTTATTTGAAGTGTTTTGTCCATCTCTTTTAGATCCTGTTTCTGAATTAAGTGTAAATTTATTTATGCGTTTATGGCATATGAAAATGCATGAGTAAAATAGATTTATGTATATGATTTATAATGATAGAGTTGTGATGATTTGCATGTGAAGTTTTGAGATTATATACATAAGCATGAGCTGGAAGTTCTGGGTTTGAATCTCCGTAAATGATATTTAATGTGTGTTAATATTGGTTGATTGTGTTATTATGGTTGTAACTAAGTTTAGGGGGCCAAAAAGGTAAGCTTTTACATGTTTTAGCATGAAAAATGGATTTGGGTATAAGCTGGGTTGTTTTTCCTTGAAGTTGCATTTTCTGTGTGTTCTTGAGGAAGAGGAAGATCGTCTCTATCGCGAGTGCAATGTTACCGCGACCGCGACAGAGGCTAGTTTTTCCTCTCTTGCGTGTTGCATCTCACTTTGCAGACAGGAAGAGCACGACTCAGATGATCGAGCATGACTCGGACGGTCGTGTACAAGTCGGACGAGGGAGCTTTGTATCGGATGCTTGTCTCGGTGAGAGGAGCACGAGTTAGCTTATGCAGATCACGACTCGGCAATTTGAGCACGAGTTATGCTCCTCTCAGATGGGCGCACACGAGTCGAAGGGAGACGTCCGACCCGTGTTGGGGAGATCAGGCCGAGCACGAGTCGTGCAGTTCCCTCTGACACGTGCTGGATCTCTTCTTCCGCGCTGCTTCCTTGGCTACTATCGCAATCGCGATTCCTTGTCACGAGCGCGACAGTAACCCACATGTTGCCTTCCCAATTTTTCAAAAATTGGGTTTTTGAGCTTGTTTTACATGGGGTTTTCATTACATGACACATGATTGGTTTTAATCTGTATTTAATTTAATATTTATCTGTCTTTATCTTGATTAAATACACATGTATTCATAAAATAACATGATTATACTTGATTTATCCTCTATTATATGATGATTATTTTAGATCATGATTGAGTTGTTATTGGAGCCTAGCAGTCATAGTTAGTGGATAGATAAGCACTTATCAAGGGTTAGGGTGTGTGTGCAGCTGCTATATGTTATTTGTTACATGCGGGCCCCATTTGGGTCATATAAGATGTTTGAGGCCTCAGTCTCTGGTATACTTTCAAGTATACATGATTATAAAAATGTTTTGAGACTCATGTCTCCATATGCTTGAGATACTGTGTCCTATCAGTATCATTAGTACCCGTATCCACTAGTTAGCGAGTAATCAGGCTATTACTTGAGTTTAGTACATGAGATTGATATGCGAAGCTATTAGTTATATGAAATGAATATATGTTACATGTATATGTATGTGAGATATGATTTGATGAGATATGATACTTGTATTCGGTTATAAATATTTGTTAGAAGTATAAGTTGCAAGTGTTTATATGTTTTTGTTATTATTAAACTTATATATATGTTTGTTGCAAATATATGTACATGCATGTGTTGTTCCTCCCCACTAAGTGTTATCGCTTAGCACGGGCTCTTTTCCCGTGTAGGTGGCAGGTTTTTTTTGGAGTCGGACGTCTGCAGGTCGGCCACTAGCAGTCCTTATTTGGAGTTATTTTGTCTTCTGTTGTATTTTTGTTTATGGGATCTGATCTCGCAAAAATGTAATTTTGTAAAGGATGATTTTGTATATGTATATGTTTAATGTTTACAAGTCCCTTTTTGTAAAACTATATGATTATTTATATAAGGATTGGATATCTTTATAGTTATGTGTAAATGTTTCTTGCATGCTTGTGTATGTTAATGTTTTTGTGCGCGTGGCACTCCGGTATCCTTCCAACGGGGGTAGCGGGGTGTTACATGGGACATCCGTCCCTCGCGGGAGTAATGCCCATCGCTCGCGCGTGATAGCCCACACCTCGCACGAGAGACACCCTTCCCTTGGATAATCGCCCGTAGCTCAAAATGATCGGGGCTGTGACGCCCGTTCCCATCTGTCAGACTAGCTCTACTAATCCATAAGGATAGAGCATTATTCAACACAATCACGTGAATCCAGAATATACCATACATAATGAATGTATTATTATCATCACCATTTATCAAGTTGCCCGCAATTCAAAGACGCAGATAACGGGTTTCGCATTGGTACCACCGAGGTACTATAATCACATTGGTACCCTAAGGTACAATCTCATCATTCCACATATAATAAAATCCAGCAAGGATTATACGCATTGTAATCGCATTGCGATTCCCAAGGAATCAAACATATTAAACGCATTGGGCTGCAACACTTTGACCCTATAGGCATTCCTATCTATCCATTACTTGACTCACAGGCTTAAGTTATTTAGTCATGTTATTCCTCTTACATTGATCAATCTTCATAACACATATATCATTCATAATCACATTCTCTTTTCCACATGTACTTTACCACATCAAATTTTCCACCTCACTTGCATACACATTATGCTTCTCAAGTTCACTCACTCATGTTTAATAAGTACCTACTTGATTAAGTTCAAGAATCATCATGCTCATGTGCGATTATACATCATTTAATACACACATAATGCTTACACATAATGTCATTCATTTGAGCTGGAAGCCTTACCATTTGAAAGTCCAAATACATTAGGGTTTTATTGCTAAAACAGGGTCGGTCACGGTCCCACCAATTTGGTTGCCACCATGACATATTGAAGTCCAAAATAGAATGTAAATTTGGATTGGTCACGGTCACAGCCAAATTGGTTGTCACCGTGACATAATTCCAACTCACGGCAGAATGCAACTTTTGTGTATGTCACGGTCACAACCAATTTGGTTGTCAACATGACATACTCTTACCTTGCAAAATAGAATACTCAATTGGGTACCTCACGGTCACAACCATTTTGGTTGTTACCGTGACATAACCTAATTCACTTAGGCAGAATTGAATATAGCATACCTCACGGTCACAACCAATTTGGTTGCCACTGCGACCTATGCAAAGTTACTTTAACTCATCACTCAATTCCCTTTCCACTTCAAGGACTTCAAACCTATTTTCCCCTTTCAGTAATTAAACCAATTCAGCAACATGCACAATTAGCACATACCTGATTTTCCCCTTGCCATTTGCATCCATTTAATCACAAGTCATAATCATTCTCATAACATATACAATTTACCATGGCATAACACATCATCCCTCTCTCAACCTAGCATTTACAGGATTCATGCTCAATGACAAATGGTTCAATTACACATTTAGTTCATGCCAATTCCTACTCAACAAACACAAATCACACAAAACACATTGCTAGGGTTAGTTCCCAAACCTCATCGCCTAAGCTCCTATTTTCGTTGAGCACTCGGCTCCCCGATTATGGCTTTTCCTTTATCCTTCTTCACCTCCTCAGCTTCTCAAAACCAATTCAATTTCCAAAATAAACACAAACCTTCAATACCCCATCCAAACCAATTCAAAGCCAAGAAAGAATGAGTAGAAGATGAGAGATCAATTACTTAATTACTTACCTTTAGATTTTAACTCTTAATTCCTATTCCTCTTAATCAATACACTTGCAATTGGTATGAAGATCACTCCACCACCCAACTCACGGCAAGAGAAAAAGAGAAAACACAGAAAATACTAGAATACCCAACTGAATGTTTACCTCTCTCCCTAAGAAATCTTTACGTGCAAAGAGGTGGAGGTGGCAACACATGATAATGCCACACGAAAATCCATTATAAAATCTGTCCTCCACTCACTTTGTGTAATCTTTAATTAATCTCGCATTTATGCTAATTAATCAGCCACTAACTCATTATTAATTCAATCATGCATAATTGCTATTTGACCACTACACTACCCTTCATCTTTTCATTTAAGTCCCTCTATTACTTGCATTCTAGTCCATCATTTATATTTAGTCACACACTTAACCCTTAATTAGACCAATTACAACTAGGGTACATTCCCGGCCATTACAGGGGCTACCCCTGTGTCCGACACCCATCGGTCGAGGATCTACGGTGGATTGCAGGGATTTTCAAGTAGATTTCACAGGATTTTGAAGATATTTTCCAAATATTTCCAAATATTTTTTTTTATTTGAAAATTTTCTCTAAATCTTTCCAAATATTTTATTTGATTTTCAAATATCCTCCAAAATCGAGTGGTTTTGATTTTATTTTGCAAATCTTTTATAAATTTAAATTTAAATTCCAAAACATTTTGAATTTTTCATCTTAGTTTAAAAGTAGGGGGCTAAGATTGATTTTCAAGGGTTAGAAAAATTTCTCAAAAAGGATGGAAAAATTTTTAGGAAAAGGTTAGAAAGGTTTTTTTTTAAGTAAAAAATACCAAATGAATTTTCAAGAATTTTCTTATTTGTTCCATAAATTTCATTAAATCTTTTCAAAAGGGAGAATCTGGGAAAGCGAAATCAATTCGTTTTTGCTCGATCTGACCTTTTAATATTCACAATTACTACGGAATAATCAAGAAGGAAAAAAACTAATTTTCTTCTCTTGGTTTGATTTCAAAAAATTACAATTTTACGGTACAAAATTCCCTAAAATTGCACTATGCCAATTGATCCTTGTAGAATTCAAGGGAAAAGATCACACGACATTCGCCTTCATAAGGTAATATTCTGAGGGTAAACATTCCGGATCGGCCTCTAATTTATATTATTACTTCATTTTAATTTATTTGTGGTTAATTGCTCTAAAAAGGGATTTTAATTGTGAAAAGTTGAGTATTTAATTAAATTTCCTTATTTTTTTGGGGTCAGGGATGACCGACGGGCTGAAAGTCCACCGACGGCCATCGCGGAGCTTGTCTTCTGCCCGTTGGTCAGCCCAGGAACAACCGTCACTCGTGCGGTTTGGGCAGTTCCTGGGCCCTCCTTTCCCCTTTCTTTATTATTTTATTTTATTTCTTTTTAATTTATTTTCACTTATTTTCAAGGTAATTTCCTTCCCCTTTTTTATTATTTATTCATTGTTTTTTTATTAATCCTTTCCATAATCATTTAATTTAATTATTTCACTAACATGTTATTTGTCTTTGTGAGTTTAATTATTTCTCTTAGTTACTGGGTGCCGAGAAAGGAAATCCCACTAGGGTGATTCGGGGACACAAAATGTAACACCCCTAACCCGTACGTAGTAAACCATACAGTGAACCGGTGGTTCACAACGACGATCAAGGGCATTACCGAACAAATAAGTAAAACTTATAAACCTTTAAGCTAAAATATGAGTTATAAAATTTCTTTCATTTTCAAAACGCATTATAGTTAACTATAAATTCGTTATACAATCCCATTAAAAAGTATACTTCTTCAGAATTCACTATAGATAGATCATTTACATAACCAATATCGCTTTTACAAAACTTATAACTTATAATTACAAATCTTGCATACATTCCGAAGACTATACAAATCCTACGCTAAAGTCTCTTATAATCTTGCATTGGCCTGGACTGCTACGGAAAGACTCTTGAGCGCTCCGATCAATAGTACATACATGGATTAAAAGAAAATCCGTGCTAAGTATAAAGCTTAGTGGGAAACACATAAATATGGATGACCACTAAGAATGGCCGTCGAGTAAGTTCAAAGAAAAGCATAATATAAAAAATATATTCATAACAATAATAACAAGTTAGATACTTTTAAGGAGGTCATCAATATAACCACTTACTTCGTATATCAACTTTAATAAATCACCTATACATTATCACACTTTTTCGCATCGAATACATGTCACATTGTTCACTTATTCACATTCCTTTGGGTTTCCAAAATTCATTTCACACATCTTGCTTAGCAGATGCATTATTATGTAATTTATCAAATCAACAAGGCATTTAGATTACAATAATAAAATACACACTTTCATACAAGTCTTCACATATATTCATCAATTCATAACTTACTGTTTGATTCACATACTCTTGTTCATTTAATGCCTGCTAAGTCAAGGGGGTGGATAACGTGTAACACATATATTCAAGATAGAAGGATCGCGAGGATCCAATACAGAAGGATCACGAAGATACGATACAGAAGGATCATGAAGATCCGATACAGAAGGATCACGAAAATCCGATCGGGGACCTGACCAGGGTCCAAATCATACACTGGTGTAGACACCGGGTCCTGCGTCAGCCTAAATCGAAGTTACCCAATGATGATAATCGCCTTCACAGGCTTAAAAGGTTAAAAGTGATGGTTTTTTCGTCAAATTTGCATTTTAGAGTGAAAAATTAGAAAATAATAAAAAAATATTTAAAAAATTAATTTTGAAAAATGGGGGCTTAAAATTATAGTGTTTTTAGTCAATTTAAAATTTAAAAAAAGAAAAAAAAAATTCAGACCTCGAGTGTCGGGCGCGCTGGCGCCCAGCACGCAGACGCCCAGGCGCCCAGCGCGCTTGGCGCGATTTGGCGATGCGCAGCGTCGCCAATGCTGCGCGTCGCTAAAAAGCGACGCGCAGCGTTGTGCGCACTGCGCGCCTCTGCACGCGGATTGCGAGCAGCCTTGCTTCGTGAGGCCCGTCGCTCTATAGCGATGGGCGGCGTCCCTCCTTCCCTGGCCGTCGCTATAGGGTATGATACCCAAAAATCCGATTTTTCAGCCCTTTTTCCGATCTTTTCACCCAAAAATCCGTTTTTCATCCCATTTTTTTTGGGTTTTTGACTTCAAATTAAATTCTAAAATATTTTTTTAGATAATTAATTAATAAAACTTGATTTTATCATTAAAAATAAAAGAATTTTGTGTTAAAATAGGTTTGTTTTCCTTAATTAAATTAGGGCAACCTATTTTATTTTATAAATACTTTATGATGAAATCAAGAGCAGCCTCCACAATTTTTTAGATTAAAAAATTTCCAGAATTCTTCTTCTTCTATTTTCTCTTTAAAAAATTTCAGATTTCCTTTTTTATTAAAAAGGTTTAATTGAAATTGAAAGATCAATTATCAATTCTTAATTATTCCAATTAATTTCTTTGTTTTTCCTCCATGAACACAGGAAATTAATCATCACTTTGACATCAATTTCTTTTCAATCTTAAGCATACAAATCAATTCCTTTGTTTTCTCTATAAACAAAGAGAATTAATTTTATTGCTAAATTATTCTTTCAAGCAATTTTCCGGAAAATCATCACTTTTCCTTCATCAAATCCAATACTCTGAGGGTAAATATTCTAGGCTCAATTTCAATTCAATTCTATTTTTATTTAATTTATTCATGTATATATTATGTTGTTTTTATTGATTTATTTATTGTTTTCAACTATTCATTTGTTGTATTCATCTTATATTTGTTCCATTAATTGTTTATATATGATTTTATTTTTGTTCATGTGAATATTGTTTTCTTTTAATTCCTAACATGTAAATGATTTTATTTTGATTCCTAATTATTTTTAACATGCAAATAATTAACTTAAATTAATCTTTTTGCCATGTAAATAGTTTATATTAATTATGAACACATCAATTAACCTTGTTATATATCATTATTATTTTCATCATTCTTTTATTTACTAATTTTTATTATTCTTTTTATCATTGTTACATGATTGATTTATTATGATTTTTTTATTTATTCATTTTTTATTTTTCACTTTTCATCATCATTGTTATCATGTGTATATTTTCATGTACTAATTAATTAACTAATTATATTTTATTTTCATCACATCATTTAATTATTTATCACACATAATATGCATGTTTCTCATTTATTTTGGTTTGTTAACATTTTGATTCAATTATAATTCTTTTCATGTCATCTTATTTTTATTTTAATTTGTTACTCATTATTTTGTATGTGTAATTGGTTTAATTGATTTAATCACTAACATTATTTTCTTTGTATTTTGTTTTTATGTCTAAACTCATTTTTCGCTTGGGCGTTTTTGCGAGCACATCGGGAGGTCCAAAAAGGCTCGTTTGGTTCATATATTTATTTTTTTTATTTGTAATATTTTATTTAATTTTGCCATATAATTTTCTTGTAAAATTCTTTATTTAGGCACGCTAAAAAGAAAATCACAAAAACGTTTCTATTAATTAACTTGACATTTTTTTCTAAATAAAAGGGGACCAATGTCCTAGTTTTTCATACCCAAATAAATCATCACATCAAAACTGTTTCATAATAAATATGCATGCGAGGACCAATGTTCTCACTATTAATGAATAACCCGTTTTATGCATGTATTTCACTTTTATAAATGGGAGTTGTATTCCGCTCCTAGTGTTATTGTAATTTGTTTTTGAATGCTTTATTTTGGATTTTGCTTACATTTACCGCTTTTGATATAAATGATTGCGCCTTTAATTTAAATTGCATCGTGTGGAGAGAGAGCGAATCGATGATAACTAAAATTTAATCATAAAATAATCGAGGTAGAAATAGATGAGAAATCCCGGACCCAGCTCTGGTCTTTGGGCTCAAAGAGGTTAGAGGTCTACCCTCCAAGACACCTTTTTGTGCCATGAGACTTTAGCGCTAATCCTAGGCTCCTTAGGGCGAGAGGTTTACCTTCCAAGACCCCTGTGGCTGGCCCAAAATGGATACCAAGCGCAGTCTTAGGCTCTCCGAGGTGAGAGTAACTTTCCCAATATTTTATTGGGTGGCGACTCTATGATACCTCCTTGTTGCCCAACATAGACGCACTTGCGATTTATCGCAAGCTGTCAACGGACCCACAAATACCTCGATCGCCCAGGTACGGGCGGTCGAACGGGAGGCCGCGGGGATCCGGCGCGCGTCACAACTGGCTACAGCTACACTAACTCTATTAGGCACGCCTAACTATCCACGACTCGACTAACGCAGGCTAACACATACTTGTTTCCTTTAATGACGTACATGTTATATTTTAATACTTTTCATAAATACATAGACTTATTATAGTCACATAACAATCCTACGCATAATTCATACATAAGCTAAAGCAAAGGCTCATATAAAATATAACCAACCATAAGCTTTAATTACAATCATCTTTTAATTTTAATACCTGCTTAACAATTTATTTCAACTGTAGCTTAAATGGTATATCACATTCTAATTTATAAAATATGTCATATGTAATTCACAAGTCAAAATTCGTGTCAAAAAGTTCAACAAACATACCTTCATAGCAAAGAAGAGAGTCGCGCTCGCGGCCTTAGTCTCGATCGCGACAGAAAACTAGCTGGCCTCTATCTCGCTCGCGATAGAGAACTAGCCTCACACTCTGCCCACACTATTCAAGTCCCAAAGGAGCCACTATACTTGAGCAACCATATGTAAATTTTCGATTAAGTACAACTTCATATAAAAACATACTAATTCTCGTAATGCGCATAAATAATTTCTTAAACATTACTTCCCAAAGTTATGCATTAAAATCGAGAACTTCAACATAAGCATCTCAACCTATTCAAGTTATTAAGAATCATTCATTATTTAGAGAGTCATTTAAATACCATTTGTGATACGAAAGATTCATTTCATTTCCAGTTTATACTGTGTCTAAAAAAATCATTTACTTCAAACTTCATATCATATACAAATTTTTAAACTATAAATAAGCATACATGAGGCTTAAATCATTAACAGTTCAATAACATTTATAAATCTTTCACACATGCCACCTTTATTTCTAATAAGCACCCAGGCATTAACCAAGTTCAGCTGATACATTATCTTTTATATCCGAGTTATTTCTATGCTTTGGTTCAGACATGGAAGGATATCCCAAGCTTCCTACGTATCCCAAAGAATTGGGAATCAGAACCCCGTAGTTCTACAAGTTCAAAGTACAGTTTATAGAATTTCGCTTCAAGTCTCTTAATAGAATTTAAATCAGGTTAATATTGAATGTGCTCGAAAGTGTTCCACTTGTTAAATCCTTAAGTACGTAAGTCAATAATGTAACACCCCGATATCCCCGTTGGAAGGATACCGGAGTGCCACGCGGACACACATATAAACAAATCTAAAGTACATACTTGTAAAATAAAATAAAAGATGAGATGTAAAGAAACTTTTAATTATATAGCAGTAAATCCTGTAACATATATCATATCTATATCGTTTTACAAAAAGAGGCTCGTAAGCAAATACATATACAAAAATAATTGTTCCTTTACAAAAGATTCACTTTGCTATTAACAAGCCATGTACAAAATAACAGCGGAAGACTCAAAAATAACTTCATCCAAAAAGACTCCTAGTGGCCGACCTGCAGATATCTGACTCCAAACCGAACTCGCCACCTGCACGGGAAAAGAGCCCGTGCTAAGCGATAACGCTTAGTGGGGAGGAACAAAACAAACGAACAATATGCATATACAATATTTATGACTATACAATAATCTAATGATTCAAAATCAAAGGCATCAAAATTACATGTAAACATATCTCCAAATTCCTTACTTGACATGCATAAATATATATACAATACAAGCAATTAAGTACTCAATTCATAATTTTCATCATTCAAAGTATACAGATACAAGGTGCATAATATAGAGTTATGCAAGAATTCATGTACATCATATACTTGTAATCATGTCAAAAATGCATCTCAACATATGCAACACATTTAAACATATAGCCTGATTAGTCTAAAATACTCTCTAGAAGTGGATACGGTCAAATGGATACTGATAGAACACAGTATCCCAAGCATATAGAGACATGAGTCTCAAATATGTACTTTTCATATAGAGACCGAAGTCTCGCATTAAATCCATATAGACCCATACAGGGTCGAAACAAGGATCGAAACGGACCCACGTATAACGTTTTATCATATAGCAGCTGCACACACACTCTGACCTAAGTAAGCGCTTACTTATCCACTACTATGACTTATTCAGGCTTAAAAACACAAACCATCAATTCAAGCACCAATATCAATATGAGAATTGAAATTAATACTAAACTATCATCCATGTATACATGTATACTGATCACATTTTGAAACATGTAAATATAAATATTAAATACAGAAGTTAACAGGACCTATAACTCTCATAAAAAAATAATCCATACTTATGTAAATTATAAATATGTAAATCATGTACATTAATACTAATTATGACCACAAATCTCATAATTAAACAATTATTAAAATACAAATCAAATCTTTAAAACCCAAACGTTTGATATGTACTGAAAAACCCTTTAAACCAGAAGTTAAAACTTGGTTTTTTAGAAAATAAGGCAACTAGAAGAAGGCTGGTCACGAGTTACCTAGGCAGTGGTAACTCGTGACGCTGTTTTCTCGTGAGCGCCACGAAAAATAGGGCAGTCACGAGTCGTGACCATCCGTCACGCCTCGTGACGCCTGAGAGGAGAGGGGGAGGTCACGAGATCTTGTCTCGTGACACTCAGGGAAGGCAAGGTCGCGAGGCGTGATGCTCCATCACGTCTCGTGACTTCCCAGGGAAGGAGATCACGGCGTGATGCTCCATCACGTCACGTGACCTTCTTCAGGGAAGAGGGTCACGGCGTGATGCTCCATCACGTCTCGTGATCTTCTTCACACACTTCTGCTTCTCCTTCTCCACACTTTAGAATTTTCAGAAAACGTAAGAACCCAGAAACATCGTGAAAACAGAGTACATCTAAAACTCAAAACTCCACTTTGTCTAAAACCATTTTTTATGCAATCATGATTCGAATACGTACCTTCAAGTCTCCAGAGCACATTTACAGAAATTTTAATACAAATAACACATTTGTAACACCCCCCTCGCCGTCCCCGTTGGGAGGACGCCGACGGACGCGCTACACGACGTTCATATATACAGATATACACACGCATAACACGGAAGTATACTTTTATACATAACATGCATACAGAAATATGGATTAATTAAAAACTTACCTTGACTTACCTTGCAGTACAGACTGAACATGCAATGACTCACGCACACGCAGGCACTAAGCAAAAGCATACACAGAAGCATAATCGAAATAATAAAACAAAGGAATAACTAAACATAAAGACATACTAACTATTACATTCCCAGAAGAAAACTCAAGAACGAAACATAATTAATTACATATACAATATTACAGAAATCCAAAAGCTGAAATACAGAAGCTGAACAAAAATACAGAACTTCTAATTCCTATGTGTGGCCGACCTTGCAGAAGCGCGACTCAAACAGAACCAAACCTGCCACCTGCACGGAAAGGAAATCCGTGCTAAGCGATAAACGCTTAGTGGGGAGAACACACAAAAGTATGGACGGCCATTCACAATGGTCGCCAAGGCATAACACATTCAAATGGCAAAAGCGGATATTCATAACATATAAATAATCAGACTTGCATATTAAAGGCATTCATTTCAATACTCACAATCGAACCATAACTTCATGTTCAGGATAGACTAAAACAGACATAATACAATACACATTACAAGCATCATCATGCTAAACCACATACTATATCTCATGCATAAACCTACATGAGTAGCAAATATCAACATCTTACTGTACAGAGTCACAAGAGCTTTACTCATGCAATTGACATAACTAAATACCCATGCATGAACTGACAACCAAACCATCATGTTAAGAATGCTAGCCATTTAACATACTTAGACATGCCAAACACATACACGAGTCAAATATCCAACGGATAACATTTAGAGCTTCACAATACCGCTGCGCAACTCTAAAATATATAAAGCATCATGCAAAAATACTCTGATAGCGGAGACTGAAGACGTAACCACTTAGTATTACATTCATGTCATCATCATGCAGAAAGTACAATAATCATCACCTACTTACCATCACAGCTGCTTCGGTTCACATGCTAATATATATAACAAAACTATGCTGAAGTCATATACTTAAATACATCAATCAAATCATTTCAAAGCAGTCATAAACTTATAACAAATCACATGACAAGTACGGATAATCATGTTAAATGTAAAGTCATGCTTACTTAAAACAGACATACATTCTGAAGCCCATAGTCACATTCATATGCATATAAACTGATTCCTGAAATCCTTATCAAGCTCAAACGGATATCACATTCAAAGGTTAAAACATAATTCATATAAACATGCTCATATAATAAAGTCATACAATCAGTCTTTCATAATCATATTCATTCAGAGGTAATCCGATATACATTACATCGATATACTCATTCAGATAATCCTTATATAGCTAAATCAGATCAGAGCAGTTCAAATAACATTCAAAGAACACCTGCTGACTCTAGGTAGTGGATAACGAGTGTACAGACAGTACTTTACGGGTACGAGCCGATTACAGACAGTACGTTACGGGTACGAACCGATTAAACCATTATACTTTAACTTTCACAGATATTTTCATAAGGGACCTTAAACAAGATCCAATACAGAAAAGGGTTCGCGAGGAACCAAACGGGGACCTGATCAGGGTCCAAATCATTCAAAGGGCGCTGCAGCTACAGAAGACTCTATTAGGCATGCCTAACTATCCACTTACTTGACTCTAGCAGGTTATGCGTAACCCAATTTACATTTCGAATCGCACAATACATATATAATCAGCATGCATAAACAGAGAACGAAAGACATTTAAATATTCTCAATAATTTGGTCACAAATCATACAATTCGCATTGCAAAACATATTACAGTCCAAATTGCATTTAACATAACACAATGAGCTCCAAGGCTAAAGCATAACAATGTATTCCGACATCAGCCATATTATTCAAATAAGTCTGGCATAGCAGGATGCCAATCATACTTCATACAAGTCAAATACTGGAGCATGCAATAACCCAATTGATATCATCAGCACTATTCATCTTTCTAAAGCATAACAGGAACACATGTTGAATCTTATTATGCTAAAGACCAAGGACGCATCATCATAATCGAGGAAAGTTACAGCATAAACTTAAGCATAGCAAATTATTCTTAAAGAAGAAACAGACTAAAATATGCATAGCATAATTCACATTAAGACAGAACATGTTTGGGACTTAAACAAATAGAAAATCAGCATTCATAATTCCTTCGTATTCAGAATATAACTTGAAATACATGTCACAATAATAAGCATATTTAAGTCCCAACCATACTGTTAAAATCCCACAAACGTTCAACAGGATTACTATAATCCAAAACTGATTCCAAAATAATACATTTAACTTATCTTAGATAACATATTATTAATACCAAATAAATTGGAATAATCAGTCATGTCATCAAGATAATATAAAACACAGTAGAGGAAAATACCCTGAAAAGCTTTTGAAAACCATTTTATAAAAACTGGTCGCTTGGGGAAAGAAAAACAGAAGGAAAACAGAGGAATCGGAGACCTGAGCAACCTTCACGTCACGTGAAGGTTGCTCACGTCGTGAGCAGTGAGCAATTAGTCACGTTGCGTGAGCATAGCTCACGCCTTGTGGGCAATTGCTCACGTCGTGAGCATTGCTCACGTCGCGTGAGCATAGCTCACGCCGTGAGCATTTGCTCACCTAGCGTGAGCATGGCTCACATCACGTGAGCATAGCTCACGTCACGTGAGCCCTTCTTTCCTCTTCCCCGCTATCGCAAATTGCAGACTTCCTTTCGTTTTCCAGAAATTCGATAGAAATCATTTCCAATCTAATTCACAACACCACCAAAACTCATATTACCTTTCAATCGATGTCCCAAACAGTATAACAAGATCATTGCAACTTAATTCAACAATTAAATCAACCAAAATCATGCATAAACACATTTAATTCCTTTCAAGAACATGAACCCTAAAAGTTACAGTAAGGTAAGAACCCAAACTCAGAACTTCCAATTCAATTCTATACATGCATTATTAACACATCTAATCACATAAGTCATATGTATTCTCATGCTAAAACACACCAAATTCCATAAACTAAACAAAACATATATTTACATCCTACGTGAGAATAGGGCAGAGACATGCATCAAATACACAAACTGGGATTGAAGAACAGAGAGCTTCCAAACATTGCATGCAATCAAACACTCCCAAACCTGGAATGAAGATCCAAAAATCAAGCTTCAAAAACAATCCTCAATCCTTTCCTTGCCTTTATTTTGCTCCCTCTTACCATCCAAAGCTTGCACAAACAAGAAATCCACAAATCCTTAGTTTAAACCCTAATTGAAGACAAAACCAGGAAGAGAAGGAGAAGAGCAGAACATGCAGGAAACGAAATTCCAACTTACCTCTTCAAGCAAACAAAGCACACTTCCAACCCAAACACACTCCAAGCCAAAGCTAAAGAGAAGGAAGGGAAAAGAAGAGAAAGAAGAGGAGAAGAAGGAGAAGGGAAGGCGTGAAAAGAGGGGACGAACGGGCTGTGTTCCCTCTTCTCTCTTCCTCTTACTTCTGTTTCTTCTTTCAATGCCCACCTAACAAGCAACTTGGCAACATCTAATTGGACCAAAATATCCACTCAAACTTTCCAAATCAAAGCACCATACTTGAGTCATACACAATTATTTCCAATAACCCACTTATATCCTACTTCCATACACCACTAGCACACACTAGCACTTCTTCTTCTTAACACACTTAATTAATTAATTACCAATAAATCCTTATTATCCAAATTCTCATACACAAATTACTGAAATACCCTTTTTGATCCCGACTTAGCATGCACAATCCGACCAGGGCTATTTTGGGGTGTGACAACATTTATACAATCAAAACAGAGGCAATGCCAGAATATCAACTTCCCAGGATTTCCACATTCAAACCCATGCATGATCATCTCATTTACCAACTCATATTATTCTTTTCTAACTAAATCATGTATACACAGTACATTTTTCATGCATTTTAATAAACAACACACATAGTCAACATTGACAATATACAGCAAGCAGGATCCAAGATTGAGAAAGAACAAACACTCCCAAACCTGGAAATGAAGTTCAAAACGTCCACTGTACTTTAATCCACAATCTTCCCTTTTCCTTTATTAGTCTTCTTCTCTTCAGCAGATTTCATGAACCAACAAAACTAAACCAAAAATTCAGATAACCAAAAACCAAAACTTCATACCCCAAACCATCCGTAACAGAGGAAGACAAAAGGAGAAGTTCAGCCACAACAACTCATTTACTTACCTCTTAATCTTCAATGCTCAAAACCCTAGCCAACAATGGATGAACACTCATGCAAACAAAGAGAAAGAACAGAAATGCAGAGGAGTAGGAGTGGCTAACGTGAGAGAGAGTGCAAGAGAGACCAATATCAGATTTCTGAACCCCTTCTTCTCTCTCCCACATGCACACACTCTCCTTTCCACTTGGCACACATGCACGGTTCTTTTAATCCCAATTACAAACAACTCCTCACAATCTTCTCATAGATCCTTAATAAATTCTTTTTACTCACCAAAAATAAAATCAATAAATAATACTTTTAATTCCTTGCAATTTAATCCTCTTTCACTAGAAAATTACCCAAATGCCCTTAAATTATCCCATTGAAATGCCAATTCCAATTAGGCCACATTTGGGGTGTGACAAATAATCTTATTTATAACCTTAGTCTCTTATAGTCCTAAGTGATATCTATTTATTTAGTCTCTTACAAACTCTAAACACGTGATGAATATTTCTCATAAGGTTCCGATGAAGTTCGGGTGTATTTCGGAGGAGAAAACATCACAAAATATACAAACTAGAAGAGGGTAAAGGTAGGAAAGGTTTCCTCCCAACCAAAAGGTTAAAAATAAGAAGAAAAACACTTGTCAAGAAGGTTCTTTTGTGCTCGTGACCATGGGCGTGCTCGCGATAGAAGCCCCCTGCAGGTTTCTCACAAGAGCAAGTCACAAGACTGCTTTCCGCTTCAATATTCAACCGCTTGAACCGACCTCTAAACCTCATTTTTAGACCAAAAGTCCTCTTAAAAAATTGTCCTTAGGAAGTTAGCTTTAATATGGAACAAGTCTCATGTAAATTGGACAAGTAAATCATCAGATATGATCAAAACAATCTATACTACTCCCCTGAACCCGGCAAGAGAAGATACCTCTACTTCATGAAAACTTTTGGGACACTTAAAACTAAAATTAGCTCAAGCTTATTTCTAATACATTTATAGAAATATGTATTAGCTTTCAAACGGTACTAGTTTCATATCATTTGGAGTTCGAAGACTCCATATACGACCTAATAACTAAAGAAGGGTCAAGTGTGTTCTAACACAATTTTTCACCAAAAATTTTATTCACATGCACAATTTAACAATTTAAACCAACACTCACAACAATCCTCATATATCATCATCAACACATTCCAGGAACTTATATAACATATGAATATATTAAAATTCATATATAATAGAGAGTTTCCAAATGTCTTTTCCTTTGCTCCCTAATTGCTCCAATAGCTACACAAACTCTACTTCTTCATACTCCTTCTTTAACTCTCTTGTTTCCTCCAACAAAATCAACCCAAAATTCAGAATTCCTCTTAAGGTTACACATAAATCTACTCATATTTAAAAGGAAGAGGAGAGAAAGAAGAAAAAAAACCAAGCACTTACCTTTCCCAATCAAATCTTGCATCAAATTTCTTGAAACTTGGAAAGTCCATCTTGGACTCAAATTAAGGGAAATAGGCGTGGAGAAGGAGGAGAAGAGGAGTCCACTTTCTTTCTTTTTCCTTTCAAATGCTTAATTAAAGCCATTAATCCATCCTTATCCTCCAAATGCCACAGGTCACCCTTGTATTGGTCCTATGAAGATTTTTATGCCAAGCTTTATATTTTAACCCCTTAACTTACCTCATTTTCTTCAATTGGCATAGCACTTTTCTATTTTATACATTAACGCACATAATTAACTAATTCATTTAATTTAATCCATAATTACAAAATAACCAAAATACCCTTACCCTAAATAAATAAAACCAATCACGTTCTTTACTACAATTAATCACTTCAATCATTCAATTACACATTTTGAATCACCAAAATAATTCTTTTCGCATCCTCAAAGGCACGATGATATAACTGTCCAATTTACCGAAACTTGCCGAAACTTTCGAATTAATGACGGTTGTGTCCTTTTTTGACACTTCCTTCTGTATCTCTAACATATTCGATTTCCGTTATACTCTAAACTTACCCTAATCCGACTAGGGTATATTCGGGGTGTTACAAAAAATTGGTTTTATTTTCCTTACCCTATTTCCTTTTATTTTAAGTTTTAATTCTGATTTGTTGTAAATATTATTTTTGAGCTCACTAATCTTAAAAATGGCAAGGGACTTATACAAATAAGTAGAGTTTTTCTTAAATAAAATAAGACCAATATCCTGATTTTCATCCTAACAAAATAAATATGTTTACATTATTCTTTCTCTAAACATGCATGTGAGGACCAACGTCCTCATTCCAAAAATAGATGTTCCAATTTTATGAATGTTTGTGTATTTCCCATTCATTTACAAGGGGGGTTGTATTCCGCTCGTAGTTTTATTGTAAATTATCACATTTTGGTTTATTTCGTGCTGCATTTATAGCTTTTCATTATATGATTGATCTAAGCTTTAAATTCTTGCATTTAACTGAATGAGAAAATGGAATGAAATTTTAACCTAAAAACTCGATTATAATTTAATCAAGGTATGAATAAATGGGAAGTCCCGAACCATCTCTAGTCTTAAGCTTAACGAAGTTAGGTGAACCTTTCCAATGTTCTATTGGAAAGGGAATTCCAAAATATCTCTTGTTGCCAAACATAGGCCCAAGTTGCATTGTCTTAGACTCCATGAGGTTAGACAAACCATCTCAATGTTCTATTGGGATGGGGACTACAAAATATATCTGGCTTGCCCAAAATAGATGTACATGCATCGTCTTAGGCTTCACAAGATTAGATAAATTTTTCAAATGTTCTATTGGAGGGAAGATTCCAAAATATCTCTGATTGCCCAAAATAGAAGCACATGCGCTGTCTTAGACCCTTCGTAATGTTTTATTTGGTGGCGACTCAAAAATACCTCCTTGTTTCCCAAAATAAATGCCATTGTAATCTTTTACAAGTACCATAAACCTCTCTCGAACACCCTAAAAGCTGGTCTTCGAGGTACCCAGGGTTCGACACACATCACAGTAAACAAACAGACTGGTGCCGAAAGTAGCAACAACAGGGCTAGAAAGACGACAAAAGTCTTAGCCGCTGATGTGGGCAAAAGGTATTACTCGAATCTAGGCAGGCCCTTATCTTGTGTTTTACAGAGGCTAATGAAGGAGGATAAATTACAGCCATTGATAGCTAGACCGGCTCTAGGTCGTGGCTTACTCGGTCACAAAGAGGAGTTATACTGTGCCTACCACCAACACACTGGTCATCTAACCAACCAGTGCAAGACACTGAGAAATTAGGTCCAAAATCGTATTTATAGTAAACAGATTACAGATCTAGAAAAGAGTTAAAGGAAGAAAAAGGACGGGTACAATGCAGTCGTTCCCCTAGTTTTTATGATAGGGTCTAATTTGCCTGAATGGCATGTCTTGAAGGACCTCTATGGGAATGAGTATGTAGTTGTCACCCATCTAGGGCGAATCTTAAGTAGATATGATCGACTATTGGGATTCAACTAGTGAAAGTGAAGCTGAGAAGGTCGAAGAGCCCGAGAATCTGTGGGATTCCGAGGATGAAGGGAAGGGGAAGAAAGTGTAAGCTGTCATTTGTAGAAGTAGAGTGGTACATAAAATAGAGAAGCAGTAGGATTCTATGCCCCCAATTATGGAGAAGGAGCCGGAGGAGGACCAGATTATAAAGCAACTAAAAAGGATGCCGGCTCAAATCTCAATTTGGGACCTATTAAGACAGTCACTGAGGCACAGGCAAAAGTTGGTAGAAGCCTTGTGTGAGCCTACAGTCACTACAATTATTTCACCTATCGAGTTGTTGGATCCGGTAAAAGGAAATTATAGAGAAAGCCTTATTTATTATGATGCTAATCTACTGGTTGAGGGCCGTAACCACAACCGTACATTATATATAAAACACAGGTCAATAGCAAGCACACTGCCTTCATGATGATAGATGATGGGTTCTCCATAAATGTTTGTCCCTTAGTGGAAATCCCCCCATTCGGGTTGAATGAGAGCATGTTGAGCAAGTCTGATCTTACCATCATAGCTTACAATAATTTTAGAAGGCAAGCCTCAAGGATATTTAGAGTAGTAGTGAAGATCGGACCGATTGAGACGGAGGCTAAATTTTTGGTCCTTCCGATCACTATGAACTTCTCATTTTTACTTGGAAGGTCATGGTTCCATAAGATAGGAGGGGTTTCGTCTACCTTACACTAGATATTTAAGATTCCATATGAAGGGCAGGCTAAGACCATAAGGGCTTCTAGGGAAAAGCAATTTTTTATTTTTGGGCTCTTAAACCAACCATTCAATGGCTTTCATATGGCCGTGGTTAATGAAGAAAGGGATTCAGTGGGAAACCCTTAAGTAGTCAACATGATAAAGCGGATGCATTTTCTCCCAAAGGCCGGATTAGGTAAAAATTATCAAGGGTCTCAATCAACAATTACAACAAAAGGTCAAAAGGACCAGAAGGGATTGGGATATGAAGGCACGATTGTGAAAAACAAGAAGGAATCGGCGAAATCCCTCCCATTTTGGAGAGCATTGTACCAGTAATATCAGTATGTGCTTATTATGGCAAAACTGAGCCCCACTGGATCAATGAAAGATCACCCCGGGTTTTGAGGTCTTCAATGATGTTTTTTATTGGGACTTTGGAATGATAAATGTGAAAGATTTCTGGCATAAAGAAGTCATGATCCAAGGTGCCACATGGGATCAGGAAGTTACCAAGGAAATTGTAAATGAGAGTTTATTGGCCACATAGATGAAGGGTAAGGAGAAGTTGGTAACGAAAGCGATAGTTCCAGAACTCGAAGATCTAAAAGTTGCAAGCAATCAAGGTGGAGAGTCATCAGCCCTGGCATCAACACTACAGAAGAATGGAGCAATGAAGATTTTTTAGATGTGCTTTTCATTCCTAAATTATTTGGTAATTCTGAATGCATTAATAAGATAAACAACTTTACTTATTTGTGTGATGTTTCTCATGATTTCATTATTCATGATCATACACACGAGTCATTCATATTCGATATTAATTCGACTAATACTATTAAATTTAATCTCATAACTTTGGAAAATCCAAAGGAAATTTTGATAGCATCTAACATGACTCTTGAAGAGAGAAAAAAATTTGAGAGAATATTGAAAAAATACAAAAAAGTCTTTGCCTAGACCTATGAGGATATATCGGGAATTGACCGTGAGGTTGCTGAACATATAATTCTGACGTATTTAGAGTGCAAACTAGTAAAGTAGAAGCCCAAGATGCTCAGGCTAGAGTGGGCAGAAAAGGTAAAAGAGGAGGTGCACAAATAGATTGAGGTTAAGTTCTTTGTGGTGGTTCAATACCCAACATGATTAGGCAAGGTAGTCCCTATAGGCAAAAAGGATGGGAGAGTTTGAGTATGTGTGGACTATCGGGATCTAAACAAAGCTTGCCCAAACGACGGTTTCCCACTCTCCCACATCGATGTTTTAGTGGATAGTGCACCCACTTGTGCGATGTACAGTTTTGTGGACGGGTATGTTGGGTACAACCTAATCCTTTATAGGATTATAGACCGCATCAAGATAGCTTTCATCATTGAATGGGGGATATTTGATTAATGAGTGATGCCTTTCGGATTAAAGAACACTGGGGCAACTTATTAGAGAATGGCAACCAAGATAGCTTTCAAGATAGCTTTCATAATTGAATGGGGGATATTTGATTAACGAGTGATGCCTTTCGAATTAAATAACACTGGACCAACTTATTAGAGAATGGCCACCAAGATCTTAGATGACTTGATCAATAAGGAGGTGGAGGTATATATCAATAACATGATGATTAAGTCGGCTACTCGAGAGGGTCATTTCAAAGTCTTAGAGAAGTTCTTTCAAAGGATTAACAAATAAAATCTTTGCCTTAATCCGAAGAAGTGTATATTGGGAGTTACCTCAAGTAAGCTATTAGGCCACATAGTGAGTCAGAGAGGAATCGAGATAGATCCCGATAAGTTCAAGGCTATAAGAGAGATGCCAGTACCCTATAAAGAGAAAGAGGTCAGAAGTTTCCAAGGCCAACTTCAATACGTCAGCCGGTTTGTTGCCAAACTTGTTTCGGTTTGCCAGCTGATCTTCAAGCTACTCAAGAAAAGTCAACTAGTGGTATGGAATGACTACTATTAGAAGGCCCTTGATACCATTACGGAATATCTTTCTTATCCCCCAGTTCTAAGACCACCTAAGCCCATTAAACCTCTAATCCTATACTTAGCAATAGAAGATAATTGCGTAGGTGCTATGGCGACCCCAGAAGATGAATTCGGGGTTGAATTTGCAATTTACTACCTCAGTAAGAAATTTCTTACTTACGAGGCCAAGTATGTCGACGTGGAAATAATTTGTCTAATAGTAATCTTGGCTTCAGAGAAATTAAGACATTATTTCCATTCTTACAAGTTGCAAGCAATCACCAAGCAGAATCCTTTGAGGTATCTTCAGGAAGAACCTTCTCTGCTAGGTAAAATAGGGAGATTGTTGACATTACAGCAATAACTCGGCATAGAGTACATCACCAAAAAAAGTATTAAGGACTGAGTTGTACCAGAGTTCTTAGTTAATCATCCCATCGATGGACACCAATTCAAATTTTAATTCCCTAATAAAGGCATTGCGGCTATTATGGTACGAGGGTGGCAGATGTATTTCGATGGAGCTGAGGTGGGAGTAATTTTGATAACCCCAGAAGATGAAAAACATCCCATGGCCAAGAAGTTGAGATATAGGCTACCAATTACGAGGCTGAGTATAAAGCTTGCATATTCGGGTTAGAAGCGCTTTTGGCTGTGGGGGATAAAACTGTAGAAGTGTTTAGAGACTTGTCCTTAGTAGTCCATCAAGTCAGGGGTGAATGGTCCGTCAAAGAAGAACAGTTGTTGCCATAAGTGAGGTATTTGAAGGAATTAAGTGGCCAATTCGAGATCTGTACTTTTAACTATGCGCCACGAGATGAGAACCAATTGAGAGATGCTCTCGCTACCCTCGTATCTATGTCATAGAAGGAGTTATCATGAAGCCCATATTGATTTCTAGTTTAAGCAAGCCGTACTTTGAAATCGAATAAGTCTTTGATGTTGAGGCTGCTGATGGGAAGCCATGGTACTATGATGTTCAGAACTATTTAGAGAGATAAGTATTTCCAGAAGAAGCCACTGAAAAGGACCAAAGGATGATACGAGAGCTGTCCACTCAATTCATCAGTATAGATGGGGTGCTATATAAGAGACAAGTCAATGGAATTTAGTGAAACTGTCTAGAAGAGAAAGAAGCCACGAAGGTTATGGAAAAGACTCATGCTAGAGTCTTTGGAGCCCACATGAATGGCTTTACTTTAGTCAACAAAATCATGATCCAAGGTTTCTTCTAGCTAATGATGGATACAGACTACTCAGAGTATGTTAAATGATGCCCGATATCAGATGCCTGTCGATTTCAGAATTGTGCAATTTTATGTCTCCATGGCTATTTGCAGCTTGGGGAATTGACATCATAGGAGAGATACATTTGACAGCTTCTAACGGACGTAGGTTCATTGTGGTTGCTATCGATTACTTCACTAAGTGGGTAGAAGCTGAATCCTTTAAGAAGCTAGATGCTCAGGAAATGGCTAGATTCATTGAGCGACACCTGATTTGTAGATATGGACTTCCACACCATGTTGTGTCAGATAATGGGGTGCGGTTCCAATCTGAGACTAAGCAAATGGTCAGGAAGTATGGCATCTAACACCATAAGTCTTCTCCCTACCGTCCACAGGCCAATGGGGCAGTTGAGGTATCAAATAAGAAAATGAAGAGGATACTGGCTAAAATGCGATAGACTTATAAAGACTAGGTAGAGAAGCTGCCTTTCGCATTATGGGAATATAGAACACCGATAGAACTTCAATCGGGGTTACACTATTTTCTTTGGTTTATGGCACATAAGCAGTATTACCAGTGAAAATTGAGCTCCAATCCTTGCAGGTAGCCTTAGAAGCCGAAATACCAAAAGCCTATAGGCACAACAGCGGTTATCAGAGTTAAACCTTTTAGATGAAAGTAAGATGAGGGCCTACTACCACAATTAGGTAAATTAGAAAAGATTGGCTCGTTCATTTGGGAAAAAGGTCAGGAAATATCCCTTAAAGGAAGGGGATTTGGTATTCAAGCAGATGAGACTGGGGGTTGCTGACATTCAATACAAGTTTAGACCGACTTGGGAAGGACCCGTTGTGTTGAAGAAGCTTCTCTCAAAAGAGGTAATAATCTTTGTAATTGCCCAAAATCGTGATTTTCGTGAATAGTATTTCCTAATAGTAAATAGTGACACCGGGGTGAATAGTACCTCCTAGAGTCAAAAAATATTTCATTAGACCATTTGATAGAGCATGTCAGTGGGAGCCCGAATATGAAATTTGGGATCAAACGGAGGTTAAATGGGGTCCAAAAAGGTTAAAAGTGGTGATTTCGTTGTGAAATTTGCATGTTAGAGTGAAAAATAAAAAAATAATAAAAAATATTTTGAAAATTAGATTTGAAAAATGGGGCTTATAAATTATAGTATTTTTGTTAATTTTAAGAATTTAGAAAAAAAAACTGAGTGTCGGCTGCGCGGCAACGCCTGCGTGCGGCGTTGCTGCGCTGAAGCGCGATGTGCGCGCTTAGCGCGCTACCGACGGGCCGTCGGTCGCCCAACCTCGCCCGTTGCTGTCGATTTTCGCCCGAAATCGTTTTTTTCAAATTTTTTGCCGTTTTTTATCCCATTTTTCTGTTTTTTTAACTATTTATTTAATTTTTAAAATTTAAAATAGTTAATATCTGATTTTATTAGGTTTTATCCCTTTAATTATTTTTATTTTCCTATTTTCTTCATATAAAAAGAATAAGAAGAAAACCTAAAAGCGAAAATTTTTCTTAGGGTTTTTTTTCATCTTTTTCTCTTCTTCTTCCTTTCAAACTCTCTCAAAAATTTCAGATTTTCCCCACCAAAAAATTAAAAGAGAAAAGTTCATCTTCCATTTTTTTTCCAACATAATTTCTTCTAAACATATTTTTGGAAGGAGTTTTGTTGTTTGATTCAATTTTGAGACAAATACAACAATTATTTGCTCTCAAAATTCCTTTTTTTTTTCTTTTTTTATTTGTGTTCAATTAAACTTTTTTCATTGATTTTCTTTTGAATTTCTTCTTGATGGAAAATTAATTTTAATACAAACAAAATAAGTGTTTGTTATCAAAATCTAATTTTTTCATTTGATTTTCTAAAAATATTTTATTTTGAGATGAACAAAATCATTGTTTGTTTTTAAAATAATTTTTTTTATTTTTAATCAATAAAAATCATTCTTTAGGCAAAGAAATTAATTCTTTGTTCTTAAAGAATTGTTGATTTTCTTTCTTCATTTTTTAAGCTTATTTTTCTTGGAATAAAAATCCAACATTTTTATTATTCAATTCTAATCTTGTAAATCAAGAATAAGGAAATCAATCATCTTTTTACCTTCATCGAATCCGAAACTCTGAGGGTAAACATTCCGGGCTTGTTCTTTTTATTCTTTTTGTTCATATTTAATTTGTTCATGTTTATTTTCAGATTTTTATTTATTTCATTGTTTATATTTATTTTATTTATATATGATTTTATTCTTATTCATGTATATTTTATATATTCATTGATTTGTTTATCTTCATCATTATTATTATCATGTTCATATTTTTGCATATTAACTCATTAACATAATTTATTTATTCCAGTTAAATCATTTAATTCTTTTATCATTTAATGTATATTTTCATTTATTTTGATTTGTTAACATTTTAATTCGATTATCATTCTTTCACATCATCTTGTTTTATTTTAATTCGTCATTATTTTATATTTAATTGATTTTAATTGATTCAATTACTAACATTATTCTATTTATGTTTTATTTTTATTTCTCATCTCATTTTCCTTCTTGGATATTTTTGCGAGCTCACGAGGAGATTCAGAAGGCTCGTTTGGGATCAAGTATTTATTTATTTTATTTGTAATATTTTATTCATTTTGCTTTTCCATTTATTTTGTTATGTAATTTTCCTATAAATTTTTTTATTTTAGGCGCTAGAAAGAAAATCACAAAGCATTTTTATTAATTAATTTGAAATTTTTTCTAAATAAAAATGGGACCAATGTCTCAATTTTCTCTATCCAAAATAAAATCATCACATCAAAATTGATTTATAATAAATATGCATGCGAGGACCGATGTCCTCAACATTAATGAATATCCCGATTTATGCATGATTTGCATTTTATTTACAATGGGGGTTATATTCCGCCCCTAGTTTAATTGTAATATTTTCACATATGCTTTATTTTATTTACACTTTTATTTATCGCTTCCACTATGTGATTGGCATGCACTTTAATTAATTGCATTAAAATGAATGAGAAATGTGATGAAATGATAAATTCAAAACTCGATTATAAAATTAACCAAGGTATGAAAAAATAGAAAGTCCTGAACTCACTCTGGTCTTGGGCTCAATGAGGTTAGAGGTCCATCTCAGCGTTTCATTGGGATGGAATCTCCAAAATATCTCTTATGTCCCACCAAAAGACTTAAATTTACAATCCTAGGCTCCACAGGGTAGAGGGTCATTTCAGTGTTCTATTGGGATGATATCACCAAGATCCCTTTGGCTTGCCCAAAATGGATATTATGTGCCATCTTAGGCTCACCGAGGCTAGACGACCTGTCCCAATTTTCTATTGGGTAGCGACTCCAAGAAACCTCCTTGTTGCCCAAAATAGACGTACTTGTAAATACCTTACAAGTTTTCATGAACCTCCAACCGATCGCCCTAAAAGCGGGCCTTCGGGGCGCCCCCGGGTTTGGCGCGCGTCACAGTAAGCACCAAAAAATAGAAAATAATAATAATGAAATAGCAAAATAAATTGTAGAAAAATGCCTTTTCACAATTATTAGCTTAAAATGGAATGATCGTCTAGTTAGATATCCGATTGTCTTATGGGATAATTATACTTGTGAAATTGTTGTTGGGGCCTGAGGCTTGTCCTTGTTGAATTTTTTTCATGCAGAAAGTTTGGCACACCCTTACCGGGATGCTGTCCAAAATTTTTTGGTTGGGCACAACCTTGTCGGGATGCTATCGAAATTTTTTGTGTTGGCACATCATAGCCGGAATGCTGCCGAAATTTCCAAAATTTTGAAATTGTGCTTAGTTTACTTACAGTTATTACACAAAAGTTGACACTTTTATTTTTAGGATGCCTTCGAGATGCAATGTTCCTCGAGAGCAGCCTGTGCCTGAGGCCCCAGAGTGGATGGGCCCCGATCTTATAGAGAGGTTTCAGGCCCTAGTACATTTACAGTTTTGCTCCAGTCGATATATCTCTAGACCATTCCTGCAGCGCATGAGGATGTTGGAGGAGGTTGACGCGCTCTTAGAGGCAGCTGGATGGACAAAGTTCCTCAGACCATCTTTCCAGACTCACCCAATCGTCGCGAGGGAGTTTCTGGTCACTCTTCACTACAGAGGGTTCCAGAGATTAGATTTAAAGGAACGGGTGATTCAGTTTTGGATTAGAGGTGACCATTTCAGTGTCACCCACAGTGTTTTTGCATAGGTCATGGGGCTCCCACATGAGGACGTGGTGATACCATAGAGAGCCATCAGGAGGCAACACTGGGAGGCCATCACCCTGCTAGGAGCACTGTACGATCATAATACGCCGAAGAGCTATGCTCTCGCCGCAGGAGCTGAGGAATGATCATAGGGTCCTCTCCAGCTCATATTTGGGTCGAGCAGGTGGCACATGTGTAGTAAGTGTACTAGATCGGCTAAGTAATATAGGGTTTTAATTTTAAGACCCCGAATTATCGTACCCAAGGGATTGTGGTTGCAACTTAGTGAATATTAGAAGTATGCTAAAAAATTCCCAGATTTTGAGTGAAATAGGTATTAAGCTGTCAAAATAAGACAATAAATTAAATAACTAAGCATAACTAGCTAAGATTAAATAACAGCTCCAGTAGAAAATTAAAACAGAACAAAATTCTTAGAAATTAACAAGTCTAAAACGGTTTAGGTTCACTGATCCTCCCCATACCTAATGTGAATTTATTTTACCTTAAACTATATAGATTGAATTAGGATAACCACTATACCCAAGCATCCTATTCCGGAGCAAGCTATTCTAATCACAAAATGTCCCATTCCGGAGCAAGCCTTATGATTAGCATAAGCACGCAAGTTCTGAATTGTTTTCCCATTCCAGAGCTAAACAACCCATAAACCTATTCATTTTACATCCAACCCTAGCCTTACTATCATCTTTTACCCATAACCCATTGAGTCCCTTTCCGGAGCAATTGCAAGGTTACAGAAAAGTTGATAGAAAAATAGAGCAAAAATACATTCATTGTAACACCCATTCTCGACCATAAGATTAGCCTATCTAAAGCAGTCGAGAACAGTCACATACACATAAACTCTAACATACACGCATGCCAAAACCTAAACTATTAAATTTCGTTACATATACATTCACATACAGCAGATATCTAATGCTATCGCATGCTAGAACTTATATATTCACAAAATTACATACATCATAAGCTTAATATTACAAAACTTAGTCATCCGGCTCTTTACACACTTCATGGTTGCAAAAGGAGTATACAAAACATATACAAAATACATTGCCCTAAAATCCCAAAAACCTACACTATAGGTACTCCTAGTGTTGACCGTTGGCAATGCAGTTTCGTCCTTCACAATCACTTCGCATCCAAATCTACACGGATTAGGAAATCCGTGCTAAGCGATAATGCTTAGTGGGGAAAATAATACAAAGTATACAATACTATAAATATATTCATGCATAAGGTACATCATATTATAAGCAAGTAAAGACATATTCTAACTTCAATAATTTCCACTCATCACGCGCATCTATTTCCAGTTTACTAGCATAAAATAATCATACCATACTTCACATTATTACATCATGTTCGCACACACAATTCGCATGTGAATTCACAAGTAGCTATTTATACTTCACATTATTCGATTAATTAACATATTTACTTAGCCTTGCCTGCAACTCAAAGATGCAGATAGTGGGTATCGCATCAGTAACCAAAGGTACAGTAAACACATTAGTAACTGTAGATACCACATATTTGCATCCCTACCCGAAGGTATAGGAAAGATTAATAAATTCACATTATGTAATCCATTAAGGATTCAAATCGCATTGAATGATTCCAGAGGAATCGGACGCATTTGGCTGCAGTACTTAGACCTTATAAGCATTCTTATCTATCCACTACTTAACTCACAAGTTAAAATTATTAAGTCTAATTATTTATTCAATTGATCTCAAATTCCAGCAATCACGATAATACACGTGAGGAAAATAGTATAATTTGTCGATTATGCATAGTTATAAGTTGTTGAACAAATTCACATTCCTTCGCCACAATCATGCCATCTTATTAGTTTATCACATAAACTCATAGAACAACTTGATATAGATCACAACTTAACAAGCAACTTTTAAACTCATTAATCACATACGTTCACCAAGTTTAATCTTAGCATTTGACACTTATTAAATGATATTAGACTTAATTAAGTATTGGTTAAACATTCATATAACAATCATGAATTATTTAGAAGTCATTGCAAAACAGGGTACCTCACAGTCACAACCATTTTCGTTGTTACAGTGACATACCAAGGTCCGAAAACAAAATGTAACTTAAGGTATCTCATGGTCACAACCATTTTAATTGTCACCATGACATACTCCATATACCCGAACAGAATGCAACTCTTTGGTATCTAACTGTCACAACCATTTTTGTTGTCACCGTGACATACTCCACATTGTCAAGCTGAATGTAAATCATGGTATCTCACGGTCACAACCATTTTGGTTGTCACTGTGACATATCAAGTTTACCCAAGACATAAAGGAATTCATGCTATCTCACACACACAACCATTTTGGTTGTCACCATGACATACCAACTCATCCAGACAGAATGCAATCCTTGCATATCTCACGGTGGCAATCAATTTGGTTGTCATCATGACCTATGCAAAAATGCCAGAACACAGCTGTTTTTTACCAAAACTCAGCTATGCAAACTGCTCAACTACTCGTATCAATTTGACAACTTCTAATCCCTAATGCAAATGTCTCATAAAGTCAACTATCTTTCACAACCCAATCACTAACTTGTGAGCTTGCAAAATTTACATAATTTCCATTTACATAACTACTCCATGATTCATTCAAAATACAAAAACATACCGGCATTCATCAACTAGGTCCACAAACGTCATCTCAACTCAATAATTCAGAGACATAATTTCTCATTCAATGTTCTTCACATCACACACATTTTATTCATACCAATTCCAAAATTCATATATATACATACATATATCAAAATTGATACGCAAATGGTGTTTTCCCAAACCTCTTCTCTTAAGCTCCTTAGAAAGTCAATTAGCACCTTGGTCTACCACTTTCTCCTTTACTTTGCTTTTCTTTGTTTCTTCAACTACAAATTCCAGTCCAATTTCAAGAATTGGACACCAATGTCAAATTCTACATCCCAAAATTAAAGAAATAGAAGAGGAAGATGAAGAGCAACCTATACAATAACTTACCTTGCAAATCAGAAACTTAACTTCACAATTAACCTCTTGATCGCTCAATAAAAATTACTGAATGTGAAATGGAAGGAGATGGCACACGAAGAAGGAAATGAATGAGGACAGAAATCTAAAGGGAAGAAGAACAGTCGAGATTCACATATGGAAAGAATGCAGATTTTTCTCTCATCAAAAGTTTATATTGCATGGACAGAACTAGGTTGGCAGCTCCATAGGGCCACACGTGGAAACCACTACCATCCCTTATTCCCACTTAAGCAAATATGTGTTTGGTTAATCTCTATCGTCCATAAATTAATCTTGTTTAACATTAAATATCCACATTCACCAATTAGCCACCTAACTTATTTTATTAGTTCAATTGGATCCTCAATTAGTCTTACACTTAAGTCCTCAATTAGCATACTCAATGCAATCTCATCCACATTTATCTTAATCGAACCAATTAGCTACTAGGGTACAATTCATGCCATTAAAACTCTCCACTCCTTAAAAGAATTTTGTCCATCAAATTCATACATGAATCAAATAGGTGGGGATGTTGCATTCACATAGCAGCTTCTTGTTCCCATGTCGCCTCTTCCACTCCGTGATGCTGCCAAAGCACCTTTACTAGTGGAATCTGTTTATTGTAAAGCTGCCTTACTTATTTAGCTAATATCGCTTTTGGCTTCTCATTATTGGAAAAGTCTAGTTGAACCTCAACTTCTTGCACAGGTATAATGTGGGATTCATCTGAACGATATCTCCGCAACATGGACACATGGAAGACATCGTGAAGCTTCGCTAAGGCCGAAGGGAAAGCTAATCGGTAAGCCACTGACCCCACTTTATCCAGTACCTCATAAGGTCCAATGAACCTCAGACTTAACTTCCCCTTCTTTCCAAATTGCAATACTTTCCTCGAGGGAGACACTTTTAAAAACACTTTATCGCCTACCTCAAATTCGATGTCCCTTCTTTTTAAGTCTGCATACGACTTCTGTCTGTCACTAGCAGCTTTCAAACATTGCTGGATAATCTTTGCTTTCTCTTCAGTATCCCTTACTAAATCCGGACCAATAATCTTGTGTTCACCCAATTCTATCCAAAAGCAAGTGTTCGACACTTTCTACGATATAGCACTTCATACGACGCCATGCCAACAACTATTGTTCTAAATAAATTCCATTAATGGAATGTACTTATCCCAACTCTTAGAAAAATTCAGAATATAAGCCGACATCAAATCTTCTAATACCTGGATAACTCTTTCTGATTGGCCATTAGTCTATGGGCGGAATGCCGTACAGAAATTCAACTTTGTGCCTAATGTATCTTGCAAACTTTTCTAAAACTTGAAAGTGAATCTCGGGTCCCCATCAGACACAATAGACAAAGGGATACCATGCAATTTAATAATCTCCTTCACATACAACTCAGCTAACAGATCCATTGGATAGTCCATTTGAATCGGTATAAAGTGAGCTGATTTTAAAAACCGGTCCATAATTACCCATACTGAATCATGTCACTTTGAAGTCAAAGGAAATCCATAAACCAAGTCCATAGTAATGTTATCCCACTTCCATTGTGGAATGTAAAGAGGATTTAACAAACCATGTGGGACTTGATGTTCCGCTTTCGCCTGTTGACAAGTCAGACACATCTAAACATATTTTATCACATCCTTTTTCATACCAGGCCACCAATAAAAATTTTTTAGGTCCTAATACATCTTGTTTCCACCTGGGTGCATAGTAAAAACCATATTGTGCACTTCGTGCAGAAGTCTTTTTCTCAACCCTTTATCACTTGTAACACATAATCGGTTCTTATATAACAAAACACCCTCTTCATCCACTGAATAGTCAGTCTTGTCTCCTTTTCTCACTGACTGTAGAATTTGCTGCAATTTGTGATCACTTTTCGATGCAACTACTAACTCATCCATCAACACAGTTCTTGCTTTCAACTGAGCTAACAAAGCTCCATCTGAAGTAAACCTCCACTTCAATTGCTGTAACAAGAAACCTGATACATACTTCTTGCTCAATGCATAAGCCACTACATTGGCTTTGCCAGGATGACAATCCACTGTACAGTCATAGTCCTCGAATAGTTCAAGCCATCTATGCTATCTCAAGTTCAATTCCTTCTGAGTTAGCAAATATTTAAGATTTTTGTGATCCTTAAAGATCTTACACTTCTCACCATACAAGTAGTGTCGCAAAATATTTAAGGTAAACATCACTGTACCTAACTCCAAGTCATGTGTCAGGTAATTCTGTTCATGTGGCTTTAATTGCCGTGAAGCATAAGCCATAACCCTTCCATCTTGCATTAATACGCAACCAAATCATACTCTAGAAGCATCACTGTACAGTACATACTCCTTACCAGAAATAAGTTGAGTTAAAATTTGCGCCTCCACCAACATTCTTTTCAACTGTTCGAAGCTTGCTTGACACTTATATGACCATTCAAATTTTACCCCTTTTCGAGGCCATCTAGTCAATGGTGAAGCAATCACCGAAAACCCTTGCACAAACCGCCTATAATTCTCGGCTAACCCCAGAAAACTTCGAATCTCAGGCACATTCCTAGGTGGTTTCCAATTCACAATCGCTTCAATTTTGGCTGGAACTACCTTTATACCTTCAGAAGACACAACATGCCCCAGAAAAGACACTTCCTTTAACGAGAATTCACACTTTCTAAGCTTAGCATACAACTGATGCTCCCTAAGGGTCTGAAGCACCATTCTTAGATGCTGCTCATGCTCTTTTTCTTTTTTGAATAGACCAAAATATCGTCCATGAACACTACTATAAACTGGTCTAAAAATGGTCTGAACACTCCGTTCATTAACTCCATGAATGCAGTCGACATATTAGTTAACCCGAATGGCATTACTAGAAATTCGTGATGTCCATATCAAGTTCTAAATGCAGTCTTAGGTATATCCTCCTTTTTCACTTGCAATAAATAATACCAAGACCTAAGGTCTATCTTGGAAAATACGCCTCCCCCGCTCAGCTGATCAAACACATCCTCAATTCTTGGTAAAGGATACCAATTCTTCAATATCACCTTATTCAACTATCTATAATCAATGCACATTCACATAGTCCGATTCTTCTTCTTTACAAACAATACTGGCACTCCCCAAGGAGACACACTTGTACCCCTATCTAACAATTCCTGCAACTGAGTCTTTAGTTGTCACACCCCGTTTGCCCCCTAGTAGTATGAGCCATGTTTGTGCATGTGCATTGTGTGAGTTTTGACATGTATTAAGGGCATTTTGGGTAGAAATGTATGTTTTAAGAGTTTTGTTAGCATGTGGATGCATGTGTGGTGTTAGGTGTGAATTAGTTGGGTTGCACTTGGGTATGCTTACTCATATGTTTGTAGAGTGTGTTCTTGGGGATGTGTTTGTGTGTGGTCGCTCATACCATGGTAGGGTGTGATTTAGTAGGGTCTTGTTTGTGTGTCCATGATGTATGTTTGTAGTGTGTGAGTGGTTGATTTCCACCACTAGAGAGATGCCATGTGTCTAGAGTTTGGGTAAGGGTAAGTAAAAGGAGGAAAGGAAATTAGGAAATCAGATTTTCTATTCCCTTTTCCCATTCCTCTCCTCCCTCTACTACTCTTCTTCTTCTTCTTCACTCTTTAGTTGCCCTAGCTTGGATTCAAGCTCTTGGTAGTGGGAATTGATCACACCTTGCATTTAATTAGTAAGTTTTCTGCATTTTTCCATCTTCTTCTTCCTCTTCTTCATCTTACTTGTTCATATTTTCTGGGTTGGATCTAAGTTAGAGTTTTGTGTTTGTGTGTTTTTGTGGTTTGATGTTTAGTTGAGCCTCCTCATTAGCCAAAGGGCAAAGAGAAGGTTGGATCTAGTGGAGCTCATTAATTTTGAGCTAAGGATTTCAAGGTTTGGGAATTTGTATTTTATGCATTGTTGGCAATTTATAATTTGGATGAAATTCTGGAAATTTTTTATGTTCTTAATGTTTTTATTGGTTATTATGTTATGGGTTTTGATTCTTATTGTTCATAAAATGTTGGTTGTGTGTTTTGGAACCAAATATGAGATTGATGGAAATGTGGTATGAATAGTGATGAGATGGATTATGTAAATTGATGTTGTCCTTTGAATTCATGAGTAGGATTTGTTTATGGCATGATTTATTGATGTTTGATTGGTTTAATATTATTATTGGAGTGAGGATAATTTTGTTGGAGTGAGAGCTTTGGGATTTTGGCTTGAATGATCTGGAAAATTGCTCTTAGGTATCGCATCCGGGCATGTGTCACGGTGGCAACCAATTTTGTTACAACCGTGAGGCATGCACTAGATGCATTCTGCTGTGAGTTTGGATATGTCACGGTGGCAACCAACCTGGTTACCACCGTGAGCTGTCCAGACTTTTGCTTTTGACTTCGACTATTGGTATGTCACGGTGGCAACCAGATGAGTTACCACCATGAGGTACCCCAGAAGTGCATTCTATTTTGGGGTCTGGGTATGTCATGGTGACAACCAGATGGGTTACCACCGTGAGGTACCCCTGACTTGCTTTCTGCCGAGATCCTTGGTATGTCATGGTGGCAACCAATCTGGTTACCACAGTGACCTACCCTATTTTTGCAATAAAATCTTAGTTGTTTCACATGATTTAGGGTTGTTAAATTATGGATTTTTGCACACATTATCTCTTAATATGAGCTGTATACTAGTAAGATGGATGATATTTGCATGTACTGATTATTCTAGGTATGTAAGTTCTTTGCTTGTTATAATTGAACTATGGACGTTAACTGTGTATTTTAGCCTGCGAGTCAATTAAGTGGATAGTTAGGCATGCCTAATAGAGTCTTATAGCTGCAGCCTCAGTTCAGTTTTGACCCCGATCAGGTCCCGTTTGGTTCCTCGTGAACCCTCCAATGTGTTTGGATCTTGTTTAAGGTCCCTCAATAAAACGTTTTGCAAATGATAAAGTAATTTGGTTTTCGATTCGTACACGTAAGGTACTGTCTGTAATAGGCTCGTACCCGTAAAGTATTGTCCGTTCACTAGTTATCCACTACCTTGAGTCAGCAGGTGCTTTATTATTTGGACTTGTTTTGATACTTATGAGCATGTTTTATCCGAATATGTTTATTAATGTGATATTATGAAGACAGTTAGGTTATATTAAATGTATGACTCTACATGTTCATATGCTCATACTCTTATCTAATGTGTATTTTTGACTATGCCATCTGTATGTATTTGCTTGACGATCATTGTGAATGGCCATCCATTTGATTTGTGTGTTTCCCCACTAAGCGTTTATCGCTTAGCACGGTGTGTTTACCCGTGCAGGTGCGGAAGGAGTTTGCCTTGGGAGAGTCATCGCAGCCAAGCCAACATAGTTGGGTTTAGTGTAGGGCTTAATTTTGTATATTGATGATTCTTTTTGTATAGAACTCTCTTATGTTAATTTTGTAACTGCTTCCGCATATGTATAAGTACATTTCTGGATATGTAATTATCTGTTGTACCTTTGGGTTGATCAAACAGTAATGTAATGTTTTCCATTACATTAATGCATGATCAGCTTCTTTCATGAATAGTTTTGTAAAATTTTATTTACCCTGTATTTTGGTATGTATGTTTATGTATGAATGTATGTATATCCTATTTCTACGCGATAGCACCTTTGCCTATACGGCATCTCACTGCTTATCGGAGGGGATCGCCTACGTATGAGTAGAGGGTGTTACAAGTTATGGTATCAGAGCCCGGTTTATGCGTTTCTGGGTGTTGTTTATGTGATGTTGTGTATGGGTGCGTCTATGTCTAGGGCTGTGTTGGCTGATGCGGTTTTCCTTATTTGCTTAGATGGCTTCTAATTTTGCTCGTGGATCACTTGAGGAGTCCGCTGAAAGTGTGAACCCTCAAGCTAGGGATCCTTCTGTTACAGTGTCGGCTTAACCTGCTAGGGTCCAGCTCGATGCCTTTTGAGGCCATGTTCAGGCTGTCGCAGGACATAGCGAGGGTATTGGAGAGAGTAGTTGCCCCCAGGCCTCCCATGGAGAATTTAAGAAAAGTTGGGGCTGAAGACTTTTATGGAACAGGGTTGGATGAATCAGAGTTAGCGGAGAGGTGGCTAGATAAGGTGAAGAGGGCTTTGAGAGAAGTTAGGTGTCCTCCGGAGCTGCAAGCAGAATGTGCTGTGGCCTTGCTTCAAGGGTTGGCATATGAATGGTGGGAGCTAGTGTCCAGGCAACCTCAGATGCCCGATCCTATTACTTGGGAATTCTTTGATGAAGAATTCATGAAGAAGTATGTAACTCAGACCTACAAAGATGCGAGATGGGCACAGTTTCTTAGTTTGAAGCAGAGGGCTTGTCAGTTTCGGGTTATGAGAAAGAGTTTAATCGGTTGGCCTGATATGCTCTGCGAGGGGTCATGACATATGATTTCCGATGCAAACATTTTGAGGCTGGGTTAAATGAGTCCTTAAGAGTAGCTTTGATCTCCTTGATGAGCACGCCAGGGGTGAGCTACTATCAGATTACAGATGCTGCCATGAGGGCTGAAAGGTCAGAGTTAGTGCTGAGAGAGAGAGTTCAGAGGAGGAATCAGTCTCGGGGTGGTTCTTCTTCTTCTTCGGGTAAGAGAGCAAGGGATCCACAAGACCAGTCATCATCCGGTTCAGCCACGAGGGGTAGAAGGCAGGGTTCGGCAGCTGAGTCTTGTTCTGGCAGGGGTGGTAGATCTGAGGCTATACCCATTTGTTCACACTGCAGTAAGGCTCATGGGGGGGAGTGTAGGTGGCTCACTAGTGGGTGTTTTACATGTGGAAGCACCGAGCATTGTTTGGCTAGTTGTCCACAGATGAGTGAGGATTCGGGTCCACAGAGAGGGGCTAGTGGCATTGGATCTAATGCTACTCAGGCTGCCCGTGATAGGGGCCGAGGTAGAGGTCGAGGCGGTTGACCTAGAGATGGAGCTATTTCGGAGACAGTTGAGCGTCCTCCACCAGTCGCGGCCAGAGCTTATGCTGTGAGAGCTAGAGCCGAGTAGGATGCCCCTGATGTGATTGCTGGTAAGTTCCTACTCCATGACACCGAATTATATGCTCTAATAGACCCTAGTTCCACGCACTCATATTTGTGCATGGATAAGATTATTAATAAGTTGCATGTGGTAGACCAGTTAGACTATGAGATTTGTGTGACCAATCCATTAGGGCATAGTGTCAATGTGAGTAGAGTTTATAGGAGTTGTCCCCTGTTGGTTGAGGGAATTGAGTTTCCTGCGGACTTGATAGAGTTGCCTTTCAAAGAGTTTGACCTGAATTTAGGTATGGACTGGTTGGGTAAGTACCGGGCTGTAGTTGAATGCCATAGGAAGACCTTTGTGCTTCAGGATAAGAACAGATTTCCAGTGTTTGTAAGAGGTTTGGGTGCTAGTTCTGTGAATAATGTGATCTCAGCAATGCAAGCCAAGAGGTTTATTAGGAAAGGTTGTGAGGCTTTCCTAGCTGTGGTTTTGGATTCCAAGAGGGATAAAGTAAAGATTGAGGATATCCCTGTCGTACGGGAGTTTAGTGATATTTTCCCGAGTGATTTGCCTGGGTTGCCTCCGGAGAGAGAAGTTGAGCTAGCCATAGAGATTATACCGGGTACCGTACCTGTATCAAAAGCACCTTATCGGATGGCTCCTGTAGAGTTGAGAGAACTTAAAACTCAACTACAATAGCTATTGGATAAAGGGTTTATTCAACCCAGCATATCTGTTTGGGGAGCTCCAATTCTGTTTGTTAAGAAAAAAGATGGTTCCTTGAGGATGTGTATCGACTACAGGCAGATCAATAAGGTTATTGTGAGGAATAAGTATCCGCTGCCTAGAGTCGAGGATTTGTTTATTGAACTTCGAGGTGCGGGAGTCTTTTCCAAGATAGATCTTCGGTCGGGGTATTATCAGTTTCGGGTCAAGGATGAGGATGTGGTTAAGACTGCATTCCGGACTCGGTATGGCCACTATGAGTTCCTTGTGATGCTGTTTGGTTTGACTAATGCTCCAGCGGCATTCATGGATTTGATGAACAGAGTGTTTAGGCCATACTTAGATCGGTTTGTAGTGGTGTTTATAGATGATATCTTGGTGTATTCCAAGGATGAGATCTAGCACGAGGAGCATCTTTGGTTGGTTTTGCAAGTTTTGAGAGATCATCGGCTATTTGCTAAGCTTAGCAAGTGTGATTTTTGTCTTCGGTAAGTGTCATTTTTGGGTTATATAGTTTCAGCTAAGGGTATCCAATTGGATCCAGCCAAGATTGAGGCGATAGTTGATTGGAAAGCGGCTAGAAATATTCAGGAAGTGCGGAGTTTCCTCGGTTTGGCGGGTTATTACCGTCGGTTTGTTAAGGGTTTCTCAGTGATGGCCGCTCCGATGACCAAGTTGTTGAGGAAAGGAGTTAAGTTTGAGTGGTCAGACAGATGTCAGACTTGTTTTGAGCAGTTCAAGAAATTGCTAGTTGAAGCTCCTATACTGACTCAACCCATCTCGGGTAAGGAATTTGTTATGTATAGTGATGCTTCGGGTGTTGGCCTTGGATGTGTTTTGATGCAGGAGGGTAAAGTAGTGGCATATGCTTCTCGGCAGTTGAAGCCGCATGAGAGGAATTATGCGATGCATGATTTAGAGTTGGCGGCTGTGATCTTTGCTTTGAAAATTTGGCGCCATTATCTGTATGGGGAGAGATGTAGGATATTTATGGATCACAAGAGTTTAAAGTATCTCCTCACGCAGAAGGAGATGAATATGAGACAACGTCGTTGGCTTGAGTTGTTTAAGGATTACGACTGCATTGTGGATTACCATCCGGGTAAGGCCAATGTAGTCACGGATGCTTTGAGTTGAAAGTCAATTTCAGCTTTATTTCTGAGGCGGTTTCGATGGAGGTTTGGTTTAGATGGAGCTTTGATGGCTCAGTTGAGAGTGAAGCCTACCTTGAGACAGAGGATAGTTGATGCTCAGAGGGTTGATGAGAGGCTTCAGCGGATTGTGCAAGAAGTTAGTTTGGGAAAGTAGTCAGAGTTCTCAGTTCAAGATGGGGTTCTTCTGTATAGAAACCATTTGTGTGTACCAGATAATGAGGAGTTAAAAAGACAGCTTTTGGTGGAGGCGCATAGTACAGTTTTCACCATGCATCCTGGTAGTGAGAAGATGTATCGGGATATGAAACAGTTCTATTGGTGGTCCGGCATGAAAAGAGACATAGTGGACTTTGTGTCCAAGTGCCTAACGTGTCAGCAGGTAAAGGCTGAGCATCAAGTTCCCTCGGGATTGCTCACGCCACTATTCGTTCTCGAGTGGAAGTGGGATGACATTGCCATAGATTTCGTTTCCGGGTTGCCTTTGACTCAGAAGAAGTATGACTCAGTATAGGTGATAGTGGATCGGCTTACGAAGTCAGCTCACTTCTTGCCGGTGAGAGTAGATTATTCGATGGACAGGTTGGCCAGTATCTATATGGATGAGATAGTTTGGTTGCATGGAGTGCCGTTGTCCATAGTTTCAGATCGGGACCCAAGGTTCACATCTAAGTTTTGGAAAGAGTTGCAGAGTGCTTTGGGTACCAAGTTGAATTTCAGTACAGCATTCCATCCTCCGACAGATGGTTAGTCCGAGCGAGTTATACAGATTTTGAAGGATATGCTGAGAGCTTGTGCCTTGGATTTTTCGGGTAGTTAGGACAGATATGGGTCGCTTATGGAGTTTCCCTACAATAACAGTTATCAGTAGAGCATCGGTATGGCACCATATGAGGCTTTGTATGGTCGGCAGTGTAGGACTCCGATTTATTGGACCGAGCTATCCTAGCAATCAGTGATTGGACCAGAGTTGGTTAGGGATACAGAGGAAAAGATCAGAGTGGTGCAGCGAAATTTGAGAGCAGCTAAGGATCGACAAAAGTCTTATGCCAATCTAAAGAGAAAACATGTGCGGTTTGAAGTTGGGGACAAAGTCTTCCTTAAAGTGTCTCCTTGGCGAAAGGTGCTTCGGTTTGGAAAAAAAGGGAAACTTAGTCCTCGCTTCATTGGTCCGTATGAGGTTTTGGCTAGAGTTGGTCTGGTTGCTTATAGATTGGCGTTGCCAATGGAGTTATCAAAGTTGCATGACGTATTTCACGTTTCGATGCTTTGTTGATACCGATCGGATCCGTCGCATGTTTTGTCAGTGCAAGAGGTGCAAGTGCAGCCTGATATTTCGTATGATGAAGAACCAAGAGCTATTCTAGCTCGGGAAGTGAGACAGTTGAGAAGTAACTAGATTCCGCTAGTTAAAGTGTTATGGAGTCACCATGGGGTTGAGGAAGCAACTTGGGAGCCAGAAGAGTCGATGAGAGTTCAGTACCCGCACTTGTTCAGATCAGGCGAGAATTTCGAGGACGAAATTCTTGTTAGTGTGGGAGAGTTGTCACACCCCGTTTGCCCCCTAGTTGTACGAGCCATGTTTGTGCATGTGCATTGTGTGAGTTTTGACATGTATTAAGGGCATTTTGGGTAGAAATGTATATTTTAAGAGTTTTGTTAGCATGTGGATGCATGTGTGATGTTAGGGTGTGAATTAGTTGGGTTGCACTTGGGTGTGCTTACTCATATGTTTGTAGAGTGTGTTCTTGGGGCTGTGTTTGTGTGTGGTTGCTCATACCATGGTAGGGTGTGTTTTAGTAGGGTGTTCTTTATGTGTCCATGATGTATGTTTGTAGTGTCTGAGTGGTTGATTTTCACTACTAAAGAGATGCCATGTGTCTAGGGTTTGGGTAAGGGTAAGTAAAAGGAGGAAAGGAAATTAGGGAATCAGATTTTCTATTCCCTTTTCCCGTTCCTCTCCTCCCTCTACTGCTCTTCTTCTTCTTCTTCACTCTTTAGTTACCCTAGCTTGGATTCAAGCTCTTGGTAGTGCGAATTGATCACACCTTTCATTTAATTAGTAAGTTTTCTGCATTTTTCCATCTTCTTCTTCCTCTTCTTCATCTTTCTTGTTCATATTTCTTGGTTGGATCTAAGTTAGAGTTTTGTGTTTGTGTGTTTTTGTGGTTTGATGTTTAGTTGAGCCTCCTCATTAGCCAAAGGGCAAAGAGAAGGTTGGATCTAGTGGAGCTCATTAATTTGGAGCTAAGGATTTCAAGGTTTGGGAATTTGTATTTTATGCATTATTGGCAATTTATAATTTGGATGAAATTCTGGAAATTTTTGATGTTCTTTATGTTTTTATTGGTTATTATGTTATGGGTTTTGATTCTTATTGTTCATAAAACGTTGGTTGTGTGTTTTGGAACCAAATATGAGATTGATGGAAATGTGGTATGAATAGTGATGAGATGGATTATGTAAATTGATGTTGTCCTTTGAATTCATGAGTAGGATTTGTTTATGGCATGATTTATTGATGTTTGATTGGTTTAATATTATTATTGGAGTGAGGATAATTTTGTTGGAGTGACAGCTTTGGGATTTTGGCTTGAATGATCTGGAAAATTGCTCTTAGGTATCGCATCCGGGCATGTGTCACGGTGGCAACCAATTTTGTTACAACCGTGAGGCATGCACCAGATGCATTCTGCCGTGAGTTTGGATATGTCACGGTGGCAACCAACCTGGTTACCCCTGACTTGCTTTCTGCCGAGATCCTTGGTATGTCACGGTGGCAAGCAATCTGGTTACCACCGTGACCTACCCTGTTTTTGCAATAAAATCGTAGTTATTTCACGTGATTTAGGGTTGTTAAATTATGGATTTTTGTACACATTGTCTCTTAATATGAGCTGTATACTAGTAAGATGGATGATATTTGCATGTACTGATTATTCTAGGTATGTAAGTTCTTTGCTTGTTATAATTGAACTATGGACGTTAACTGTGTATTTTAGCCTGCGAGTCAATTAAGTGGATAGTTAGGCATGCCTAATAGAGTCTTATAGCTGCAGCCTCAGTTCAGTTTTGACCCCGATCAGGTCCCATTTGGTTTCTCGCGAACCCTCCAATGTGTTTGGATCTTGTTTAAGGTCCCCCTAAAAAACGTTTTGCAAATGATAAAGTAATTTGGTTTTCAATTCGTACCTGTAAGGTACTGTCTGTAATCGGCTCGTACCCTTCAAGTACTGTCCGTTAACTCGTTATCCACTACCTTGAGTCAGCAGGTGCTTTATTGTTTGGAATTGTTTTGATACTTATGAGCATGTTTTATCCGAATATGTTTATTAATGTGATATTATGAAGATAGTTAGCTTATATCAAATGTATGACTCTACATGTTCATATGTTCATACTCTTATCTAATGCGTATTTCTGACTATGCCATCTCTATGTGTTTGCTTGACGACCATTGTGAATGGTCGTCCATTTGATTTGTGTGTTTCCCCACTAAGCGTTTATTGCTGAGCACGGTGTGTTTACCCGTGCAGGTGCGAAAGGAGTTTGCCTTGGGAGAGTCGTCGCAGCCAAGCCAACACAGCTGGGTTTAGTGTATGGCTTAATTTTGTATATTGATGATTCTTTTTGTATAGAACTTTCTTATGTTAATTTTGTAATAGCTTCCGCATATGTATAAGTACATTTTTTGATATGTAATTATCTGTTGTGCCTTTGGGTTGATCAAACAGTAATGTAATGTTTTCCATTATATTAATGAATGATCAGCTTCTTTCATGAATGGTTTTGTAAATTTTTATTTACCCTGTATTTCGGTATGTATGTTTATATATTAATGTATGTATATCCTGTTTCTGCACGGTGGTACCTTTGCCCATACGGCATCTCACTCTTTATCGGAGGGGATCGCCTACGTATGAGTAGGGCGTGTTACATTAGTTCTATCAACTCAGTAGGAGCCATATGATAAGGTGCCTTCGATACAGGTACTGTTCCAGGCACATTGTCAAAAGACAATTCCACTTCTCTCACTGGTGGTACACTAGACAATTCTTCTGGGAACACATCAGGAAATTCCCTCACTATGGGTTTATCCTAAATTCTCACTTGCTCTCTTTTTGAATACAGAACAAGGGCTAAGAAAGCTTCACATCCCTTCCTTAAACATTGATAGGCTTGCAAAGCCGACAAAACTTTATCTCGGGGATTAGAACATAGACTGTAACACCCCTTACCCACGTATAGCATACTGTATGGTAACATAGGCAGTACACTACGATGAGTGAGGAATGCTACACGGGATAACACGCAGGACACCATAATACAAGCAGAACTATATAATTTTTTTCAAACATAAACATTCGCATAATACAAAAGACATTCATATACTTGGCATTACACTCCTCATTCACATTTTATTACATCCCAATCACTTAATACAATACTAATAAACAATTACAATACAATAATTATCTAAAACCTCTAAACAATAGATACCACTACGGACTTGTTGGCCAGACTGCTGCGGATTGTCCTCGGTGACACGACTAACTTCAAACCTGCATGGACACACACCCATGCTAAGCATAAAGCTTAGTGGGGAAAACACATAGTATGGACGACCATTCACAATTGCCGTCAGTCACCACACACAATAAATATCCAAAATCAAATCATTTAATAAATACATAAAATTGATCATAAACAGAATACTTTAATCATAATCATTCATCAGGTAAAATAGGGTAACAATCTTAATAAATACATGTCACACCCCGTTTGCCCCCTAGTAGAATGAGCCATGTGTGTGTATGTATTTGTATATATTTTGGCATGATCATAAGGGCATTTTGGTAATAATGTATGAGTTGGGGTTTTTCTGGTGCATGTGTGCATGTGTAGCACTATGGTGTGAATTAGTTGGGACAGGTTTGTGTGTGCATGAGTGCACCATTGTAGTGTGTGTGCTTGGGAGTTGCATTATGTGTGGTTGAGTGCACCATAGTAGGATATGCACTAGTGGGTTATTGTAGTGTGTATGCATTCATACATTTGTAGGGTGCATTATTAGGGTGTTTCATTATGTGCATGTGATACATTTAGTTAGGGTGTGTGTAAGTGATCTCCTCCACTAGATGATTGACATGTGTAAAGGGGAAAGAAAGAGGGGAAAGAGAAAATGAAAAAGGGAAAAGCAGATTTTTGAAACCCATTCCCGTTTTCTCTTCTTCTTCTTCTTCCTTCTTCCTCCTTTGCACTCTCCTAAGTGTTCTACTTAGATTCAAGCTCAAGTGGTGGAATTAATTACTCCCTTACATCATTCTTGGTAAGTTCTTGTCACACCCCTACCTATACCATGGAGACTTCTACCCCTGTGGAGGTAGAAGTGTCCCGATAGATAGGAGTGTCACAACACACATACATACCTATATACGTAAGTTTCACAGCAGATAGCAGATAACATGATACTCATAAAAGAGAAACACAGCGGTACGGAACAGGATAACTTCTTTACATTTTATTACATATTCATAAACCAAAAGTTGTACATTTTACAAAAGATTTCATATACAAAGGCCCATAGAATACCATCTAAGGGGGCACACAAAAATATTACATCGATTACAAAAGAAAGGAAAGCCTATACTATAAGACTCCGATCCCTAGTTGTGATGGCCTTCCTGATGCAGCACGCCCCAACCGCATATAACAAAACTTCCACACCTGCACGGATAAAACACCCGTGCTAAGCGAAATCGCTTAGTGGGGAACCACAGAATGTAATACCACCACTCACAGTGGGGTCCACATGTAAAGCATATGTTAATGGCATAATCACAGTTTAATATCATATGAAATAAATCCAATGTTTCATCATCATGTACAAAAATCCACGTTTATAAACCAAAATACATTTATGTTAACAGACCATTCTTACTGCAACATACCCGTAAGCACAAAATCACCTGCACGCTCAAAACGGTGGATAACGAGTACACATAGATACCCAAAGGTATCAGTTTCAAATTACATCACATAGAAGCTCGAAGGCCTCAAAACATTCTTTTCATTTTTGCTCCAAAATACTTTCACATAGAATCTTGAGTAAGATTCGACAGAAAGATCACGAAGATCCATTCGGGGGACCTGATCAGGGTCCAAATCGTACACATGGCTGCAGCTACACATAACTCTATTAGGCATGCCTAACTATCCACTTATTTGGTTTGCAGGTTACGATCATATAAATTAAATCTATAAATTATACTGAAATCATCAACCACTCAAAAATACTGTATACTCTATCAGAACGAAGCATCAATCCAATGTTATTGTGAATGCAAAATCATTAGTTCCACATTCAAACCACTGCATTTAACGAATAAATACTCATTACAAAATTAGGGTAGGTCACGGTGGTAACCAATTCCATTGCCACCGTGACATACTAAAGCCCCCAAAACAGAATACATCTCTGAGGTAGGTCACGGTGGTAATCAAATCCATTGCCACCGTGACATACTAAAATCCAAAACAGAATGCAACCCAAAGGTAGGTCACGGTGGTAACCCATTTCATTGCCACCGTGACATACCAGAACTCCAAAACAGAATGTAACCTTGATGTAGGTCACGGTGGTAACCAAATCCATTGCCACCGTGACATACCAAAATCCAAAACAGAATGTAAATCAAAGGTAGGTCACGGTGGTAATCAATTCCATTGCCACCGTGACATACCAAACTCCTGGGCAGAATGCAACCCGAACAGGCCTCATGGTGGTAACCAAATTGGTTGCCACCGTGACCCATGCCCTGTTGCGATAATCCCCAGCAAAACGACCCCAAAATTGCAACCCAAACACAACCCTTCACTTTATTTGTTCTTCTTCACTTACATCCTAACATACACATCAATTAACCTTCTCAAATCAAACAATTACAAGTTTCAACTTAAAATTCTCAAAACAATATCTTATTCCCAAAGAATTTCATACAACAAACCCAAACCCTATAATTCATATCTGGAACAATTCACTTCAAATTAACCATATTCACATCCTACACATACAAATCCACTCACATAGTTTATCAATTTCATAATAATAATAGTCATCAATATCCATTCAAAACACAAATCACACAAACGTTCCCAAACCTGATTCCCTGTGCTCCTAGTCGTGAGCTCCGCTTCCACTCGCTTTTTCTTTCCCTTTAGACGTTCTAGGAAGCTCCTCTGAACCACAATTCAAACACAACTGAGTTTAATTCTAACATTTAACACATAACTGAAAATTAACCTAAAGAGAAGGAAAAGAAGAATCTATGCTATCACTAACCCAATACTCACCTTTTAAACTTAGAAGAAACAAACCCAGCAATTTAATTACCCAAGGAAGAAGAGAAGAGCAGATATGTGCAAGGAAGGAGAAGGAAAGAAGAAGAAAAGGAACAAGAAAGTGAAATTGGCGTGAGAGAGGGGAAGGCAACGGGAAGAGAAAGAAAACCCAATTGATTACAGCTGTTCTCTCTCTCTCTTAACTTATTAATACATCCTTATCTACCTGCCTTGTGTTATTCTCCCATAGGAAGAAATTCCACATGCATACCCTACTCCCATACTCTTACTTACACCCTACTATCCTCACTTTCTCACATCCTATTTCCTTATCCTATTCACACACACTAGCACACTCCTCTCCTCACATAACACTTACACAAGCACATACACTTAAATAAATCAACATGCATAAAATATCAAAATACGCATACATAGATACAAACAGGCACATTCAGACTCAGACAGGCTCAAACTACTGGGGTGGTTTTGGGGTGTTACAATACTCCCCCACTAAATAGAATTTCGTCCTCGAAATTCTTACCTGCTTCAAATAACTGAGGGTATTGTAACCTCATAGCTTCCTCTGGTTCCCATGTGGCTTCTTCAATACTATGATGCCGCCACAGAACTTTAACTAATCGTATCTGTTTATTCCGGAGCTGTCTGGTTTCCTTATCCAAAATTCCCTTCGGTTCTTCATCATAAGAGTAGTCTGACTGAACCCGGATATCTTGCACTGATAACACATGTGAAGGGTCTGACCGATATCTCCGAAGCATAGATACATGGAAAACATCATGTAGTCTAGCTAGCTCCATAGGTAAAGATAATTGATACGCTACTGGACCTACTTTTCTTAGGATCTCAAATGGTCCAATAAAGCGCGGACTTAACTTGCCTTTCTTTCCAAAACGGAGAACCTTTCGCCACGGTGACACTTTCAAGAAAACCTTATCACCCACTTCATATTGAATATCTCTGCGCTTCAGGTTAGCGTAAGAACGCTGTCGGTCTTTAGCTGCTTTCAAGTTCTGTTGCACCACCCCTACTTTTTCTTCGGTATCCCGCACTATATCCGGACCTATCATAGCTTTTTCCGACAGATCAGTCCAACATACTGGTGTCCTGTATTTCCGTCCATACAATACCTCGTAAGGGGCCATACCAATGCTCACCTGATAGCTGTTATTATACGCAAATTCCATCAAAGACACATACCGATCCCAGCTACCAGAGAACTCTAAAACACAACCCCGGAGCATATCTTCTAATATCTGAATAACTCTTTCTGATTGTCCATCTGTCTGCGGATGGAATGCAGTGCTGAAGCTTAACCGAGTTCCTAACGCTGCCTGTAGTTCTTTCCAAAACTTTGACGTAAAACGGGGATCTCGATCAGAAACAATGGATAGCTGAATCCCATGAAGCCTAACTATTTCATTCACATAAAGCTCCGCCAACTTATCCATGGAGTAATCCACCCGAACTGGTAAAAAGTGCGCTGACTTGGATAACCGATCCACTATAACCCACACAGTATCGTGCTTACGCTGTGTCATTGGTAGACCAGATACAAAATCCATCGTGATATCATCCCACTTCCACTGAGGAATGGGTAAAGGATGAAGTAATCCCGATGGTACTTGATGTTCAGTTTTCACTTGCTGACACGTAAGACATCTTGAAACAAATTCCGTTACATTTCTTTTCATGCCTGGCCACCAATAAAATTGCTTAAGATCCTTGTACATCTTGTCACCTCCCGGATGCATAGTGAAGAGCGATAAATGAGCCTCTTGTAACAGCTTTTTCCTTAACTCGCCCACATCGGGTACACACAAACGGTCTCCATGCCTAAGCACTCCATCACTATCAATTCGATACTCAGACTGCTTACCATCTTTCACTGCTTGACATACCCGCTGTAGTACATGATCATCTAACTGAGCTTTATCAATCTCTTGCCTCAGACTGGGCTTCACTTTAAGCCGAGCAACTAAAGCACCTTCAGAATCAAACCTCCATCTACCTCGACCAAGAAGAAATGCAGACATAGATTTCCTACTGAGAGCATCTGCTACTATGTTAGCCTTGCCCGGATGGTAGTCAATGATGCAATCATAGTCTTTAAATAGCTCTAACCATCTTCGTTGTCTCAAATTCAATTCTTTTTGTGTCATCAAATACTTGAGACTCTTGTGGTTGGTAAAAATCAGGCATGTTTCCCCATACAAATAATGCCGCCACACCTTAAGTGCAAAAACTACTGCTGCTAACTCCAAATCGTGAGTCGGATAGTTCTGCTCATGAGGCTTCAACTGTCTCGACGCATAGGCTACAACTTTGCCTTCTTGCATTAAGACACAACCCAAACCAATCCCGGAAGCATCACTGTACATGATAAATTCCTTACTCGGAACCGGTTGTGTAAGCACAGGAGCTTTAACTAACATCTCTTTCAACTGATCAAAACTGGCTTTACATTTTTCAGACCACACAAACTTAACTTCCTTCCGAAGTAGTCTAGTCAACGGAGAGGCTAAAACTGAGAATCCCTTAACAAAGCGTCGATAATAACCTGCCAATCCCAGAAAACTTCTAACCTCAGGCACATTCTTCGGAGGCATCCAATTAACAATTGCTTCCACCTTACTCGGATCAACTTGAATACCAGCCTCTGAAACTACGTGTCCGAGAAAAGTCACTTCCTTTAACCAAAACTCACATTTGCTGAGCTTCGCATAAAGCTGATGGTCTCTTAACATTTGCAATACTAACCGAAGGTGTTCCTCATGCTCCTTCCTATTTCTCGAGTACACTAAAATATCGTCGATGAACACCACTACAAACTTGTCCAAGTACGGTCGAAAAACTCTATTCATTAAGTCCATAAAGGCCGCAGGCGCATTAGTCAATCCAAAAGGCATTACCAGGAATTCATAATGACCATAACGCGTCCGGAAGGCCGTCTTCGTCACATCTACCTCTTTTACCCTCAACTGGTAATAACCCGATCTCAGGTCTATCTTAGAAAACACTCCTGCTCCTCGCAACTGATCAAAGAGATCCTCAATCCTTGGTAAGGGATACTTATTCTTAACAGTCACCTTGTTAATTTGTCTGTAATCAATACACATCCGTAACGTTCCATCCTTTTTCTTGACAAATAACACTGGAGCACACCACGGGGACACACTGGGCCGAATAAACCCTTTATCTAACAATTCTTGCAACTGACTCTTCAACTCTTTTAATTCCACTGGGGCCATTCGGTAGGGAGCCTTAGAAACTGGAGCTGTCCCAGGCACAATCTCTACTGACAGTTCAACTTCTCTTTCAGGAGGTAGCCCTGGTAATTCTTCAGGAAAAACATCTACAAATTCTCTAACCACCGGAATGTCCTGAATCTTCATTTGTCCCCTTCGAGAATCTAGTACCAATGCCAAGAATGCTTCACATCCCTTTCTAATAAACCTTCTTGCTTTCATGGCCGAAATCACATTATGTAAAGAGTTGCTCCCAATACCCTTCACCAACACAGGCGGTTGACCCTTACTATTCAAAACCATCACCTTTCTATGACAATCCACTACGGCTCGGTGCTTATCTAACCAATCCATACCTAGAATGATATCAAACTCATGGAATGGTAAACAGATCAAATCCACAGCAAACTCCATACTCTGTATCTTTAAAGGACATGCCCGACACACCTGATTTACCATAACACTTTGTCCCAACGGGTTAGACACACAAATATCATATTCTAACCTTTCCTTGGTTCCTAAACTATCCCATATCTTATTAGAGCATACATAAGAATGGGTTGAACCCGGGTCAATCAAAACATAAACTTTAGAATCAAGCAAAGAAAACTTACCCGCAATCACTTCTGGAGCATTCTGTTCCTCTCGGGCCTTCATAGCATAAGCCCTTCCAGATGTAGGGACAGGACGATCCACTGTTTCCGAGGGTTCTCTCTCTCGAGGCCGTCCACCACGACCCCTACCTCTACCTCTATAACGACTGTTCTGAGGTAAATTAGACCCAGCTCGACTAACTTCTTGTTGTCCTGAAGGACTCTCATATCGATTCGGACAGTTCGCAAGAAAGTGGTCCGTAGAACCACATCTAAAACAACCTCCAGTTAACCATCTACACTCGCCCCAATGTAATTTATTACAATGGCCACATCGGGGAGCAACATCACTTCTACCAACGCCCGATCCCCTAGAAGAACCCTGTCTTCTTCCTCTAGAGGCCGGACTAGAAGCAGACTCATCGATAGGATTTCCCTGCGACTCCCTTGGTCTCTTACCAGAAGAAGATCCACCCCTAGAAGCCTTCTTTCTCTGAGCTTTCTCTCTCAAAATATTCTCTGAACGCTCCTCCCTCAAGGCTGCTTGAACCAACCGATAATATCTCACATTCGGGGCCGACATCAGAGAAACTAACATTGCTTTCAAAGATTCATTTAAACCCAACTCAAAGTGTTGACACCTGAACTCCTCCGTAAGGACCCTTGGCGGTGCATACTTACTAAGCTTAGTGAACTCATTCTCATATTCAGCCACTGACATCGTCCGTTGCTTCAGACTGAGAAATTGCGCCCACTTAACATCCTTGTAAGCCTTAGTTACAAACCGATCTTGAAATTCATTTTCAAAGAATTCCCAAGTCTTAGGTTCAGGAATTTGGGGTTGACTAGTCACTAGTCGCCACCAATCATAAGCTGAGCCTTGCAACAAAGACTCGGCGCATTCCACTTCTTGGTCAGGTGGGCACTTAATCTCCTTTAACACTCTCTTTACTTTATCAATCCACATTTCTGCTTTATCGGATTCATCCAAACCCGTACCAAAGAAATCCTCAGCTCCGTGCTTTCTCAACTTCTCTATAGGTGCTACCGGTGCAGTCACTCTTTCAAACATTCTAGCCATATCTTGAGACACCTTAAGCATTGCCTCTAACGGAACCATAGGCACTTCAGGTTGTCCCCTAGGAGGCTGAGCCGGACCCCCTACTGATGGATCTCGCTCAGGAGGATTCACACTCCCAGCTGAACCCTCCGGCGTCTCATGCGAAGACTCCATCAACTACAAAACATAGACGCAATGCACATCAGGCCAACACAACTCTAACAGACTCACTAACATACCTAAACCCAGAAACATTCAAACCAACAGCTCTGATACCACCAAATGTCACACCCCTACCTATACCATGGAGACTTCTACCCCTGTGGAGGTAGAAGTGTCCCGATAGATAGGAGTGTCACAACACACATACATACCTATATACGTAAGTTTCACAGCAGATAGCAGATAACATGATACTCATAAAAGAGAAACACAGCGGTATGGAACAGGATAACTTCTTTACATTTTATTACATATTCATAAACAAAAAGTTGTACATTTTACAAAAGATTTCATATACAAAGGCCCATAGAATACCATCTAAGGGGGCACACAAAAATATTACATCGATTACAAAAGAAAGGAAAGCCTATACTATAAGACTCCGATCCCTAGTTGTGATGGCCTTCCTGATGCAGCACGCCCCAACCGCATATAACAAAACTTCCACACCTGCACGGATAAAACACCCGTGCTAAGCGAAATCGCTTAGTGGGGAACCACAGAATGTAATACCACCACTCACAGTGGGGTCAACATGTAAAGCATATGTTAATGGCATAATCACAGTTTAATATCATATGATATAAATCCAATGTTTCATCATCATGTACAAAAATCCACGTTTATAAACCAAAATACATTTATGTTAACAGACCATTCTTACTGCAACATACCCGTAAGCACAAAATCACCTGCACGCTAAAAACGGTGGATAACGAGTACACATAGATACCCAAAGGTATCAGTTTCAAATTACATCACATAGAAGCTCGAAGGCCTCAAAACATTCTTTTCATTTTTGTTCCAAAATACTTTCACATAGAATCTTGAGTAAGATTCGACAGAAAGATCACGAAGATCCATTCGGGGGACCTGATCAGGGTCCAAATCGTACACATGGCTGCAGCTACACATAACTCTATAAGGCATGCCTAACTATCCACTTATTTTGTTTGCAGGTTACGATCATATAAATTAAATCTATAAATTATACTGAAATCATCAACCACTCAAAAATACTGTATACTCTATCAGAACGAAGCATCAATCCAATGTTATTGTGAATGCAAAATCATTAGTTCCACATTCAAACCACTGCATTTAACGAATAAATACTCATTACAAAATTAGGGTAGGTCACGGTGGTAACCAATTCCATTGCCACCGTGACATACTAAAGCCCCCAAAACAGAATACATCTCTGAGGTAGGTCACGGTGGTAATCAAATCCATTGCCACCGTGACATACCAAAATCCAAAACAGAATGCAACCCAAAGGTAGGTCACGGTGGTAACCCATTTCATTGCCACCGTGACATACCAGAACTCCAAAACAGAATGTAACCTTGAGGTAGGTCACGGTGGTAACCAAATCCATTGCCACCGTGACATACCAAAATCCAAAACAGAATGTAAATCAAAGGTAGGTCACGGTGGTAATCAATTCCATTGCCACCGTGACATACCAAACTCCTGGGCAGAATGCAACCCGAACAGGCCTCACGGTGGTAACCAAATTGGTTGCCACCGTGACCCATGCCCTGTTGCGATAATCCCCAGCAAAATGACCCCAAAATTGCAACCCAAACACAACCCTTCACTTTATTTGTTCTTCTTCACTTACATCCTAACATACACATCAATTAACCTTCTCAAATCAAACAATTACAAGTTTCAACTTAAAATTCTCAAAACAATATCTTATTCCCAAAGAATTTCATACAACAAACCCAAACCCTATAATTCATATCTGGAACAATTCACTTCAAATTAACCATATTCACATCCTACACATACAAATCCACTCACATAGTTTATCAATTTCACAATAATAATAGTCATCAATATCCATTCAAAACACAAATCACACAAACGTTCCCAAACCTGATTCCCTGTGATCCTAGTCGTGAGCTCCGCTTCCACTCGCTTTTTCTTTCCCTTTAGACGTTCTAGGAAGCTCCTCTGAACCACAATTCAAACACAACTGAGTTTAATTCTAACATTTAACACATAACTGAAAATTAACCTAAAGAGAAGGAAAAGAAGAATCTATGCTATCACTAACCCAATGCTCACCTTTTAAACTTAGAAGAAACAAACCCAGCAATTTAATTACCCAAGGAAGAAGAGAAGAGCAGATATGTGCAAGGAAGGAGAAGGAAAGAAGAAGAAAAGGAACAAGAAAGTGAAATTGGCGTGAGAGAGGGGAAGGCAATGGGAAGAGAAAGAAAACCCAATTGATTACAGCTGTTCTCTCTCTCTCTTAACTTATTAATACATCCTTATCTACCTGCCATGTGTTATTCTCCCATAGGAAGAAATTCCACATGCATACCCTACTCCCATACTCTTACTTACACCCTACTATCCTCACTTACTCACATCCTATTTCCTTATCCTATTCACACACACTAGCACACTCCTCTCCTCACATAACACTTACACAAGCACATACACTTAAATAAATCAACATGCATAAAATATCAAAATACGCATACATAGATACAAACAGGCACATTCAGACTCAGACAGGCTCAAACTACTGGGGTGGTTTTGGGGTGTTACAGTTCTTGCTTTTTCTTTGTATTGTTCATGCATTTTCTCTTCATCCTCTTGGGTTGGATCTAAGTTAGGGTTTGTGTTTTTGGTGTTTGGGTGCTTGTTTGTGCTTAGTTGAGCCTCCTCGCGAGCCAAAGGGCAAAGAGAAGGCTGGAACAAGTGGATCCAAGCAATAGGAGCTAAGGATTTTAAGGTTTGGGAATTTCATGGTTTTTATGTATATATATGTTTATGTATGAGATTGATGGATTATTAGAATTAGATGGTTATATGTTCTTTATTTTGATGTATATGCTATGTGTAACACCCCGATATCCCCGTTGGAAGGATACCGGAGTGCCACGCGGACAAACATATAAACGAATCCAAAGCATACTAATAAATAAAATAAAAGATGAAATATAAAGAAACTTTTAATCATACTATATTAAAACCTTTAACATATATATCTATATCGTTTTACAAAAGAGGCTCATAAGCAAATACATATACAAAAATAATTGTTCCTTTACAAAGATTCATTTTGCTATTAACAAGCCATGTACATAATAACAGCGGAAGACTCAAAAATAACTTCATCCAAAAAGACTTCTAGTGGCCGACCTGCAGATATCTGACTCCAAACTAAACCCGCCACCTGCACGGGAAAAGAACCCGTGCTAAGCGATAACGCTTAGTGGGGAGGAACAAAACAACTAACAATATACATATACAATATTTACAACAATAATATAATCTCACCGCAACATAAACGTGCAGTAGAATTATGATTCAAAATCAAAGGCATCAAAATTACATATAAAGATATTCCATGTTCTTTACTTGGCATGCATAAACATACATTACAAGCAATTAACTACTCAATTCATATTTAGGTTCAACGTAATTCTCACCATTCGAAGCACACAGATACTAGGTGCATATCATAAAGTTATGCTAGAATTTATGTGCATCATATACTTTTAATCTTGCCAATAAACATCTCGACATATGCAACATACATTAGCATGTAGCCTGATTAGTCGGAAAGTGCTATATAGAAGTGGATACGGTCGAACGGATACTGATAGAACACAGCATCCCAAGCATATAGAGACATGAGTCTCAAACATGTGATTCTCATATAAAGACCAAAGTCTCGCATTATTTCCATATGGACCCACCAGGATCGAAACAAGGATCCCAACGGACCCGCATATAAAGTTTAATCATATAGCAGCTGCACACACACTCTAACCTAAGTAAGCGCTTACTTATCCACTACTATGACTTATCCAGGCTTAAGGACACAACCCATCAATTCAAGTATCAATATCATAACATGAGAATTGAAATTAATACTAATCTATAATCCATGTATACATGTATACTGATCACATTTGAAACATGTAAATATAAATATTAAATACAGAAGTTAAAAGGACCTATAATTCACATTGAAATAATCATACTCATGTAAATTATAAACATGTAAATCATGTACATTAATATTAATTATGAACACAAATCTCATAATTAAACAATTATTAAAATACAATTCAAATCTTTAAAACCCAAACGTTTGATATGTACTAAAAAATCCTTTAAACCAGAAGTTAAAATTATGCTTTTAGGAAAACAGGGCAGTAGGAGGAAGGCCGGTCACGAGTCACCCAGGCAGTGGTGCCTCGTGATGCTGGCTACACGTGAACGTCACGCAAAACGGAGGCAGTCACGAGTCGTGACCCTCTGTCACGCCTCGTGATGCTAGAGAGGAGAGGGAAGGTCACGAGACAAAATCTCGTGACACGCATGGAAGGCAAGGTCACGAGGCGTGATGCTCCATCACGTCTCATGACTTCCCAGGGAAGGAGATCACGGCGTGATGCTCCATCACGTCTCGTGAACTTCTTCACACAAACTGCTTCTCCTTCACAAAATTTTTAGAATTTCCAAAAAACGTAAAAACCAGAAAATCGTGAAAACAGAGTACAACCAAAACTCAAAACCCCATTTTGTCTAAAACCATTTTTCATGCAATAATTATTCAAACACATACCTTCAAGTCTCCAGAGCACATTTACAGAAATTTTAATACAAATAACATATTTTTACTATTCAAACAAAGGTAATACCAGAACGTCAACATCCAGGATTTCACATTAAAGCTCATGCATATTCATCTCATTGCATGCTCAACATCATTCCTTTCTACAGAAATCATGTATACACATCACATTTCTCATGCATTTGATAAGCAAACACATATAGCTAACATTAACAACATAACAGCAACCAGGATCCGAAAATGAGAAAGGACAGACACTCCCAAACCTGCAATGAAGTTCAAAATATCCACTGTTCTCTTCAATCCACAATCTTTCCTTTTCCTTTCTCTTTCCTCTTATCTTCAGATGCTTGCAAACAGATAAAACCACATTCCATTAACCCAAGAACAGAATCTCTATAAACCCAAAGGAGAAGAAGAAGGAGATTCAACCATAAAAACCAAGAAAACTTCTGCCACTTACCTCTGGAAATCCCTTCAAAGCTCAAAACCCTAGCTCACAACAGATGAACACACATGCAAATGAGAGAAAGAACAGAAAATGGAGAGGGAAGGGATGGCTAACGTGAGAGAGAGCAAAAGAGAGAAAAACCTCACGTCTTTAGTTTCCAGGAACTAAAAACATTCAGACCTCTCTTTTCTCTCACCCACATGCACACACTCACTCTCCACTTGGCACACATGCACGGTTCACAAATCCACTAAATACTCTTTTACAATCTGCTCCTTCTATTACCAATAAGCCCTTATCAAATTACTCTTTACTCACTAAACTAAAAATCTGTAATTAATTCTTTATTAAAACCTTGCAATAAAATCCTCTTTTCCTCATGCAAATTACCCACTTGCCCTTAATTGTCCAATTAAAATCGCTAATTCCAATTAGGTCACTTATGGGGTGTGACACTATGGGTTTGTGTTTTGAAATGGGGATCTTACAAGAGTATGAGTTAATTGTGATAATGTTGGAATTGATGTGGTTTTGTGCATAAATTGGGGTTTTGGATGATTCTTGGAATTGTAGGTTTAAATTAATGAATTGTGTGAAATTTCTTGTTGATTAATGTTATATTATGGTTGTTGATGCTAATGGATGGCTGGGTTTGAGGTAAGAGGTTTTTGGATGAGTTTTGTGTGTTTGTGGTTGAGAGAGGGAGGAAGAATATCTGCAGAATTCTGCAGATTTTGCAAAACCCGAAGCTATCGCGATCGCGACAGAGATCCGCATTTTGGAGCTTCGCTGTCGCAAGCATGAGATTCCATCGTGAGCCCGTGATGGCCGCTTTAGGGCGATCAGGATAGGTTCATAAAAAAACTTGTAAGGTATTTACAAGCTGCATCTATTTTGGGCAACAATGAGGTTTCTTGGAGTCGCCTCCCAATAGAACATTGGGAAGGGTCATCTAGCCTCGTCGAGCCTAAGACGGCGCATACATATCCATTTTGGGCAATCCAGAGAGATCTTGGAGGTCTCTACCTCTACCCCCTGGTGCCTAGGATTGTAAATTTAAGTCTTTTGGCGGGACTCAAGAGGTGTCTTTGAAGTCCTAGACCTCTTGCCTCATTGAGCCCCAAAGACCAAAGTGAGTTCGGGACTTCTCATTTATTCATACCTTGATTAATATTATAATTTAGTTTTGAATTTATTGTTTCACCAACTTTCCACACAATGCAATTTAATTAAAGGCGCAATTATTCACTTCAAAAGCGATAAATGGAAGCAAAATCCAAAATAAAGTATTCAAAAATAAATTACAATAACACTAGGAGCGGAATACAACTCCCATTTGTAAAAGTGCAAACACATGCATAAAACGGGATATTCATTAATGATGAGGACATTGGTCCTCGCATGCATATTTGTTATAAAATGATTTTTAAGAAGTGTCAATTTGTTGGTTAAAAATAGGACATTGGTCCGCAGCTTTCGAGAAAACCTCAGATTAATTACTATAAATATGTGGCCCTTTTCACTTTAACGACATTGAAATAATCCTGATAATAACATAATGTGAAAGAAAGGGTAAAGAAAGAACCCGGATGAAAATCCTCAGATTGACGCGACCACCATCTTTTACAACCCCAATTCCGAATGGTCCGAAAATAGCTCATAGGAATAGACATGTCAGTATCAAAATTTCAAATAAAGTAAAGAGAAGGAAAATGATGAGAAACTTAAAAGAAAGGAATTAAAAGATAAAGGGAATAAAAAGGGGTAAAAAATAACTTTAAAAACATGGTGTGACCGGCGGACGGAGTGGAAACCACTCTGCTCGTCGGTCACTCCCGATTGCTAAATTTAAAATAAACTCTTCGAAGTTTTAATTAAAATATGGTTAATTTAGAAAATGAAAATAATCAATGTAAAGCAATTAAATTGTATAAATATTAGTCCAGAATGTTTACCCTTGGATTTTACCTGTTGGGTGAATATCGATTGGTATCGGTCCCCGCACGCTCCACAAGGATCAAATGAAAATATATCAAGGCAGGAAAATTTGTATTTTCTGTTCTAAAAATCTGATAGCGATCGAGTGTTTGAATTGGCTGTATTGATGGAAGCGAATGGATTTCGTTACCTTAAATTAGCTTAATTCGCAAGAGAAATTTTGAAGAAATCAATTAACTAGAGGGAGTTTTATCAAATAAAATTCTGAAAAATAAACAGAGGTTTTTTTGATAAATTACTCACAAAACCTTTTCTAAAAAAACCCAATCTCTCAAAACGTTTGATAACTTTTCCAAAGATTTTTTCTCTAAAAACTTGTTACTTTTTCTCACAAAAATTGTCAAATTTTCTAACCCATAAAAATGGAATTTAATCCACTATTTATAGAGTTCTTTTTTGGAGATTATTAGGATAATCATTAGTTTAAAATTTGAGTTTTAAAAGGACTTTAAAGTTCAACTTTAAATCAATTTTATCCAAGGATTGAAAGAGATCAGATTAGATTTAATCCAATCCGGCGTTATCCAATCAGTTAACGTACCGACGGGCATCCCACTAACTATCGACGGGCGTCCCCACTAGGGGCACACGTGGAAAACCGACTGCATACGGGACGCGGCACTAGGGACGGGCATTCCTATATCGCCACGTGCCCATCCCCATTACGCCTAGACACGGGGATAACCCCAAGTAGTGACGGGCACCCCTACATTGACGGGCATCCCGTCTGTGGAGCAAAACTCCCAATTTAAAAATTTTTCAAACTCTTTCAAAGCTCCATGCCATAGAAAAAGATTTTAATCCTCGCGAAACATGAAAGATGTAAACCTCCGAATTTCATCAATTTATTCGAAAACTGACGTTGATCTCTTCATCGAGTAACTCTGACCTGGACTGCCTCAAGACCCGGTGTTTACAGTTGCCCCCAATTTTGGGGAAACTAGCGCACTAGTGCCTAGATGAGCCAAAATTCAGAGAAGAAAGGAAAGAGACGCATACCTGAGGCAGTCCTTACCTTTTGTCGGGGAAGTGGCGATGCGTCGAGTCGATTTCGGACTTACAAAATGCGAAGTTTGCCCTCCTGAGCTGCACCGAGTCTACTCTAGACTTTACAAAGTGCGATCATTGCTCTCTTGAGCTGCATCGAGTCTTCTCTAGACATTACAAAGTGCGATCATTACTCTCCTGAGCTGCACCGAGTCTTCTTTAGACTTTACAAAGTGCGATCATTGCTCTTCCAACACGGGTGTCCCTCTGGACTGTTCTTCTTCTTGGCTGAGTGTCATTCTAGACTGCTCTTCTGAGCGGGGCATTCTTCTGAACGGGGTGTCCTTCTGGACTATTCTTCTTGACTGAGTGTCATTCTAGACGGCTCTTCGTAGTGGGGTGCTCTTCAGAATGGGGTGTCCTTCTTGACTATTCTTTTTGACTGAGTGTAATTCTAGACTGCTCTTCTGAGTGGGGTGCTCTTCTGAACGGGGTGTCCTTCTGGACTATTCTTTTTGACTGAGTGTCATTCTAGACTGCTCTTCTGAGTGGGGTGCTCTTCTGAACTGGGTGTTTCAATTTGGCGGCTTCATCATGCCCCCAAAGTACAATTCTGATCTTTTGATTTCATGTGATCTCGAAGGACATGATGTTTGATCTGTTTATTCTTCCTTTTGACTGTTGGTCAAATTTGAATTGGTGTAAAACCACATTCCTGTATTACAAGAGATTCTCGTTAATTCTCGCGCCAATTAATTTAACTGTAGATTGGTGAATATATTTTTTATCATTTATCATCCTTTCTGTCACATGATTAATTATCCTTTTTTTCTTCTTCTTTTCTTTTCTTAAAAGAGTTAAACCACGAAGAAATAACATGCAAATTTAACAGGCTAGCCATAAATGTTTTCCCACTAAAAGGTTAGATTTTGTACAATATAAAATACAAAAATAATATCATAACTCCCTAAAGGGCTATAGGGGTGGATAGTCTGAAAGCTCCTCCTCCGGATCATCATGATCATCTGATATATGAACTGTCTGAGACCGAGATGAAGAGGCAGAGGGTCCAGCATTTGGAGCAGATGGCTAACTGGGAGGGGCTGGTAGTCCGGCCTGCTGTGTAGCTGAAGCTCTGGCCTGTCTCTGGTATCTAGGAGGTACCGCCACTTGTACGGATAATGGCTGCGCTCTCGCTAGGTCTTGCTGCTGGAACTGGACCTGAGCAAACCCATCTAGGAAAGGCTGCATATACTGTCATGAACTACAGCATATTAGTGATGACCCCCCTAACTCTCTGAAAGCGTCGCCAAGGCGGAGGGTCTGATCTGTGGAGGCGGTCCTCATACTCTTCAGCCTATCCTCAGTATGCTCCCTGAACTCCCGAAGAGACTGGGCAATGGGAGGTATGGCACCCTCTAGAACCTGAATCCTAAACCTGAGATCCTCAATCGACTAATCCAAGATCTCTAAGGATGCGTCTGACCTCTGGGCCACCCCATCCTGGGAGGTCCTCATCTCCTGCCTCAGCTGAGCCACAAGCCTCTCTTGCTCCTGCCTCAAAAAGTCTATGAGCCTCCCCTGCTCCTGAATAATACTCAGCTGCTGATCTACCCACTCTAATGTGACTCTATCCCGTTCCCCCAGGTGGTCGAGAAGGGCCCTATCTCTCTCCTCCTGCCTGTGCTCAAAGGACGTGAAGGTAGAAGCCAGTAGTGCAGCAAAATCTGGCTGCGCTGGGAAAGCTAATGATGAGGATGGAGGGGGAGTTGACTCTGGTGTCGGCTCTGGAGGTGGAGCTGCAGAAGTAGATGCCCCCAGATCCCCTACTCTAACAATTGGACTGAACCTCTCATGGGCCCGGGGAGCAGTCCGATATACTCTCGATGGTGGAGGCACAGTGGGACTCTGTACTCTTTGCCCTGAAGGAGTAGCAAATAGCTCATCCATGGTGAACTCGATCCCCATGTCAAAGGGCATACCCGGATGCTCCTCCTGGTCCTGCTGAGGCTCGGGAGGCTGGTGCTCCATCTGATGCTGCTCCATATGGGGCTGCTCCTACATCCGAGGCTGCTCCTCCATCTGATGCTGCTCCATCTGAGGCTGCTCCTCCACTGGCTCTAGCGAGGGCAAGCTGAATGCACGTCTTGTCTCATGCACAGTACGAAGCCTATACGCCTCGGGCTGGCCCAGTATCGGTACTATCATAGCCATATTGATAGCTGCCGGAGTATCCACATAAATGCTCTCATCCAAAGCACGCCCCAGGATGTCTGGACGAACTCCCAAACTCAGAAGCAATCTGGTAATAATTCCCCCAACATACACTACAGGGGTTGTCCCCTAGATACCCTCACCAGGTTGACAAATATCTCATGGCTGATGTTAAGTCTCTGACCTGCCACCATGGCCCACAAGCTCCAAATCTCTGCGGCATTGAGAGATCCTAGTTTACCAGCTCGTCCTAAATATGAGCTGGATAAGACTCTGTGAACATATTGCAGGGCCTGTGACGAGAGTACCGTGCTCTTTGCCGTATCATGATCATACAGCACTCCCAGCAAGGCGATAACTGCCCAATACTGATGTCTAACTGACCTCTGAGGCGCTATGACATCTTGCCCGAACGGAAGCCCCATGGCCTCTGTTAACCACTGACGGGTAATACTATAATGATGGCCCTCGATCCAAAACATTATGACACCCACCTCTGTACCAGATCTCTGATATCCCCCATACTGTAATGTGGCAAGAAACTGTCGTACTATCTTCGGGTGAGTCTAGAAGGCAGGCGTCAAAAACTCCGTCCATCTCGCGCCTGCTATCAGAATGTCAACCTCATCTGCCATCCCCAGAGCCTCAAGGAATGGTCGAGAAATGAAGCGGCTAGCTCCGAACTGCACCTGAGCCAGCGCCGTATATCTCTGTCTAGCCTCATCACTCATCCACCCCGGGGCCTGAGGCTTAGGCTCATTGCGAGGGGCATATCGTCGCGGTGGCATCCTGCGAATGAGGTAAATAATTAGCTTGGCATAATAGACATAAATGAAACTTTGCTTAGAAATTGAGGTAGCATTCTGACGGGAATGTGTCTAAACCAACAAGATAAATTATGGACAGTACCCCGACAATGGTATGCCCAGCCTGCTGCATAAAAAAACAAAAAAAAAGGGACAGGCCTCGGGCCCCAAGCAATAATGCAATATGTTCTCATTTGCTAAAAAAAAAAATTTCGGCAGCACCCCGGCAAGGGTGTGCCCAACCTCCTGCATAAAAAAAAAAAAAAAAAAAAATAAGGGACAGGCCTCGGGCCCCAAGCAATAATGCAATATGTTCTCATTTGCTAAAAAAAAAAATTGGGTAGCACCCCGGCAAGGGTGTGCCCAACCTCCTGCATAAAAAAACAAAAAAAGGACAGGACTCAGGCCCCAAGCAATCATTGCAACATGCTCAAATCTGCTTTGCTTCCTATTTCCTAGTATTGGTTCCAATGTGCATGCATTTCTAAAGCCATGTCTTATTTAAAAAAAACTCGGAAACAAATATACATTTATCGCTAATTGTTCTTAAACAATATAGGTCAATCCATCTTGTGCCCATTAAAAAGAAAATATTGCATACTATTTACTCTATGTATCAATTCATGCATTTTATTACTAAACAATTATATTTCAACTAATTAACAAGGTTACTAATTACACCAATTCAAAAGAAGAAAGAAGAAAATTAAATTACATTACTCATGATAAAATAAAATAAAATGAATAAAAGATGGAAGGATATTACTAACCTGGAAGTTAAGACACAAAGAAGAAGTAAAAGGCTCACAACTGGTGTAAAAAAAATGAAAGGAAACCGCAGGAAACAAAGGGAAAAGCATCGGTGTGAAGAAGAAGGAAAAGAAAGTGACAGCCCATCGGTACCTGCGTCTTTATATAGAATTTAAGTATCTATGGGCTTTCCGTTCATACAGCGACATACGGGCATTCCGTCTGTCTCTCCAGATTCCGCTTTTAACCCTCACTAATTACCTAATTAATGCGCGTGATATGCACGATGCAGAGACTGCCAGGTTGACAATTACAGACGGGATCACCGTCTGATATAGGGACGGGCTAGCCGTCGGTAAACCAAATCTATAAAACCCAGCCCTTTCCTTGGATTTCGTGCCTCTTCCTGATTTTAGCTTCATAAAGGCTCTTTTCTCTAGTTTTTCCCCCTTTTTTCCTCCTTTATTCCCCTTAGCAACTGTGACTTTAGCTATTGAGCCATGAATTCTCCTTTCCTTCCCAAAATGTACCGTATCTTAGACAACGCTCAAATTTGGGAACACATCACTCTTACCCCCCTTTCTGGACTGAGGTTTTTATGAAGAGTCAAGATAGACTACAACCTTCTTTTGGCTGCGACCCACTTCTGGATCCTTGCTTTCATGTTTTCAGATTCACCTATCAGGAAATATGCCCCCTGCCTGAAGAACTTGCTGCTATCGTCAGGAGTTGGTATCCTCTTGGTGCTTTGCCCTGCGTACCTCACTGTGGTTTGATCCAAATCCGAGATATTGCCCTGTCCTTAAGTATAGCTCCTTCTAACGCTGCTCGTTTAGTTCCTCAGGGCCCAGTATTTGCTTTGGAACCTCTGATTGAGGCAATGGATGAATTCTCCAACATTCCCTCATACAGCGTAAGTGTCCTCTTCCTTTTCTGCCTGATGAATATCTAGTCGTGACCTCAGAGGAACTGCTCGGAGACCCCCGTCTTTTTGGAATTCTGGACGACTTTCACCGCGGGCTGACCCATTTCCCTCTCATTCTGGCTGAGACTATCTTGGGTTTGGACTCTGTTCATGCCGGGCCTACCACTTCATTCTCTGGAAGTCCCTTATTACTTTAGGTACGTCATTATTTTAAAAGGTAGTGCGTCCCTTGTGGATTTTCGCACTAGCTTTTCTTAGCGGGAAGTGCGTCCTTTCGAATTTTCACACAACCCTATGCCTAATTTTTGCCTTAAGTAAATCAAACTTACTCCGGCGGCTTTTCTTTGCCTTTTATTCTATTCTCTTTTGCTTTATTTTTTTCTTTGTTTCCTCTTTCAGATTTGGTGGCAGGAGAAATTGAAGCTTTTGTCAGAGCCACCTCCTAGAGTCATTAGTCAGTACACTGTAAAGTGTTTTCTTCCTCGCCGGTGTCTGTACTTACCTAGGACCCCTGACGAGGGCATTACCAGATTCAGTGAGATATCAGATGAGGATATTAGCTTCACGAACGCTTGGCTTCCCTTGTCCGGTGCAGTTATTGATGGGTCTTCAGGATGCGTTCCCCTATGCGGGCTTCGCGAGGCAACTTTCTACATTACGGCCCGTTGCTCCCGTTAACTTGGAGTGATTCAAGATGTGGTGAGACTCCCTCTATCCTTTGGAGGTGGAGTCCTCTCTGTGGCTTTTGCCTCTCGCTATCATGAGCTCTAGAGCCAACTTCCATTGAAGACTATCATTCCTTCCTTCGAGAACCACTCTGTCACTTCCACCAGCGTGTACAAGAGGTGGAAACTTAGCCCATCATCTGATAACCGAACTCGGCGACTGAGGCATTTGGCTAGCGAGGGTAGTAGCAGGGCATAGTTTAGTTTTACATGCATTTGAGCAATATATTTCTTTTTATAGCGGATTAGACAATGATATAAATGAATAAATCAAGTCTTATTTCATTCCACAAAATCGTGTACATTTCAGTACGATTTCAAAATACATGATCATTTTGGTACCAATTCAATTATGCACGACTACATTCATTCATGGAACCAAATCTTAATAGCATCAAACTCCTGTCTCCAATCAGCCCTCCGGGTTTTCATGATTGGATATTTTCTCTCATGCCTCTAAATTTTTCCCAGGATGCCTTTTTTTGGTTTTCACCCTGACGAGGTGCCCAATTTTAGTAAGGCTGCCTTTTTGCGGTTTTCGACCCGCGGGGCTTTCATTCTCTTCTTTTGATTTTGTAACCTTTAGCCATGGAACCTTTTGAGTTTATCAATATTGATTGGTTCTTTGAATTCATTGCCATCACTATCCGACAAAATTGTAGCTCCTTTTGACAGCAACTTCTTGAGGATGAATGGTCCTTCCCAGGTTGGTCTAAATTTTCCTCTGATATCTGGTACCCCTGGTCTCATCTGTTTGAACACTAAGTCTCCCTCCTTTAGCGGATGCTTTTTCACCTTCCTCCTAAATGATCTGGCCAGCCTCTTCTGATAGATCTGATTATGATAGTAAGCTTTCAGCCTACTCTTATCCAATAAATTCAAATGTTGTAACCTTTGTTGTGCCCATTCGGTCTCTGGAATCTGAGCTTCCATGACTACTCTCAGCGATTTCAGCTCTACCTCGACTGGCAGCACTGCTTCTGTCCCATAAACCAGAGAATATGGCGTAGCGCCTGTAGATGTCCTCACTGTCGTTCTGTAACCCCACAGAGCAAAAGGTAGCTTCTCCGCCCAGTCTCTGTAGGTTTGGACCATATTGGCTAGGATCTTCTTAACATTCTTATTGGCAGCCTCTACTGCCCCGTTATCTTGTGGTCGATAGGGAGAGGATTTATGGTGCTCGATTCCGTGCTTTTCAAGAAGCTTCCTGGTTTCCCCCATGAACTGCACCTCGTTATCAGACACTATGTGATGTGGGAGGCCCTATCTGTAGATCAGATTCCTTTCAATGAATCTGACTATATCTCTTGCGTCGATCTTCTTGAAGGACTCCTCTTCTACCCATTTTGTAAAATAGCCGATTACAACTATTATGTATCTATGCCCATTAGAGGCCGTAGGGCGGATCTCTCCAATATTGTCTATTCCATAAGCAGCGAATGGCCAAGGTGATGTTAGGCTGTGTAGCTCTGACACTGGCAAGTGCCTTAAATCCGCGTATTGCTGGCATAGCTGGCACTGCTTGACATACTTTGAACAATCGTTGTCCATCGTAAGCCAGTAGAAGCCTTGCCTCTTGATCTTCTTGGCAAATGTCAACCCGTTCATATGGGCCCCGCATACTCCGGCATGTGTTTCTTCCATTACCCTCTTGGCCTCTTTCTCATCCAAACACCTCAATTGGATACCATCAGCTTGCCGTTTGTACAACATCCCATCTATGCAGATGAACTGAGTGGACAGTTTGCGAATCATTCTCTGGTCCTTTTCGATAGCCTCCTCTGCTAATGTCGCATTCTCTAGATAGTTCATAATGTCATAATACCACGGCTTCCCATCTGCCACTTCTACCTCCATAAATGATTTGGATTCGAAGCTAGGTCTTTCGGAGCTATAGATCAAAACTGGCTTCATTACCACTCCTTCAGGGTTGTCCCACATTGATACTAATATGGCGAGCGCATCGGCTAACTGATTCTCATCCCTTGGAACGAAATAGAATGTACATACTTGAAACTAACTACTTAGGCCCCTCAAATGCTGAATATATGGCATTAGCCTCTCTTCTTCCACGGCCCATTCACCTCGAATTTGATTGACCACCAAGGAGGAATCACGGAACACTTCCACATTCTTTGCTCCTAAGGCTATTAAGGCCTCCAATCCAAAAATACACGCTTCATACTCAGCTTCGTTATTGGTAGCCTTGAATCTCAACTTCCTCGCCAAGGGAAGCTTCTCATCGTCCGGAGTTGTCAGAATGGTTCCTACTCCTACCCCTTTGCTATTTACGGCTCCATCGAAATGCAATTTCCAACCTTGAACTCCGATGGCTGTCACATCCTCATCTGGAAAGTTAAACTCGTATGAGTCTCTTTGGATCGGGTGTTCTGCTAGAAACTCCGCCACTGCACGTCCCTTGATGGTCTTCCGAGTAAGATACTCTAAATCGAATTCTTGAAGTAACAACAACCACCAACCCATTTTCCCAACTAAGGACGGGGCCTCTTGCAAGTACCTCAGGGGATTCTGCTTCGTGACTGCTTGTACCTTGTAGGCATGAAAGTAATGCCGCAATTTCTTAGAAGCCTAGATAATTGCAAGGCAAATCTTTTCTACTTTCGTGTACTTAACCTCATAAGCCAAAAACTTCTTGCTAAGATAGTAAATAGCAAATTCCATTCAAAATTCGTCCTCTTGGGCCATCATAGCACCTACAGAGCTGTCCTCTATGGCCAGGTATAGGATCAGTGGCTTGATAGGCCATGGCGGTCTTAGTACCGGTGGATTCAGCAAGTATTCTTTGACAGTGTCAAAAGCCTTATGACAACTCTCGTTCCATACTACTGGTTGGTCATTTCTGAGTAGTTTGAAGATTAGTTCACAAATCGAAGTAAGCTTGGCAATAAACCTACTGATATATTGCAACCTTCCCAAAAAGCTTCTCACATCCTTCTACTTCTGCGGTATCGGCATTTCTCTGATGGCCTTAACCTTATCGAGGTCAATTTCAATTCCCCTTTGACTAACTATGTGTCCTAGGAGCTTCCCTGAGGTAACACCAAAAACACACTTCTTAGGGTTTAACCGCAGGTTGTAATTGCTTAGCCTCTGGAAGAACTTTTCTAAGGCTTCAAAATGACCTTCTCTAGTGACTGACTTGATCATCATATCGTCCAAGTATACCTCCACTTCTTTATGGATCAGGTCATCCAATATCTTTGTTGCCATCCTCTGATAAGTAGCTCCTACATTTTTCAAGCCAAAAGGCATTACCCGATAAGCATAGGTCCCCCATTCTGTGATGAAAGCCGTCTTAATTCGGTCAATTATTTTATTGAGAATCTGATTGTAACCCGCATAACCATCTCCAAAGCTATACATCTCGCAAGCAGCGGCGCTATCTAACAGCATGTCTATATGAGGCAATGGAAAATCATCCTTTAGATAGGCCTTATTCAAATCCCGATAATCTACGCATACCCTTACTTTGCCATTCTTTTTGGCTATGGGGACAGCATTGGCCAACCAAGTTGGATATTGCACCTCAACTAGGAACTTGGCTTTGATTTGCTGGCGAATCTCCTCTTTCACTTTCTCTGCCCATTCTGGTCTAAGCCTTCTCAATTTTTGTTTAACGGGTTTATGGTCTGGATAGGTGGGAATAGCGTGCTCTATAATTTCCCAATCGATTCCTGGCATATCTTCGTAGGTACAGGCAAAGACTTTTTCATATTTTTTTAAGATTCTCTCAAATTTTTCTCTCTCTTCAGGAGTTATATTTGATTCTATCAAAATTTTTTTTGGATGATCGTGATAATGCATAGTGAAATCATCGGAAACATCACACAAGTAAGCAAAATCATTCAATTTATTAATAAGATTGAAATTGTCATTAACATCATTGAAAAGTTATGGAGCAAAAAGAAAATCTAAACTATTTTCCTCTTCCCCCTCTGCTGGCGCATTTGCCATGGTTGACGGTCCTGCATCACTTTGTCTCTTTGGAGGTTCCTCAATGGCTTCCTCTATCTTCGCTTTCCCCTTCAACTGGGTGGCTACCATATTCTCAGTGATCACTTCTTCAGGCATTTCACGGTCCCAAATTGTCCTACTAGTCATGATTTCTTCATCCCAAAAGCCCTCTAATGGCTTGATCAATCCAATGTCCCAGTCATAGACATCATTGAAAACCTCAAACCCTGGCACAATCCTTCCACCCAGCCACTGTGGTTCATCTTCCCCTGTATAGGCACATGCTGCGGTTGCTGGCACAAACCATTTTTGACCACTCACCCCTCTTTACAACACCTGTGTATCCTAGACCCCTTCTGTCCTTTTGGCCCTTGGTAGTAATAGCTATTGGTATCCCCTGAGAATTCTTACCCAGTCCTGCGCCAGGGAGAACGACATCTTCTTCATCATATTCAATTCCAGGGGGCTTTCTTCCTTCTGCTCTTCTTCGCCTATCATGGCAACATGAAACCACTAAACGGCTGCCTAGCTATCTCCAGCACTGAAACCTGATTCTCCCGTGCAGCCTTATAGTCACAATCTGGCCTTCGTGAGGTATCTTTACCATTTGGTGCAGTGTAGAGGGGACTCCTCCCAACTTATGAAACCATGGTCTGCCTAGCAAAGCCGAGAAATTGGCGGGTATAGGCAGCACCACAAACTCACTTTTGACTCTATCGGTCCATCTTCACCACTACTGTGAATGTCCCCGAAGCCTGCCTACGTGAGTTATCATATGCCATGATGGTAAAGATCAGATTTTGCCAACATATCCTCTGTTACCCCAAAAGCTGCCATTGCTACCTGTGGGCACACATTTATCGAAGAACCATCATCTACCATTACACAGGAGGTGTACTTTTGGTTCATCTGCGCCCTTATATACAGAGGGCGATTATGATTGTGGCCTTCTACCGACAAATCAGCACTGGTAAAAATAACATTTTCCCCCGATCCTCCTTTCACTACATCCAGAAGTTCCATAGGCGAGATGGTTGTTGCCACTGTTGCTTCGCACAAAGCTTCTACCACCTTTTGTCTATGTGATGGTGACTGTCTCAGAAGGTCCCATATTGAAATCTAAGCCGGTGTCTTTTTTAGTTGTTTAATAACCAGATCTTCTTCCGGCTCCTTTCCCCTCCTGGGCTCAGCCAGCTCTTGGGGCTTCTCGACTTCTGGATCTACCCTTCCGCTTCGGGTCACAGCTCCCACTTCCTTCTTCTTTGGCTCTTCTCCTTCCTCCTCCGAACCCCATAGGTCAGAAAATACTTTAGAATCATCATCTTCAGTTCCACTATCATCAGTGGACCAGCAATCGATCACTGCAGCGGGAAGCCCCCCCTCCTTCTTCACTCCCCTCATAGAGGTTTGTGACAGCAGTGTGTATATCGTTGCCATATAACTCCTTTAACACAAAGTTCTCGGGCAAACTGGACCCCGATCATATTCACTGCAGAGGCATGCTATTGTACCCAGCTTTCTTTTGACCCCCTCTCTTCTCGGGTCAGTAATCTGCTTTGAGTCAATAAATCTTGAATCGCGTGCCTCAACATCTTGCAGTTATCAATTATATGCCTGGAGTGCTGATGATATGCACAATACTCATCATCCTTATGTCCTGGCATGCCTTGAGTTCTAGCAGGTTTGGGTGACATAGGTTCTAACTTACCCTCTTTCATCAATCTTCTCAATACCCATAACAAAGACCTTCCAAGATTGAAAAAATACCTCGGGGTAGCGTTCGCAGCTGACACCTCAGCAGTCTTCCTTATACCATTGGCGAAACCTGATGGTCTACTGGCCCCCTGGCTAGTGCTGCCCCTCCTGGGATAGTTCTCATTACCTGCTTTCCTAACAAGGTACTCTCCTCGGCCTCAATGGCGATGTCCTTCACGGACTCCCAATCTTTAGTCCTTTCATCCTTAATCCCTCTCTCAAATACGGGCTCGCATTTTTAATGAATAGCCATATTTGATCTGAGTGTCTAATTTCCTCTTCATTTCCATCACACGATTCCTCCACGGGTTAGATACTCGTGAAAGGACTCACCCCCCTTCTGCTGTAACAACTCCAGGTCCTTCAAGGTTACCTCCATCCTTGTACTGCAGTCGTATTGCCTCAAAAACTCCTCCATCAATAATCCCAGTCTTCTTTAGTTCGGCGATCGAGCCCGTGGTACCAATCCACTGCCGGGCCATCAAGCTCAAGCAAAAGTACTCAATTTTCTATTTTTTCATCAAAGTGGTGCCCTTCATCACCAGCGAATACTGCTTTATATGTGCTAGGGGATCAGAAGTACCGTCAAACTTTAGCACATCGGAATTTTAAAGTTCATTGGGACTAGATGCTCTCCTTCTAACTCTTTATCCTCAGGGTTCACTCCTCGGCCCTTCGTCAATATTCTCGTCATAGCTTCAAATTTCTCTTCCATCTTCCTCCCGATGGCCTCTTCGATTTGAGGGGCTTTCCCTTTGTCAGACATACGTTCCTCATATTTTTCATCCTCCCAATCGTCATCCAGTCTTGTGACAGGTCTTCCCCTTTATGCCCCTGAGGTAGTAGCTCTTAGGTTCACAAGTGGCGGGCGAGTCTCCTCTTGTGGGTCCTCTCTGACCTCCTCCCTTTCATTATTTCTCATAAGGGGAGGTTGTGGGATCTGCGGGGCCGCTTGTCGACCCATTGTGGCTATCATTGCAATCATCCGTTCTCAAATTCTTCCAACCTTCGGCCCGCTTCCTCTGCTATCATTGCCCTGGTGGCCTCTGCCCCTCTCGGTGAGTTTACCATTTCTTTGGGTACTGAAAACTGATCTGAAGTCGCGTAACAGGTTTCAGAAGAAGTGTCCAGATAATCAACCTTTTCGGTAACTCAAAGAATGAATTTCTGCGTAGGTGCCCCCGAGACCCTCTTGTCCACCTAGGCGAATCTATGATGGCTGTTAAACACAAGGGGTCAGGATGATGCATAACTGTGCTAAAAATGCATGATCGTGCTATGCAACACTCACAAGCCACATGCAAGCACATAGGTCCTTCCACCTTATTACTCCCGCACACGAGGTCATAGTCTCTTTCCTAGTTGGGATTGGCCCATGGGTCATCTGGAGACCAATTGAACACGTATGGTGCACGGTGAAAATCCAGCAGCATAACATCTCCTAACTAATGCAACAGGCGGATGGGTTATGATCATTATGTATCTAGGCAATCCGAATAAGTCATCTTGGGCCTATCGGGGCATGAAAGCCTTTGATTAGGTGACAATTCAAACTATCTGGGCTTGTCCAATACATAATGATCCATACAGCTGGCATAGTATTAAGGTTCATACACTTACGGGAAGTAACTATTTCCACTACATGAGCTTTAGTCAAAGGGTGGTGTTACTTTAGGGCTACCCGAGCATGGTCCCTGCCGACGGGTCTAGCTCATCACGAGCGTAACGACCGATCAGGTCTCCATTTAATATACCATGATGGTACAAGGCTTGGGCTGGTGATTATCTTTAACACTTCCCTAAATTGAGTGAAAATAGGCTCGTGCTTCGAGAGGGCACCGGTGGCTGAAAGAGGGACCAAACTAGCATAGATCTAAGGCTCTAATGAGATGCAATGCAGTTTTGAAATAAGGTGAAATCTTTAAATCAAAACTCAATTATAATTTTTAATCAAGGTACTTTCGAATCGAAGTCTAGAGTATGTCCCCAGTGGAGTCGCCACTGTGACGCACGCCGAACCTCGCGGCCACCCGAAAGCCCGATTTAGGGCGATCAGGAGAGGTTCATAAAAAAAACTTGTAAGGTATTTACAAGCTGCGTCTATTTTGGGCAACAATGAGGTTTCTTAGAGTCGCCACCCAATAGAACATTGGGAAGGGTCGTCTAGCCTCGTCGAGCCTAAGACGGCGCATACATATCCATTTTGGGCAATCCAGAGAGATCTTGGAGGTCTCTACCTCTACCCCCTGGTGCCTAGGATTGTAAATTTAAGTCTTTTGGCGGGACTCAAGAGGTGTCTTTGAAGTCCTAGACCTCTCGCCTCATTGAGCCCCAAAGACCAGAGTGAGTTCGGGACTTCTCATTTATTCGTACCTTGATTAATATTATAATTCAGTTTTGAATTTATTGCTTTAGCAACTTTCACACAATGCTTATTGACCGCAAGTATACGGTGTACCGCAATAGTACTTAAGATGTCGATCCCACGAGGAACGTTTTTACACACTATTACTAATTGATTTTAATCTTGTTTACAATGATAAAGTGATGGAAAAGTTATTTTAAACTAATCTAACATGTAAACTGAATATACCTAGTTAATGATAGTCAAAAGAAGATAAAACAAATCATGAAGAATTAAAAACAATGAACTTGATTCCATCAATTTGATTAACATCTTTCATCTTTTTATGCAAGCCAAGTTAGAATCAATTTTTAACTCACTCTCTCGACATGATTAAAATGCCTAAAACATACAATTAAAATTCTAACTCACAATTTTCATTAATGAATTAGAGGTTTCTCATTACATATTTTAAGAATAAACACTAACCTATAGCAATTATCTAAATATACCGATTTCTCAAAATATACCTTAATAATGAAACTCTATTAGATGTCAGATAAAGCAAACTCTCGAATTACTTTAACTTATAAAGATCATGCAAAATATACTAATAGCGAATCTACATTGAAAGACTATAAAAGTAGATGGAAATAGAAAGAATTATAACATGCAAATTCATTTAAATGATATTCATAGAAATAATGGAGAAGAATTAAAAATAAGAGATAAGATAGAAGCCTTTCAACCCTTTTCTCAATCTCTTGAAATAAATTTTCTTCTCCTTGATCTTCTTCTTCAAATCATAAGAACTAAGTAAGAAAATAAAACTAAAGAAAACTGTCTACAAAATACAGAAAATTAATTAACTAAAATTTCATATCATCTATATTGTCTCTTTTTTAAAACTACAGTTAACTACATATTTATAGATGTTGATTTCAGAGATGTGTCTCTTGAAAATGTCCCTTGAGAATAGTTGCAACTTTTGGTGAAAATAGGTGACTTTTCAAGTGATTTTTGGCTAAAACTGTCCAACGATCGCCTCTGTCGCGCTCGCAACGGTGTCGCGATCGCGACAGAACACGCTGGTCCATTTTCTTCTTTCTTTCTTTCTCTCTATTTTCTCTTCCTTCTCTGGCCAGTCAAGAGACGCTACTCCCCATCACATGGCATGACTCTTCGTGTGTGGCATGACCGGTGCTCACGTCTCGCCTTCTCCTCTCTTTCTCTTCTCTTCTTTCTTTCCTGCCTCTCTGTTCCGTCACGAGTCACCACCTCCGCCCACATCGCGTGACGCTTCTCTCTTAGCTTCTTCTCTTCTTTTCCACCTTCCTCTTCGTTCTTCTTGATCTAATCACGTCTCGTTACCTATGCTCACGTTGCGTGACTCTTGTATGAGACGTGACCTGCTCCTCTCCTGTGATCCTCTCCCCTTTCTCTTCATTTTTCACTAAAAACATCAATAAACACAATAAACACTCAACTAATACAAGTAAACATAAACTAACATATATGACATCAAATATACACAATTACATATTAATTACATAAACTCATACAAAATAAATACTAAATTATACCTCAATTAACTTCCTATCAAATTCCCCCACACTTAACCCTTGCTTGTCCTCAAGCAAGAGAAATGAAATAAGCAAATTCAATAGCCAGTAAACATCACTACAAAACACTATTCATTTAGCATATCTAATAGAATTGAAAAGAACCAAATATCTCATACACTCATAAAAAGATCAGTAAGTTAAAATTTTAAAATATGCATCCCAAATTTAACAAATTACTTAACTTACTAATACCAACATATAGAGTATGAAGTCTATCAAAACTAAACATGACTTAAAAGAAAGACAATTAACCATAAAGTTAAAATTCTCAAGCAACTAGCTGCACTTAGGACATTTTGAGCTCACTTACCCTTAATCCAATCTCATGGCATTTTTAGACTTTGCTTGTTTTTCTTTTCTTTGATTTTTCTTTTTATTTTCTAGCAAGAGAAAGTTATATGGGTGCGTTTTACGCTCCATCCCATATTTTTTTAATTTTGAATATACATTTTGCTTTCTTTTTCTTTTTATAACTTAAGTGGGTGCATTTTATGCTCCATCCCACTTATTTTTATTCTTAGTCCTCATCCATTATTGAAAAGATAAAAGGTAAGTATTATGGCTATAGTTTCCTGAAACAACTAGAAACTCAAAATTTAAAACTAAATGAGCAAATTCTAACTTTAATCCCATGGCTAGTTAAAAAGACTAAATAATGTATAATGTTGAAATAAGTAAAAGAAAATAACTTGAAAAACTTAAAACATATGCTAAAAAATTTTAAAACTGATAATAATGAGCATAGAGGATAATTGACTTAACAACCTATATAATATACCAAATAAACAATGCCTCATAATAAAGCTTACTAAAAACCTAATTGAAATATAAAAACACACAACAAACATATAAACAACACATACATAAACATATAAAACAATAATCAAACAAGCTAACTCACTCCCCCACACTTAGAACCAACATTGTCCTCAATGTGTAGGAATGACACACAAAAACAAGTAAAAGAAACAAATAAAAGGAAGCGAAAGAAAAACTCCCCTATCATGGTGAAGGTGGAGGCGATGGAACCACAAAACCAGCTTGTATCATGAAATTATCAAATTTATACTCCAACCTCCTTTGACGTCGCTCAATGGAAGAAAGTTGTTCTTGCATATCAGATAACATTGATGGAATGTAATGGCTAGATGAGCCAACCTCAGGAGCAGTAGCCACATCTGCTGGAATATCGGGCATCACTTCATCTTCACTTGCTCCCTCCTCACCACCTTCTTCTTCTTCTTCCTCTACTGGTGGCTCAGAAGTTCCAGCAATATCCCTCTAACATGATCGAACACGAGGTGGGATTTCCTGAAAATTATTACCAACAACTTCTCCACGAACTAACACATTCTTATTAAAATAAAGGCAAGGAAAAATGCGATAATAAGCATCAAGATCCACATTTAAATTGCTTGCAATACTAGAAATAACATGCCCATGAGTTAAAGGTGAATCATGCTTATTAACACATTGCAACAATTGACTAACTATCCAAAAAGGCCAACATACATCCTTACGTCTACGTACACACCACATCAAAAATAACTCATTATATGTAACTCTATTGAATTCAGACCTATTAAAAACTAAAGAAGGTAAAACCCTATGCAAAATCCAATATCTCAAATCTTTAATAAACATGGATTTAGCATCCCTAGCCCTATAAGGTGTTTGCAAATCAGTTAAAAACGTCCAAAATTCATGTGGCTTAAAAAATTTAGGTGGATCAGTTAAACCAGTTTGAGAAAATCTAAACATCCTATTCATCATAAAATAGGTCAAAGTATATGGTTTACCAGCCATCCTAAAATCTAACCAATTTTCATTATTATCATTCTTTTTCAATGTGGTGTAAAATTCTAAAACTAAATCAGGACGAACATCTTCATGCATGGATGCAAATTTCAACAAACCACAGACTCTTAACATGTCATTAACTACATCTAACATGCCAATTTGAATAAGCAAGGAATCAGGAAAATATTTACATTGCATCAAATGCCTACCACGGATGGTTAAATACCTACTGCCTTCATCTACCGAAAAAATGGGAAATAACGCACCATAATGAGCAGCAATATTCACCTCTTCAACTTCCTGTTCTTCTTGTTCAATTCGGGAAACAGATGGATTCTTTGTTCTCACCATTGTTGAATGTGTTGGGTAAATAGAGAATGAAAACTATAGGGAAGTAAATCTTAAGATAATGGAAGAAATTAACAAAACTAAATACACGAAAGGAAAACTGAAAAGATAAAAGAAAAAGAAATAGAAACAGATAATAAACTACAAACGAAATGTGGCTTTGTTATGCAGGAAAAATACCGAAATCAAGTGTGTCAGGGGAAAGAAGAAATGAAAAAGAAAAATGAAAATAAATTGACAAACATGAAAATAGAAGGCAAATCCCGTAATCCCTAAGAAGATTGAAGAAAAGAAATAGAAATAGAATGCTGAAATGTAAAACGAGAGTAACGAAAAGAAAACAGGGTATGGAAGTTCGAAAAGTCTCTGTGGAAGAAGAAGAAAAAGAAATGAAAAATGGCTAATGAGGGTCTGTAACTCGTGACCAGCGCTGGGCAAAATAAAACTAACAGAGAAAAATGAAGAGTCAAGTGAAATAAGGTAGCCAAGGGAAAGAAATATTTGAAACGTCACGACGTTAGGGTTTTGAAATTAAATTTCCCGCTTTTAATTCTTTTATCCTGTGTTTTAATGATTAAATGGTAAAATTAAGTTAATGTAATTGAAATTAAATCATCTAAATCAGAAAAGAAAAGAAAACAAATCCAAATAATAGAAAAATAATAAGTAAAATAAGAAAATAAAAGAAAAGAAAAGAAAAAATTTAAAGCTTACCTGATGTAGCACATCACGCGTCACGAGTCGTCAGGATACGTCACGACTCGTGACGCTCTTCACTTACCTAAGTGAAATCCATCTCCTCAGACCGTCACGTCGCGTGAAGTTGCATCACGAGATGCCCTGCTAAAATCGCTTGCCGCCGCGATCGCAATACTTGCCGCGATCGCGACAGAATACAACGTCTGCAAAAAAATTTTTTTTCTTTTATTAATTTATTTATTTTTGTTACTTATTATTATTATTTTTTATTAACTAATCTTACTAAATTAGCTGTAATTTAAAAACAAATGTGTTAATAGCATTAAAATCTAAATTACAAAAAAATAAAACTACCTAAACTAATCTAAAACAAAGCACAATAAATTTTAAAAAAAAATATAACAAAGTAACCTAAATAAAAGAACTAGATATATCATGGCTTAATATGCTCCCTAGGATTCTCCTCAGTATTACTTGGAAGGCATCCTAGATTTCTAGAAGGTAAGGAATTAGCAAGTTGGCCTATTTGAACCTCAAGAATATGAATAGTAGCAGCATGATTTTTAGCAATTTGATCAAATTTTTCTTCAAGTTTCTTTTGACTTTCATCTTGAGAATGCATCTTACAATTAATTTCTTCAATGAACTTATCAATTTTAACCTCAAAGGTCCCAAACCTATCTTGTGGTTGTTGGTATCCTACACCTCTATTTTGGTTGTTAACATTATTATTCCCCCGTGAAAGGTTAGGATGGTTTCTCCAACCAGCATTATAAGTGTTAGAATAAGGATTTCCACGACCTTGGCTTTGAAGAAAATTAACTTGTTCTTCCTTATTAACCATGCCTAAATTGCAATTATCACTCTTATGTCCTTGTTGACCACAAACATTGCATGCATTTAATGAATTACCACCCATACTTAGACTATTAACTCTATGATTTAATGCTTCAATTTGGGCTTGTAATGCAACTATAGAATCTACTGAATGTACTCCCCTAGCATTAGAATTATTATACTCCCTTACTCTTTCAGCAGGCCACATACAGTTATTCATTGCCATCTCTTCCAATAGCTCATATGCTGCATCAATTGTTTTTCTCATTAAAGAACCTCCAGCAGCAGCATCAATAGTCCCCCTTGTGGTAGGATTTACTCCATTATAGAATGTTTGCATCAACAGCTCTCTTGGCAAGTTATGGTGTGGACATTTTCTTTGCAATTCCTTGAATCTTTCCCAATCCTCATATAATGATTCATTTTCATTTTGAACAAATGTAGTGATGTCCTTTATGATTTTTGCAGTTTTGGCTAAGGGAAAGTATTTTGATAAAAATGCTTGGGCCAATTGGTCCCAAGTGGTTATAGATCCCCTTGTTAATGAATTCAACCAAGCTTTTACTTTATCCTTCAAAGTGAATGGAAAAAGCCTAAGCTTGATTGCATCAGCCGAAACCCCATTTATCTTAAAGGTATCACATATTTCAAGAAAGTTGGCCAAATGAGCATTTGGATCCTCATTTGCCAAACCATAGAATTGTATACTATTTTGAATCATTTGTAATAATGAAGGCTTAATTTCAAATTGATTGGCATTTACCGTGGGTCTTACCACTCCTTGTTGAGCACCACTCAAAGCAGGTGTGGCAAAGTCCATGAGTCTTGGTGGATTTTCTTCAGCCATGATAATTGATCTCCTATTTTTGTTCTTCTTTCTATTTGACTTCCGGTTACTTGACAATAATCTTTCAATTTCAGGATTTAAAGGCTCAAGCTCTTCTAAAGAACTCCTTGTACTAGGCATGAACTTCTCAAATCCTGTAAAATAAAACAAAACACAAAATTAATTTAAACACACATACAAATTAAAACAAACAAAATATTGTAATCCAAAATCATAAATCAATTTTCATAATGGCATACAACCGTTCCCCGGCTGTGATGCCCCCAATGCCCCGTGGAAGGACAAGGGAGTGCTACACAACACTAAGCATGCAATTACCTTTCTAGTCTCTCTCTTTTGCTTGTAACATTCACTAACACTGATGATTTATGCGTTCCACTACACTATGCTTTTTCACTAGCTCTTCACTATTCAATATTACAAGTTACATGCTTCATTACAATAAGTTACATATAACACTGTACATATACAAAAGAATAGCTTTTACAAAAATGGAGCTCTACTAAACAAAACTTTACAAAACATTACACTAAGAGGACACTTCCTGCACCTATAGTGGCCTGCAGATCTCCTTCAAAAACTTGGCTCCAATCCACAACCTACACGGGAGACAAGCACCCGTGCTAAGCGATAACGCTTAGTGGGGATGTACAAACAAGCACTAATACAACAATCACAAAGCATTACACAATAGAGAGCATGCTTAACACATATGGCAAATCATGTACACTCATTAGATCAATATTACACTAACATGCCAATATACCGTAGCTCATGTTAATCACTAGTCATATATTGTCTATAACATACTTTAAATCACTATTCACTTACCAAGTTCAATATTCACTCCACTATGTCAATGACGAACAATAAGTCACTATTAATCAACAATCATATGCATTGCTCATTAGTCACTACACTAAGCCATTTATAGGCTCACTGCACTATCACTAATTCAATAGCATGGCATAAATATCGCACTATTGTCAAGAAACCAAAACTCCAATACATATTTATCATGAACACATACAATATTCTTGTTATTCATTAATAGCCTGTATAGTCTTAGAGATGGATACGGGTATACTATTCAATAAACACTAGAGACCGAGGTCTCGAACATTATATCACTAGAGACAGAAGTCTCGAACACTATATCACTGGATACCCGTCGGTATCAATCACTAGACACCCGTCGGTGTCCCACTAGCAGCCGCAATTCACTAGCCCTTCATAAGCATGCTTATTTATCCACGACCCGACTACAGGCTTATAGGTTCATTTGTTTATTCACCACGCATACATATTCATGGCATCACTCATTTACATGTCATTGTTCACTCTCACAGTATTACTCATTCGCATGCATAAATCCAAGCATATAAGTTATTCATCGCATATGTAATTATTTCGCGTATAATGCAATCAAGCTTAGTTAGGCTATCATGCATCTCTAATTCGAATACATTTACATACTGATATATTCACATCTCTATCTCACTTGTATGCTTATAAACCTTATTTAACACTTATGTAATGCTCATACAATAAAGTTCTCATTCATAGATTAAATTTGCACAATTTACACGTTCATATACAATAGGGTTGCATTGCCAAGGTAGAGGGTTCACGGTCAAAATCAAGTTGATTGTCACCGTGACATACTGAATTTCCCAAAACAGAATGTAGTTTGTGATAGGTCACGGTCACAACCAATTTGATTGTCACCGTGACATATGACCAACTCACGGGCAGAATGCATGTCTGAGGTAGGTCACGGTCACAACCAATTTGATTGTCACCGTGACATACTGCACTTCAAAATAGAATGCTCATTTTGACACCTCACGGTCACAACCTCTCTGGTTGTCACCGTGACCCATGCCAAATCTCCATTGCACAATTGTGTTTTACCAAGACACAGCTGTGCTTTTCTCATATCTTGCATTCTCATAGCTTGGCAACCCTTCCACTATTCAAGCATACCTCACCTCCTCATTTACATGCCATGATACACAACCAAGTCTTGCATACTTCATTCCATATTCACTATTCACTTAGTCACACAAACATTCAAGACACTATAATCACACTAATTAACTAAGCATGCCAATAGATTCCACTAGTCACTATATGCCATTAACACTAATTTCACTTCAATATTCACTTTACACTAGTTCACTATCCAATTCAATAGCAATAGCAAAAATCAATATCACATATCATTTGCAAGAACTTTAAACATACTAACACATCAAAACACAATAAATCCCTAACCTCTTGGAGCACTCCTTCTTACTCTTCTATATCACTTTCTCCTTACCTTTTCCAGCTCTACTTGGCTCTTTCTAGTTCTTGTCTCAATCCTCTAAGCTATCTCTACCCAACTCTTAAGACTTCATGATCAAAGAGAAAAATGAAAGAGGAATAAGAAGGAGAGTAAACTTTTTTTTGACAGAGAGAGAGTGGCCGGCTCAAAGTATCAAAATACAGATTCATTCCACTAAACCACCTCATGTTTGCATGCATGAATGAGGTGTCAACCTCTCAATCCCCTCATGCTAGGTGGCTCCCTTAACACAATCCACTTGGACTCCACTAATATACAGCTGATCCCACTAACTATTGACTAACTTAATTAATCTCCACTACACTAATTAATCTTCACTTGTTAGCTAATCATGCAAAGTGCAATTCAGCCACTACAATACTTTATTTTTCTTCAATTGGGTCCCTCACTTCACTTTTTCACTTAGGTCCAATGCTATAAACCCTAATTATCATGCACTCTATTACACTAATGACACTTAATTCTTCTAGGGTGATTTCTGGGGTGTTACACCGGCAACAGCGCCAAAAACTTGTTAGGCATTTTCTATATATGCTTATTGACCTCAAGTATACGGTGTACCGCAATAGTACTTAAGATGTCGATCCCAGGAGGAACGTTTTTACACACTATTACTAATTGATTTTAATCTTGTTTATAATGATAAAGTGATGGAAAAGTTATTTTAAACTAATCAAACATGTAAACTGAATATACCTAGTTAATGATAGTCAAAAGAAGATAAAATAAATCATGAAGAATTAAAAACAATAAACTTGATTCCATCAATTTGATTAACATCTTTCATCTTTTTATGCAAGCCAAGTTAGAATAAATTTTTAACTCACTCTCTCGACATGAATTAAAATGCCTAAAACATACAATTAAAATTCTAACTCACAATTTTCATTAATGAATTAGACGTTTCTAATTACATATTTTAAGAATAAACACTAACCTATAGCAATTATCTAAATATACCGATTTCTCAAAATATACCTTAATAATGAAACTCTATTAGATGTCAGATAAAGCAAACTCTCGAATTACTTTAACTTATAAAGATCATGCAAAATATACTAATAGCGAATCTACATTGAAAGACTATGAAAGTAGATGGAAATAGAAAGAATTATAACATGCAAATTCATTTAAATGATATTCATAGAAATAATGGAGAAGAATTAAAAATAAGAGAATAAGATAGAAGCCTTTCAACCCTTTTCTCAATCTCTTGAAATAAATTTTCTTCTCCTTGATCTTCTTCTTCAAATCATAAGAACTAAGTAAGAAAATAAAACTAAAGAAAATTGTCTACAAAATACAGAAAATTAATTAACTAAAATTTCATATCATCTATATTGTCTCTTTTTTAAAACTACAGTGAACTACATATTTATAGATGTTGATTTCAGAGATGTGTCTCTTGAAAATGTCCCTTGAGAATAGTTGCAACTTTTGGTGAAAATAGGTGACTTTTCAAGTGATTTTTGGCTAAAAACTGTCCAACGATCGCCTCTGTCGCGCTCAGAACGGTGTCGCGATCGCGACAGAACACGCTGGTCCATTTTCTTCTTTCTTTCTTTCTCTCTATTTTCTCTTCCTTCTCTGGCTAGTCACGAGACGCTACTCCCCATCACGCCCTTCGTGTGTGGAGTGATCGGTGCTCACGTCTCGCCTTCTCCTCTCTTTCTCTTCTCTTCTTTATTTCCTGGCCTCTCTGTCGCCAGCTCCGCTCACGTTGCGTGACGCTTCTCTCTCAGCTTCTTCTCTTCTTTTACTCCTTCCTCTTCGTTCTTCTTGATCCAGTCACGTCTCGTTACCTATGCTCACGTCGCGTGACTCCTTGTATGAGACGTGACCTGCTCCTCTGTCGTGATCCTCTCCCCTTTCTCTTCATTTTTCACCTAAAAACATCAATAAACACAATAAACACTCAACTAATACAAATAAACATAAACTAACATATATGACATCAAATATACACAATTACATAATTAATTACATAAACTCATACAAAATAAATACTAAATTATACCTCAATTAACTTCCTATCAGATTTCATTGGTGGTGCCACTTGAGAGTCTCTTGATCTCTTGCCTAAATGAGATTCACCTCGGTTCGGATTTCTCTTCTACATTCTTTCTGACTGCTCTGCTCTCATAGTAGCTTGTACTATCCGACAATAGCTCACATTTTGCTCCACGGTTATTGAGATCAATTAATGCCTTAATCTGCTTATTTAATCCCTCTTCGAACTGCTGACATCTGAACTCTTCAGTTAATATACCAGGCAGTGCATACTTACTTAGTCTACATAAATCTTTCTCATACTCGGCCACTGACAAGGGGGCTCTGCCTCAAATTCAGAAATTGCTTCCAGTTTGCCTCTCGATATGCCTTAGTCACAATTTTATTATGAAACTCCCATCCAAAGAATTCCCATCTGACCGGGTGCATAAGCATTGGATGTGTAAAAACTAGTTTTCACCAATCATACTAGCACCCTAAAGCAACAAAACCACACATTCCACTTATTGCTCAGGATGACACCTTATCTTCTCGAGCACCCTCTGAACCTTTTCTATCCAATATTCATCCTTCTCAGACTCATCCAGTTTAGTTCCATGAAACTCTTCTGTCCCATGCTTTCTCATTAATTCTGATGGAGCCTTTGGTGTTGTCATACGATCCAACACCCTTGCCATGTCCTGAGACATCTTAAGAAAAGCCTCCATAGGAACCATCGGAGCCTCATGGCCAAAACTGACTGGCCTAGACTAATTAGACCCAGACACTTCCACTTCCTGAGGGTTAACACTTTCTATCATTTCTTTTCTCCAATTATAAGAAGGATCAATCGATCTGCTAAAATAAACAAGGACATCCGCATTAGGTCAACACAACTATAAACATCCTAGACTACCCATTTCCCAGAAAAGACTAAACCTAGGCTCTGATACCACAACTTAAAATGCACATTCCCGACCACAAGATTAGCCCAGCCAAAGAAGTCGAGAACAGTCGCTACACAGTAATCACATGCACATAAACTCTAACATACATGTTTTCCAAAACCTGAACTATTAAATTTCATTACATATATTCACATGCAGCGGATATCTCGTGCTATCACATGCTAGAACTTATATATTCACATTATTACATACACCATAAGCTTAATATTACAAAACTTAGTCATCTGGCTCTTTACATACTTCATGGTTGCAAAAGGAGTATACAAAACATATACAATATACATTGCCCTAAAATCCCAAAAACCTACACTATAGGTACTCCTAGTGTTGACCGTTGGCAATGCAGTTTCGTCCTTCATAATAACTTCGCATCTAAACCTACACGGATTAGAAAACCGTGCTAAGCGATAACGCTTAGTGGGGAAAACAATACATGGTATACAATACAATAAATATATTAATGCATAAGGTACATCATATTATAAGCAAGTAAAGACACGTTCTAACTTCAATAATTTCCACTCATCACATGCATTTATTTCTAGTGTACTATAATAAAATAATCATACCATACTTCACATTGTTACATCATGTTCGCACATACACTTTGCATTTGAATTCTCAAGTAGCTATTTATACTTCACATTATCCGATTAATTAATATATTTATTTAGCCTTGCCTGCAACTCAAAGATGAGGATAACGGGTATCGCATCAGTACCCAAAGGTGCAGTAAACACATTAGTATTCCAAGAAACCACACATTCGCATCAATACCCGAAGGTACAGGAAAGATCAATAAATTTACATTAAGGAATCCATTAAGGATTCAAATCACATTATTGATTTCAGAGGAATCGGACGCATTTGGTTGCAGCACTTAGACCGTTTAGGCATGCTTATCTATCCACTACTTGACTCGTAGGATAAAATTATTTAGTCCAATTATTTATTCAATTGATATCACATTCCAGTAATCATGATAATACACATGAACAAAATAGTATAATTTCTCGAATACGCATAGTTATAAGTTATTGAACAAATTCACATTCCTTAGCCACCACCATGCCATCTTATTAGTTTATCAAATAAACTCATAGAGCAACTTGATATAGATCACAACTTAACAAGAAACTTTTAAACTCTTTAATCACATACGCTCACCATGTTTAATCTTAGCATTTGACAGTTACTAAATGATATTAGACTTAATTAATTATTGCTTAAACATTCATATAACAATAATGAATGATTTATAAGTTATTGCACAGCAGGGTACCTCACGGTCACAACCATTTTGGTTGTGACCGTGACATACCAAGGTCCCAAAACAGAATGTAACTTAAGGTATCTCATGATCATAATCATTTTAGTTGTCACCATGACATACTCCATATACCCTGATAGAATGCAATTCTTGGGTATCTCATGGTCACAACCATTTTGGTTATCACCATGACATACTCCACTTTGTCAAGTAGAATTTAAATCATGGTAGCTCACGAACACAACCATTTTGGTTATCACCGTAACATATCAAGTTTACCCCTGATAGAAAGGAATTCATGATATCTCATGGTCATAACCATTTTGGTTGTCAATGTGACATACCAACTCATCTAGGCAGAATGCAATCCTTGCATATCTCATAGTGCCAATCAATTTTGTTGTCACCGTGACTTATACAAAAATGGCAGAACACAACTATGTTTTACCAAAACTCAGCTGTGCAAACTGCTCAACTACTCATATCAATTTCACAGCTTTTAATCCTTATTCCAAATATCTCATAAAGTCAATTATCTTTTGTAATGGCCCGAATTATACCCTAGTAGCATTTTGATTTAATTGGAGGTAAGTTTGACTGAGTATTGAATAATTGGACGTAAGTGCAATTAAATCGAGAACTTAATTGTATAAACTAAGAGGCTAAGTGCAAGTGATCATAAAGTGGTGGTGCATGATTATGCTAATTGAAGATTAATTAGGAATAAGAGGGGATTAGATGGAGTTGATCATGTTTAATGGATGGTGGGATTCACATGGCATGTGTTGGCTTTGCCAACCCAACCAACACATGCATACAAAGGAAATATTGAAAGTGGATTTCCATGTGGCATGTTCTGCCTTTGACACCTTAGCTAGCTCATGCAATATAAAGGTTTTGAGGAGAGAGAAACTTCTATTGGTTTTGCTTGGTTCTCGACTTCTCTCTCTTGCTCTTCTCATTCTTTATTTTTCTTCAACCTTAGTTCTTATCCCTTGATTTTGGCTGGGTTGATTTGTAATGATGGCATTCTATTAGGATGAGTTATGTGCTGAGTTATTGATTAGTCAAGGTAAGTGTTTAATTGGGTTGATCTTCATCCTCTTCTACTCCTTCATTTCTGTGTTGAGATGGAAACAGATCACTTTGTTTCAATTTGGGAATTTGATTGTTTATGAGGTGCTGACTATGAGGGGATTGGTGATCAAGGTGGCAAGTGAGCATTTGGAGCACGAGAGAGGAGGTTTGGGAACTAATTCCTTTGTGTGTGTAAATTGATAGATTATGTGTTTAAATGTGTAAATTATGTTATGAGATGTATTGAATTGAAGAAATGAACATAACAAGTTATTGTGATAACTATGAATCAAATTGACCTAGTTTGAACCCTAATTTCTGATTATAGAATTGCTGTAATTTTTGAGCAAATTAATTAGTTGAGAAATTAGATGTGGTATGGTATGGATAATTGAGTTAGGAATTTGTAGCTTGAATTTGTTGTGAAAGTGATGTTGAATGAGTATAGTATAGTGACCAAAACATGAACTTAATTTCGGAGATGTGAGTATTGATTATGTAATTTCTGGTTATTGGCATATGCTGAGAATTTTGATTGTGTTGTAATGTTCAAATATGTGTATGGGGACTATAGTTTGAATTTGGTGTATTGGTTTGGCCAAGTTGGCTGTTTCTAAGCTTGACAAGCTTGATTGTGTCAAATGGTTTTTGAGGTCTATTCTGACCCATGTGAATTGTTTATTCTATAAAATGAGTTTTACAACTCTAAATTAGATTAGACTAATTGGGATGAATCTGTGAAATCTAAGCCTTTAAATTCTATAGAAATAGTCTTGTTTATTGGGGGACTTTAATGTCTCCAAAAATTACCTATAAGTGAAGCTAGAATTTCTGTAGGAGAGTTTTTGGGATAAGTCATGCTCCCTTGACCATAACTCCTAGAATTTGAGTCTAAATGTTATCTAAATTGTGTCAATTGGAAGCTAGCACATAGATGAATAAATTTTTAGTAGAGCATGTTGGATAAAAATGTCATTAAAGTTGAATTTAGAGGTCATATGCACATAGTAGGAAAAATGTGTTTGTAGAGTAAGTTTCTAGGTGGGTATCTCTTGACCTTTATTTACTTTTCTGACCATATATCGAGTTATATTAATCCAAATTAGTTTCTCCAAATTGAATCTGAAACCTAAGATCCGTACCTAAAAATGTCTCAGAAATATGGTTGGCTAATTCTAGCTCTAAGTGTCCCAAAGTGGCCAAGACAGAGGTGTCTTTACTTTAGCCGACTCATTTGACCAGTTAATATTGTATAGATCCTATATAACATTTTAGATGTACAAATGACTTGAAACTTGTTCTATTTAAAACTTAATATCCTAGGGAACAAATATAAGAAGGGAGTTTTGTCTAAAATTGAGGTTTAGGCATTGATATATGCTTTTCAAAATTGGATAGTAAAGCAGTCCCCAGTTTTACAATCTGTTTTTTTAAATTTCGGTATGTCACGGTGACAACCGATTCATTGCCACCATGACCAAAGCCTAGAGAAGGCATAATGCTTATCTTTGGACCTCATGGGTCACAACAAAGTCATTGCCACCGTGACCCCTTATGTTTTGACTATTTTATGTGTTTTTCTTCCCGAATTGAACCCGTATTGCACCGAAACTTTCTAGGATATATCCGATGCATGTTTAGGACTATAAAATGAGTATAAGAATAGTTATCACTTGGAAAATACACATGAATATGATTGAGATTAGTAATAAACTAATGAAGTAATAATGTATAATTATATGAAATAGAACTCAGTCAGGTTAATTGATATTGAGGATTATAATACCTTAATCTATATGAGCATGTTTAATGTGAACAAGTATACATAGCTATAAGTTGAGATTAAGTTATACACATATGAAAGATATCAAATGAAATGGGTTGGCTTAATATCAATACAAACTTTACGTATGTGTGTAATGAGGTTGGATTTTATATGAGTAAAATATGAGCATGATTGAAATGAATGATATGTGTAAGAGTATGATGATGGGTCTGTAGTGATTATGTATAAATGTGATACGTTTAACGTATATGTGATTGAAGAATTTATCTAACATTATTATATGATGCATAAATTGATATAGATGTTACTATAATGTATTATTACGCAAGATATCTATTGATGTTATAATGATTCATGTGGATATTTGAGTGATTATATATTATGACAAATGTGATTTAATGCTTTTAGCTTATGAATTTCTCATTTATATGGAGACCAATAATGTGGCAAAATGGGTGAGTATGTATCTATATAAATGTATAAATAATTTGTATGAATTACATGTTGAAGTGTGAGATACCGTGGATTAAATTCTTCTTGGAAGTGTGAAGTATGTCACGGTCATAACCAAAATGGTTGTGACTGTGAGGTACCTCAATTTACATTCTGTTGTATACCATTGGTATGTCACGGTGACAACCAAATCGGTTGTGACTGTGAGTTACCCTTGCTTTGCATTGTTAATTCAAATCAATAACATATGTCATGCACATGTATGATCATTATTTCAGTCAAGTCTAACATCATTCGATGAGGATTATTATATGTGTAATGCTATGGAATAATGATAACTTCAATTTAGTACATAGTTTTGATAGTGTTTTCGTATGATTTTTGGGTGTTTAGTTGTATTTATTATCGTATTGTGTCTACTTTAGGTTAATTTTGTCAATCTTAGTTAATTTGGATTTTTTTGTGCATTTTTGATAGCTTTTTGACTGAGTTTGAATTGTGTTTGCAGGAATTTTCTAGGTACCTCACGGTCACAACCAAAAGATTCAAAAAATAGAAACTGGGCATACATACCTCACAGTCACAACCAAATTGGTTGTGACCGTGACATAAATCTTCATCGGGCATAATTATAACACCCCCTACCTATATGTAGGCGATCCCATCTGATAAGGAGTGAGATGCCATATGGGTGGTAAAGGTGTCACCACACAGCTATAGGATACATATATACATTCATTCACAAACATACATACTTAAATACAGGGTAATTAAAAACTTTACAAAGCCATTCATGAAAATAGTTGATCATGCATTAATATAACGGAAACATTACATTACTGTTTGATCAACCCAAAGGTGCAAAAGATAATTACATATCTAGAAATGCACTTATACATATGCGGAAGCTATTACAAAAATAACATAAGAGAGTTCTATACAAAAAGAATCATCAAGCTATAAAATTAAGCCCTACACTATAACCTAGCTGTGTTAGCCCGGCTGCGACGACTCTCCCAAGGCAACTCCTTCCGCACCTGCGCGGCTAAACACACCGTGCTAAGCGATAAACGCTTAGTGGGGAAACACACAAATCAAATGGACGGCTATTCACAATAGTCGTCAAGCAAAACACATACAGATGGCATAGTCGGAAATACACATTAGATAAGAGTATGAATATACGAATATATAAAGTCATACATTTGATATAACATAACTGTCTTCAAAATATCACAACAGTAACCATATTCGGATAATTCATTTATCCTCATAATTAGCAAAACAATACATAACAATAAAGCACCTGCTGACTCAAGGTAGTGGATAACGAGTGAACGGACAGTACTTTACGCGTACGAGCCGATTACAGACAGTACCTTACGGGTACGAATAGAAAACCAATTACTTTTTCATTTAGAAAACATTTTATTAAGGGACCTTAAACAAGATCCAAACACATTAGAGGGTTCGCGAGGAACCAAACGGGACCTGATCGGGGTCAAAACTGAACAGAGGCTGCAGCTATAAGACTCTATTAGGCATGCCTAACTATCCACTGAACTGACTCTAGCAGGTTATGCATAATCCATTCAATTCATTCCATAATATCCCAAATCACATATATTTACATATATACATATTTATAGGCATATTCATATCATAGATTCGCATTCTTATAATTCATAAGTTAACAGATAAGGCCTAAAGGCACTTAAAAGAATCTGGAGCTCAAAACTACACGCACACCAAGTAAAAACTCATTCAGCATAACAAGGCTGTCGAGCTTGCGACGTCTGTCGTACTCGCCACAGAGACCATAGTCTCTTCGCAGCGCGCGCGCGCGACGGACTTTGTGATCGCGGGGAAGAGGGAAAAGCCGGACTCTTTTGCGCTCACGACTATGTCGCGATCGCGATAGAGAGTCTAAATTTCGCTATCGAGGGCTCACGACAGATCGCGTGCTCGCGACAGCACAGGCCAGCGTTGCGCTCTGTCGCGCTCGCTACAGAGAGCGCATCAACTTTTGCTATCGCGTGCTCGCGACAGCACAGGCCAAGATCACCGGTCTCTGTCGCGCTAGCGACAGTGTCACGATCACGACAGAGTCGGGATTCTCAAAATCTGCAGAATTCTACAGATTTCTCCCTCTTCCAAAACACACCCACAACACACAAATAACATTCAAATGGTCTCTTACCTCAAATCAAGCCACCCATCAACATCAATAACCACAATATAACATTTATCAATAATTAATTTCACACCAAACATCAATTCAAACTCACAATACCAATAATTTCCAATACCCACAAATTTGCAGCAAAAACCACATCATTCCTCAAAATCACTATAGTAATCCCATACTCATGCAAAATTACTTTACCCAAACAAAAACTCATAACATACATGCCTTATCAAGAACATATCACAACACAATTTTCGAAAATCATCAAGAACACATGCATAAACACATTTACATACAAAAACAATAAATTTCCCAAACCTTGAAATCCTTTGTTCCTAATGCTTAGATCCACTAGATCCCGCCTTCTCTTTACCCTTCGGTTCACGAGGAGGCTCAACTAAGCACAACCCAACAAAACCCACAACAAAGTAACTCTAGATTAAAACCCAAACACAGAAAATATGAAGAAGATGATGAACCAACTGAAGAAAAGAAAAGCAAATGCAATAGATTTACCTCTAAAATGCTAAAGTATGATCAATCCCCACCAAATAAGCCTTGATTCCAAGCTACGGTTCTTATAGGAAGAGAAAAGGAAGAAGAAGAGAGTGAGGGGAAGGGAGAACGGGAATGAAGGCAGCCACGCCCATGCCTCTCTTCTCTTGCCTTTTTCTTTTTCTTTTCCCTAGCCCTAGACAAGTGTCACTTCCCTATTGGTGGGATTTGATCACACACACCCAAAACACATGCATCACATACACACAAGACTCTCCCAACTAATGCATACCCTACAAATGTGTGAACACACACACTCTAGCACAGCCCCACAAGCACATCCTACAAACATATGAGTAAACACACCCAAGTGCAACACAACTAATTCACACCCTAACACCACACATGCACTCACATGCTAACAAAACTCATAAAACATGCATTTCTACCCAAATGCCCTTAACACATGCCAAAACTCACACAATGCACATACACATACATGGTTCATTCTACTAGGGGGCAAACGGGGTGTGACAACTCTCCCCTACTAATAAGAATTTTGTCCTCGAAATTCTCACCTGATCTGAACAAATGCAGGTACTGAATTCTCATAGGCTCTTCTAGCTCCCAAGTCGCTTCCTGAACCCCGTGGTGACTCCACAACACTTTAACTAGCAAAATCTATTTGCTTCTCAGCTGCCTCACTTCTCGGGCTAGAATAGGTCTTGGTTCTTCATCATACGAAAAATCAGGCTGAACTTGCACCTCTTGCTCAGATAGAACATATGACGGATTCGACCGATATCGACGAAGCATCAAAACATGAAAACACATCATGCAACTTCGATAACTCCATTGGCAATGCCAATCTATAAGCCACTGGACCAACTCTGGCCAAAACCTCATACAGACCAATAAAACGAGGACTAAGCTTACCCTTCTTTCCAAACCGAAGTACCTTTCTCCAAGGTGACACTTTAAGAAAGACTTTGTCCCCAACTTCAAACCGCACATCTTTCCTCTTCAAATTGGCATAAGACTTTTGTCGATCCTTACCTACTTTCAAATTCCTCTGCACAACTATGATCTTTTCCTCTGTATCTCTAACCAATTTCGGCCCAATCACTGATCTCTCGGATAACTCGGTCCAATAAATCAGAGTCCTACACTACCGACTATACAAAGCCTCATACGGCGCCATACCGATGCTCGAATGATAACTGTTGTTGTAGGCGAACTCCATAAGCGACACATATCGGTCCCAACTACCTGGAAAGTCCAAGACACAAGCTCGCGGCATATCTTCTAAAATCTGTATAACTCGCTGACTGACCATCTGTCTGAGGATGGAATGCTGTACTGAAGTTCAACTTGGTACCGAAAGCTCTTTGCAACTCTTTCCAAAACTTAGAAGTGAACCTTGGGTCTCGATCTGAAACTACGGACAACGGCACTCCATGCAACCCAACTATCTCATCCACATAGATATTGGCCAATCTGTCCATCGAATAATCCATTCTCACTGGCAAGAAGTGAGCTGACTTCGTAAGCCCATCCACTATCACCCAAACTGAGTCGTGCTTCTTCTAAGTCAAAGGCAATCCGGAAACAAAATCCATGGAGATGTCATCCCACTTCCACTCGGGAACGGATAGAGGCGTGAGCAATCTCGAAGGGGCTTGGTGCTCAGCCTTTACCTGCTGACACGTCAGGCACTTGGACACAAAATCCACTATGTCTCTCTTCATATCGGACCACCAATAGAACTGTTTCATATCCCGATACATCTTTTCACTACCACGATGCATAGTGAAAACTGTACTATGCTCCTCTTCCGAAAGCTGTCTTCTTAACTCTTCATTATCCGGTACACACAAACGGTTTCTAAACAGAAGAACCCCATCCTGAACCCAAAACTCTGACTGATTGCCCAAACTAACTTCTCGCACAATCCGCTGAAGCTTCTCATCATCCCTCTAAGCATCAACTATCCTCTGTCTGAAGGTAGGCTTCACTCTCAACTGAGCCATCAAAGCTCCATCTGAACCATATCTCCATCTAAACTGCCTCAAAAACAGAGCAAAAACCGACTTCCGACTCAAAGCATCCGCAACTACATTGACCTTACCCGGATGGTAATCCACAATGCAGTTGTAATCCTTAAATAACTCGAGCCAAGGACGCTGTCTCATATTCAACTCCTTCTGTGTGAGGAGGTACTTTAAACTCTTGTGATCCATAAATATCCTACATCTCTCCCCATACAGATAATGGCACCAAATCTTCAAAGCAAAGATTACGGCCGCCAACTCTAGATCATGCGTCGGATAATTCCTCTCATGCGGCTTCAACTGTCGAGAAGCATAAGCTACCACCTTACCTTCTTGCATCTGAACATAACCCAGACCAACACCCGAAGCATCGCTATACATGACAAACTCCTTACCCTAGATGGGTTGAATCAGTATAGGAGCTTCGACTAGCAACTTCTTCAACTGCTCAAAACAAGCCTGACATCTGTCTGACCACTGGAACCTAACTCCCTTCCTCAATAACCTGGTCATAGGAGCGGCAATCACTGAGAAACCTTTAACAAACCGACAGTAGTAACCCGCCAGACCGAGAACAATCCGCACTTCCTGAACATTCCTAGGCGCTTCCAATCCACTATCGCCTTAATCTTAGCTGGATCCACTTGGATACCCTTAGCTGAAACTATATGGCCCAAAAACGACACTTCTCGAAGCCAAAAATCACACTTGCTAAGCTTAGCGAACAGCCGATGCTCTCTCAAAACTTACAAAACCATCCAAAGATGCTCCTCATGCTCGGTCTCATCCTTGGAATACACCAAGATATCATCTATAAACACCACCACAAAGCGGTCTAAGTATGGCCTAAACACTCTGTTCATCAAATCCATGAATGCCGCTGGAGCATTAGTCAAACCAAACGGCATCACAAGGAACTCATAATGGCCATAACGAGTTCAGAATGCAGTCTTAACCATATCCTCATCCTTCACCCAAAGCTGATAATACCCCGACCGAAGATCTATCTTGGAAAACACACCTGCGCCCCGAAACTAATCAAACAAATCCTCGACTCTAGGCAACGGATACTTATTCTTCACTGTAACCTTATTGATCTGCCTGTAGTCGATACACATCCTCAAGGATCCATCCTTCTTCTTAACAAACAAAACCGGAGCTCCCCAATGAGATATGCTGGGTCGAAGAAACCCCTTATCCAATAGCTCTTGTAGTTGAGTTTTAAGTTCCCTCAACTCTTCAGGAGCCATCCGATAAGGTGCTTTCGATACAGGTGAGGTACCTAGCATAATCTCTATGGACAACTTAACTTCTCTCTCCGGAGGCAACCTAGGCAAATCACTCAGAAAAACATCACTAAACTCCCGTACAACAGGGTTATCCTCAATCCTAACTCGATCCCTCTTGGAATCCAAAACCACAGCTAAGAAAGCCTCACAACCCTTCCTAATCAACCTCTTGGCTTGCATTGCTGAGATCACATTATTCACAGAACTAGCGCCTAAACCTCTTATAAACACTGGAAATCTGTTCCTATCCCGGAGCACAAAGGTCTTCCTATGGCAATCCACCACAGCCCGGTGCTTACCCAACCAATCCAAACCCAAAATCAAATCAAACTCTTTGAAAGGCAACTCTATCAAATCCGCGGGAAACTCAATTCCCTCAACCAACAGGGGACAATTCCTATAAACTCTACTCACATTGACACTATGCCCTAATGGATTGGTCACACATATCTCATAGTCTAACTGATTTACCACATGCAACTTATCAATAATCTTATCCGTGCACAAATATGAATGTGTGGAACCAGGGTCAATTAGAGCATACAATTCCGTGTCATGGAGTAGGAACTTACCAGCAATCACATCAGGGGCAACCTGCTCCTCTCTAGCTCTCAAAGCATAAGCTCTGGCTGCGACTTGCGGAGGATGCTCAACTGTCTCCGAAATAGCTCCATCTCCAGGTCGACCGCCTCGACCTCTGCCTCGGCCCCTACCACGAGCAGCCTGAGTAGCATTAGATCCAACTCCACTAGCTCCTCTCTGTGGACCTGAATCTTCACTCAACTGAGGACAACTAGACACATGGTGCTCGGTGCTCCCACATCTAAAACACCCACCAGTGAGCCACCTACACTCACCCCGGTGAGACTTACTGCAGTGCGAACAAATGGGCATAGGCTCAGATCTACCACCCCTGCCATAACCAGACTCAGCTGCTGAACCCTGCCTTCTACCCCTCGCGGCTGAACCGGATGATAACTGATCTTGCGGATCCCTTGCTCTCTTACCCGAAGAAAAAGAAGAAAAAGAACCACCCCGAGACTGATTCCTCCTCTGAGCTCTCTCTCTTAGCACCGACTCTGACATTTCAGCCCTCATTGCAGCATCTGCAATCTGATAGTAGCTCACCCCTGGCGTGCTCATCAAGGAGATCAAAGTTACCCTTAAAGACTCATTTAACCCAGCCTCAAAATGCTTGCATCTGAAATCATCTGTCATAACCCCTTACGGAGCATAACGGGACAACTGATTAAACTCTTTCTCATAATCCGAAACCGACAAAGCCCTTTGCTACAAACTTAGAAACTACACCCATCTCGCATCCTTGCAGGTCTGAGTTACATACTTCTTTGTGAATTCCTCAACAAAGAATTCCCATGTAACAGGATCAGGCATCTGAGGTTGTCTGTACACTAGCTCCCACCATTCATACGCCGACCCTTGAAGCAAGGCCACGGCACACTCTGCTTGCAACTCAGGAGGACACCTAACTTCTCTCAAAGCCCTCTTCACCTTATCTAACCACCTCTCTGCCACCTCAGATTCATCCAAACCAGTTCCATAAAAATCTTCAGCCCCAGCTTTCCTTAAGTTCTCCATGGGAGGCCTGGGGGCAACCACTCTCTCCAAGACCCTCGCCATGTCCTGTGACAGCCTAAACATAGCTTCAAAAGGCATGGCAGCGGCCTCAGGCTGAACCCTAACAGCTTGAGCCGACACAGTAACAGAAGGATCCCTAACTTGAGGGTTCACACTTTCAGCGAACTTCTCAAGTGATCTACGAGCAGAATTAGAAGCCATCTAAGCAAACAAGGAAAAACCGCATCAGCCAACACAGCTCTAGACATAGACACATTTATACACAGCATCACGTTAACAACACCCAGAAATGCCTAAACCGGGCTCTGATACCACAACTTGTAACACTCCCTACCTATACGTAGGCGATCCCATCCGATAAGGAGTGAGATGCCGTATGGGTAAAGGTGTCACCACACAGCTATAGGATACACATATACGTTCATTCACAAACATACATACTTAAATACAGGGTAATTAAAAACTTTACAAAGCCATTCATGAACGTAGCTGATCATGCATTAATATAACGGAAACATTACATTACTGTTTGATCAACCCAAAGGTACAAAAGATAATTACATATCCAGAATTGTACCTATACATATGCGAAAGCGATTACAAAAATAACATAAGAGAGTTCTATACAAAAAGAATCATCAAGCTACAAAATTAAGCCCTACACTATAACCCAGCTGTGTTGGCCCGGCTGCGACGACTCTCCCAAGGCAACTCCTTCCGTACCTGCACGGGTAAACACACCGTGGTAAGCGATAAACGCTTATTGGGGAAACACACAAATCAAATGGATGGCCATTCACAATGGTCGTCAAGCAAAACACATACAGATGGCATAGTCGGAAATACACATTAGATAAGAGTATGAATATATGAATATATAGAGTCATACATTTGATATAACAAAACTGTCTTCAAAATATCACAACAGTAACCATATTCGGATAATTCATTTATTCTCATAATTAGCAAAACAATACCAAACAATAAAGCACCTGCTGACTCAAGGTAGTTGATAATAAGTGAACGGATAGTACTTTATGCGTACGAGCCAATTACAGACAGTACCTTACGGGTACGAATCGAAAACCAATTACTTTTTCATTTACAAAACATTTTATTAAGGGACCTTAAATAAGATCCAAACACATTAGAGGGTTCGCGAGGAACTAAACGGGACCTGATTGGGGTCCAAACTGAACAGAGGCTGCAGCTATAAGACTCTATTAGGCATGCCTAAGTATCCACTGAACTAACTCTAGCAGGTTATGCATAATCCATTCAATTCATTCCATAATATCCCAAATCACATATATTTACAAATATACATATATATAGGCATATTCATATCATAGATTCCCATTCGTATAATTCATAAGTTAACAGATAAGGCTTAAAGGCACTCAAAAGAATCTGGAGCTCAAAACCACACGCACACCAAGTAAAAACTCATTCAGCATAACAAGGCCGTCGCGCTTGCGACAGAGACCATAGTTCTTCGTAGTGCGCGCGCGGGACGGACTTCTCGATCGCAGGGAGGTGGGAAAAGCCGGACTCTGTCGCGCTCGTGACTATATCATGATCGCGATAGAGAGACTAAATTTTTCCATCGCGGGCTCGCGACAGATTGCGTGCTCGCGACAGCACAAGCAAGCGTTGCGCTCTGTCGCGATCGCAACGTCGTCACAACCCAATTTTCGGAAATCATCAAGAACACATACAAAAATAATAAATTTCCCAAACCTTGAAATCCTTTGCTCCTAATGCTTAGATCCACTAGATCCCGCCTTCTCTTTACCCTTCGGTTCACGAGGAGGCTCAACTAAGCACAGCCCAACAAAATCCACAACAAAGTAACTCTAGATTAAAAACCAAACTCAGAAAAAATGAAGAAGATGATGAACCAATTGAAGAAAAGAAGAGCAAATGCAATAGATTTACCTCTAAAATGCTAAAGTATGATCAATCCCCACTAAATAAGCCTTGATTCCAAGCTAGGGTTCTTAGAGGAAGAGAAAAGGAAGAAGAAGAGAGTGAGGGGAAGGGAGAACGGGAATGAAGGCAGCCACGCCCATCCCTCTCATCGCTTGAATTTTTCTTTTTCTTTTCCCTAACCCTAGACAAGTTTCACTTCCCTATTAGTGGGATTTGATCACACACACCCAAAACACATGCATCACATACACACAAGACTCTCCCAACTAATGCATACCCTACAAATGTGTGAACACACACACTCTAGCACAGCCCCACAAGCACATCCTACAAACATATGAGTAAGCACACCCAAGTGCAACCCAACTAATTCACACCCTAACACCACACATGCACTCACATGCTAACAAAACTCTTAAAATATGCATTTTTACCCAAATGCACTTAACACATGCCAAAACTTACACAATGCACATGCACATACATGGCTCATTCTACTAGGGGGCAAACGGGGTGTGGCAAGAATGCAGGTAGGAGGTATCTCACGGTGGCAACCTATCTGGTTGTCACCGTGACATGAAATTTACCAAGGCAGAACCAATTGAGAAAGCACCTCACGGTGGCAACAAATTTGGTTGTCACTATGACATAAGGAATTCCTGGGCAGTAGCTGAAGTTGAGCACGTCATGGTGGCAACGAAAATAGTTGTCACCGTGACCCCTCTCTTGTGCATCCAAGCATAATCGCTTCTTCGACAACCTCACGGTGACAACCATTTGGTTGCCATTGTGACCCTGCTATCTCACGATGACAAGAATTTCATTATTACCATGACCCATCTACATCTATATATGAAAGTTTCCTATTTGGCAATGAGGGTGGAGATTTTTTAATCCATTTTCAAGTTAGGATTTCAGATCTGGGATTTTTCTGAGCTTTTCGATTGTTCTTAATTTAGGTTTTCAATATTTCCTTTAGATTTAAATTACAAATCAAGAGTTTTACATTAGAAACACATAGATTAATTTCAATACACAGTTTTTACATTATGATTTCCAGAATTTTTCTCCATCGAAGAATCAAAGAAGAAGATCGAAGAACGTGGGATTTAACCGGGATTTCTCCTCAATGAATTTATGGGTTTATTCTTTCCTTTTCTTTTTTTATTTTTGTAATGGATCGTGAGTAGTTTCTTAGTTGTTTGGGGGATCTTTGAATCCCCTACCCGTGATGTTAATTCTAAACATCTTTTGAATTTATATAGATGAATGAATGGTTTATTTCAATGGTTCTTATTGTTAATTCATGGGATTTATTTTCTCAAGTTAATTTCTAGTTTTGATGAATGATTTGTATAATATATCTTTATTGGTTAGTGAGTTTGTATGGATTGAATGACATGAATTGTGATGCCCCCAATGCCCCGTGGAAGGACAAGGGAGTGCTACACAACACTAAGCATGCAATTACCTTTCTAGTCTCTCTCTTTTGCTTGTAACATTCACTAACACTAATGATTTATGCGTTCCACTACACTATGCTTTTTCACTAGCTCTTCACTATTCAATATTACAAGTTACATATAACACTTTACATATACAAAAGAATAGCTTTTACAAAAATGGAGCTCTACTAAACAAAACTTTACAAAACATTACACTAAGAGGACACTTCCTGCACCTATAGTGGCCTGCAGAACTCCTTCAAAAACTTGGCTCCAATCCACAATCTACACGGGAGACAAGCACCCGTGCTAAGCGATAACGCTTAGTAGGGATGTACAAACAAGCACTAATACAACAATCACAAAGCATTACACAATAGAGAGCATGCTTAACACATATGGCAAATCATGTACACTCATTAGATCAATATTACACTAACATGCCAATATACCGTAGCTCATGTTAATCACTAGTCATATATTGTCTATAACATACTTTAAATCACTATTCACTTACCAAGTTCAATATTCACTCCACTATGTCAATGACGAACAATAAGTCACTATCAATCAACAATCATATGCATTGCTCATTAGTCACTACACTAAGCCATTTATAGGCTCACTGCACTATCACTAATTCAATAGCATGGCATAAATATCGCACTATTGTCAAGAAACCATAATTCCAATACATATTTATCACGAACACATACAATATTCTTGTTATTCATTAATAGCCTGTATAGTCTTAGAGATGGATACGGGTATACTATTCAATAAACACTAGAGACCGAGGTCTCGAACATTATATCACTAGAGACAGAAGTCTCGAACACTATATCACTGGATACCCATCGGTATCAATCACTAGACACCCGTCGGTGTCCCACTAGCAGTCGCAATTCACTAGCCCTTCATAAGCATGCTTATTTATCCACGACCCGACTACAGGCTTATAGGTTCATTTCTTTATTCACCACGCATACATATTCATGGCATCACTCATTTACATGTCATTGTTCACTCTCACAGTATTACTCATTCGCATGCATAAATCCAAGCATATAAGTTATTCATCGCATATGTAATTATTTCGCGTATAATGCAATCAAGCTTAGTTAGGCTATCATGCATCTCTAATTCGCATACGTTTACATACTGATATATTCACATCTCTATCTCACTTGTATGCTTATAAACCTTATTTAACACTTATGTAATGCTCATACAATAAAGTTCTCATTCATAGATTAAATTTTCACAATTTACACGTTCATATACAATAGGGTTGCATTGCCAAGGTAGAGGGTTCACGGTCACAATCAAGTTGATTGTCACCGTGACATACTGAATTTCCCAAAACAGAATGTAGTTTGTGATAGGTCACGGTCACAACCAATTTGATTGTCACCGTGACATATGACCAACTCACGGGCAGAATGCATGTCTGAGGTAGGTCACGGTCACAACCAATTTGATTGTCACCGTGACATACTGTACTTCAAAACAGAATGCTCATTTTGACACCTCACGGTCACAACCTCTCTGGTTGTCACCGTGACCCATGCCAAATCTCCATTGCACAATTGTGTTTTACCAAGACACAGCTGTGCTTTTCTCATATCTTGCATTCTTGCATTCTCCTAGCTTGGCAACCCTTCCACTATTCAAGCATACCTCACCTCCTCATTTACATGCCATGATACACAACCAATTCTTACATACTTCATTCCATATTCACTATTCACTTAGTCACACAAACATTCAAGACACTATAATCACACTAATTAACTAAGCATGCCAATAGATTCCACTAGTCACTATATGCCATTAACACTAATTTCACTTCAATATTCACTTTACACTAGTTCACTATCCAATTCAATAGCAATAGCAAAAATCAATATCACATATCATTTGCAAGAACTTTGAACATACTAACACATCAAAACACAACAAATCCCTAACCTCTTGGAGCACTCCTTCTTACTCTTCTATATCACTTTCTCCTTCCCTTTTCCAGCTCTACTTGGCTCTTCAACTCATAACACATAAACATACAACACATTTAAGTCCATTAGACTATACCCATAACAATTATGAATCAAATAGAAAGAGATGGAAAAGATAAACTCAACACTAACATACCTTTCTAGTTCTTGACTCAATCCTCTAAGCTATCTCTACCCTACTCTTAAGACTTCATGATCAAAGAGAAAAATGAAAGAGGAACAAGAAGGAGAGTAAACTTTTTTGATAGAGAGAGAGTGGCCGGCTCAAAGTATCAAAATACAGATTCATTCCACTAAACCACCTCATGCTTGCATGCATGAATGAGGTGTCAACCTCTCAATCCCCTCATGCTAGGTGGCTCCCTTAACACAACCCACTTGGACTCTACTAATATACAGCTGATCCCACTAACTATTGACTAACTTAATTAATCTCCACTACACTAATTAATCTTCACTTGTTAGCTAATCATGCAAAGTGCAATTCAGCCACTATAATACTTTATTTTTCGTCAATTGGGTCCCTCACTTCACTTTTTCACTTAGGTCCAATGCTGTTGTGACGCGCACCGGATCCCCGCGGCCGCCCGTTTGACTGCCCGCACGTGGGCGATCGGGGCATTTGTGGGTCCGTTGGCAGCTTGCAATAAATCGCAAGTGCGTCTATGTTGGGCAACAAGGAGGTTTCATGGAGTCGCCACCCAATAGAACATTGGGAAAGTTTCTCTCGCCTCGGAGAGCCTAAGACTGCGCTTTGTATCCATTTTGGGCCAGCCAGAGGGGTCTTGGAAGGTAAACCTCTCGCCCTAAGGAGCCTAGGATTAACGCTAAAGCCTCGTGACACAAGAAGTATCTTGGAGGATAACCTCTAACCTCTTGAGCCCAAAGACCAGAGCTGGTTCGGAACTTCTCATTTATTTATACCTTGATTAATATCATAATTAAGTTTTGAATTCATTGTTTCATCAACTTTCCACATAATGCAATTTAAATTAAAGGCGCAATCATTCATATCAAAAGCGGTAAATGTAAGCAAAATCCAAAATAAAGCATTTAAAAATAAATTACAATAACACTAGGAGCGGAATACAACTCCCATTTATAAAAGTGAAATACATGCATAAAACGGGTTATTCATTAATAGTGAGAACATTGGTCCTCGCATGCATATTTATTATGAAAAAGTTTTGATGTGATGATTTATTTGGGTATGAAAAACTAGGACATTGGTCCCCTTTTATTTAGAAAAAGAATGTCAAGTTAATTAATAAAAATGTTTTTGTGATTTTCTTTTTAGCGAGCCTAAATAAATAATTTTACAAGAAAATTAAATGGCAAAATTAAATAAAATATTACAAACCGAATGAAAATATGTATATGAACCAAACGAGCCTTTTTGGACCTCCCGATGTGCTCGCAAAAACGCCCAAGCGAAAAAATGAGTTTAGACATAAAAACAAAATACAATTAAAACAATGTTAGTGATTAAATCAATTAAACATACAAAATAATGAATAACAAATTAAAATATAATAAGATGATATGAAAAGAATGATAATGGAATCAAAAATATTAACAAACCAAAATAAAATGAGAAACATGCATTATATGTGACAAATAATTAAATGATGTGTTGAAAATAAAACAAAACATGTTAATTAAATAATACATGTAAAAATATGAACATGATAACAATGATGATGAAGATAAACGAATCAAAGAATATATAAAATGATAAAGAAAAGAATAATAGATTAAAACAATTAAAGAATGATAAAAACAATTAAATGAAACAATATGATTAATTAAATATGTTCACAAATGATATAAACCATTTACATGGCAAAAAGATTAATTTAAAATGAATTTATTAATTACATGTTAAAAATAATGATGAATTAAAGTGAAATAAATTAATTACATGTTAAAAATTAATAAACAATCAATATTTATGTGAATAAAAATCATATCATGTATAAACAATTAAATAGAACGAATATAAAATTAATACAACAAATTGAATAGATTAAAACAATAAATAGATCAATAAAAACAATAAAATATACATGAATGAATTAATAAAATAGAAATTAAAATGGAGCCAAGAATATTTACCCTCAGAATATTGGATTTGATGAAGGAAAAGTGATGATTGATTTCTTTGTTTGATGACTCACAGTATTAGAGTGAAATATGATGTAAGTGTTGGAATTTTATTCCAAGAAACATGAAAATAAAAATGATCAAAAATTCTTTAAGAACAAAGAATTGATACCTTTGCCTAAAGAAATGATTTTGATCAAAAAAAAGTTTTATTGATTAAAATAAAGAAAAATTGATTGAAGTTTTATCAAATAAAAATTAGATTTTGATGACAAACAATTATTTTATTTGTCTCAAAATCAAGTTTTTATCAAAAAGAGATTCAAAACAAAATCAATGAAAAAGTTTTATTGAACACAAAATAAAAGAAGAAAAACAATTTTGAGAACAAATAATTATTTTATTTGTCTCAAAAATTGAATCCAACAACAAAACTTCCTCTAAAAAATATGTTTAGAAGAAATTATGTTGGAAAAAGAATGAACATTTGATTTTTCTTTTTGATTTTTGGTTGGGGAATTTTAGTTGAAGAAGAAGAAGATGAAGAGAAATTCTGGAAAAATCAGGTCTAAAAAATGTGTGGAGAGGAGGAGGCTCCTTTGATTTCATCATAAACTATTTATAGGATAAAATAGGTTGCCCTAATTTAATTAAGGAAAAAAACCTATTTTAACCCAAAATTATTTTATTTTTAATGATAAAATCAAGTTTTATTATTTAATTACCTAAAAAAATATTTTAGAATTTAATTTGAAGTCAAAAATCCCAAAAAAATGGGATAAAAAACGGATTTTTGGGTGAAAAAATCAGAAAAAAGGCTGAAAAAGAGGAAAAGGGTATCAGACCCTGTACCGACGGCCAGAAGCCCGTCGCCACAGAGGGACGCCGCCCGTCGCTATAGAGCGACGGGCACTCACGCGGCGAGGCGCGAAATCCGCGCGGAGCTCGGGCGAGAATCGCGCGCAGAGGCGCGCGGTGCGGCGCGCAGCTCGCAACGCTGCACGTCGCTCTTTAGCGACGCGCAGCATTGGCGACGCTGCGCGTCACCAAATCGCGCCCAGCGCGCTGGGCGCCTGGGCGTCGGCGTGCTGGGCGCCTGGGCGTCGGCGTGCTGGGCGCCTGGCGCCTGCGAGCTGGGCACCAGCGCGCTGCCGCACCCGACACTCGCGGTCCGAAAAATTTTTTTTTTTTTTTTATTTTTTCTATTTTTTTAAAATTTTAAATAGACTAAAAACATCATAATTTTAAGCCCCCATTTTTCAAAATTAATTTTTTTAAATCTTTTTTATTATTTTTTAATTTTTCACTCTAAAATGCAAATTTGATGAGAAAACCATCACTTTTAACCTTTTAAACCGGTGAAGGCAATTATCATCATTGGGTAACTTCGATCTAGGCTGACTCAGGACCCGGTGTCTACAGTTGCCCCCAGTTTAGGGGAATCTAATACACTAGTGTCTAGGTGAGCCTAAACTCAAAGAAGAAAAGGAAAGAGACGCGTACCTGAGTCGGCCGTCTTTTCGAACTGGAGAATTCTGAGATGGTGGTTATTACCATGGTGTGTTTTCGTTTGTTGAAGTGGTGCTATTTGTGAACCCTTCGATTGATTGCCCCCTGAGAGGTCTTCGGTTCATCGATCGTTTGTTTGCCCCCTGAGAGGTCTTCAGTTTGCTGCTCCCTGAGAAGTCTTCGGTTTATTGATTCGGTTTTCTGCTCCCTGAGAAGTCTTCGATTTTCTGCTCCCTGAGAAGTCTTCATTTTGTTGATCGTTTGTTTGCCCCTTGAGAGGTCTTCAGTTTGCTGCTCCCTGAGAAGTCTTCGGTTTTCTGCTCCTTGAGAAGTCTTTGATTTTCTGCTCCCTGAGAAGTCTTCGGTTTGTTGCTCCCTGAGAAGTCTTCGGTTTGCTGCTCCCTGAGAAGTCTCCGATTTTTCTGCTCCCTGAGAAGTCTTCGATTTTCTGCTCCCTGAGAAGTCTTCGGTTTGTTGATCGTTTGTTTGCCCCCTGAGAGGTCTTCAGTTTGCTGCTCCCTGAGAAGTCTTCGGTTTTCTGCTCCCTGAGAAGTCTTCGATTTTCTGCTCCATGAGAAGTCTTCGGTTTGTTGCTCCCTGAGAAGACTTCGATTTTTTGCTCCCTGAGAAGTCTTCGGTTTGCTGCTCCCTGAGAAGTCTTCGATTTTTCTGCTCCCTGAGAAGTCTTCGACTTTCTGCTCCCTGAGAAGTCTTCGGTTTTCTGCTCCCTGAGAAGTCTTCGGTTTTCTGCTCCCTGAGAAGTCTTCGATTTTCTACTCCCTGAGAAGTCTTCGGTTTGTTGCTCCCTGAGAAGACTTCGATTTTTTGCTCCCTGAGAAGTCTTCGGTTTGCTGCTCCCTGAGAAGTCTTCGATTTTTCTGCTCCCTGAGAAGTCTTCGATTTTCTGCTCCCTGAGAAGTCTTCGGTTTTCTGCTCCCTGAGAAGTCTTCGGTTTTTTGCTCCCTGAGAAGTCTTCGATTTTCTGCTCCCTGAGAAGTCTTCGGTTTTCTGCTCCCTGAGAAGTCTTCGGTTTGTTGCTCCCTGAGAAGTCTTCGATTTTCTGCTCCCTGAGAAGTCTTCGGTTTGCTGCTCCCTGAGAAGTTTTCGATTTTTCTGCTCCCTGAGAAGTCTTCGATTTTCTGCTCCCTGAGAAGTCTTCGGTTTTCTGCTCCCTGAGAAGTCTTCGGTTTGTTGATCGTTTATTTGCCCCCTGAGAGGTCTTCAGTTTGCTGCTCCCTGAGAAGTCTTCGGTTTTCTACTCCCTGAGAAGTCTTCGGTTTGTTGATCGTTTGTTTGCCCCCTGAGAGGTCTTCAGTTTGCTGCTCCCTGAGAAGTCTTCGGTTTTCTGCTCCCTGAGAAGTCTTCGATTTTCTGCTCCCTGAGAAGTCTTCGGTTTGTTGCTCCCTGAGAAGTCTTCGATTTTTTGCTCCCTGAGAAGTCTTCGATTTTCTGCTCCCTGAGAAGTCTTCGGTTTTCTGCTCCCTGAGAAGTCTTCGGTTTGTTGCTCCCTGAGAAGTCTTCGATTTTCTGCTCCCTGAGAAGTCTTCGGTTTGCTGCTCCCTGAGAAGTTTTCGATTTTTCTGCTCCCTGAGAAGTCTTCGATTTTCTGCTCCCTGAGAAGTCTTCGGTTTTCTGCTCCCTGAGAAGTCTTCGGTTTGTTGATCGTTTATTTGCCCCCTGAGAGGTCTTCAGTTTGCTGCTCCCTGAGAAGTCTTCGGTTTTCTGCTCCCTGAGAAGTCTTCGGTTTGTTGATCGTTTGTTTGCCCCCTGAGAGGTCTTCAGTTTGCTGCTCCCTGAGAAGTCTTCGGTTTTCTGCTCCCTGAGAAGTCTTCGATTTTCTGCTCCCTGAGAAGTCTTCGGTTTGTTGCTCCCTGAGAAGTCTTCGATTTTTTGCTCCCTGAGAAGTCTTCGGTTTGCTGCTCCCTGAGAAGTCTTCGATTTTTCTGCTCCCTGAGAAGTCTTCGATTTTTTGCTCCCTGAGAAGTCTTCGATTTTCTGCTCCCTGAGAAGTCTTCGATTTTCTGCTCCCTGAGAAGTCTTCGGTTTTCTGCTCCCTGAGAAGTCTTCGGTTTTCTGCTCCCTGAGAAGTCTTCGATTTTCTGCTCCCTGAGAAGTCTTCGGTTTGCTGCTCCCTGAGAAGTCTTCGGTTTTCTGCTCCCTGAGAAGTCTTCGATTTTCTGCTCCCTGAGAAGTCTTCGGTTTTCTGCTCCCTGAGAAGTCTTCAATTTTCTGCTCCCTGAGAAGTCTTCGGTTTGCTGCTCCCTGAGAAGTCTTCGGTTTTCTGCTCCCTGAGAAGTCTTCGGTTTGCTGCTCCCTGGGAAGTCTTTGGTTTATTGATCGTTTGCCCCCTGAGAGGTCTTCGGATGGTGCTTGGATTGATGATTAAGCTGGTATGTGGATTGATGATTTGATCAATGTCTGGATTGATGAATGAGTTGAGGTTTTGATTGATGATTTGACCGATATCATCACTCAACTTGTGTCGGTGTCCGCCTCAAGTCTCTCTTTCTGCAAAATAAGGAAACTAAACTATGCAAAAATGGTGAGCATGCAAGTGAAATGCATGAGTAATGCAGGAATGCAGGATAAAAATTCATCTATGTGAACTTGAAGATGATAGCCGGGCTAGCTGCGATTTGCGATATAATTGATGCCTTTTTAGTTGCTTTTGAATTTCATGCCCTTTGGGGTTGCGAGATTCTCATCCGGTACCTGTAGTCATTAATTGAAGGTAGTGCGTCCCTTGTGGATTTTCACACTAGCTTTTCTCAGTGGGAGATGCGTCCTTTGTGGATTTTCACATAACCCTGTGCCTTATTTTTTTTTTTTTGCCTGGAATTGACCCAACCCAATCCAGCGGCTTTTCTCTTTCTTCTTTTTTTGAAGGACAGACTGCCTGTTTTCAGGTTTTCACCCTATCCTTTTGCCTAGTTTTGCTTAGAGCGCCAGTTACGGTTTTCACTCTAACGGCTTTTTTTTTTTTTTTTGAAGAGTGCTGAAGTTGTTGGCAAGAATCTTTAGGGAGTCTTAGGACATGGTTGCATGAGCTTGATTTTGCACATCTGATAACAGGATGAATCGGCTGAAGCGTTTGCGTGCTGAGAGTAGCAGAGGGTAGGCAGATACATGAGTTTGATCACACAGGGTACAATACTCTGATCACATCATTGCATAAATGCATGTGTTTCAATTTGATTACATTAAACATGATCCTTATTTTGGCATTGATTTTAAAAAATACAAGACTTTAGCTAATCTCGAGATAGATCTTGAAAGCATCAAACTCCTGTTATCAATCAGCCCTCTCGGGTTTTATGATTGAAGATTTCCTCTCATCTCTTAATCTTTTTCTTTGAATGCGAATTCTAGATGCAACTTTGGGGACGGGACTTAACTCGAGTGCACGAATGCACTCGTGGCTCCTCGCTTGAAGCTCAAGAAACACCATATGTAACACCCCAAAACCACCCCAGTAGTTTGAGCCTGTCCGTGTTTGTATGTGTGCATTTTTATATGTTGTATGTAAGTGTTTAATTGGTTTATTTATTTAATTTAAGTGTATTAATTTGAGTTGAGAAGAGGAGATAGGCTAGTGTAGGGTATAAGTGAGTGTATGGAAATTAAGTGTGAATAAGAGATAAATTAGTGTGTATAGTAAGGTATGGGAGTAGGGTATGATTTGGGACATGTGTCTTTTGGAGAGTTGGACATGTGGCAAAGAGGATAAGTGGGCATTTATGAGTTTGGTGAGAAAGAGAGAGAAGGCAGCCATTTCCCCTTGTTTTCCCGTTCTTCTTCCTTCTTCACGCCATTTCCTTGTTCTTCTTCTTCTTTCTCCTTTGTTCTTCCTTTTCTTTACATAATCTTCTCCCTCTTCTTTAATTAAGTAATTTGAGTTGATTAGCTTGTGGATTTGGAAGCTTATAGGTGAGTTTGGTTTATGGGTGTTTTAGATTCTTCTTCTTTCTCTTTTCTAGGTTTTAGTTTATAATTGTATATGTATATGGGTTGTTTTAGAATTGATCTTGATTGTTATGGATTTATGATTCAGAGGAGGCTCCTAGACCGGATAAAGGAAAGGGAATTGCTAGCGGAAGCGGAGCTCGCGATTAGGAGCTGAGGAAAAGAGGTTTGGGAACGTTTGTGTAATTGTGTTTTGAATGAATATTGATGGTTGCTATTTTTGTGAAATTGATGAACTATGATGAGGGGATTTGTACTTGTATGATGTGAATATGGTTAATTTGAAGTGAATTGTGTTGAATGCGAAATATAGAGTTTGAGTTTATGGTTGCAATTTGGGGATGTTTTGCTCGGAATTATCGCAACAGGGCATGGGTCACGGTGGCAACCAATTTGATTACCACCGTGAGGTATGCTCGGGTTGCATTCTGCCCAGAAATTTTGGTATGTCACGGTGGCAATGGATTTTGTTACCACCGTGACCTACCTTTGATTTACATTCTGTTTTGGAACTTTGGTATGTCACGGTGGCAATGGAATTGGTCACCACCGTGACCTACCTTTGATTTACATTCTGTTTTGGAACTTTGGTATGTCACGGTGGCAATGGAATTGGTCACCACCGTGACCTACCTTTGTTTTACATTCTGTTTTGGGGTTCTGCTATGTCACGGTGGCAATGGTTTTGGTCACCACCGTGACCTACCTCAAGCCTACATTCTGTTTTGTGTGGTGGTATGTCACGGTGGCAATGGAATTGGTTACCACCGTGACCCACCCTAGTTTGATGATGAATATTTATTTGTTAAACGTAAAGCTTGAATGTGGAATTAATGTATGGGTATTCACAGTAACCTTAGATTAATGCTTCATAATGATAGGGTATCCAGTGTTTTGAATAATCGATGATTTCTGTATGATTTGTAGACTTAATTTATTTGATCGTAACCTGCAAACCAAATAAGTGGATAGTTAGGCATGCCTAATAGAGCTTTGTGCCGCTGCAGCTATATGTACGACTTTGGACCCTGATCAGGTCCCACGATTGGATCCTCGCGATCCCTCTGTCTGAATCTTTCTTAAGATTCCACGTAAAAACAATTTGAAAACAAAATAAAAAGAATGGTTCGATACCTTCGGTATCTATATGTTCATAAGATGATATCGATACTCTCAAGTATCTATATGTACTCGTTATCCACTCATTATGATTATGCAGGTGTCATTGTGTTTTGTACATGAACTATTGAATATGAATGTCAATATTTGAATTAACTATTTATGATTATATGCCCATAATCGTATTGTTATCATATGTTTTCTGTCATCGTCACTGTGAGTGGCGGTTATGCATTTTGTGTTTTCCCCACTAAGCGATTTCGCTTAGCAAGGGTGTTTATCCGTGCAGGTGTGGAAGGTTTTGGTACGCATATTCTGGGCGTGTCGCACCGGGAAGGCCAACGCAACTAGAGATTTGGGTGCTTTATAGTATAGGCTTTCCTTTTTCTTTTTGTAATAGATATATGGTTTTGTTAGCCCTTTTGGAACAGTGTATCTTGGGCTTTTGTAAATTTGGTCCTTTTGTAATATGTAAAGATTTTCTTTTGGTATATTAATGAAGTATATATTTTGTTCAGTATCACTCTTCTCCGTTTTAAAGATTTTAATTATCTCTGATTTGTCGCTATATTTATGTAATGTTTGCATGTTTGTACTAGTGGGATGTGACACTCCTATCTATCCAGGGAGCCTTCTCCCTCCAATCTGTTTGGAAGTCTCCTTGTTATAGGTTGGGGTGTGACATTAGGTAGTATCAGAGCGCTAGGTTTAGATGTTATTGGGTTTCAGTATGTTAGCTAGTGTTGGAGTTGTGTTGGCCTGATGCGCACTGCGTTTATGTTTTGTAGTAATGGAGTCCGCTCGTGGATCGCTTGAGGGGTCAGCGGAAAGTGCGAATCCCCAAGAGCAAGATCCTTCAGTTTCTGGTCCGGCTCAACCTCCTAGGGGTTATCCTGAGGTGCCTTTGGGACCGATGGAAGCGATGCTTCAGAGTATGACAAGAGTATTGGAAAGGGTAACGGCGCCAAGTGCACCTATTGAGAGGTTAAGAAAGCATGGTGCAGAGGATTTCTTTGGTACTGGTATAGATGAATCTAACAAGGCAGAGATGTGGTTAGAAAAGACATCCAGAGTAGTTAAGGAGATAAGATGCCCGCCGGAGCAAGAAGTGGAGTGTGCCTTGTCTTTGTTACAAGGTTCTGCCTATGATTGGTGGAGGTTGGTGATAAGTCAACCGCAAGTTCCTGAACCGATAACATGGGAGTTCTTTGAGGGTGAGTTTCAGACTCGGTATGTGACTAAAGCTTATAAGGATGCTAAGTGGGCACAGTTTCTCACTCTTAAGCAAAGAACAATGTCTGTGGCTGAGTATGAGGATGAGTTCAATAAGCTCAGTAAGTATGCGCCGCCAAGGGTTCTTACAGAAGAGTTTCGATGTCAGCATTTTGAAGCAGGCTTGAATGAGTCTTTAAAGGTGATGTTAATATCATTGATGTCGGCTCCAAATGTGAGGTATTATCAGTTAGTTCAAGCAGCCTTGAGGGCGGAGCGTTCTGAGAATATATTGAGAGAAAAGGCGCAAAGAAGAAAGTCTGCAAGAGGTGGTTCTTCTTCAGGCAAGAGATCGAGGGAATCGCAAGGAAACTTTGCTGATGAATCTACAGCTAGTCCGGCCCCTAGAGGGAGAAGACAGGGTTCTTCCAGAGGATCAGGCTCAGGTAGAGGAGATGGCCCTCCCCGATGTTCTCATTGTAATAGACAACATTGGGGTGAATGTCGGTGGCTAACGGGAGGCTGTTTTAAATCTGGTTCTACGGACCATTTACTTGCAAATTGTCCGAACCGACTTGGAGATCCTTCGGGACAACAAGAAGGGAGCCGAGCTGGATCTAATGTACCCCAAGGAAATCGTAATCGGGGTAGAGGAAGAGGTCGTGGTGGACGGTCTCGAGATAGAGAAGCCTCAGAATCAGTAGATCGCCTTGTGCCATCATCTGGTAGGGCTTATGCTATGAAGGCCCGAGAGGAACAGAATGCTCCTGAAGTGATTGCCGGTAAGTTCTCTTTGCTTGATTCTGAAGTCTATGTTTTGATTGACCCGGGCTCTACCCATTCTTATGTGTGTTCTGGTAAATTGTGGGATAGTTTGGGTAGTGAGGAAAAGATGGAATATGAGATTTGTGTATCTAGTCCGTTGGGTCAGAGTGTTTTGGTTAATCGTGTATATCGGAAGTGTCCTTTAAAGATTCAAGGTACAGAGTTTGTAGTGGATTTGATTTGTTTGCCATTCCATGAGTTTGATATCATTTTGGGGATGGATTGGTTAGATAAGCACCGAGCGGTAGTGGACTGTCATAGGAAAGTAATGGTTTTGAAGGATAAGGATCAAATGCCTGTTGTGGTAAAGGGAATTGGAAGTAGTTCTTTGCATAACGTGGTATCAGCTATGAAAGCCAGAAGATTTATTAGGAAAGGATGTGAAGCGTTTTTGGCTGTAGTTTTAGATTCTCGAAGAGGTCAAGTCAAGATTCAAGATATTCCGGTTGTAAGAGATTTTGTAGATGTTTTTCCGGAAGAATTACCGGGATTACCTCCGGAGAGAGAAGTTGAATTGTCAGTAGAGATTCTTTCGGGAACAGCTCCGATTTCTAAGGCTCCTTACAGAATGGCCCCAGTGGAATTGAAGGAATTGAAGAGTCAGTTGCAAGAGTTGTTGGATAAAGGATTCATTCGGCCTAGTGTGTCACCGTGGGGTGCTCCAGTGCTGTTTGTTAAGAAGAAGGATGGAACCCTTAGGATGTGCATCGATTATCGACAGCTTAATAAAGTGACTATCAAAAACAAGTATCCACTGCCGAGGATTGAGGATCTTTTTGATCAGTTGAGAGGAGCTGGGGTATTCTCTAAGATAGATTTGAGGTCAGGCTATTACCAGTTAGGGGTGAAAGAAGCAGATGTGGCGAAGACGGCTTTTCGGACGCGTTATGGTCATTATGAATTTCTAGTGATGCCTTTTGGTTTGACCAACGCGCCTGCAGCCTTTATGGATCTGATGAACCGCGTTTTTCGACCGTATCTAGATAAGTTTGTTGTGGTGTTTATTGATGACATTTTGGTGTACTCTAGGAATCAAAAGGAACATAAGGAACATCTTAGATTAGTATTGCAAATGTTAAGAGATCACCAGCTGTATGCGAAACTCAGTAAGTGTGAGTTTTGGTTGAAAGAAGTAGCTTTCCTTGGACATGTGGTGTCAGCTGAAGGTGTACGTGTTGATCCAAGTAAGATTGAAGCGATTGTTAGTTGGAAACCTCCGAAAAATGTGCCAGAAGTGAGAAGTTTTCTGGGATTAGCAGGGTATTACCGACGGTTTGTCCAGGGGTTTTCAGTGTTAGCATCTCCTATGACCAGGCTACTTCGAAAGGATGTTAAGTTTGTTTGGACTGACAAGTGTCAAGCCAGTTTTGATCGGTTGAAAGAGTTATTGGTTAAAGCTCCTGTGCTCACACAGCCAGTTTCGGGTAAGGAATACACTATGTATAGTGATGCTTCGGGAATTGGGTTAGGTTGTGTTCTGATGCAAGGGAATAAAGTGGTAGCTTATGCATCAAGACAGTTGAAGCCTCATGAGCGGAATTACCCGACTCACGATTTGGAGTTGGCAGCGGTAGTGTTTGCGCTTAAGGTTTAGCGACACTACTTGTATGGGGAGACATGTAGGATTTTCGCCGATCACAAGAGTCTCAAGTATTTGTTAACTCAGAAGGAGTTGAATTTGAGACAGCGGAGATGGTTAGAGCTATTCAAGGATTATGACTGTATCATTGACTATCATCCGGGTAAAGCTAATGTGGTGGCAGATGCTCTTAGTAGGAAATTTTTGTCTGCATTACTGGCTAGTAGAGGTAGATGGAGATTTGATTTTGAAGGTGCTTTGATTGCTCAACTGAAAGTTAAACCAAGTTTGAGATCAGAAATTGCAAAGGCTCAGTTAGATGATCATGTGCTTCAGCGTGTTTGTCAAGCAGTGAAAGAAGGCAAGCGTACTGAATATTTATTAGACAGTGAGGGAGTGTTGAGGCATGGTACTCGGTTATGTGTACCTAATGTGGGGGAGTTAAGAAAGAAGCTGTTGCAGGAAGCTCATTCATCAGTCTTCACTATGCATCCTGGTGGGGATAAAATGTATCAAGACCTGAAGCAATTTTATTGGTGGCCAGGAATGAAAAGAGAGATAACAGAGTTTGTTTCAAGGTGTCTTACCTGTCAGCAAGTGAAAACCGAACATCAAGTGCCATCGGGATTGCTTCATCCCTTACCCATTCCCCAATGGAAGTGGGATGACATCACGATGGATTTTGTATCTGGTTTGCCCATGACTCAGCGTAAGCATGACTCAGTATGGGTTATAGTGGATCGGTTGTCGAAGTCTGCGCATTTTCTACCAGTGCGATTGGATTATTCGATGGACAAGTTGGCGGAACTGTATGTGAATGAGATAGTCCGATTGCATGGGATTCCACTATCCATTGTATCAGACCGAGATCCTCGTTTTACATCCAAGTTTTGGAAGGAACTTCAGGTAGCCTTGGGAACACGGTTAAATTTCAGTACTGCTTTCCATCCGCAGACCGATGGTCAGTCAGAGAGGGTTATTCAGATTTTAGAAGACATGCTCCGGGGTTGTGTTTTAGAATTTTCAGGAAGCTGGGATCGGTATGTGTCTTTGATGGAATTTGTGTATAATAACAGTTACCAGGTAAGCATTGGTATGGCTCCTTACGAAGCACTGTATGGACGGAAATGCAGAACACCAGTATGTTGGACTGAACTGTCAGAAAAAGCTATGATAGGTCCGGATATAGTGCGGGATACTGAAGAGAAAGTGAGGGTTGTACAACAGAACTTGAAGGCAGCTAAGGACCGACAGCGTTCTTATGCTAACTTGAAGCGCAAAGACATTCAGTATGAAGTGGGTGATAAGGTTTTCTTGAAAGTATCACCGTGGCGTAAGGTTCTCCGTTTTGGAAAGAAAGGCAAATTAAGTCCACGCTTTATTGGACCATATGAGATTCTGAGAAGAGTAGGTCCAGTAGCGTATCAGTTAGCTTTGCCTATGGAGTTAGCGAGATTACATGATGTTTTTCATGTGTCTATGATTCGGAGATATCGGTCAGACCCTTCGCATGTGCTACCAGTGCAAGATGTTAGGATTCAGTCAGACTTTTCTTTTGATGAAGAACCGAAGAGGATTTTGGATAGGGAAATCAGACAGCTTCGGAATAAGCAGATACCGTTAGTCAAAGTTTTATGGCAGCATCACGGTATTGAAGAAGCTACATGGGAACCAGAAGAAGCTATGAGATTGCAATACCCTCAGTTATTCGGAACAGGTATGAATTTCGAGGACGAAATTCTGTTAAGTGGGGGAGTATTGTAACACCCCAAAACCACCCCAGTAGTTTGAGCCTGTCCGTGTTTGTATGTGTGCATTTTTATATGTTGTATGTAAGTGTTTAATTGGTTTATTTATTTAATTTAAGTGTATTAATTTGAGTTGAGAAGAGGAGATAGGCTAGTGTAGGGTATAAGTGAGTGTATGGAAATTAAGTGTGAATAAGAGATAAATTAGTGTGTATAGTAAGGTATGGGAGTAGGGTATGATTTGGGACATGTGTCTTTTGGAGAGTTGGACATGTGGCAAAGAGGATAAGTGGGCATTTATGAGTTTGGTGAGAAAGAGAGAGAAGGCAGCCATTTCCCCTTGTTTTCCCGTTCTTCTTCCTTCTTCACGCCATTTCCTTGTTCTTCTTCTTCTTTCTCCTTTGTTCTTCCTTTTCTTTACATAATCTGCTCCCTCTTCTTTAATTAAGTAATTTGAGTTGATTAGCTTGTGGATTTGGAAGCTTATAGGTGAGTTTGGGTTATGGGTGTTTTAGATTCTTCTTCTTTCTCTTTTCTAGGTTTTAGTTTATAATTGTATATGTATATGGGTTGTTTTAGAATTGATCTTGATTGTTATGGATTTATGATTCAGAGGAGGCTCCTAGACCGGATAAAGGAAAGGGAATTGCTAGCGGAAGCGGAGCTCGCGATTAGGAGCTGAGGAAAAGAGGTTTGGGAACGTTTGTGTAATTGTGTTTTGAATGAATATTGATGGTTGCTATTTTTGTGAAATTGATGAACTATGATGAGGGGATTTGTACTTGTATGATGTGAATATGGTTAATTTGAAGTGAATTGTGTTGAATGCGAAATATAGAGTTTGAGTTTATGGTTGCAATTTGGGGATGTTTTGCTCGGAATTATCGCAACAGGGCATGGGTCACGGTGGCAACCAATTTGATTACCACCGTGAGGTATGCTCGGGTTGCATTCTGCCCAGAAATTTTGGTATGTCACGGTGGCAATGGATTTTGTTACCACCGTGACCTACCTTTGATTTACATTCTGTTTTGGAACTTTGGTATGTCACGGTGGCAATGGAATTGGTCACCACCGTGACCTACCTTTGATTTACATTCTGTTTTGGAACTTTGGTATGTCACGGTGGCAATGGAATTGGTCACCACCGTGACCTACCTTTGTTTTACATTCTGTTTTGGGGTTCTGCTATGTCACGGTGGCAATGGTTTTGGTCACCACCGTGACCTACCTCAAGCCTACATTCTGTTTTGTGTGGTGGTATGTCATGGTGGCAATGGAATTGGTTACCACCGTGACCCACCCTAGTTTGATGATGAATATTTATTTGTTAAACGTAAAGCTTGAATGTGGAATTAATGTATGGGTATTCACAGTAACCTTAGATTAATGCTTCATAATGATAGGGTATCCAGTGTTTTGAATAATCGATGATTTCTGTATGATTTGTAGACTTAATTTATTTGATCGTAACCTGCAAACCAAATAAGTGGATAGTTAGGCATGCCTAATAGAGCTTTGTGCCGCTGCAGCTATATGTACGACTTTGGACCCTGATCAGGTCCCACGATTGGATCCTCGCGATCCCTCTGTCTGAATCTTTCTTAAGATTCCACGTAAAAACAATTTGAAAACAAAATAAAAAGAATGGTTCGATACCTTCGGTATCTATATGTTCAGAAGACGATATCGATACTCTCAAGTATCTATATGTACTCGTTATCCACTCATTATGATTATGCAGGTGTCATTGTGTTTTGTACATGAACTATTGAATATGAATGTCAATATTTGAATTAACTATTTATGATTATATGCCCATAATCGTATTGTTATCATATGTTTTCTGTCATCGTCACTGTGAGTGGCGGTTATGCATTTTGTGTTTTCCCCACTAAGCGATTTCGCTTAGCACGGGTGTTTATCCGTGCAGGTGTGGAAGGTTTTGGTACGCATATTCTGGGCGTGTCGCACCGGGAAGGCCAACGCAACTAGAGATTTGGGTGCTTTATAGTATAGGCTTTCCTTTTTCTTTTTGTAATAGATATATGGTTTTGTTAGCCCTTTTGGAACAGTGTATCTTGGGCTTTTGTAAATTTGGTCCTTTTGTAATATGTAAAGATTTTCTTTTGGTATATTAATGAAGTATATATTTTGTTCAGTATCACTCTTCTCCGTTTTAAAGATTTTAATTATCTCTGATTTGTCGCTATATTTATGTAATGTTTGCATGTTTGTACTAGTGGGATGTGACACTCCTATCTATCCAGGGAGCCTTCTCCCTCCAATCTGTTTGGAAGTCTCCTTGTTATAGGTTGGGGTGTGACACCATATGCCTCTTCTTACGTACCAAACCTCTTTAGAAGGTCATCTCCGCTAATTGGATAAGACTGAACCAAGAATCAAAAGGTCTTACTTTGGTTGTAATGTTAGGCTTAGGTAGATGGCTATCAAAGGAGGATTAGGTCGCTAGAGAAAAATGGCCGCGATATTTTCTCAACTGGTGGATGAACCATTCTCAGCTCAGTTGTTTATACAAAGGTATTCTTGAATTTGGATTTGATAACATTTTAGCTCATTTAAGATCAGAGTGACAGTTAAAAAGGTAATCATCAAAACTCGTCAAGTGGTTATTATTTTGAGCTCTACTTTTTTTTTTTTTAGGAGCTCATGTCTTTGGCGCATGACTGAAACTCTCTTCCCAAAGTATAAACTCATCCTTACCAAGGCAATTTTGATAACCCACAAAGAAATTGTTGATTGTTAAAACGTTCATCCATCCCTGCAAGAGAGGCCACTCTTCTAAGGGGAAGCCAAAATCATTTTAGGCGAGGGGATAGTTTTAACATGTGTGTAACAACAAAATTGGCACGCATTTAGCATACCAACATAAAGGCTCAATGGGCTAGCAAGCGATTGTGAAGTAAGGGTAGGAAATGGTCATTTAGAGAGCTATACAAAGAAAATGTTGCCTAAATCATTTTCTAGGTTCCGTCTTATCCAGGGATCGCTTTGATGGGTAATCAAAAAGGTTCTAGTGCTCTTAGTGAGTTTCCATCCAGCCCCCTAGTTGCAACTAGTTTTTTTTTCTTTTTTTTTAATTTCAATTTCTCTCTCTACAGGATCTATGTTAGATGCTATCAAAATTTTCTTTGGGTTTCCCAAAGTTTTCGAGATTAACTGCAGTCATATTATTTGAATTAATGCCAAAGTTAATTTATTATGATCATGCAAAATGAAATCAATAGAAACATTATACAAATAAGCAAAAAATTGTTCTCTTTATTACAAACAGAAAATTGTAACATAAAAAGTTCTAGAAATAAAAAGATCTAAAAGCAATATCACTAGTGGGCCACAAGACACGGTCATGTTTGCGGTGGAGGGATTGCATTGTAACCTGCTTTCTTCTTTTTCTCTCTCTTCTCAGGATCTGTGATCTGATTGGTGTCAATAAGATCCTGGATCTTGTTTCTCAAAATACGACAATGGTCAGTCAAATGGCCGGTGTGCTGGTGGTAAGCGCAGTACTGATCACCTCTATGTCCCGGCTGTCCCTGACTAAAGGCTGGTCTGGGTGGCAAAGGTTGCAACTTGCCTTCTTTCATTAGTTTCTCCAGTACCCAGGATAGAGAGCGGCCTAAGTTGGAGTAGTATCTTTGACCCTGCCCAACTCCAGTAGCTGAGACCTCTGCCGTCCTACCATTTCTGCTGTTACTACCTCCAGCTCCGCCTGATTTGAATCCCGACTGGTTCCCATAGCCTTTCCCAGCAAAGTTATTTTGGCTTGCTTTCTTTGTCAGGTAAGCTGCCTCAGCTTCTATAGCGATATCCTTAAGCGACTCCCAGCCCTTGAGCCCCTTAAAACTGAGCAAGTCCCTTAAGTAAGGGCATGAGTTTCTGATAAACAACCTGATCTGGTCTGCAGTGTCAGGCTTCCTCTTCATCTTCATGACCCTGTTTCTCCATCTTGTAAGGTACTCATGGAATGACTCATCATTCTTCTGCTGTAGAAGCTCGAGGTCTTTTAGGGTAACCTCCATCCTAGTACTGCAGTCATACTGCTTCATGAATTCTTCGGTCAAAAGGTCCCAGTCCTCTTTGGACCTCCTATCCAACCCGTGGTACCAGTTAACTGCCGGGCCCACCAGACTAAGGCAGAAATATTCCACCTTCTGCTTCTTGCTAAGCCCTGTGCCTTTCATGACCAGGGTGTACTGCTTGATGTGGGCGGATGGGTCAGAGGTGCCATCAAACTTCGGAAGCTCGGGCATCTTGAATCTTTGGGGCAGCAGCTCTTCATCTCCCAAATCTCTGTCCTCTGGATTGACCCCCTTTCCAGCTGAGAGCATGCGAGTGATAGCTTCGATCTGTTGTCTCATACCTCTTAAAGCTTCATCCTCTACTCTGGGTGCTCTGGGCCTCGCAGCTTGGTGGAGTATCGGCACCTCTTCTTCTTCCTCCCCCATCAGGAAATCATCGTTGGGATTGTGAATCCTTTCTCCTCTTGGCTCGATGGGTGCGGCAGCTCTGTGCTCATTGTTGGGTTGGCGAGCAGCAGCTCCAACGAAGGGAGCCTCCCCACCAGCAGGTGGTTCGGCTTGCCCCCGAGGAGGGGCTGCCTGTGGCTGTAGAGCAACAGGCGGCTGTGGGGCAGCAGGTGGATGGGCAATCCTTTCAGCCATGGCACCCATCATGTCCATCATTCTTCATTCAAAATCCTCTAGCCTCCTAGCTAGGTCCTGAGTGGTCAAAACTCTAGGTTCTTCTGCCATTGATGATTCAAGAGAGGATTCACTGATTGACGAGAATGACTCAGAATCCCAGTCAGACACTTGTTCCGGCAACTCAAAGAGCAGATTTGTCCTTATTAACCGACCGTCAGAACCTCTAGTCCACTTAGATGAATCTATGATGGCTGAAAAAATTAGATTGTTAGGATGATGCATGAATGACATATACAATGCATGATAGTGAGCTATGCAACATTTACAATCACATGCAAGCAAGTAGATCCTTCCAACCTTATTACTCCCACACACGAGGTAATGCGGTCTCTTTCCTAGGTGGGCTTGATCCATGGGTTAGCGGGGAACCCAATGGATGCGTATGGTGCTCGGTGGAAAACCTGCATCGTAACATCTCTTATCTAATGTGCAAGCGGATGGGTTATGATCGTTATGTATTTAGGCAGCCCGAACAAGTTGACATGGGCCTATCGGGGCATGAAAGCCTTTGATTAGGTGACCAATCAGATTATTTGGGTTTGTCCAATACAAAATGATCCATATAGCAAGCAAGGTATTACAGTTCATATCACCTAAGGGAAGTATCTATTGCCATTACATGAGCTTTGGTCAAAGGGTGGTGTTACTTTAGGGCTACCCAAGCATGATCCCTGCCGACGGGTCTAGCTCATCACGAGCGTAACGACCGATCGGGTCACCATTTTATATACCATTGAGGTACAAGGCTTGGGCTGGTGATTATCCTTAACACTTCCCCAAATTGAGTGAAAATGGGGTCGTGCTTCGGAAACGCACCGGGGCTAAAAGAGGGACCAAACTAGCATAGATCTAAGGCTCTAATGAGATGCAATGCAGTTTTGAAAGAAGATGAAATTTTTAAATTAAAACTCAATTATGATTTTTAATCAAGGTACTTTCGAATCGAAGTCTCGAGTATGTCCCCAGCGGAGTCGCCACTGTGACGCGCGCCGGATCCCCGCGGCCGCCCGTTCGACTGCCCGCACGTGGGCGATCGGGGCATTTGTGGGTCCGTTGGCAGCTTGCAATAAATCGCAAGTGCGTCTATGTTGGGCAACAAGGAGGTTTCATTGAGTCACCACCCAATAGAACATTGGGAAAGTTTCTCTCGCCTCGGAGAGCCTAAGACTGCGCTTTGTATCCATTTTGGGCCAGCCAGAGGGGTCTTGGAAGGTAAACCTCTCGCCCTAAGGAGCCTAGGATTAACGCTAAAGCCTCGTGACACAAGAAGTATCTTGGAGGATAACCTCTAACCTCTTGAGCCCAAAGACCAGAGCTGGTTCGGAACTTCTCATTTATTTATACCTTGATTAATATCATAATTAAGTTTTGAATTCATTGTTTCATCAACTTTCCACATAATGCAATTTAAATTAAAGGCGCAATCATTCATATCAAAAGCGGTAAATGTAAGCAAAATCCAAAATAAAGCATTTAAAAATAAATTACAATAACACTAGGAGCGGAATACAACTCCCATTTATAAAAGTGAAATACATGCATAAAACGGGTTATTCATTAATAGTGAGAACATTGGTCCTCGCATGCATATTTATTATGAAAAAGTTTTGATGTGATGATTTATTTGGGTATGAAAAACCAGGACATTGGTCCCCTTTTATTTAGAAAAAGAATGTCAAGTTAATTAATAAAAACGTTTTTGTGATTTTATTTTTAGCGAGCCTAAATAAATAATTTTACAAGAAAATTAAATGGCAAAATTAAATAAAATATTACAAACCGAATGAAAATATGTATATGAACCAAACGAGCCTTTTTGGACCTCCCGATGTGCTCGCAAAAACGCCCAAGCGAAAAAATGAGTTTAGACATAAAAACAAAATACAATTAAAACAATGTTAGTGATTAAATCAATTAAACATACAAAATAATGAATAACAAATTAAAATATAATAAGATGATATGAAAAGAATGATAATGGAATCAAAAATATTAACAAACCAAAATAAAATGAGAAACATGCATTATATGTGACAAATAATTAAATGATGTGTTGAAAATAAAACAAAACATGTTAATTAAATAATACATGTAAAAATATGAACATGATAACAATGATGATGAAGATAAACGAATCAAAGAATATATAAAATGATAAAGAAAAGAATAATAGATTAAAACAATTAAAGAATGATGAAAACAATTAAATGAAACAATATGATTAATTAAATATGTTCACAAATGATATAAACCATTTACATGGCAAAAAGATTAATTTAAAATGAATTTATTAATTACATGTTAAAAATAATGATGAATTAAAGTGAAATAAATTAATTACATGTTAAAAATTAATAAACAATCAATATTTATGTGAATAAAAATCATATCATGTATAAACAATTAAATAGAACGAATATAAAATTAATACAACAAATTGAATAGATTAAAACAATAAATAGATCAATAAAAACAATAAAATATACATGAATGAATTAATAAAATAGAAATTGAAATGGAGCCAAGAATATTTACCCTCAGAATATTGGATTTGATGAAGGAAAAGTGATGATTGATTTCTTTGTTTGATGACTCACAGTATTAGAGTGAAATATGATGTAAGTGTTGGAATTTTATTCCAAGAAACATGAAAATAAAAATGATCAAAAATTCTTTAAGAACAAAGAATTGATACCTTTGCCTAAAGAAATGATTTTGATAAAAAAAAAGTTTTATTGATTAAAATAAAGAAAAATTGATTGAAGTTTTATCAAATAAAAATTAGATTTTGATGACAAACAATTATTTTATTTGTCTCAAAATCAAGTTTTTATCAAAAAGAGATTCAAAACAAAATCAATGAAAAAGTTTTATTGAACACAAAATAAAAGAAGAAAAACAATTTTGAGAACAAATAATTATTCTATTTGTCTCAAAAATTGAATCCAACAACAAAACTTCCTCTAAAAAATATATTTAGAAGAAATTATGTTGGAAAAAGAATGAACATTTGATTTTTCTTTTTGATTTTTGGTTGGGGAATTTTAGTTGAAGAAGAAGAAGATGAAGAGAAATTCTGGAAAAATCAGGTCTAAAAAATGTGTGGAGAGGAGGAGACTCCTTTGATTTCATCATAAACTATTTATAGGATAAAATAGGTTGCCCTAATTTAATTAAGGAAAAAAACCTATTTTAACCCAAAATTATTTTATTTTTAATGATCAAATCAAGTTTTATTATTTAATTACCTAAAAAAAATTTTAGAATTTAATTTGAAGTCAAAAATCCCAAAAAAATGTGATAAAAAACGGATTTTTGGGTGAAAAAATCGGAAAAAAGGCTGAAAAAGAGGAAAAGGGTATCAGACCCTGTACCGACGGCCAGAAGCCCGTCGCCACAGAGGGACGCCGCCCGTCGCTATAGAGCGACGGGCACTCACGCGGCGAGGCGCGAAATCCGCGCGGAGCTCGGGCGAGAATCGCGCGCATAGGCGCGCAGCGCGCAACGCTGCGCGTCGCCAAATCGCGCCAAGCGCGCTGGGCGCCTGGGCGTCGGCGTGCTGGGCGTCAGCGCGCCTGCGCGCTGCCGCGCCCGACACTCGCGGTCCGAAAATTTTTTTTTTTTTTTTTATTTTTTCTATTTTTTTAAAATTTTAAATAGACTAAAAACATCATAATTTTAAGCCCCCATTTTTCAAAATTAATTTTTTTAAATCTTTTTTATTATTTTTTAATTTTTCACTCTAAAATGCAAATTTGACGAGAAAACCATCACTTTTAACCTTTTAAACCGGTGAAGGCAATTATCATCATTGGGTAACTTCGATCTAGGCTGACTCAGGACCCGGTGTCTACAGCTGTAAACCCTAATTATCATGCACTCTATTACACTAATGACACTTAATTCTTCTAGGGTGATTTCCGGGGTGTTACAACTCTCCCCCACTTAAGGAATTTCGTCCGCGAAATTTTCCCTTATCCATACATGTTATGATTCTCACCCCATGCACTACACAAACAATATGCAAGACACTAACTTTAACAATCACAACTATAACTTAACTCATATCGGGTATCTCGTCTTGCCCTCTCTTATCCGCTTCCATAGTCAAGGCATATACTTTCCCTCTTGATACATTAGGTCTTTCCACTGTTTCTGAAACTATGCCCGATCGTTGTCCGGCTTGACCAGCTCCATGCCCAGTTCTACCTCTTCTTTCACCCATAGGGTTTGGTACACTGTCCTTTCCTGATTGCACAGTCAAGTTCTCTTGCGCTTGTGGACATCTTGCGACCATGTGTTCAGAGCTCCCACATTTAAAACAAGCTCCTGTGAGCTTTCGACATACTCCCCAATGAGACCGTCCACAATGCTCACATAGCTTCGGGACACTTCCCGTGCTCGGTGGAACTTTAATCCCAACTTCAGACACTCGAGTTCGCTTACTTGACTTGTCTCGATTCACTGCTTTTGGAATTGCACCATGTACACCTTGGTTATCCTTTGCCCAACTATACCCGTGTCCACTGTCTTGTGTCTTTCTCTTTTGATTCTTTCTTTGAACTATTTCAGATTTCTCTACCTTCAATGCAGCTTGTACCAATTGATAGCAACTAACTGTTTGCATTGATGTTGTGGCTGCCAATAACCCCTTAATCATCTCATCCAAGCCCTCTTCAAATTATTGACACTTAAACTCATCCGTCCTTAGATCTTTTGGCACATATTTAATGAGACGACAAAATTCCTTATCATATTCTGCTACACTCATACTTCCTTGCTTCAGACTCACAAATTCTCTCCACTTAGCCTCTCGATAAGCTTTGGTAACATATTTCTTTTCGAATTCTTGCACAAAGAATTCCGAAGTCAATTCTATAGCTCGCTGCGGATCCCTCAGTACCAATTTCCACCAATCATATGCTGGTCCTTGTAATAATGACACAACACATTCCAGTCGTTGCTCTTGAGGACAATGCACTTCTTGTAGCACTCGATCTATTTTCTCTATCCAATACTCAGCTATATCCGACTCATCCATTGAGGTTCCCTTAAACTCTTCTGCCCCTCTTTTCCTAATCAGATCTGAAGGAGGTTTGGGGGCTGTCATCCTATCAATCATTCGCATAAACCCTTGCATTAACATGGCATTTTCTTGCATAAGAGGTGGATTCGCATCCCTATTTGGTGGAGGCTCAGGTACAAACTGATTTTGGTTAGCTCTACCTGGGTTAACACTTCCGGTCGTTTCGCCTATCTCTTCGCTAGGATCAGTCTCCATGTTACTCTACAAAATGAACACACAATTTCTGCATTATGGCCACACTCTAGACAGAATCTAAACAATTCTATTCACTATAACTTCTATAGTCCAGAACCGCCTAAACCTATGCTCTGATACCACAACTTGTGATGCCCCCAATGCCCCGTGGAAGGACAAGGGAGTGGTACACAACACTAAGCATGCAATTACCTTTCTAGTCTCTCTCTTTTGCTTGTAACATTCACTAACACTGATGATTTATGCGTTCCACTACACTATGCTTTTTCACTAGCTCTTCACTATTCAATATTACAAGTTACATGCTTCATTACAATAAGTTACATATAACACTGTACATATACAAAAGAATAGCTTTTACAAAAATGGAGCTCTACTAAACAAAACTTTACAAAACATTACACTAAGAGGACACTTCCCGCACCTATAGTGGCCTGCAAAACTCCTTCAAAAACTTGGCTCCAATCCACAATCTACACGGGAGCGGAATACAACTCCCATTTAAAAGTGCAAACATACATAAAATCGGAGAATTTATTAATTATGAGGACTTTGGTCCCCGCATGCACAATTAAAGAAAATATTTTGGATGTGATAATTTTATTTGGGATGAAGACTAGGACATTGGTCCCATTTTATTATGAAAAATCTAAATTAATTTAGTAAAACTATTTTTGTGATTTTTATTTAGGTGTGCATAAGAAAACATTTTATTCAATGAATATATACAAGGAAATTAAAATAAAATGAAAATTAAAAATGTATAAAGAAAATACCAAACCCCGCAACTCCTCCTTCACGTGCATGGGTGATCAAATGAGAATAAAACAATGATTTGCAACCAAAAATAAAAATAAAAGAAATTAATGTTAGTGATTAAGCCAACGAAATAATATGACATAAAAGATAATATGTACAATGACCATATAACATGCATAAGATACTATAACATGCATAAAAATAATTATGATGCAATTTAACATGCATAAAATGAGATAACATCATGGCAAATGCAATTTATTAATAATAAAGGTTAACATGCATGAAAAATTAATGACAATCAATTTTATTACTCATAAAATGTGCATGAATGTGTAACATAAGAACAATAAAACTTAACATGCATAATAAAGTTTAAAGTAATATCTATCATAAAGGCATAAGAAAATAAATTTGAAATTTAACATACATGCAAAATATGAACAATAACATTAATGATAATAATGATACTAGCACCTAATGATAACAATAAACCAGTCTAATAAAAACTTTAATGATATTTAACACATGCAAACATAATAATAATCATGATATAACATAAAGAAATCAAAGATATTGACAAACTAGATTAAACATGCATAATAACATGGACAAAAAATAATTTGACATGAAAATAATATAATAAAATTTAAAAGAATTTACTTGTTAAAGATAAAAATAAGAAGAATAATATGGAGACTAAGAGAATTTACATGTTTAATGTGTTAATTGGAAGCAAAAATAAATGAAATTAACAAGAGAATTAATGAGTAAAACCAAGAATAATTACCCTCAAATTCAGTTTTGAAGAATTGAAGGTAGAAGTCTTGAATTCCTTGTCTCTTCCTTGTGAAAATGCTTGGAAACTGCTTGGAAACTTGAAGAAAAACTCTAAGAAACAAGTATGTAAAGATTGATTTTTTTTCTCTAAGTAAAAACCCAAAAAATTCAGTTTTTTGCTCTAAAATGTTCTTAATCTGTTCCCCCCTTTGTTTCTGAATTTTTTCTAGTGTTTTAACCCTCAAAAACTACCCAAAAACCACCCAAAACCGTCCAAAAACCGTTAAAAATCGAGTGGGGGTCGAAAATGGGCGAAATGGGCGAAGTGGGGGCGAAATCGGCGCCTTAACGCCGAAAATCGGCGTCAAACGTGTGCCTCGCGCACGTTTCCGCGCTGATGCGCGGACTCTCCGCGCACGAGCGACCGACGCCCAGGGCGTCGGCCGCGCGGAGCGCACGCTCCGCGCACGGAAATTCGCGACGGCCCTTGGCCGTCGCCTTTCCGTCGCGATTATTTTCCCCTATTTTCCACTTTTTCTATTTTTTTCATTTTTTAATCATTTTTTCACCTTTTTTTTTTTATATAAAATACCCTCAACCTAAAACACACTTTTTCTTCTTCAAAATAATTTTAAAAAATATTTTTAAAATATTTTTAAAATACACTTTTTACTCATCGAAAAGACAAGGAAAATCACTTCTGAGCTCCAATCTTTTTGCCTATAAGCCGACATAGCTAAATTTCATCATCGGGTAATCCTGATCAAGGCTACTCGGGACCCGGTGTCTACACTTTACTTATTGCTTTTGACATGAATGATTGCGCCTTAATTAAATGCATCGTGTGGAAAGTTGGTGAAATAATGAATTCAAAACATAAGCATAATATTGATCAAGGTATAAATAAATGAGAAGTCCCGAACTCACTCTGGTCTTTGGGACTCAATGAGGCGAGAGGTCTAGGACTTCCAAGACACCTCTTGAGTCTCACCAAAAGACTTAAATTTACAAATCCTAGGCTCCAGGGGGTAGAGGCTAAGTCCTCCAAGATCTCTCTGGCTTGCCCAAGATGGATATGTATGCGCTGTCTTAGGCTCGCTGAGGCTAGACGACCCTCCCCAATGTTCTATTGGGTGGCGACTCAAAGAAACCTCATTGCTGCCCAAAATAGACGCACTTGTAAATACCTTACAAGCTTTGTGAACCTTTCCTGATCTCCTTAAAGCGGGCCCTCGGGAGGCCACGAGGTTCGGCGGGCGTCACAATTGGATTTTCAAACCTCCCCAATGTTCTATTGGGTGGCGACTCTAAGAAACCTCATTGCTGCCAAAAATAGACGCACTTGTAAATACCTTGCAAGCTTTGTGAACCATTCCTGATCACCCTAAAGCGGGCCCTTGGGAGGCCACGAGGTTCGGCGCGCGTCACAATTGGATTTTCAAGGCCTTGAAAATATCTTCTTCTTTTTCTTTTGTGTTGTTTTGTTTTCGTTGTTGAGAATTTGTATTATGTTGTTTTTGTGTTTTGTACACTTATTGTGTGATGTGTGTGAGCGTGCCTCTTATGATAGAGATACTTACCTGATTGCCTCGAGCATGGCGTGCATGAATCTGACAATGTTAAGCTGAACTCAACTCTTGGATCATCTTTATGCATGAGGTCTAATCGGACCCCTCATCTGAGCCATGTACATATACAAAACATTGTGTGCGTGTATGGAATCATGTGTGTGCAATATACATACATTTGAATCCGAATTTTGTACGCTTTGTGTGAGGTGTGTGAGCATACATCTTATGACAGAGAAATTTACCTGTTCGCTCCCAGCATGGTGTGCATGGAGAGGCTTATTCTTTTCCCTCTTGGGAGCAGATCCTTGAGATTCTTCCCTCATGAGGACTTCATCTTGATTATTGTGTGATGTGTACAAGCATACATCTCATGGTGCAAAAACTTACCTTGCTGCTCCTGGCATGGTCATGCGTTCTAACACCCTTGCCATGTCTTGAGACATCTTAAACAAGGCCTCCACTGGAACCATCGGAACCTCATAACCAAAACTGGCTAGCCTAGACTGTCTAGACCCAGACACTTCCACCTCTCTAGGATTCATGCTTTCAGTCGTCTCTTCTCTAGAGTTTGGAGAAGGCTCGATCGATCTGATACAATGAACAAGGGCATCTGCATTAGTTCAACACAACTATACACATACCAGTCTACCCAAATTCCCAAAAAAGACTAAATAGAAGCTTTGATACCATAACTTGTAATGCCCATTCCTAATCACCCAACTAGCTCAGCTAAGGCGGATGGGAATAGTCGTCACAACATAGCAAAAGCATGCACAAGTTCTACTGATACACATACAAAACCTGAACAAATAAATTTCATTCACACATTCAATCTCATGCAGCGGATGCCTCATACTCATCGCATGCCTGAACATACATCCATGCTACTTAAATGACTTATATATCAGTATTACAAAACCTCACTATTTAACTTGATAGATGCATTACATTTACCAAAAGATTACATATAATTATATAGGTACAAAATCCAAAACCCCATGGCCTACACTATTAGATTCCTAGTGTTGACCTTTGGCAATGTTGAGACCGTCCTTCACAAAACACTTTGCCTCCGAACTTACATGGATTAGAAAACTCATGCTAAGCAATAAAGCTTAGTGGGGAAAACAGTACACATAGAAATAGGGTACATACACATATGTAGATATCATTATCATTTATCGCATTAGAAAGTTCATGCATATATCAATATCTCATAACCACTTCATATGTATATTTATATTGTACAAAGCAATATAAGGATTCACATTATGAATAGACTTTCATCTATTCCCACATACACATCATATTCATATTCTTGATTATGCAATATAAGTTCCACTTTATTCAATTATTTAACATAGTTGTTTTTAGCCTTGCTTGCAATATAAATATGCGGATAATGGGTATCGTATCAGTAACCTAAGGTAAAATAATCACATAGTATCGGTAAATACCTCACATTCGCATTAGCACCCATAAGTATAGAATAATCAACATAATTACATTAGAAAATCCAATAAGGATTTCAAATCGCATTAATGATTCCATAGGAATCTGACACATTTGGTTGCAGCGCTTAGACCCAATAGGCATGCCTATCTATCCACTACTTGACCCGCAGGCTAAATCATTTGTCCAGTTTATTCCTTGATATGTATTTCACATACAATAATAATACAAAAGCTTACTTCTCAATCCACTCATATACCAATGTATATGGAGATATTCACATGCATGATATAATATTTATTCTTATGTACATGTTTGCTTAACACATACTATGACGAGCGCCGAACCTCGGGACGCCCTGAACAACCCGCTTTTAGGGCTTTCGAGAGAGGTTCATTAAAACTTGTAATGAATTACAAGTTCATCTATGTTGGGCAACAAGGATGTTTCTTCGAGTCGCCACCCAATAAAACATAGGGAAAGGTCGTCTAGACTCAGTGAGCCTAAGACGGTGCATGTATATCCATTTTGGGCAAGCCAGGGGGATCTTGGAGACCTCATCCCAATAAAATATTGGAATGATCCTCTAACACCGTGGAGCCTAAGATTATTCGAGTTGGGCCTTTTGGTGGGCCACAAGAGATATTTTGGAGGCCCTATCCCAATGAAACATTGAGATGGTCCTCTAACCTCATTAGGCCTAAGACCAGAGTGGGTTCGGGACTTCCCATTTATTCATATCTTGGTTAAGTTTATAATTGAGCTTTAAATTTAGAGTTTCATCCCATTTCTCATTCATTTTAATGCAGTTAATTAAAGCACAAATTGTCCACTCAAGGAAAAATGATAAACAAACATATTCAAAGTAAAGCACATGAAAGCAAATACAACAAAACTAGTTGCGAAATACAACCCCTATTGTAAATAAATTGCACATCCTGCATAAATCGGGATATTTATTAATGATGAGGACATTGGTCCTCGCATACATATTTATTATGAAATAATTTTGATGTGATGGTTTTATTTTGGAGAAAATTGAGACATTGATCCCATTTTTATTATGAAAGATTCCAAGTTAATTAATAAAAATGGTTTAGCGATTTTCTTTCTAGCGTGCCTAAATAAACAATTTTATTAAAGATTACATGGCAAAATAAATAAAAAAGCCAAATAAATAAAATATACAAATAAAGCAATTAAATATCTAACCCAAACGAGCCTTCGGGATCTCCTCGTGTGCTCGCAAAAATGCCCAAAGGGAAAATTAAATGTGAAATAAAAACAAAACACAAATGAAATAATGTTAGTAATTGAATCAATTAAATAATAATAAATGAATGACAAGTTAAAATAAAACAAGGTGATGTGAAAGAATGATAAAAAATGAATAAAGAAATAATGATAACAATTAAATGAATGACATTGTTAAATAATATAATCACAATTGATTCAAAACATTTACATGGTAAAAATATCAATTAAAATGAATTTATTAATTATATGTTAAACATAACAGGAAACAAAAGCAAAATAAATTAATCACATGTTAGGAATTAAAAGAAATAAATATTCACATGAATGAGAATAAAATAATGTATAAACATATTAAATAAAAAAAATGTAAAATAAATAAAATACATAAATAAATGAAGATAATAAAAATATACATGAATAAATTAAATATGAATAAAAATAATCAAAGAGGAAGATTGAGCCCAGAATATTTACTCTCAGAATTTCGGATTCGATGAAGGTAAAAATGATAATTGATTTCATTGTTTGTGATTTGCAAGATTAGAATTGAAATATGAAAATGTTGGAATTTTATTCCACGAAAAAAGATTAAAAAAATGATAAAAAATTCTTTAAGAACAAAGAATTAATTTCTTTGCTTAAAGAAATACTATTGATCAAAAAAAGATTTTTGTTGATTAAAAAAATAAAAAATGATCCCAAGAACAAACAATTATTTGTTTGTCTTAAGAAATAAAACATAAAAAAAATCTTATTTTTAGAAAATCAAATGAGAAATTTGATTTTGATAACAAACAATTATTTTGTTTGTCTCAAAATTAACTTTTCATCAAAAAGAGATTCAAAAGAAAATCAATGGAAAAAAATTTATTGAACAAAAATAAAAGGTTAAAAAAAGAATTTTGAGAATAAATAATTGTCGTATTTGTCTCAAAAATTTAATCAACCAACAAAGCTCCTTCTAAATATATGTTTAGAAGAAATTCCATTGGAAAAAAGATAAAAAGATGAACTGAATCTTTTTGTTCCTTTTAGTGGGGAAAATTTGGAAATTTTGGAGAGATTTTTTTGAGAGGAAGATGAAAAAACCCTAGAAAAAATCCCCCCTTTGATATTTTTTATCTTTATCTTCTTATATGAAGAAAATCAGAAAATAAAAATAATTAAAGGGATAAAATCTAATAAAATCAAATATTATCTATTTTAAATTTTAAAAATTGGAAAAAACCTGAACATCCCTTAAAAAGGTCAAAAAAAATTGAATTTTGTAAAAAAATATTGGAAAAAATCAGTTTTGGGGCGAAAATGGCCATTTTGCAGCGGTCAGGGGCTATGGACGCCCGTCGGTGCGCCCGACGGGCGTCTGTAGAGCATGGTAGGCCAGAGTGCTCACCCAACGAGCACGAGCGGAGCGCCGCGCGATGGGGCCACCGCGACCGACGCTCTGAAATTTTGTTTTTCTTTTTTTATTTTTAAAGATTAACAAAAAATACTATAATTTCTAAACCCCATTTTTCAAATCTAAGTTTCAAAATATTTTTTATTATTTTTTTACTTTTTTACTATAAAATGCAAATTGAAACAGGAAATCACCACTTTCAACCTTTTTGCCTGTGACAAGATATCTTATCATCATTGGGTAACTCTGATCTGGGCTGCCTCAGGACTCGGTTTCTACAGTTGCCCCCAATTTTGGGGAAACTAGTGCACTAGTGCCTAGATGAGCCAAAATTCAGAGAAGAAGGAAAGAGATGCGTACCTGAGGCAGCCTTAACTTTTTGCTGTGTGGAATGTTGTGACTTGTTGCCGTTGAGCTGTAGCGCTATCCGACTGTGGCTCGTTTGCAATCTTTTCTATCGCATTGTCCCGCGCCTTCGGTCGGCTTGCACGGCGTGAGGTGAAGTGTTGTCTAATTGCATCCTTTATTACAATCTGTTCTATCGCTGTCCTCCGCTAACCTCATCTCGATCTGCACGGCGACTGGTCTATCCCGCTAGCCTCATCTCGGCCTGTGCGGTGTGAGGTCAAGTGTTGTCTAACTGCATCCTCTATTGTGATATGTTCTATCGTTGGTGTCCCGCTAGCCTCGTCCCGGCCTGCATGGTGTGAGGTGAAGTGTTGTCTAACCGCATCCTCTGTTGCGATCTGTTCTATCGCTGGTGTCCCGCTAGCTTCATCCCGGCCTGCACGGTGTGAGGTGAAGTGCTATCTAATAGCATCCTCTGTTGCGATCTTTTCTATCGCTGGTGTCCCGCTAGCCTCGTCCCGGCCTGCATGGTGTGAGGTGAAGTGTTGTCTAACTGCATTCTCTATTGTGATCTGTTCTATCACTGGTGTCCCGTTAGCCTCGTCCTGGCCTGCACGGTGTCTGTGAGATGCAGTACTCTCTGACTACAACCTCTGTTTTGATCTGTTCTACAGCTGGTGATCCGCTAGCCTCATCCCGGCTCGCGCAGTGTCTGTGAGATGTAGTGTTCCCTAACTACAATCCCGTTGCGATCTGTTCTACTGCATGTGCTCTACTGGCCTCGTCTCGACTCGCGCAGTGTCTGTGGGATGTAGTGTTCTTTAACTACAATCCCGTTGTGATCTATTCTACTGCATGTGCTCTGCTGGTCTCGTCTCGGCTCGCGTAGTGTCTGTGAGATGTAGTTTTCTCGAACTACAATCCTGGTTGTGATCTGTTCTACCGCAGGTGCTCTGCTTGCCTCGCCTTGGCTCGCACAGTGTCTGATCGGCTAACCCCCATCCGGCTAGTACAATATTCTGATCTGCTAACCTCCATCCGGCTAGCACAGTGTCTGATCTGCTAACCCTCATCTGGCTAGTACAATATTCTGATCTGCTAACCCCTATCCGGCTATTACAGTGTCTAATCTGCTAACCCCCATCCGGCTAGTATAATGTTATGATCTGCTAAACCCCATCCGGCTAGTACAGTGCTCGATCTGCTAACCCCCATCCGGCTAGTACAATCTCTGATCTGCTAACCACCATCCGGCTAGTACAATATCTGCTAACCACTATGATGTAGTGACTGATTTGCTAACCACCCTCCGGTTAACCCAAAGCCTGACTGTTGATAATCCTTAGGTCGGTATGGTGACTCGCTCGTCATTTTCTTTGCTGGCGCTTATCATGAACCCTTTTTCCTACAATAAAGGGCAAAGAAAATATGCAGGGTATATAAAAGAGATACTTACCTGTGGCAGTACATATCTGTTTGGGCCGATGTCAGACGGGTGCCCCTTCAAGGACGGTTGGTTTTTCCCAAAATATCGATTCCTCTATCATCTCCAATGTAGTCTCCTTTTTGAAAAGACCTACGTACTTCTGAAGAGGGTGAGAGAATTTGATATTGAGCCTCTAGAGAGGAATATAGATTTGAGCCTGCTCAGAGAAAAATTAGATTGGAGGTTTTGTTGCTTGCCTGCAGGCGGATAGGTTTCCATGTCTTTGGCGATCTTTAAAATGATTTTTTTTTGTTTTTGTTTTTGTTTTTGTTTTTGTTGTTCCTGTTGTTTTTGAGATTTTTGCATTTTGCATGTATTTAAATTTTAACAGTATATTGGATTTTTAAGGCCTTGAAAATATCTTCTTCTTTTTGTTTTGTGTTGTTTTGTTTTTGATGTTGAGAATTTGTATTCTTTTGTTTTTGTTTTTTGTACACTTATTGTGTGATGTGTGTGAGAGTGCCTCTTATGATAGAGAGACTTACCTGATTGCCCCCAACATGGCGTGCATGAATCTGACAATGTTAAGTTGAACTCAACTCTTGGATCATCTTTAAGCATGAGGTCTATTCGGATCCCTCATCTGAACCATGTACATATACAAAACATTGTGCGCGTGTATGGAATCATGTGTGTGCAATATACATACATTTGAATCCAAATTTTGTACGCTTTGTGTGAGGTGTGTGAGCGTACATCTTATGACAGAGAAACTTACATGTTCACTCCTGGCATGGTGTGCATGGAGAGGCTTATTCTTTTCCCTCTTGGGAGTAAATCCTTGAGATTCTTCCCTCATGAGGACTTCATGTTGATTATTGTGTGATGTGTGCAAGCATACATCTCATGGTACAGAAACTTACCTTACTGCTCCTGGCATGGTGTGCATGAGTAGGCTTGCTCTTTTAAATGTCTTTCCAGGAGCAGATCCTTGAGATTCCATTCTCGTGAGGGCATTATCTTGATCCGATTGTTCGGCATGGATGAGCACCGATGTAGAGTCAAAACTGTACCTTGGCTCACTTTTGCATCTGATTTGCCTCCGACTAAAGTGTGTGTGGATAGTTCGGCTTCTCAAAGGATCTTATTTTCTATAGATTTGTGTGATTTCGGATTGCCCTGAGCATGGTGTATCCGGATAGGCTTGTCCTTGTGGGCATTCCACCTCTGTACATACGCGTTTGATTTTATGTTGGATACAATGGTTGATAATGTTGAGCTGAATTCGTCCTTTGGATCATCCTTGCTCATGAGGTCTATTCGGACCTTTCCCTCTGAGTCATGTACACAACAACATATACAAAAGATTGTGTGTGCGTATGGAATAATGTGTGTGAAATATACATACAAAACTATATATAAGAAACACGTGGAAAGGATCAATGTACAAGAATTGTGTGTGCATATCTATACGTGTAAAAGACTGAATGCACCTAACATGCATGTGACATGCAAAAATGAATAGACCACATCCCAGGTGGTTAAGGGATTCGTTGAGGGTACTACTCGGCTGCTCACATTGTCTGATGCTCCCAAGGATCTAGAAAAGCGTTGTCTTGGCTTTACGGACTCTGTCCCATAATATTTTCAAAGAGAGCTGACTCGTGTGAATCTTTGCCCCCCCGGTCAACGAGCATTTTGCCCCCATGACTCTGAATCAAGCTCTGCCTAAAGAAAAGTCATTCGGAGTAATGCCACCTTATCGCTCAAGGCGTCAATAGTCATTTTTTTAAAGGTAGTGCATCCCTTGTGGATTTTCACACTAGCTTTTCTTAGCGGGAAATGCGTCCCTTTAGGGATTTTCACATAATCCTGTGCCTAATTTTTGCCTGGAATGGATCCAACCCACTTCAGCGGCTTTTATTCATTTTCATTTTTTGAAGGACAGACAGCCTATTTCCAGGTTTTCACCCTGCCCTTTGGCCTAACTTTTTCTTAGAATGCCAATTACGGTTTTCATCTCTCACGGCCTTTTCTCTTTTTTTTTTTGAGACTCTCTTGCCTTTCAGGTACGGCTTCAAGAAAAGTTAAAGCTACTATCAAAGCCCTTTCGTAGGGTAATTAGCAGTTATTCTCTGAGGTATTTCTCTCTAGGCATCAGTTGCATTCCTTTGACTTTCTGTATGAATGTGTTGCCAGATTAGGTGAGGTAGCAGATGAGGATCGGGTTCCTTAAGGTTTCATGAGGCTGCCTTTTACATTACCGCCCATTGTGCTCGATAGTTTAGAGGGATTAATAATATAGTGAGGCATCCCCTATCTTTCCAAGGTGTATCCTTTATCTTCGGCTCTTAGCTCTAAACATCACGGCCTCCAGGCGAGCTATCGGTGAAGACTATTATGCCATCTATTGGGGGTTGTTCTTTCACTCCCACTAATGCATTCAAGAGGTAGGTGCTTAGTCCCGCAATCAATACTAGAACTCATCGACTTAGACATCCGAATTGTGAGAGCAGGAGCAGAGTGTGTGTGACGCGCGCCGGATCCCCGCGGCCGCCCATGGGACCGCCTGCTTGAGGGCGATCGGGGCATTTATGGGTCCGTTGACAGCTTGCGATGAATCGCAAGTGCGTCTATGTTGAGCAACACGGAGGTTTCATGGAGTCGCCACCCAATAGAACATTGGGAAAGTTTCTCTCGCCTCGGAGAGCCTAAGACTGCGCTTGGTATCCATTTTGGGCTAGCTAGAGGGATCATTAAAGGTGTACTCCTCACCCTAAGGAGCCTAGGATTAGTGCTAAAGCCTCGTGACTCAAGAAGTATCTTGAAGGATGACCTCTAACCTCTTGAGCCCAAAGACCAGAGCTGGGTTCGGGATTTCTCATCTATTTCTACCTCGATTATTTTATGATCAAATTTTAATTAACATTAATTCGCTCTCTCTCCACACGATGCAATTTAAATTAAGGCGCAAATATTCACATTGAAAGCGATAAGATAAACATATCAAAAATAACATCAAATATAAATTACAATAATACCAGGAGCGGAATACAACTCCCATTTAAAAGTACAAACATACATAAAACCGGGGAATTTATTAATTATGAGGACTTTGGTCCCCGCATGCACAATTAAAGAAAACATTTTGGATGTGATGATTTATTTGGGATGAAAATTAGGACATTGGTCCCATTTATTATGAAAAATCCAAATTAATTTATTAGAAATATTTGTGTGGTTTTTATTCATGCGTGCATATAAAAATATTTTATTCAACGAATATATACAAGGAAATATAAATAAAATGAGAATTGAAAATGTGCAATGAAAATACCAAACTCCGCAACTCCTCCTTCATGTGCATGGGATGCTCAAGTGAGAATAAAATAAGGATTTGCAACCAAAAATAAAATAGAAGAAATTCATGTTAGAAATTAACCCAAAGAGATGAGATGACATAAAAGATAATATGTATAATGACCATATAACATGCCTAAAATACTATAACATGAATAAAAATAATTATGATGCAATTTAACAAGCATAAAGCGAGATAACATCATGGAAAATGCAATTTATTAATAATGGTGATTAACATGCATGAAAGATTAGTGACAATCAATTTTAATACTCCTAAGATGTGCATGAATATGTAACATAAGAATAATAAAACTTAACATGCATAATAAAGCTTAAAGTAATATCTATCATAAAGGCCTAAGAAAATAAATTTGAACTTTAACATACATGCAAAATATGAACAATAACATTAATGATAATAATGATACTAGCACCTAATGATAATAATAAACAAGTCTAATAAAAATTTTAATGATATTTAACACATGCAAACATAATAATAATCATGATATAACATAAAGAAATCAAAGATATTAACAAACTAGATTAAACATGCATAATAACATGGACAAAAAATAATTTGACATGAAAATAATATAATAGAATTTAAAAGAATTTATTTGTTATATAAACAATTAAAGATAAAAATAAGAAGAAGAATATGAAGACTAAGAGAATTTACATGTTTAATATGTTACTTGGAAGCAAAAATAAATGAAATTAACAAGAGAATTAATGAGTAAAACCAAGAATAATTACCCTCAAATTCAGTTTTGAAGAATTGAAGGTAGAAGTCTTGAATTCCTTGTCTCTTCCTTGTGAAAATGCTTGGAAAATAGCTTGGAAACTTGAAGAAAAACTCTAAAAACCAGTATGTAAAGATTGATTTTTTCTCTCTAAGTAAAAACCCAAAAAATCAGTTTTTTGCTCTCCAAATGTTCTTCATTCGTCTCCCCTCGTTTCTGAATTTTTTCCAGTGTTTTAGCACTCAAAAACTACCCAAAAACCACCCAAAACCGTCCAAAAATCGTTAAAAAACAAGTGGGGTCGAAAATGGGGCGACTGCGCGCAAAGCACAGCCGTGCTTTCGTGCGCGCATCGCGCAGTGCGCGCTGCACGCAAAGCACAGCCGTGCTTTCAAAGAAGCACAGCTGTGCTTTCACGCACGCACTACGCGCTGTGCAGCGCAAAGCATAGCCGTGCTTCCGAAAAGCACAGCCGTGCTTTTCGGGTAAATTTTTTTTTTTTTTTTTTAAAAATTTTAAATTTTTATATAAAATACCCTCAACCTAAAACACACTTTTTCTTCTCCAAAATAATTTTAAAAAATATTTTGAAAATATTTTTAAAATACACTTTTTGCTCATCGAAAAGACAAGGAAAAATCACTTCCGAACTCCAATCTTTTTGCCTATAAGCCGGCATAGCTAAATTTTATCATCGGGTAATCCTGATCAAGGCTACTCGGGACCCGGTGTCTACAGTGTGCTCATTTAGATTTCATGCATTCAGCAATGAACAACATTTCTCTTTTTATAAATGAACTAGAAAATAATGAACACGTGTATTTGCAAAGATTGTGTACATTTCAGTATGATTTTTCTATACATGATCATTATCTAACATCGATTCAAAATGCAAAACTACATCTAATCTCAGAGTAGATCTTGTAAGCATCAAACTCCTGTCTCCAATCAGCCCTCTCGGGTTTTCTTGATTCGATATTTTCTCTCAAGCCTCAAATTTTTGCCCAGGATGCCTTTTTGCGGTTTTCACCCTGAAGAGGCGCCCATTTTTAGCAAGGCCGCCTTTTTTCGGTTTTCAACCCGCGGGGCTTTTATTCTCTTCTTTTGATTTTTAAATCTTTAGCCATGGACCCTCTTGAATTCATCGACATTGATCGGTTCTTTAAGCCATCTTTATTGCTGCTTGTTGCTGTTGTCTTAGATACAATCTCTGAAGAACAAGGGGTCCTCTTACGTTAGCCTAAATCTATCCCGTATGCCCGGAACACCTGGTCTCATTTGCTTGACAATTGAATCTCCCTCTTTTATCGGATATTTTCTGGCCGTCTTTCCAAATGATCAAACAGAACATTTTATGATAGATCTGACCGTGGCAATAATCCTATGACCTGTCCTTATTTGACTTGTTTAATTGCTGCTGCCGTTGCTATGCCCTGTGGGCTTACCAAACCTGGGCTGTCATGACTATTCTTAAAGATTTGAGATCTAGTTTGATTGGCCATACTGTTTCTACCCTATGTATTGAGAACTGGGTGGTGACTCTTGTAGAGGTCCCAACAGTGGTTCTCCAGCCTCAAAGGGCAAAAGGCCATTTCTCTGCCCAATCCTTATAGTTTTGAGCCATCTTGTTCAATATCTTCTTGTTAGCGGTCTCTCCTGCCCTATTGGTTTAAGGGCAATACAGAGTGGACTTGTAGCTTTTAATATCATACCCCTGGAGCAACTTCCTAGCCTTAACCATAAGGTGTCCTTCTGTCCTTGAACCCTATGTGGTACAGAAGACAATCTTGACATGACCCTGTCCGTTGGGGCTATACGGCGCACCTCCTCTATGATGTCTATTTTCAAGCTCGAGCAACCTGTATCCATTGCAAGTTGATATAATTCTCGTGGTATAACATTGACCAACTAAGACTGGCATTGAACTTCGACTAGAAATTTTGGCTTAATTTCTGCTTGTGGATTCCTCTTTTTAACCTTTTTTGCCCCTTTCAGCTTCAATCTTTCGAGCTTCTGCATGGCCGGTTCATGATTGTGGTGTGTTTGAATGATTTGCCTAGTGATTCCACGATCAACTCTTATCATGTCTTCATAAGTCCAGGCAAAGACCTTTTTTTATATTTTGTTGAATTTCTCTCAAATTTTGATCTCGCTTCAGGAGTTGCTTTAGATGCTAACAAGATTTTCTTTGGACTTTCCAAATTTTCTAAGATTAAATGGAGTAGCATCAATTAAATCAATGTCAAATATGAATGAGTCATGCTCATGATTATGCATAGTGAAATCATTAGATATATAACACAAGTAAGCAAAGACGTTCATCTTATTAATGAAACCAAAATGTCATTATTAAACAGTTCAAAAATAAAATGAGCATTCTAAATAGCTAATCAATTTCCATTCATGCCAACACAGACGTTGCAGTCGATGGTCCACCATCGTCCTTAGGAAGCATCCTTCCCTTCCCACTGAGGCGCTTAGTCCATCTTATTCTTTCCCTCTCGCTTTTCTGGGTTAGAGATCTGCTTGGAGTCAATCAGATCTTGAATGGCATGTCTTAAGGCCTTGTAATCGTCTATGGTATGCTCGGTGTGCTGGTGGAAGGCGCATACTCATCCCCTTTGTGATCGAGCTATCCCTGGCTTCTAGCGGGCCTAGCAGGCAATAGCTATAATATCCCCTCCTTCATTAGCCTTGAGGACCCAGGACAAAGGTCTGCCTAAATTAGAAAAATGCCTTCGATTCACTTTCGTGGTTTGCACTTTTCCTGTCCTTCGGCCATTGCTGCCATCATAACAACCCTCTCTTAGTCTTATGGGGCCAGTAATAGTTTTGTTGAAAGGCACTCGGGTTGTTGCAAGCTTGGACTTCATAATTTCTTTTTCAAGATCAGCTGTCTCTTTTTTTGTTCCTGAGGACCCAGGGATGTCTATTGATTGTGAAGGATCTATTCCTTGTGTCCTTCTTACTTGTTCTTGTAACCACATCAAAGACCTCTCCGATGTTCCACCTAAGTGCTGACCTGAGCCTGACCTTAAATCATATCCCGCTCTTGACGCTTTACTATTCGAAACTTGCATCACTACTGAAATTTCATCCTCTTTAGGAATACAGTCATGTTCTAGAGCAGGCTTCTTATCTCTTCCATGCTCGACTAGCAAAATAAATAGCCCTTTGGCTCTGGGTTCGCAAGCAAAAGGAGGCGCTGAAACTATCGCGGGATAGGTATTCTTGACAATAGTCGGCTCAACCTGGTTAATGAGCTTGCAGAACAAGTGCCATGGCATCCATCCTTTCTTTAACCATGGCTAGCATCTTTATTTCAAGCTCCTCGAACCTTCTATCCAACTCCTGGGCAATTAGGGCACGAGTCTCTTCATTCTGTTGTGAAGGGCCAGCCATTTTTAGTACCTTCAGATGGTCCGGTAAGGATACTAAACCATTGTCAGCCAACTCAAGTTCTGATCGTTCTTTAAATAACTATTGGGACCACCCAAGCAAATGGTCTACAATAGCTAAAAAGCAAGGAGTTAGAATGATGCATGAATAATATGCAATGCATGGTCGTGCTGTGCAATAAATAGTATACAGTGACTATAAAATATTACAATGATACATGTGAAATATTTGAAAAACTATACGCAGGATGATATGTACATGTAATAATTATATGCAAAGAATAGGATGTATACATAGGGAGGAAATAAAAAAAAATTATTTGTGCTTGAATGACATGAATATGCAATGCATCATCCACAAATCACATGTAAGCACATAGGTCCTTCCAACCTTGTTACTCCCGCACACGAGGTCATAGTCTCTTTCCTTGGTGGGATTGGCCCATGGGTCAACGGGGGAACCCGATGGGCGCGTATGGTGCGCGGTGGGAAACCGACAGCATAACCTCTCCTAACTAATGCACAGGCACATGAGTTGTGATCATTGTGTATTTAGGCAGTCTGACTAAATTAACATGGGCTTATCGGGGCATGAAAGCCTTTGATTAGGTGACCAATCAAATTATCTGGGTTTGTCCAATGCATAATGATCCATATAGCAAGTAAGGTATTATGGTTCATACCACCTAGGGGAAGTAACTATTTCCATTACATTAGCTTTAGTCAAAGGTGATGATACTTTAGGGCTACCCAAGCATGGTCCCTGCCAACGGGTCTAGCTCATCACGAGCGTAACAATCGGTCGGGTCTCCATTTAATATGACATTATGGTACGAGGCTTGGGCTGGTGATTATCCTTAACACTTCCCTACATTCAGTGAACGTAGAGTCGTGCTTCGGGAACGCACCGGGGTTAAAAGGGGGACCAAACTAGCACAGATCTAAGGCTCTAATGAGAGGCAATGCAGTTTCGAAAAAAGGATGAAATTTTTAAATTAAAACTCAATTGTAAATTTTAACCAAGGCACTTTTGATGCAAAGTAAAGTATCGAGTACTGTCCACAATGGAGTTGCCACTGTGATGCGCTCCGAACCACGGGGCTCCTCGAACAGCCCGCTTTTAGGGCTTTCGAGAGGAGGTTCATAAAACATGTAAGAATTTACAAGTGCATCTATGTTGGGTAATAAGGAGGTTTCTTGGAGTCGCCACCCAATAGAACATTGGGAAAGGTCGTCTAGCCTCAGTGAGCCTAAGACGGCGCATATATATCCATTTTGGGCAAGCCAGGGGAATCTTGGAGACCTCATCCCAATAAAACATTTGAATGATCCTCTAACCCCGTGGAGCCTAGGATTATTCGAGTTGGGCCTTTTGGTGGGCCACAAGAGATATTTTGGAGGCCCTATCCCAATGAAACATTAAGATGGTCCTCTAACCTCATTGAGCATAAGACCATAGTGGATTCAGGACTTCCCATTTATTCATACTTTGGTTAAGTTTATAATTGAGCTTTGAATTTAGAGTTTCTTCCCATTTCTCATTCATTTTAATGCAGTTAATTAAAGCGCAGGTTGTCCACTCAAGGAAAAACGATAAACAAACATAATCAAAGTAAAGCACATGAAAGCAAATACAACAAAACTTTTTGCGGAATACAACCACTATTATAAATAAATTACAAATCATGCATAAATCGGGATATTCATTAATGATGAGGACATTGGTCCTCGCATGCATATTTATTATGAAATAATTTTGATGTGATGGTTTTGTTTTGGAGAAAATTGACACATTGGTCCCATTTTTATTACGAAAATGGTTTAGCGATTTTCTTTCTAGTGTGCCTAAATAAACAATTTTATTAAAGATTACATGGCAAAATAAATGAAAAAGCCAAATAAATAAAATATATAAATAAAGCAATTAAATATCTAAGCCAAACGAGCCTTCGGGATCTCCTCGTGTGCTCGGAAAAATGCCCAAAAGGGAAAATAAAATGTGAAATAAAAGCAAAACACAAATGAAATAATGTTAGTAATTGAATCAATTAAATAATAATAAATGAATGACAAGTTAAAATAAAACAAGGTGATGTGAAAGAATGATAAAAAATGAATAACAAAATAATAATAGCAATTAAATGAATGACATGGTTAATTAATATAATCATAATTGATTTAAAACATTTACATGGTAAAAATATCAATTAAAATGAATTTATTAATTATATGTTAAAAATAACGGGAAATCAAAGCAAAATAAATTAATTACATGTTAGGAATTAAAAGAAATCAATATTCAAATGAATGAGAATAAAATAATGTATAAACATATTAAATAAAACAAATATAAAATAAATAAAATACATAAATAAATGAAGATAATAAAAATATACAAGAATAAATTAAATATGAACAAATATAATAAAAGAGGAAGATTAAGCCCAGAATGTTTGTCCTTAGTGTTTCGGATTCGATGAAGGTAAAAATGATGATTGATTTCCTTGTTTGTGATTTGCAAGATTAGAATTGAAATATGAAAATGTTGGAATTTTATTCTAAGAAAAAAGATTTAAAAAAATGGTCAAAAATTATTTAAGAACAAAGAATTAATTTCTTTGCCTAAAGAAATACTATTGATCAAAAAAAGATTTTTATTGATTAAAAAAATAAAAAATTATCTCAAGAACAAACAATTATTTGTTTGTCTTAAGAAATAAAACAAAAATAATCTTATTTTTAGAAAATCAAATGAAAATTTTGGTTTTAATAACAAACAATAATTTTGTGCGTCTCAAAATTAACTTTTCATCAAAAAGAGATTCAAAAGAAAATCAATGGAAATATATTTATTGAACACAAATAAAAGGTTAAAAAAAGAATTTTGGTAACAAATAATTGTTGTATTTGTCTCAAAAATTTAATCAACCAACAAAAGTCCTTCTAAATATATGTTTAGAAGAAATTCTATTGGAAAAAAGATGAAAAAGATGAACTGAATTTTTTTGTTCTTTTTGGTGGGGAAAATCTGGAATTTTTAGAGAGAGTTTTTGAGAGGAAGATGAAGAGAAGAAGATGAAAAAAACCCTAGAAAAAATCTCTCCTTTGATATTTTTTATCTTTATCTTCTTATATGAAGAAAATAAGAAAATAAAAATAATTAAAGGGATAAAACCTAATAAAATCAGATATTATCTATTTTAAATTTTAAAAGTTGAAAAAAAATCTGAAAATCCCTTAAAAAGTCATAAAAAATCGAATTTTGTGGAAAAAAATTAGAAAAAATCAGTTTTGGGGCGAAAATAGCCATTTTGCGGCGGACAGGGGCTACGGACGCCTGTCGGTTCGCCCGACGGGCGTACGTAGAGCACGTTGGGCGAGAGCACTCACCCAACGTGCGCGTGCAGACAATCGCGCAGAGCGCTGCGCGATGGCGCCCTCCGTACCACAGCCCCTCGCAGTGCCTGCGCGCTTCCGCAAGGCGCCACCGCGGCCGACGCTCGGAATTTTTTTTTTTTTTATTGTTAAAGATTAACTAAAAATACTATAATTTATAAACCCCATTTTTCAAATCTAATTTTCAAAATATTTTTTATTATTTTTTTACTTTTCACTCTAAAATGCAAATTTAAATAGGAAATCACCACTTTCAACCTTTTTGCCTGTGACAAGGCATCTTATCATCATTGGGTAACTCTGATCTGGGCTGCCTCAGGACCCGGTGTTTACAGTTGCCCCCAATTTTGGGAAAACTAGTGCACTAGTGCCTAGATGAGCTAAAATTCAGAGAAGAAGGAAAGAGATGCGTACCTGAGGCAGCCCTTACCTTTTTGCTATGTGGAATGTTGCGACTTGTTACCGTTGAGCTGTAGCGCTATCCAACTGTAGCTCGTTTGCAATCTTTTCTATCGCATTGTCCCGCTCGCCTTCGGTCGGCTTGCACAGCGTGAGGTGAAGTATTGTCTAACTGCATCCTCTGTTGCGATCTGTTCTATCGCTTTCCTCCGCTAACCTCATCTTGATCTGCACAATGGCTGGTCTATCTCGCTAGCCTCATCTCGGCCTGTGCGGTGTGAGGTGAAGTGTTGTCTAACTGCATCCTATGTTGCGATCTATTCTATAGCTGGTGTCCAGCTAGCCTCATCCCGGCCTGCACGGTGTGAGGTGAAGTGTTGTCTAATTGCATCCTCTGTTGTGATCTGTTCTACCGCTGGTGTCCCGCTAGCCTCGTCCCGGCCTGTATGGTGTGAGGTGAAGTGTTGTCTAACTACATCCTCTGTTGTGATATGTTCTATCGCTGTTGTCCCGCTAGCCTCGTCCCAGCCTGCACGGTGTCTGTGAGATGCAGTACTCTCTGACTACAACCTCTATTTGCGATCTGTTCTACCGCTGGTGATATGCTAGCCTCATCCCGGCTCGCGAAGTGTCTGTGAAATGTAGTGTGCCCTAACTATAATCCCGTTGCGATCTGTTCTACCGTATGTGCTCTGCTGGCCTCGTCTCGGCTCGCGCAGTGTCTGTGAGATGTAGTGTTCTCTAACTACAATCTTGTTGCGATCTGTTCTACCGCATGTGCTCTGCTGGCCTCGTCTCGGCTCGTGCAGTGTCTGTGAGATGTAGTGTTCTTTAACTACAATCCTGGTTGAGATCTGTTCTACCGCATGTGCTCTACTGGCCTCGTCTCAGCTCGCGCAGTGTCTGATCGGCAAACCCCATCCGGCTAGTACAACATTCTGATCTGCTAACCTCCATCCAACTAGTACAGTGTCTGATCTGCTAACCCTCATCCGGCTAGTACAATATTCTGATCTGCTAATCCCCATCCGGCTAGTACAGTGTCTAATCTGCTTACCCCCATCTGGCTAGTACAATGTTCTGATCTGCTAACCCCCATCCGGCTAGTACAGTGTTTGATCTGCTAACCCCCATCCGGCTAGTACAATCTCTGATCTGCTAACCACCATCCGGCTAGTACAATATCTGCTAGCCACTATGATGTAGTGTCTGATTTGCTAACCACCCCACGGTTAACCCAAAGCCTGAATGTTGACCATCCTTAGGTCGGTATGGTGACTCGTTCGTCGTTTTCTTTGCTGGCACTTATCATGAACCTTTTTTCCCACAATAAAGGGGAAAGTAAATATGCAGGGTATATAAAAGAGATACTTACCTGTGGCAGTACATATCTGTTAGGGCCGATGTCAGACGGGTGCCCCCTTGAAGGACGGTTGGTTTTTCCCCAAATATCGATTCCTCTATCATCTCCAATGTAGTCTCCTTTTTTAAAAGACCTGCGTACTTCTCAAGAGGGTGAGAGAATTTGATATTGAGCCTCTAGGGAGGAAAATAGATTTGAGCCTCCTCAGAGAAAAATTAGATTGGAGGTTTTGTTGCTTGCCTGCAGGCGGATAGGTTTCCATGTCTTTGGCGACCTTTAAAATGATTCTTTTTATTTTTGTTTTTGTTTTTGTTTTTTTTGTTCCTATTGTTTTTGGGATTTTTACATTTTGGATGTATTTGAATTTTTACAGTATATTGCTGTAGACACCGGGTCTTGAGGCAGTCTAGGTCAGAGTTACCCGATGAAGAGATCCACGTTGGTTTTCGGATAAATGGATGGAATTCGGAGATTTTTGTCTTTCGGTTTCGCAAGGATTAAAATGTTTTTCTCTATAGCATGAGGTTTTGAAAATTTTGGTTGAAATTGGAAGTTTTGCTCCACAGACGGGATGACCGTCTAAAGTAGGGACGCCCGTCTCTACTTGGGGTGATCCACATCTCTATGCATAGTAGGGACAGCCCATCTGTAGCTAGGGACGAACACGTGTCTTGGTAGGGACGCCCGTCCCTAGTCCTGCATTACGGCCCGTCAGTAGCTAGGGAGGGACACGTGTCTGAGTAGGGACGCCCGTCCCTAGTCTCGCGTTACGGCCCGTCTGTATCAAGATTTCCACTCGCGCCCTTAGAAGGGACGCCCGTCGGTAGTTACAGGGATGCCCATTGGTAGTGGATCTGATCAGATAACGCCGGATTTGATAAAATTTAATCTAAAATCTTTCAAATGGGGATAGGGGTTGGTTAACAATGGGATTTTAAAACTCCTTTTGAAATTCAAACTTTAGACAAATTCTTATCTTATTTTATCTCCAAAAATTCTGTAAATTGGGAAGAATAATTCATTTTTAAGGGTTAGAAAAATTTTACAAATTTTTGTGAGGAAAATTAACCACTTTTTGAGAGATTGGAATTTTTCTTAGAAAAGATTTTTTGTCAGCAATTTACTAAAAAGCTATAAAATCTCTGTTTATTTTCAGGATTTGGTTGGATAAAAATTCTTCCAATTGATTGATTTCATCAAATTTTTCTTGTGAATTAAGCCAATTTGAGGTGACGAAATTCATTCGTTTCCATCAATACAACTAATTCAAACATTCTATCGCTATCAAATTTTCAAAAAGGAGAAATACAAATTTTCTTACTTTGATCTATTTTATTTGATCCTTGTAGAGCGTGCGGGGACTTAAACCATTCGATATTCACCCGAAATGGTAAAATCCGAGGTTAAACATTCTGGATTAATACTTGTGTGATTTAATTAACTTGTATTAATTGTTTTACCTTTTTTTTTTATATTTTAACTCATTTCTTTTAAAAGTTTCGTGTTATTTTTCTTTTCTTTACTTTATTCACCAATTTCGACACTGACATGTTTATTCCTATGAGTTATTTTCTGACAATTTGGATTTGGAGTTGTAAATGATGATGGTAGAGCCGATCTGAGGATTTCCATATGGGTTCTTTCTTCACTCTTGCCTTTTATTCATGTTATTATTAAGATTATTTCAATCATTAAAGTGAAAAGGGCCAAAACACTTTATGGTAATTAATTTTGAATTTTTCATAAATAAAAATGGGACCAATGTCTCAATTTTCTCTATCCAAATTAAAATCATCACATCAACAATGTTTTAATAAATATGCATGCGAGGACCAATGTCCTCATCATTAATGAATACCCCCATTTATGCATGATTTGTATTTTATTTACAATGGGGGTTGTATTCTGCCCCTAGTTTTATTGTAATTTATTTTGAGAATGTTTATTTTAATAATGCTTTACTTATTGCTTTTGAGGTGAATGATTGCGCCTTAATTAAATGCATCGTGTGGAAAGTTGGTGAAACAATGAATTCAAAACTTAATCATAATATTGATCAAGGTATAAATAAATGAGAAGTCCCGAACTCACTCTGGTCTTTGGGGCTCAATGAGGCGAGAGGTCTAGGACTTCCAAGACACCTCTTGAGTCTCACCAAAAGACTTAAATTTACAAATCCTAGGCTCCAGGGGGTAGAGGCTGAGTCCTCCAAGATCTCTCTGGCTTGCCCAAGATGGATATGTATGCGCCGTCTTAGGCTCGCTGAGGCTAGACGACCCTCCCCAATGTTCTATTGGGTGGCGATTCCAAGAAACCTCATTGTTGCCCAAAATAGACGCACTTGTAAATACCTTGCAAGCTTTATGAACCTTTTATGATCACCCTAAAGCGGGCCCTCGGGAGGCCATGAGGTTCGGCGCGCGTCACAGTGGCGACTCCACTGTGGACATACTCGAGACTTCGATTCAAAAGTACCTTGATTAAAAAAATATAATTGAGTTTTAGCTTAAAAATTTTACCTTCTTTCAAAACTGCATTGCATCTCATTGGAGCCTTAGATATACGCTAGTTTGGTCCCTCTTTGAGCCCTGTGCGTTCCCAAAGCACGACTCTACATTCACTAAATGTAGGGAAGTGTTAAGGATAATCACCAGCCCAAGCCTCGTACCATCATGGTATATTAAATGGTGACCCAATCGGTCGTTTCGCTCGTGATGAGCTAGACCTGTTGGCAGGGACCATGCTTGGGTAGCCCTAAAGTAACACCACCTTTTGACTAAAGCTCATGTAATGGAAATAGTTACTTCCCCTAGGTGGTATGAACCTTAATACCTTGCTTGCTATATGGATCAGTTTGTATTGAACAAACCCAAATAATCTGATTGGTCCCCTAATCAAATGATTTCATGCCTCGATAGGCCCATGTCAACTTATTCGGGCTGCCTAAATACATAACGATCATAACCCATGCGCTTGTGCATTAGTTAGGAGAGGTTATGCTGTCGGTTTTCCACCGTGTACCATGCGCATCCATCAGGTTCCCTGTTAACCCGGATCAATCTCACCTAGGAAAGAGACTATGGCCTCGTGTGCGGGAGTAACAAGGTTGGAAGGATCTATGTGCTTGCATGTGGTTTGTAAATGTTGCATAGCACGATCATGCATCTTAGCACATTCATGCATCATCCTGATCCTTTGTGTTTTTTAGCCATCATAGATTTGCCTAGGTGGACAAGAGGGTCTCGGGGGCGACTACGCAGAAATCCATTCTTCAAGTTACCAAAAAGGGTAGAGTATCCAGACACTTCTTCTGAAACCAGCTACGCTACTTCAGCTCAGTTTTCTTTACCTGAAGAAATGGCAAACTCACCAAGAGGGGCAGATGCCACCAGGGCAATGATAGCAGAAGAAGTGGGCCGAAGGCTTGAAGAGTTTGAGAACCGTATGATGGCGATGATGGCCACCTTGGGTCAGCAAGCGGCCCCGCAGAACCCACCACCTCCTCCAATGAGAAATAATGAAAGGGGGGAGGTCAGAGAAGACCCCCTAGAGTAAATTTGCATGCCACCAGTAAACCTAAGAGCTACTACCTCAGGGCCACAAAGGGGGAGACAAGTCCCAAGGCTAGATGATGATTGGGAAGATGAAGAATATGAGGAACGTATGTCTGAGAAAGAGAAAGCCCCTCAAACTGAAGAAGCCATGTGGAAAAAGATGGAGGAGAAATTTGAAGCAATGACAAGAATGCTAACAAAGGGTCGAGGAATGAACCCGGAAGACAAGGAGTTAGAAGGAGAGGATCTAGTCCCAATGAACTTTAAAATGTCGGATGTTCCAAAGTTTGACGGCACTTTCGACCCCATGGCACACATAAAGCAGTACTCGCTGGTGATGAAGGGCACCACTTTGACAAAAAAGCAGAAGATTGAGTACTTTTGCTTGAGTTTGATTGGCCCAGCAGTAGATTGGTACCATGGGCTCGATCGCCGAACCAAGGAGGACTGGGATTTATTAACGGAGGAGCTTTTAAGACAGTACGACTGCAGTACAAGGATGGAAGTGACCTTGAAGGACCTAGAGCTGTTACAGCAAAAGGGAGGCGAGTCCTTCCATGAGTATCTAACCCGGTGGAGGAATCAAGTGATGGAAATGAACAGGAAACCAGATACTCAGGATCAAATACGACTATTAATCAAAAATGCGAGCCCGTATTTTAGAGAAGGATTGAGGATGAAAGGATTAAAGGACTGGGAGTCTCTGAAGGACATCGCCATTGAGGCCGAAGGAGAGTACCTTATTAAGAAGGCAGCTAATGAGAACTATCCCAAGAGAGGTAGCAGTAGCCACGGGGCAAATAGACCCACGGGTTTCGCTAGTGGCAAGAGGAAAACTGATGAGGTGTCAACTGCTAATGCTACCCCGAGGCGTTTTTCAAATCTTGGAAGGTCTTTGTCATGGGTGTTGAAAAGACGGATGAAAGAGGGTAAGTTACAGCCTATGCCGCCCAAACCTGCTAGAACTCAAGGCATGCCAGGACATAAGGATGATGAGTATTGTGCATATCATCAGCACACCAGGCATATAACCGATAACTGCAAGACATTGAGGCATGCGATTCAAGATTTAATTTACTCAAAGCAGATCACAGACCCAGAGAATAGGGAAGGTCAAAAGAAGGCTGGGTACAACAGTATGCCCCCGCCAGTGAATATGATCGGGTCTGCTTTAACCGAAAAGTTTGTGTTAAATGAATTATACGGCAACGATACCCACACTGCTGTCATGAACCTCCATGAGGGGAGTGAAGAAGGACTTTCCGCTGCAGTGATCGATTGCTGGTCCATTGATGATAGTGGAACTGAAAATAATGATTCTAAAGTATTTGCCGACCCGTGGGATTCGGAGGATGATGAAAAAGCAAACAAGCATAAAGTAGGAGCTGTGACCCGGAGAGGAAGCATAGCCCTAGAAGTTGAGAAGCCCCAGGAGCCGGTTGAGGGCAGAAAGGGAAAAGAGCCGGAAGAAGATCCGATTGTCAAACAACTAAAAAAGACGCCGGCTCAGATCTCCATATGGGATCTTTAGAGACAGTCATCATCGCATAGGTAGAAGGTGGTAGAGGCTTTATACGAAGCAACTGTGGCAACAACTAACTCGCCTACGGAGCTTCTGGATATAGTGAAAGGAGGATCAGGAGAAAATGTTATTTTTACCAGTGCTGATTTACCGGTGGAAGGCTGCAACCATAATTGCCCTCTGTACATAAGAGCACAGATTAACCAAAAGCACACTGCTTGCGTAATGGTAGATGATGGCTCTTCGATAAATGTGTGCCCACATGTGGCAATGGCGGCTTTTGGGGTAACAGAGGATATGTTAGCCAAATCTGATCTCACCATCACAGCCTATGACAACTCACGTAGACATGCTTCTGGGACATTCACGGCAGTAGTGAAGACGGGGCTCGTAGAGTCAGAAGTGGAGTTCGTGGTACTACCTATACCCGCCAATTTCTCAGCTCTTCTAGGTAGACCATGGTTTTATAAGTTAGGTGGAGTCCCCTCTACACTTCACCAGATGGTAAAGATACCTCATGAGGGCCAGATTGTGACTATAAGAGCTGCACGGGAGAATCAGGTTTCAGTACTGGAGATCGCTATGCAGCCGTTTAGTGGATTTCATGTCGCCATGATAGGTAAGGAAGAGCAGAAGGAAGAGAGCCCCCAAGTGCTAAATATGATGAAGAGGATGTCATTTCTCCCTGGTGTAGGACTGGGTAAATATTCTCAGGGGATACCAACAGCTATTGCTACCAAGGACCAAAAGGACAGAAGGGGTCTAGGATACACAGGTGTTATAGAGAAGGGTGAGAAGTCAAAAATGGAAATTCCTCATATCTGGAAGACTTTTATGACAACAACCGCAGCATGTGCCTATACAGGAGAAGTTGAACTGCAATGGCTGGATGGGAAAATTGTACTAGGGTTCGAGGTTTTCGATGATGTCTATGACTGGGACATTGGATCGATCATGCCAGCAGAGGGCTTTTGGGATGAAGAAATCATGACCAGTAGGACAATTTGGGACCGTGAGATGCCTGAAGAAGTAATGACTGAGAAGATGGTAGCCACCCAATTGAAGGGGAAAGCAGAGGTAGAGGAAGCCATGCATGAGTTGATTGGGGGACCTCCAAAGAGCCGAAGTGACACAGGATCATCGATCGTGACAGATACGCCAGCAGAGAAGGAAGAGGAAAATAGTTTAGATTTTCTTTTTGCTCCAGAACTTTTCAATGATGTTAATGACAATTTCAATCTTATTAATAAATTGAATGATTTTGCTTACTTGTGTGATATTTTCGATGATTTCACTTTGCATTATCATGATCATCCATCCATTTTTGATATTGATTCAACTGATGCTACTCCATTTAATCTTGGAACCATAGAGAATCAAAAAGAAACTTTGATAGCATCAAATATAACTCCTGAAGAGCGAGAAAAATTTGAAAGAATCTTAAAAAAATATGAAAACGTCTTTGCCTCGACCTACGAAGATATGCCGGGAATTGATCGGGAAGTCGCAGAGCATGCTATTCCTACATATCCAGACCATAAACCTGTTAAACAGAAACTGAGAAGGCTTAGGCCAAAATGGGCAGATAAAGTGAAGGAGGAGATTCACCAGCAAGTCAAAGCCAAATTTCTAGTTGAGGTGCAGTAGCCAAAAAGAATGGCAAGGTAAGGGTATGTGTAGATTATCGGGACTTGAATAAGGCCCGTCTAAAGGATGACTTTCCATTGCCCCATATAGATGTGCTAATAGACAGCGCCGCTTCTTGCGAGATGTATAGCTTTGGAGATAGTTATGCGGGCTACAATCAAATTCTCAATAAAATAATTGATCGAATTAAAACGGCGTTCATCACAGAATGGGGGACCTATGCTTATCGAGTAATGCCTTTTGGCCTGAAAAATGTAGGTGCCACTTATCAGAGGATGGCAACAAAAATCTTGAATGACTTGATCCATAAAGAACTGGAGGTATATGTGGATGACATGATGATCAAGTTAGCCACTAGAGAAGGTCATTTTGAAGCCCTGGAACAGTTCTTCCTGAGGATAAATAAGTATGATCTGCGGTTAAATCCTAAGAAATGTATCTTTGGTGTTACCTCGGGGAAGCTCCTAGGACACGTGGTTAGCCAGAGGGGTATTGAGATTGACCCGGACAAGGTTAAGGCAATCAGAGAAATGCTAATACCGCAGAAGGAAAAGGATGTGAGAAGTTTTCTGGGTAGGTTGCAATATATTAGTAGGTTTATTGCTAAGCTTACTTCAATCTGTGAACCGATCTTCAAACTACTCAAAAATGACCAATCAGTAGTATGGAACGAAAGCTGTCAGAAAGCTTTTGATACTGTCAGAGAGTATCTGCTAAATCCATCGGTGTTGAGACCGCCGCAGCCAGTCAGGTCATTAATTTTATACTTAGCTATAGAAGACAGTTCCGTAGGCACCAAGATGGCCCAAGAGGACAAGTTTGGAGTGGAATTTGTTGTTTACTACCTTAGCAAGAAGTTCCTGGCCTGTCAGGTTAAGTATACGGAAGTAGAAAAGATTTGCTTTGCGGTAATCTGGGCTTCTAAGAAATTAAGGCATTACTTTCATGCCTACAGAGTGCAGGCAGTAGCGAAGCAGAATGCTTTAAGATACTTACAGGAAGCTCCATCTTTACTTGGGAAAATGGGAAGGTGGTTATTGTTGCTACAAGAATTCGATGTGGAGTATATTACTCGTAAAACTATCAAAGGGCGTGCAGTGGCTGAATTCCTGGCAGAACACCCAATTCAAGGAGACTCGTACGAGTTTAACTTTCCAGATGAGAATGTGGTAGCTATTGGAGTTCGAGGTTGGCAATTGCATTTTGACAGAGTCGTGAACAACAAGGGGGTAGGAGTAGGGATCATTTTAACAACCTCGGATGATGAGAAGCTCCCTTTGGCCAAGAAATTGAGATTCAAGGCTACCAATAATGAAGCTGAGTATGAAGTATGTGCCTTTGGGTTAGAGGCGTTGATAGCCTTGGGAGCAAAAAATGTGGAAGTGTTTAGTGATTCCTCCCTGGTGATCAACCAAATCCGAGGTGAATGGGCCGTTAAAGAAGAGAGGCTAATGCCATACATCAAGCACTTGTGAGACCTGAGTAGTCAATTTGAAGCGTGTACATTCCGTTTTGTTCCGAGGGATGAAAACTAGTTAGCCGACGCAGTTGCTACTTTAGTCTCAATGTGGGACAATCCCGAAGGGGTGGTTATGAGGCCAGTTTTGATTTCTAGCTCTGAGAGACCTAGCTTCGAATCTAAATCAGTCATGGAGATAGAAGTAGCGGATGGGAAGCCGTGGTATTATGATATCAAGAACTATCTAGAGAATGTGACGTTTCCGGAGGAAGCTACTGAGAAAGATCAGAGAATGATTCGCAAGCTATCTATCCAGTTCATCTGCATAAATGGAGCATTGTACAAACGACAGGCGGATGGTATCCAGTTGAGGTGTTTGGATGAGAAAGAGGCCAAGAGGGTGATGGAAGAAACACACGTCAGAGTATGCGGAGCCCATATGAACGGGCTGACATTGGCCAAAAAAATTATGAGACAAGGATTCTTCTGGCTCACCATGGATAACGATTGTTCGAAGTATGCAAAGCAGTGTCAGTTATGCCAGCAGTATGCAGATTTAAGGCACCTGCCCATTTCGGAATTGCACAATTTGACATCACCTTGGCCCTTCGCAGCTTGGGGGATTGATATTATTGGAGAGATATGCCCCACGGCCTCTAATGGCCATAAGTACATTATTGTCGCTATCGACTACTTTACCAAATGGGTAGAAGCTGAGTCCTTTAGGAAAGTTGATGCTCGGGATATGGCGAAATTCATCGAGAAGAACTTGATATGTAGGTATAGCCTTCCACACCATGTGGTATCTGACAATGGGGTCCAGTTCATGGCCGAAACAAAGAAGTTACTCCAGAAGTATGGTATCGAGCACCACAAGTCTTCTCCGTATCGTCCTCAAGCTAACGGGGCAGTCGAAGCTGCCAACAAAAATGTCAAGAGGATCCTGGCTAAGATGGTCCAGAATTATAAAGATTGGGCGAAAAAGTTGCCTTTTGTACTATGGGGTTACAGAACAACCATCAGAACTTCAACGGGAGCCACTCCTTATTCCTCGGTATACAGGACGGAGGCAGTATTGCCAATCGAGGTTGAACTTATGTCACTAAGGGTGATAATAGAAGCAGAGATTCCGGAGGCCGAATGGGCGCAGCAGCAGCTGCAACGCTTGAACATGTTGGATGAGAACAGGTTAAAAGCCTATTATCACAACAAGATCTAACAAAAGAGGCTCGCTAGGTCTTTTGGAAAGAAAGTCAAGAAACATCCATTGAAGGAGGGGGATTTGGTATTCAAACAGATGAGACTAGGAGCACCGGATATTAGAGGGAAGTTTAGACCTACGTGGGAAGGTCCGTTTATTCTCAAGAAGCTGCTATCAAAATGAGCTGCGATTTTATCGCATAGCGATGGCAATGAATTCAAAGAACCGATCAATATTGATAGACTCAAAAGGTTCCATGGCTAAAGGCTACAAAATCAAAAGAAGAGAATGAAAGTCCCGCAGGTCAAAAATCGAAAAAAGGCGGCCTTGCTAAAATTTGGTGCCTCGTCAGGGTGAAAACCGAAAAAAGGCATCCTGGGCAAAATTTAGATGCTTGAGAGAAAATATCCAATCATAAAAACCCGAGAGGGCGGATTCGGGACAGGAGTTTGATGCTGTCAGGGTTTGGTTCCATGAATGAATGTAGTCTTGCATAATTGAATTAGTGTCAAAGACGATCATGTATTCTGAAATCGTACTGAAATGTAGACAATTTTGTGAAATAAAATAAGACTTGACTTATTCATTTATATCATTGTCCAATTCTGCTTTAAAACGAAACATATTGCTCAAAAAGCATGTAAAGCTAAACTATGCCCTACTACTACTCTCGCTAGCCAAATGCCTCAGCCGCCCTGTTCGATTATCAGATGACGGGCTAAGTATCCACCTCTTGTACGCGCTGGTAGAGGTGACAGAGTGGTTCCCGAAGGGAGGTATGATAGTCTTCAGTGGAAGTTGGCTCCAGAGCTCATGATAGTGGAGGCAAAAGCTGCAGAAAGGACTCCACCTCAAAAGGATAGAGGGAGTCTCACCACATCCTGAGTCATTCCAAGTTGACGAGAGCAGCGGGCCGTGATGTAAAAGGTTGCCTCACGAAGCCCGCATAAGGGAACACATCCTGAAGACCCATCAATAACTACACTGGATAATGGAAGCCAAGCGTGCATGAAACTAATATCCTCATCTGATATCTCACTGAATCTGGTAATGCCTTCATCAAGGGTCCTACGTAGGTACAGACACTGGCGAGGAAGAAAATGCTTCGCTGAGTACTGACTAATGATTCTAGGAGGTGGCTCTGACAGTAGCTTCAATTTCTCTTGTAACCAAATCTGAAAGAAGAAGCAAGGAAAAATAAAAGCCAAAGAAAATAAGATAAAAGGCAAAGAAAAGCCGCTGAGGTAAGTAGGATTTACTTCAGGCAAAAATTAGGCATAGGGTTGTGTGAAAATCTGAAAGGACGCACTTCCCGCTAAGAAAAGCTACTGCGAAAATCCACAAGGGACGCACTACCTTTAAAACAATGACATACCTGGAGTAATAACGGGCTCCCAGAGAATGAAGTGGTTGGCCCAGTACAATCAGTGTCAAAAGCCAAGATAGTCTCGGCCAGAATAAGTGGAAAAGGGGTCAGCCCGTGGAGAAAATCATCCAAAATCCCAAACAGACGAGGGTCTCCGAGCAGCTCCTCTGAAGTCACAACCAGGTACTTCATCAGACAGAAAAGAAAGATGACACTTACTCTGTATGAAGGAAGGTTAGAGAATTCATCCAGTGCTTCAATCAGAGGTTCTAAGGCAAATACAGGGCCCTGAGGAACTAGACGAGCAGCGTCAGAAGGAGATTTACTTTAAGGACAGGGCAATATCCCGAGTTTGAACCAAACCACAGTGAGGAACGCAGGGTAAAGCACTAGGAGGATACCAGCTCCTGACAATGGCAGCAAGTTCCTCAGGTAGGGGGCACATTTCCTGGTAGGTGAACCTAAAGACGTTAAAGCGAGGGTCCCAGAAGTGGGACGCAGCCAAAAAGAGGTTGTAGTCTATTCTGATTCTGCGTAAAAATTTCAGTCCAGAAAGGGGGGCAAGAGTGCTATTTTCCCAAGTTTGAGCGTCGTCTAAGATACAGTGCATTTTGGAAAGGAGAGGAGAATTCATTCCTCAGGGGCTAAAATCGAAGTCGCTAAAGGAAATAAAGGAAAAAAGGAAAAAACTGAAGAAAGGAACCTGCTATGAAGCTAAAAGGACAGAAAAGGCACAGAATCCAAGAAAATGCTGAATTTTATAGGTTTGACCTACCAATGGCTAGCCCATCCCTAACTCAGACGGTGATCCCGTCAGTAGTTGTCCACCTGGCAGTCTTTGCATTGTGCATATCATGCGCATTAATTAGGTAATTAATGAGGTTAAAAGCAGAATCCGGAGAGACAGACGGCATTCCCGTCGATATCTATATAGACGTAAAGCCTGTCGGTACTTAAATTCTATATAAGGACGTAGGTACCAATGGACAATCACTTTCTTCTCTCTTTTCTTCACACCGACGCTCTTCCATTCTTCTTCAGTTACATTTTATCATTTTTTGCTTTTTTTTCAGTTGGTTTTCTTTGCACCAGCGTCTTGTCCTTTGAGTCTCAATTTCCAGGTTAGTAAAATCCTTCTATTTTATTATTAGTTATTTATTTATTTATCCTATTATGAGTAATATAATTTTCATTTTTTGATTAGTGTAATTAGGAGCCTTGTCAATTGATTTTATTTGTTGCTGTTAGAATGCCATGGTTTAGTTAAAGTTATGTTTTTTTAGTTCTTTAAGCGTATGAATTAACACATAAAAAAATAATATGTTGTTCTTCAGTTGAGATAAAATGCATGAATATATGCTATTTTGAGAACAATTAATGATAGATGCATATTTATTTTTATTGAGTTTTTTTTTAGATATTCAGGCATAGCCTTAGGAATACATGCACTTTGAAACCAATACTAAGAATTAGGAAGTAAAGCAAGTGTGAATATGTCGCACTGTATATGTTGCACTGTTGCTTGGGGCCTGAGGCCCGTTTTGTTTTGTTTTCTCATGCAGGAGGTTGGGCACATGACCCCGTCGAAATGCTGCCTAAATTTTTGTTATTATTTCCTGAGTAAAGTCCGTTTGTGACTATGATACCAAACTAATTGTTTACTTTATTTTCAGGGTGCCACCGTGATGATATGCTCCGCACGATCAGCCTGAGACTCAGGCCCCAGATTGGATGAGTGCCGAGGCCAGACAGAGGTATGCAGCGCTGGCTCAGGTGTAGTTTCGAGCTAGCCGCTTCATTTCTAGGCCATTCCTTGAGGCTCTCGGGATGGCCGACGAGGTCGATATTTTGATTGCAGGAGCGGGATGGACTGAGTTTCTGATGCCTGCTTTCCAGACTCACCCAGAGATAGTTCGGCAGTTTCTTGCAACATTACATTACGGGGGGTACCAGAGATCCGAAATAGAGGAGGGTGTTATCAAGTTTTGGATGGAGAGGCACCATTATAGCATTACCCGTCAGCGATTTACAGAGGCTATGGGGCTTCCATTCTTGCAGGATGTTATAGTGCCCCATAGAGCAGTTAGACGCCACCATTGGGCGGTCATTGCATTGCCGGGAGTGCCGTATGATCATGATACGGCAAAGAGCACGGTACTTTCTTCACAGGCCCTTTGCTATGTTCACAGAGTTTTATCCAGCTCCTATTTGGGATGAGCTGGTAACTCAGGGTCTCTCAACGCCATTGAGATTTGGAGTTTGTGGGCCATGGTGGCAGGCCAGCTGCTCAACATTAGCCATGAGATTTTAGTTAATATGGTGAGAGTATCTAAGGGGGCAGGCCCTGTAATGTATGTTGGTGGAGTCATTACTAGACTACTTTTTAGTTTGGATGTTCGTCCAGACATCCTGGGGCATGCCTTGGATGAGAGCATTTATGTGGACGCTCCGGCAGCTATTACGATGGCTATGATATTGCTAATACCGGGTCAGGCCGAGGTGTACAGACTCCGCACCATTCATGACACCACACGTGCATTTAGCCTGCCCTCACTAGAGCCGGTAGAGGAGCAGCCTCAGGAGCACCCTTAGATGGAGCACCAGCCTCCCGAGCCCCAGCAGCATCAGGAGGAGCATCCGGGTACACCCTCTGACATGGGGATTGAGTTCACCATGGATAAGCTATTTGCTACTCCTCCAGGGCAGAGAGTACAGAGTCCTACTCCACCTCCGCCATCGAGAGTACATCAGACAGCTCCCCGGGCACCTGAGAGGTTCAGTCCATATGCTAGAGCAGGGGACCCGGGGGCATCTACTTCTACAGCTCCACCTCCAGAGCAGGCACTAGAATCAGCTCCCCCTCCATTCATACCATCGACTCACCTAGCACAGCCAGATTTTTCTGCGATTTTGACCTCTATGTTCGCATCCTTTGAGCACAGACAGGAGGAGAGAGACAGGGCCTTTCTCGGGCAGCTCAAGGAGCGAGATAGAGTCATCTTAGAGTGGCTAGATCAGCAGCAGGGTATTATCCAGGAGCAGGGGAGGCTTATTGATTATTTGAGGCAGGAGCAGGAGAGGCTCGTCGGTCAACTAAGGCAGGAGATGAGGGCCTCCCAGGATGAGGCAACCCAGAGGATAGATGCATCTGTACAGATGGTGGATGAGTCAGTTGAGGCTCTTAGATTCAAGATCCAGGTCCTAGAGGGTGCCATAGCTCCTATCGCCCAGTCCATGCGAGAGTTTAGGGAGTATACAGAAGATAGGCTGAAGAGTATGGGGACTACCTCTACATATCAGACCCTCCGCCTGGCCAACGCTTTCAGAGAGTTAGGGAGGGTCATCACTGATACGCTGTAGTTCATGACGGTATGGGCACAGCCTTTCCTTGATGGATATGCTCAGGTCCAATTCCAGCAGCAGGACCCAGCGAGAGTGCAGCCGTTATTAGTACCAGTGGTTGTACCTCCCAAATACCAGCGATAGGACAGAGTCTCGGCTACTCAGCAGGCCGGACCATTAGCCCCTCCCAGGCAGCCATCTGCTCCAGATGCGGGACCATCTGCTTCTTCATCACGAGACCAGCCGGTTCATCTATCAGATGATGATGATGATCCAGAGGAGCTCTCAGATTATGCGCCATTATAGATTGTTCAGGGAGTTATTCTAGCTTTATATTTATACTTTTTGTTGTAATCACATCTGTATATTGTACAAAATTTAACCTTTTAGTGGAAAAACATTTATGGTTTAACCTGTTAAATTCGCATGTTATTTCTTCATGATTTAAATTTCTTAAAAATGAAGAAAAAGAGAGAGAGAAAAGAAAGAAAAAGACAATTGATCATATAGTAAACAGGATGATAAATAATAAAGGGGCAATATAAAAATGTTCATAAACCTACCAATCAAGTTAATTTGCGTGAGAATTAACAAGAGTCTCTTACAATACAGCAACATGGTTTCACACCAATTCGAAAATGACCAGCAGTCAAAAGGAAGGATAAATAGATCAAACATTATGTCCTTCAAGATCGCATTCAATATTAGATGAGAATCAACAGATCAGAATCGTACCTTGCCAATTGAATGGAGGTTAGCAAGGAAAGTTTGCAAATTTAAAACGGGACTAGCGATATAAATCAGACACCACGCGGGCTGAGATGAGGCTAGCGGCACAGTTTAGTCACCGCGCATACCGAGACGAGGACAGCGGCACACACACGATATAACATACCGCACTTTGTAAGTCCGTAACAGACTCGGTGCAGCTCAGGAGAGCAACCCTCGCATTTCGTAAGTCTGGAGCATACTCGGCGCGTCATTATCATCCGCACTTTGTAAGTCCAGAACAGACTCGGTGCAACTCAGGAGAGCAACCCTCGCGTTTTATAAGTCTGGAGTAGACTCGGTGCATTATCATCATCCGCACTTTGTAAGTTCGGAACAGACTCAGTGCAGCTCAGGAGAGCAACCCTCGCGTTTTTTAAGTCTGGAGCAGACTCGGTGCATCATTATCATCCGCACTTTCTAAGTCCGGAACAAACTCGGTGCAGCTCAGGAGAGCAATCCTCGCGTTTTGTAAGTATGGAGCAGACTCGGCGCATCACCATCCACACTCTGTAAGTCTGGAGAGGACTCAGTGCAGCTCAGGAGAGCAACCCTAGCATTTTGTAAGTCTGAAGCAGACTCGACGCATCGCTACTTCCCCGGCAAAAGGGTAAGGACTGCCTCAGGTATGCGACTCTTTCCTTTCTCCTCTGAATTTTGGCTCATCTAGACACCAGTGCACTAGTTTCCCCAAAATTGGGGGCAACTGCAGAAATCGGGTCTTGAGGCAGTCCAGGTCAGAGTTACTCGATGAAGAGATCAACGCTGGTTTCCGAATAAATGGATGGAATTCGGAGATTTTTGTCTTTTGGTTTCACAAGGATTAAAATCTTTTTCTCTATAGCGTGAGGTTTTGAAAATTTTGGTTGAAATTGGAAGTTTTGCTCCACAGAGGGGATGACCGTCTGAAGTAGGGATGCCCGTCTCTACTTGGGGTGATCCCCATCTCTATGCATAGTAGGGACAGCCCGTCTGTAGCTAGGGACGGACACAATTCTGAGTAGGGACGCCCGTCCCTAGTCCCGCATTACGGCCCATCTGTATCCAGATTTCCACGCGTGCCCTTAGTAGGGACGCCCGTCAGTAGTTGCAGGGATGCCTGTCGGTAGTGGATCTGATCAGATAACGCCGGATTTGATAAAATTTAATCTAAAATCTTTCAAATGGGGATAGGGGTTGGTTAAAAATGGGATTTTAAAACTCCTTTTGAAATTCAAACTTTAGACAAATGCTTATCTTATTTCATCTCCAAAAATTCTATAAATTGGGAAGAAGAATTCATTTTTAAGGGTTAGAAAAATTTTACAAATTTTTGTGAGGAAAATTAACCACTTTTTGAGAGATTGGAATTTTTCATAGAAAAGATTTTTTGTCAGCAATTTACTAAAAAGCTATAAAATCTCTGTTTATTTTTAGGATTTGGTTGGATAAAAATTCTTCTAATTCATTGATTTCCTCAAATTTTTCTTGTGAATTAAGCCAATTTGAGGTAACGAAATTCATTCATTTCCATCCATACAGCTAATTCAAACATTCGATCGCTATCAAATTTTCAAAAAGGAGAAATACAAATTTTCTTACTTTGATCTATTTTATTTGATCCTTGTGGAGCGTGCGGGGACTTAAACCATTCGATTTTCACCCGAAAAGGTAAAATCCGAGGGTAAACATTATGGATTAATACTTGTGTGATTTAATTAACTTATATTAATTGTTTTACCATTTTTTTTATCTTTTAACTCATTTCTTTTAAAAGTTTCCTATTAGTTTTCTTTTCTTTACTTTATTCACCAATTTCGACACTGACATGTTTATTCCTATGAGTTATTTTCTGACAATTTGGATTTGGAGTTGTAAACGATGATGGTCGAGCCGATCTGAGGATTTCCATACGGGTTCTTTCTTCACTCTTGCCTTTTATTCATGTTATTATTAAGATTATTTCAATGTCATTAAAGTGAAAAGGGCCAAAACACTTTATAGTAATTAATTTGGAATTTTTCCTAAATAAAAATGGGACCAATGTCTCAATTTTCTCTATCCAAAATAAAATCATCACATCAACAATGTTTTAATAAATATGCATGCGAGGACCAATGTCCTCATCATTAATGAATACCCCGATTGATGCATGATTTGTATTTTATTTACAATGGGGGTTGTATTCCACCCCTAGTTTTATTGTAATTTATTTTGAGAATGTTTATTTTAATAATGCTTTATGTGACGCGCGCCGGATCCCCACGGCCGCCCATGGGACCGCCCACTTGAGGGCGATCGGGGCATTTGTGGTCCGTTGATAGCTTGCAATAAATCGCAAGTGCGTCTATGTTGGGCAACAGGGAGGTTTCATGGAGTCGCCACCCAATAGAACATTGGGAAAGTTACTCTCGCCTCGGAGAGCCTAAGACTGCGCATTGTATCCATTTTGGGCCAACCAGAGGGGTCTTGGAAGGTAAACCTCTCGCCCTAAGGAGCCTGGGATTAGCGCTAAAGTCTCGTGGCACAAAAAGGTGTCTTGGAGGGTAGACCTCTAGCCTCTTTGAGCCCAAAGACCAGAGCTGGGTCCGAGATTTCTCATCTATTTCTACCTCGATTAATTTATGATCAAATTTTAATTATCATTAATTCGCTCTCTCTCTACACGATGCAATTTTAATTTAAAAGCGCAAATATTCACATTGAACGCGATAGGATAAACATATCAAAAATAACATCAAGGGTAAATTACAATAATACCAGGAGCGGAATACAACTCCCATTTAAAAGTGCAAACATACATAAAATCGGGGAATTTATTAATTATGAGGACTTTGGTCCCCGCATGCACAATTAAAGAAAATATTTTGGATGTGATAATTTTATTTGGGATGAAGACTAGGACATTGGTCCCATTTTATTATGAAAAATCTAAATTAATTTAGTAAAACTATTTTTGTGATTTTTATTTAGGTGTGCATAAGAAAACATTTTATTCAATGAATATATACAAGAAAATTAAAATAAAATGAAAATTAAAAATGTATAAAGAAAATACCAAACCCCGCAACTCCTCCTTCACGTGCATGGGTGCTCAAATGAGAATAAAACAATGATTTGCAACCAAAAATAAAAATAAAAGAAATTAATGTTAGTGATTAAGCCAACGAAATAATATGACATAAAAGATAATATGTACAATGACCATATAACATGCATAAGATACTATAACATGCATAAAAATAATTATGATGCAATTTAACATGCATAAAATGAGATAACATCATGGCAAATGCAATTTATTAATAATAAAGGTTAACATGCATGAAAAATTAATGACAATCAATTTTATTACTCATAAAATGTGCATGAATGTGTACCATAAGAACAATAAAACTTAACATGCATAATAAAGTTTAAAGTAATATCTATCATAAAGGCATAAGAAAATAAATTTGAAATTTAACATACATGCAAAATATGAACAATAACATTAATGATAATAATGATACTAGCACCTAATGATAACAATAAACCAGTCTAATAAAAACTTTAATGATATTTAACACATGCAAACATAATAATAATCATGATATAACATAAAGAAATCAAAGATATTGACAAACTAGATTAAACATGCATAATAACATGGACAAAAAATAATTTGACATGAAAATAATATAATAAAATTTAAAAGAATTTACTTGTTAAAGATAAAAATAAGAAGAAGAATATGGAGACTAAGAGAATTTACATGTTTAATGTGTTAATTGGAAGCAAAAATAAATGAAATTAACAAGAGAATTAATGAGTAAAACCAAGAATAATTACCCTCAAATTCAGTTTTGAAGAATTGAAGGTAGAAGTCTTGAATTCCTTGTCTCTTCCTTGTGAAAATGCTTGGAAACTGCTTGGAAACTTGAAGAAAAATTCTAAGAAACAAGTATGTAAAGATTGATTTTTTTTCTCTAAGTAAAAACCCAAAAGATTCAGTTTTTTGCTCTAAAATGTTCTTAATCTGTTCCCCCCTTTGTTTCTGAATTTTTTCTAGTGTTTTAACCCTCAAAAACTACCCAAAAACCACCCAAAACCGTCCAAAAACCGTTAAAAATCGAGTGGGGGTCGAAAATGGGCGAAATGGGCGAAGTGGGGGCGAAATCGGCGCCTTAACGCCGAAAATCGGCGTCAAACGTGTGCCTCGCGAACGTTTCCGCGCTGATGCGCGGAGTCTCCGCGCACGACGTGCGCGGAGCGAGCGACCGACGCCCAGGGCGTCGGCCGCGCGGAGCGCACGCTCCGCGCACGGAAATTCGCGACGGCCCTTGGCCCTCGGCTTTCCGTCGCGATTATTTTCCCCTATTTTCCACTTTTTCTATTTTTTTCATTTTTTAATCATTTTTTCACCTTTTATTTTTATATAAAATACCCTCAACCTAAAACACACTTTTTCTTCTTCAAAATAATTTTAAAAAATATTTTTAAAATATTTTTAAAATACACTTTTTACTCATCGAAAAGACAAGGAAAATCACTTCTGAGCTCCAATCTTTTTGCCTATAAGCCGACATAGCTAAATTTCATCATCGGGTAATCCTGATCAAGGCTACTCGGGACCCGGTGTCTACACTTTACTTATTGCTTTTGACATGAATGATTGCGCCTTAATTAAATGCATCGTGTGGAAAGTTGGTGAAATAATGAATTCAAAACATAAGCATAATATTGATCAAGGTATAAATAAATGAGAAGTCCCAAACTCACTCTGGTCTTTGTGGCTCAATGAGGCGAGAGGTCTAGGACTTCCAAGACACCTCTTGAGTCTCACCAAAAGACTTAAATTTACAAATCCTAGGCTCCAGGGGGTAGAGGCTAAGTCCTCCAAGATCTCTCTGGCTTGCCCAAGATGGATATGTATGCGCTGTCTTAGGCTCGCTGAGGCTAGACGACCCTCCCCAATGTTCTATTGGGTGGCGACTCCAAGAAACCTCATTGCTGCCCAAAATAGACGCACTTGTAAATACCTTACAAGCTTTGTGAACCTTTCCTGATCTCCTTAAAGCGGGCCCTCGGGAGGCCACGAGGTTCGGCGGGCGTCACAATTGGATTTTCAAACCTCCCCAATGTTCTATTGGGTGGCGACTCCAAGAAACCTCATTGCTGCCAAAAATAGACGCACTTGTAAATACCTTGCAAGCTTTGTGAACCATTCCTGATCACCCTAAAGCGGGCCCTCGGGAGGCCACGAGGTTCGGCGCGCGTCACAATTGGATTTTCAAGGCCTTGAAAATATCTTCTTCTTTTTCTTTTGTGTTGTTTTGTTTTCGTTGTTGAGAATTTGTATTATGTTGTTTTTGTGTTTTGTACACTTATTGTGTGATGTGTGTGAGCGTGCCTCTTATGATAGAGATACTTACCTGATTGCCTCGAGCATGGCGTGCATGAATCTAACAATGTTAAGCTGAACTCAACTCTTGGATCATCTTTATGCATGAGGTCTAATCGGACCCCTCATCTGAGCCATGTACATATACAAAACATTGTGTGCGTGTATGGAATCATGTGTGTGCAATATACATACATTTGAATCCGAATTTTGTACGCTTTGTGTGAGGTGTGTGAGCATACATCTTATGACAGAGAAATTTACCTGTTCGCTCCCAGCATGGTGTGCATGGAGAGGCTTATTCTTTTCCCTCTTGGGAGCAGATCCTTGAGATTCTTCCCTCATGAGGACTTCATCTTGATCATTGTGTGATGTGTACAAGCATACATCTCATGGTACAAAAACTTACCTTGCTGCTCCTGGCATGGTGCGCATGAGTAGGCTTGCTGTTTTAAATGTCTTTCTTGGAGCAGATCCTTGAGATTCCATTCTCGTGAGGTCTTTTTCTTGATCCGATTGTTCGGCATGGATGAGCACCGATGTAGAGTCAAAACTGTACCTTGGCTCACTTTTACGTCTGATTTGCCTCCGACTAAAGTATGTGTGCATAGTTTGGCTTCTCAAAGTATCTTATTTTCTATAGATTTGTGTGATTCTGGATTGCCCTGAGCATGGTGTGTCTGGATAGGCTTGTCCTTGTGGGCGTTCCACCTCTGTACATACGCACTTGATTTTATGTTGGATACAGTGGTTGATAATGTTGAGCTGAATCCATCCTTTGGATCATCCTTGCTCATGAGGTCTATTCAGACCTTTCCCTCTGAGTCATGTACACAACAACATATACAAAAGATTGTGTGTGCGTATGGAATAATGTGTGTGAAATATACATACAAAACTATATATAAGAAGCACGTGCAAAGGATTAATATACAGGAATTGTGTGTGCATATCTATATGTGTAAAAGACTGAATGCAAGTCACATGCATGTGACATGCAAAAATGATTAGACCACATCCCAGGTGGTTAAGGGATTCGTTGAGGGTACTGCTCGGCTGCTCACATTGTCTGATGCTCCCAAGGATCTAGAAAAGAGTTGTCTTGGCTTTACGGACTCTGTCCCATAATCTTTTCAAAGAGAGTTAACTCGTGCGCATATTTGCCCCCCGGTCAACGAGCATTTTGCCCCCATGACTTTGAATCAAGCGCTGCCTAAAGGAAAGTCATTCGCAGTAATGCCGCATTATCGCTCAAGGCGTCAATAGTCATTGTTTTAAAGGTAGTGCATCCCTTGTGGATTTTCACACTAGCTTTTCTTAGCGGGAAATGCGTCCCTTTAGGGATTTTCACATAACCCTATGCCTAATTTTTTCCTGGAATGGACCCAACCCACTCCAGCGGCTTTTATTCATTTTCATTTTTTGAAGGACAGACTGCCTGTTCCCAGGTTTTCACCCTGCCCTTTGTCCTAACTTTTGCTTAGAGCGCCAATTACGGTTTTCATCTCTAATGGCCTTTTCTATGTTTTTTTTTAGACTCTCTTGCCTTTCAAGTACGGCTTCAAGAAAAGTTGAAGCTACTATCAAAGCCCCTTCGTAGGGTAATCAGCAGTTATTCTCTGAAGTATTTCTCTCTAGGCATTAGTTGCATTCCTTTGACTTTCTGTATGAATGTGTTGCCAGATGAGGTGAGGTAGCAGATGAGGATCAGGTTCCTTAAGACTTCATGAGGCTGCCTTTTACATTACCGCCCATTGTGCTCGATAGTTCAGAGGGACTAGCAATATAGTGAGGCATCCCCTATCTTTCCAAGGTGTATCCTTTATCTTTGGCTCTTACCTCTAAACATCACGGCCTCTAGGCAAGCTATCGGCGAAGACTATTATTCCATTCATCGAGGGTTGTTCTTTCACTCCCACCAATGCATTCAAGAGGTAGGTGCTTATTCCCGCAATCAATACTAGAACTCATCGACTTAGACATCTGGATTGTGAGAGCAGGAGCAGAGTGTGCTCATTTAGATTTCATGCATTCAGCAATGAACAACATTTCTCTTTTTATAAATGAACTGGAAAATAATGAACACGTGTATTTGTAAAGATTGTGTATATTTCAATATGATTTCTCTATACATGATCATTATCTAACATCGATTCAAAATGCAAAACTACATCTAATCTCAGAGTAAATCTTGTAAGCATCAAACTCCTGTCTCTAATCAGCCCTCTCGGGTTTTCTTGATTGGATATTTTCTCTCAAGCCTCTAATTTTTGCCCAGGATGCCATTTTTCGATTTTCAGCCTGACAAGGCACCCATTTTTAGCAAGGCCGCCTTTTTTCGGTTTTCAACCCGCGGGGATTTTATTCTCTTCTTTTGATTTTTAAATCTTTAGCCATGGACCCTCTTGAGTTCGTCGATGTTGATCGGTTCTTGAAGCCACCTTCATTGCTGCCTATTGCTACTGTCTTCCATACAATCTCTGAAGAACAAAGGGTCCTCTCACTTTAGCCTACACCTATCCTGTATGCCCGGAACACCTGGTCTCATTTGCTTGACAATTGAATCTCCCTCTTTTATCGGATGTTTTCTGGCCGTCTTTCCAAATGATCAAACAAAACATTTTCTGATAGATCTGACTGTGGCAATAATCCTATAACCTGTCCTTGTCTTACTTGTTTAATTGCTGCTGCCGTTGATGTGCCCTGTCGGCTACCCAAACTTGAGCAAACATAACTGTTCTTAAAGATTTGAGCTCTACTTTGATTGGCAATACTATTTCTTCCCTATGTATTGAGAACTAGGCGGTGACTCTTGTAGAGGTTCCGACGGTAGTTCCCCAGCCTTAAAGTGCAAAAGGCCATTTCTCTACCCAATCCTTATAGTTTCGAGCCATCTTGATCAAGATCTTCTTATTAGCGTTCTCTCCTGCCCTATTGGTTTGAGGGCAATACAGAGTTGGGCCTCTTAGTGGGCCACAAGAGATATTTTGGAGGCCCTATCCCAATGAAACATTGAGATGGTCCTCTAACCTCGTTGAGCCTAAGACAAGAGTGGGTTCGGGACTTCCCATTTATTCATACCTTGGTTAAGTTTATAATTGAGCTTTGAATTTAGAGTTTCATCAAATTTCTCATTCATTTTAATGCTGTTAATTAAAGCGTAGGTTGTCCACTCAAGGAAAAATGATAAACAAACATAATCAAAGTAAAGCACATGAAAGCAAATACAACAAAACTAGTTGCTGAATACAACCCCTATTGTGAATAAATTACAAATCATGCATAAATCGGGATATTCATTAATGATGAGGACATTGGTCCTCGCATGCATATTTATTATGAAATAATTTTGATGTGATGGTTTTGTTTTGGAGAAAATTGAGACATTGGTCCCATTTTTATTAGGAAAGATTCCAAGTTAATTAATAAAAATGGTTTAGCGATTTTCTTTCTAGCGTGCCTAAATAAACAATTTTATTAAAGATTACATGGCAAAATAAATGAAAAAGCCAAATAAATAAAATATACAAATAAAGCAATTAAATATCTAACCCAAATGAGCCTTCGGGATCTCCTCGTGTGCTCGCAAAAATGCCCAAAAGGGAAAATAAAATATGAAATAAAAACAAAACACAAATGAAATAATCTTAGTAATTGAATCAATTAAATAATAATAAATGAATGACAAGTTAAAATAAAACAAGGTGATATGAAAGAATGATAAAAAATGAATAACAAAATAATGATAGCAATTAAATGAATGACATGGTTAATTAATATAATCACATATAATTTAAAACATTTACATGGTAAAAATATCAATTAAAATGAATTTACTAATTATATGTTAAAAATAATGGGAAATCAAAGCAAAATAAATTAATTACATGTTAGAAATTAAAAGAAATCAATATTCACATGAATGAGAATAAAATAATGTGTAAACATATTAAATAAAACAAATATAAAATAAATAAAATACATAAATAAATGAAGATAATAAAAAGATACAAGAATAAATTAAATATGAACAAAAATAATAAAAGAGGAAGATTGAGCTCAGAATGTTTACCCTCAGAGTTTCGGATTGGATGAAGGTAAAAATGATGATTGATTTCCTTCTTTGTGATTTGCAAGATTAGCATTGAAATATGAAAATGTTGGAATTTTATTCCAAGAAAAAAGAATAAAAAAATGATCAAAAATTCTTTAAGAACAAAGAATTCATTTCTTTGCCTAAAGAAATACTATTGATCAAAAAAAGATTTTTATTGATTAAAAAAATAAAAAATGATCCCAAGCACAAACAATTATTTGTTTGTCTTAAGAAATAAAACATAAAAAAAAAAATCTTATTTTTAGAAAATCAAATGAAAATTTTGATTTTGATAACAAATAATTATTTTGTTTGTCTCAAAATTAACTTTTCATCAAAAAGAGATTCAAAAGAAAATCAATGGAAAGAAATTAATTGAAAACAAATAAAAGGTTAAAAAAAGAATTTTGAGAACAAATAATTGTTGTATTTGTCTCAAAAATTTAATCAACCAACAAAACTCTTTCTAAATATATGTTTAGAAGAAATTCTATTTGAAAAAAGATGAAAAAGATGAATTGAATTTTTTTGTTCTTTTTTGTGGGGAAAATCTAAAAATTTTAGAGAGAGTTTTTGAGAGGAAGATAAAGAGAAGAAGATGAAAAAAAACCCTAGAAAAAATCCCCCCTTTGATATTTTTTATCTTTATCTTCTTATATGAAGAAAATCAGAAAATAAAAATAATTAAAGGGATAAAACCTAATAAAATCAGATATTATCTATTTTAAATTTTAAAAATTGAAAAAAACCTAAAAATCCCTTAAAAAATTAATAAAAAATTGAATTTTGTGGAAAAAAATCGGAAAAAATCAGTTTTGGGGTGAAAATGGCCATTTTGCGGCGGACAGGGGCTACGGACACCCGTCGGCGGGCCCGACGAGCGTTTGTAGCACTCGCCCAGCGTGCACGGGATGCTGCACACGGGGACAATCGCGCGGAGCGCCGCTCGATGGCACTCCGCGCGCCGCAGCGCGCTGCCGCAAGGCGCCGCCGCGGCAGACGCTCGAAATTTTTTTTTTTATTATTGTTAAAGATTAACTAAAAATACTAAAATTTCTAAACCCCATTTTTCAAATCTAATTTTCAAAATATTTTTTATTATTTTTTTTACTTTTTCACTCTAAAATGCAAATTTAAACAGGAAATCACCACTTTCAACCTTTTTGCCTGTGACAAGGCATCTTATCATCATTGGATAACTCTGATCTGGCCTACCTAAGGACCCGGTATCTACACATAAATTCATCAATGAGTCTAATTAGAACATAAAAATAAGTATTCAAAAGGTTCATAAGTGTCATGCTCGCGACACAATAGAATGATAGCTTCGGTCGTGCTCGTGACCATAGTCGCGCTCACGATAGAACCTACTCCTCGTCTCTGTCACGCTAGTGCATATGCGTGCGCCTGCGACAGAAACCAACACTTGTTATAGGAGCCTTCTATCGTGCTCGTGACCCTTGTCGCGCTCACGACAGAACCCCGATTTCCGAGTTAACCTCCAAAAACACTTCCACAATTTATCACTCAAACTTACTACTCCCATTCTTTCTTTTATGCACTTAGAATCAGCCATTTCTAGCATGTTAAGACATTCATGAACTACCTAATTAAAATGCCGTAATTCATTTTTCATTAGATTAACCAATTAAACATGTTTTGCTAAAAGCCCAACTTACCATCCAATTCAGTTATGCTCACTACATGCTTTCCTAAGCCAAGTTTCTATCATGCTAATTTACATACTCATCAACATTTTATACCATTTACTCAACCATTCCAAAAATCAATCAAAACAGGGCACATACTTATGTTTATCAACTAACTTAGCAATTAACCAATTCAATACAAATCACTACATATAACAACACAATTAGCATCAATTGCAACACTCAATTCATCATTTAAACTCTAATTCATACATATAACAATTGAATACTTAAAAGAGATTTTTCCCAAACCTTTTCTCCTTATCTCCTTAAAAAGTCACTTTGTACTAGATTCACCCACTTTTGCTTTTCCTTTATCCTTCTTCAACTCCTCAACTACAAATTCAAGTCCAATTTCTAGAATTGGACACCAATGTCAATATCCACAAGAACTCAAAATCAAGAAATAGAAGGAGAAGAAGAAAGGCATAACAACCAAACACTTACCTTGCTAAATTCCGGAACTTATACATTAAGCAACCATTAAACTCCACAATAACAGATTTCCTTAGAGAGAAGCACAGGTAGGAAGAAGAAGGAGAAGAAAAATGGGTGAACCCAAATGCATATCAGTCTTTTCTCTCTCCTCTTTCTATATATATTGCATATAGGATCAAGGTTCGCAGCTCATTGAAGCCACACGTGGAATCCACCTAAAGTCCCTTAATCCCGCTTAGCCCAAATCTAATTTTAAGTTAAACATCTTTAATACTAACTAAACTCCACTCAACTTAATCTTGCCAATTTATTTAATGGTCACTTAACTTATGTTATGTATTCAATTAGGTCCTCTATTATCCTACACTTAGGTCCTTAATTAACATACTCAATGCAAAGACTTCGCAATTATCATAATTAATCTAATTAACTACTAGGGTACAAAATAGGCCGTTACAGTAATACTGTAGGGATCATTTCTTTGATAATCTCGTACCACATTCACATCTCCCATAGCTCCACCCTCTTGAATACATGGCCCACCTTCATACGATCCAATCTCTTGAGCAACTAAAGCTATATTTTGTACCTTCAACCCACTTAACTCTTTCTTCACCAACTATAATTGTGCCTTCAATAGTGCGACTTCATCTACGTTTTGCATCCCTTGTCTTCTCAGAATTGATATAGGAGTAGTCCATTGAGAGTCATTTGCTACGATCTCATCCAACAAATGGAAGCTTCTTCTTGCAATTTATTTAAGAAAGAGCCTCCAAATGATGCATCCAATAATGACCTTGTTTGTGGTGTAACTCCCGCATAGCATATCATTATCAATTAGTAAATAGCTATCTCATGGTATGGACAGCTTCTCAAAAGCCTCCTGAACCTCTCCCAAACCTCATGGAAAGGCTCCTTATTCATCCGATAAAAACTCATTATGCTGTTGCGAATACTTGCATTCTTGATGGGAGGGAAAAATATCATCAAAAATTTCTCAAGCAACTGATCCCATGACCAAATCGATTGGCTTGGTAACATTTGAAGCCATTCCCTCACTTTTCCAATCAATGTGAAAGGAAACAACTTTAACCTAATTGCATCAGTAAGAACACTCAGAATATGAACCGTGTCATTGACCTCTAAGAATATATCAATGTATTGAGTAGGATCTTCCAAATCTGAATCGGAGAACTGATTTCTCTATACCATTATGATGGTTGCTGGTTTAAGCTCAAATGGTACCCCCCCTAGGCACCACAATTGTCCTATGGTCTTCATTCCATCTTGGTACGGCATAGTCTTGATCGTCCTCTGCCTAGGTACTTCTTCTCTACATCTACCTGAAATTTCTTCTTGTGCCCTCGGCATTTGTTCATTTTCGGAAGGAAATTCATCAATAGAAGGATTTGGTTCAATGTTGTTCTCTCTATTAGCTCTCCTTCATTAATGTAAATTCCTCTCAATTTCAGGGTTTTAGGGTGCTAGTTGCTCTTGTCCCAATCTATTCATGCACCGCGATTACCTGAAAAGAATAAGGAAAAGAAAAATAAGAAAAAGAAAACGCATATAGATAACAATCAAAACTCAAAAACACGCCGATCCTCGGCAAGGACACCAAAAACTTGGTACGTGTCTAGAAAGTGTACTAGATCGGCTAAGTAATATAGGGTGTTAATTTTAAGACCCTGAATTATTGTACGCAAGGGATTGTGGTTGCAAGGTAGTGAATACTAAAAGTATGCTAAAGAATGCCAAGATTTTGAGTGAAATAGGTGTTGAGCTATTAAAATAAGACAGTAAATTAAATAACTAAACACAACTAGCTAAGATTAAATAACAGTTCCAGCAAAAAATTAAAATAGAACAAAATTCTTAGAAATTAAAAAGGTCTAAAACAGTTTAGGTTCACTCATCCTCCCCATACATAAAGTGAATTTATTTTATCTCAAACTATATAGATTGAATTAGGATAACCACTATACCCAAGCGTCCCATTCCGGAGCAAGCTATTCTAATCACAAAATGTCCCATTCCAGAGCAAGCCTCATGATTAGCATAAACACGGTTATAAAATCCTAAGTTTTGAATTATTTCCCATTTCGGAGCCAAACAACCCATAACCCAATGAGTCCCATTCCAGAGCAATTGCGAGGTTAAAGAAATCTGATAGAAAAATAGAGCAAAAATACATTCATGGCATTCAAAAATCTAATTCAACCATCCAGACCAGATAATATCATCAAATATTTAAGAACAACCATGAAATAAGATTCAGCAACATGTAAAATGAAACATCAATCTATATATAAACTCAGTTCAACTCAATATTCACATAGGTAATGGGGATTTAAAGATCCCCTAAAAAATAACAATTACTCATAATCCATTATAAAGACTAAAAGAGAGAACAAAGAATATACCCAAAAATTCATTATTAAGATGAACCCTAGATGAATCCAAGATGCTGCTCCTCCAAATCTCTTACAGAAAATGAGTTTTTGTTAAAAAGAGTGAATCTAATCAATAAGAAAGCTGTAAATCTAATCTATTTTGAGTGTAAATCTAATGGAAATATCAAAACCCTAAAGTTAAGAACAATAGAAAAACCCAGAAAAAACTCAGATCTAAAAACCCTCTTTTTAATCTCAGAAAAATAAAAGTGCTCCTTTTGCCAAAAAGAATATGCAATTTATAGTTTCAAAGGGGTCACGGTGACAACAAAATAGTTGTCACCTTGAGGCACTGGAGGTCACAGTGACAACTAAATGCTTGTCACCATCAGATGCTTGAAAAATTGATTCTATCCTGAATGTGCAGGGGGGGTCACGGCGACAACGAAAATGGTTGTCACCATGAGATACTTGATTTTTGATTCTGCCTTGGATGGCTCTAGGTCACAGTGACAACTAAAATGGTTATCACCGTGAGGTGGCTCTACCTTTAGATCTGCCTTGAAAAATTCTATGTCATGGTGACAACAAATTAGTTGTCACCGTGAGGTGCCTCTTTGTTCAGTTCTGCCGTGAATAAATATATATCACGATTACAACAAATCAGTTGTCACTGGGAGGTACCTGGATTTCCTGCATTTCAACATGAAAAAACATCAACTTGCCATCAAAATGCATAAAAACCTAATGTCGACTAATTTTGGCAAAACTAATTAAAAGTAACATTAACAAACTAACAAACACAAATAAGAACCCAAAAACCACACGAAAATAATAATAAAACTAAGTGCTAGAAGGAAGTTATTTGTAGGCAACCTAGGGTTGGTCAATAGCGCAGAGATCTGGAGCTTATTGTAACACCCCCTGCCCATACGTAGGCGAACCCGTCCTGATCGGAGTGAGATGCCGTAGGAGTAGGGGTGTCACACCAAGCATGTAACAGCCCTTACCCACATATAGTATACTATATGGTAACATAGCCAGTACGCTACGATGAGTGAGGAATGCTACACGCAATAAAACGCAGGACACCATAATACAAGCAGAATTGAATAATTTATTTCAAACATAAACATTCACATAATACAAAAGACGTTCATATACTTGGCATTACACTCCTCATTCACATTTTATTACATCCCAATCACTTAATAAAATACTAATAAAGAATTACTTTACAACAATTATCTAAAACCTCTAAATAATAAATACTACTACAAACTTGTTGGCCAGACTGCTGCGGATTGTCCTCGACGACACGACTAACTTCAAAACTGCATGGATACACACCCATGCTAAGCATAAAGCTTAGCGGGGAAAACACATAGTATGGACGACCATTCACAATGGTCAGTCACCACACACAATAAATATCAAAAATTAAATCATTTAATAAATACATAAAATTGATCATAAACAGAATATTTTAATCATAATCATTCATAAGGTAAAATAGGGTAACAATCTTAATCAATACATGCCTTTCATGTCTTATTATTTATATGTCTTAAGTCACACATATCATTGTATTCAGCCTATAAACAGTTCTCAAATTACAATAATTCTCACACATCAAAGAGTCATGAATAGTCGCTAATAATCTAATTTCATGTTCCAGTATATAGATGCATACTATACATATAGTTACATTCATTTAATCACTTACTTCAAATTATTGCATTACCTTCATGACATTAACTCATGTTAATATTTCAAAAGGAAATAACCAAAGCTAGACCATGTAAGCTTTCAAAGATGTTACCACATTTTCGCATAAGGATCCTACAGGATCCAAAACACATAGGTGCACGAAGCGCAAACTCATGCCATATATATATAAGTTACAGCGTACAATGTGATCACATTCTCATTAAGTGCATAATCTTACACAAATCTTCACATATCTTTATAAATTCACACTTATTGTTCAATTCACATAATTATGTTCATTTAATGCCTGCTAAGTCAAAGGGGTGGATAACGAGTAATGCATAGATACCCGAAGGTATCAACACTATTCTCATAACTCATAGATACCCAAAGGTATCAACACTATCTTTTCAGTACACAGGGATTGTAATGGCCGCATTACACCCTAGTTGTTTCGGTATGACATGTGAAGTATGTATGTGTATGTGTTAAGGGGTAATTTCTGATTTAAGTGGTGTTTAAGCAATTAATTATGAATGTGGATTAATCTGAAATTTACAGAAGGACCTAATTGCTAAAATAACAAGTATGTAAGTGATTAAAATGACATTATGCATGGGTAAATCAATGGAGGGTTAATTAAGTTAATTAACAAGAGATTAAGGTAGAAAATAATGGATAAATAAGAGTAGTGGGAGCAGATTTTTTAGTGGGAATTGCTGGAAAATTTGAGGAAATATTATAAGGGTAGTGGAAGCTAATGGGGGATAGCTTTTCTTAGTGACATTTGTAGTGGGTTGTGATGAGTGGACTCATCATCATTTAGCATTAGTTGAGTGGGAAATTTCAGTGGATTTGAGGTCTTTATTTTCTGCATCTTTGTACAACATTTGAGTCTTCTTCTTTAGTCTTCATTTTGTGAGAAAGAAAGAGAGAGGGAGAGCTAAAATTCGTATGTCTTAGAAAGTCACTCTTTTGTACTTGTTTTTCAGCAAATTAAGCTCTCTTCTTCCTTCAAAATTCTGCCTTGAGTGAGTGTTAGTTGGAAGGGTTGTATACATGTAAATTAAGAGCAAAGATCAAGGATTTGTAAGGTAAAATGATGGTATAATCATGCATGTAAAATTCTATTTCATCTACCTATTCTTAGTGTGATTTTATGAGGTTATTATGAGGAATATTAATGCTGAAAATACATGCTTAATAGCTAAAGAAAAGAGGAAGCTTAAAGGCAAAGCAAAGGTTGGGGAATCAAGTGAACAACAACCCCATTAGGAGCTTAGGAGTGTGAGGTTTGAGAACTAAATTAAAATGTGTTGCATGTGTGATTTGTATGTTTGAAATTGATGAATAAATGAATATGTGATGCATGTTGGTTTGTGTTTATAAAAGACCAAGTTAAGGTAAGAAGAAGGTAAGTTTTGGTGTTTATTTTACCCTTAAAATGTGTATTTTGGATGTGTGAAAGATTCTGGTTATATGTGTCACATGACCTCTGTGTAGTAAGTTAATCATATATAAAGTTTGGTAAATCTAAATTCAGTGATTCTTGCGCCATTAGAACCATAATTTCCGTACCTACAAAAGTCTAAGAGGGACCAGGAACCAGTTCTGTCTCTAAGAGCCTTAAAAACGATAAAATCCGACATGAACCTACCTAGTCAGGCTCACTGGAACAGTCTGTATTGTTTAATTTATATCTGATGATTTAGAAGTCCAATTGACCTGAAACTTGTTCCATTTGAAAGATAAGACGTAGGGAAACAATTGTTAAGAAGACAACTTTGCCTAAAAATGACGTCTATGGGTCGGTTTTCGCGATGCAATATGAGTGTAAAACCCAGTCTCGTAGGGCTCCCAAGGTGAGCTACTGTTGCGATCGCGACAGCGTCGCGACCTCGCGACAAAAAAATGCTTAAAATGACTTATATTTATGTTTTAAAGCATATGGTTGGCATGGGTCAAGCCCATAACTTTCCCCTCAACTTATTATGCATGTTTAGGGTTATTAAATGATCACAAAAGTAGTTATCATGGGGAGAACTTATGAGCATGATTAAGATTTGTAATTTACTTAATAAATTAACAATATACATATGTGTGAAAGCGATGTTATGCTCAAATGATGTGTATATGCTTATGACATGATGATTCTTGAACTTAACTAAGTGATGTAAAGAGTTGATGGGTTAAAGTGCATTTGTAAATGAGAATGTGGTCATAAATGATATATGTGCTATGAAGATTGATCAATGTGAAATGAATGACATAATTAAACAACTTAAGCCTGCCAGTCAAGTATTGGATAGGTAGGCATGCCTATAGGGTCCCTGTGCTGCAGCTTAAGTAAGTAAGTTGATTCCGATGGAATCATTATGAATTAATCCTTGTGGGATTCCCTGATTTATAAGAATAAATGTACCCGAGGGGTACTAAGATGACTGAAAATTCTATTTACAAGAAGTACCTTTGAGGTACCTATTTCTGTTTACAAGAAGTACCTTTGAGGTACCTATATTTCTGTCTGAAATTTACCCGTTATCCATGACTTTGAACTGCAGGCAAAATAATCTAGATAAAGGAAAAAGGAAAATAAATGTGTGTGGTAATAATGGGATGAAAAAATTAATTTATGTGATAAATGGTAATATGACCGCATAGTTTAATTGGCATGAATATATGTTATGAATTGAGATGCTAAATATGCTTATCTTATCTGTTGCTGATGCGTATGTTAAAATACCATATTGCTTGTTATGTGTGAGTTCCCCACTAAGCGTAAAACGCTTAGCACGGATTTTCTTTAATCCGTGCAGGTACGGAAGTAGGTATTCGAAGGAAGACTCCGCAGGTCAAAGGTCAACACTAGGATTAGTGTAGGTTGGGTTATCCTTTGGGATATGCGTGTTGTATGTACAAAGCATGTTTTGGCTTGTAAGCATAAGATAATAACATAGTATATGCAAAATGGAAAGTAAGTAAAGCTGTATGCTCATGTGATATATAAGTTTATGTGTAACGTACAAATATGTTGGCATGTAACTATAAGGATAACAACCTAGCCTGTTTATGGTGAAATATATGTTTATGTGTGCTGCATGTGGATGGCATGAATAAGTATAGATAAAAATTTATTTGTACCGGTTTTTATGATCACCTTAAGTTCAGCATATGTAAGTAATTTTGCGTGCGCGGTCACTTCCTATCGTTATAGCTGCATCAGCTTTAGCGAGTGGAACTGGGCGTGACAAGTTGTGGTATCAGAGCCAAGGTTTAGTCTTTTCTGGGAATAATGGGTAGATAGGATGTGTATAGTTATGTTGACCTAATGCGGAAGTCCTTGGTTAAATTTTTTGTAGATTTTACGATGAATCCTGATCGTCAAGAGGAAACAGCTGAAAGTGTTAACCCTCGTGAAGCTGATAGGACGGGCACTAGACAATCTGGGCCAGCTAGACATGGAGATGAGATGTTAGCGGGACCCATGGAAGCAGTGATAAAAATGACACAGGATATGGCAAGGTTTATGGAGCGTATGATGGCACCTAGAATACCAACAGAGTCCTTAAGAAAGCATGGAGCTGAAGAGTTCTTTGGGACAAAGTTAGATGAATCTGAAAAAGCGGAATACTGGATTGAGAAGGTAGAGAGAATTCTCAAGGAGATACGGTGTCCTCAAGATCAGTGGCTTGAGTGTGTTGTGTCTTTGCTTCAGGGCGCTGCTTATGACTAGTGGAAGTTGGTATTACAGAATCCTGAGCTTCCTGATCCGGTGGATTGGAATATCTTTGAAAGTGAATTCAGGCAAAAGTTTCTCACCAAGGCATATCAAGAGGCAAATTGGAAGAAATTCTTAAGTCTAAGACAGAGAACCATGTATGTTTCTGAGTACGAAGCAGAATTTTGTCGATTGAGTAAGTATGCTCCAAAAGATGTCCTAACTGTGGGATTGAGGTGTCAGCAATTTGAGGAAGGACTAAATGAGGAAATAAAGGCATTGCTGATTTCATTAACTACAGATCAGAATGTGAGTTATTACAGGATAGTACAGGCAGCTTTAAGAGCTGAAAAGAATCTTGAGGCTCAGAGGGAATGGAGACAGAAAAGAAGTGCCAATAGAGGAGGATACAATGCGGGAAAAAGGCCACGAGATTCTATCATGGCACCACCAGAGGAATCTAGATATGGTTCTGCAGTAAGAGGAAAGAAGTGGGGAAAACCCCCAGTAGCTCATCAGAGTCGAAGAACAGCCAATAGTCGAATTGATATACCTGAATGCTCTCACTGTGGGAGGAGACATTGGGGTGAGTGTCGGAAGGTCATAGGTGCTTGTTTTAGATGTGGAAGCACGGAACATTTTATTGCCAATTGCCCTCAACCACATGTAGCAGTGAGTAATCAGCAGGAGCAAAGTAGAGGTTGTTCAAACATGCCTTCAGTTAATAGAGGACGAGGTAGAGGACGTGATAGAGGAAATCAGTCAAGGTGGGCAGTTGATTCTGAAAATGTAGACAGGTCAGGTGCGGTATCTATCCGTGCTTATGCCCTGAAGGCTCGTGAAGAGCAAGATGCACCAGAGGTGATAGCAGGTACTTTTATACTTTATGATATGGATATGTTTGCTCTTATAGATCCTGGATCTACTCATTCATATGTATGTTCTAATAAGATAAGTGAAAGAATGTCTAAAGCTGAATGTTTAGCATATGATATATGTGTAACAAGTCCTCTGGGGAGTTCTGTGTATGTGAATCGGGTACATAGGAATTGCGCATTACGAGTGCAAGGTTATGAATTTCCTGCAGATTTGATTGAGTTACCCTTTGATGAGTTTGACTTGATTTTGGGTATGGATTGGTTAACTAAGTATGACGCTGATGTGAAGTGTAAAAGAAAGATTGTGATGCTTAGTGATGACAAAGGGAATAGAGTGGCAATAAAAGGGGTTTGTACTAATCCTCTTATGAATGTGATAACTGCGATGCGAGCCAGTCGATGTTTAAGAAAAGGATGTGAAGCTTATCTTGCTTTGGTTTTGGATAATAAGAGAGAGAATGTGAAGCTGCAAGATATACCGATTGTAAGGGAGTTTCCTGATGTGTTTCCAGAAGAATTGGGTGGTATACCACCACTAAGGGAAGTAGAGTTATCTATTGATGTGTTACCGGGAACGACACCAGTGTCTAAGGCACCATACAGAATGGCTCCAACAGAATTGAAGGAACTGAAGGTTCAATTGCAAGAATTGTTAGATAGGGGTTTTATAAGACCCAGTGTGTCACCATGGGGAGCACCTGTTTTGTTTGTTAAGAAGAAAGATGGCATGATGAGAATGTGTATTGATTACCGACAGCTGAATAAGGTGACAGTGAAGAATCGGTATCCCTTGCCACGGATTGAAGATTTGTTTGATCAGTTAAGAGGAGCAGGTGTGTTCTCTAAGATTGATTTGCGTTCTGGGTATTATCAGTTACAAGTAAAGAAAGAAGATATACTTAAAACAGCATTCAGAACTCGGTATGGACATTATGAATTTTTAGTAATGCCATTCGGGTTGACAAATGCGCCTGCTGCATTTATGGATTTGATGAATCGAGTATTCAGGCCTTATCTTGATCAGTTTGTAGTGGTGTTCATTGACGATATTCTGGTTTATTCCAAGGATGAGAAAGAACATGAGCAACATCTAAGAATGGTACTTCAGACGCTACGGGAACATCAGTTGTATGCCAAGTTGAGTAAATGTGAATTTTGGTTGCGGGAAGTATCTTTTCTGGGTCATATAATATCTTCTGAGGGGATTAAAGTGGATCCAGCTAAGATAGAAGCTGTTGTGAACTGGAAGCCACCTAGGAATGTGCTTGAAGTTCGTAGTTTCTTGGGTTTGGCAGGATATTACAGAAGGTTTGTGAAAGGATTTTCAGTGATAACTTCACCTATGACCAGGTTGCTACGAAAAGGAGTGAAGTATGTGTGGTCGGAAAAATGTCAGCAGAGTTTTGATCAGTTGAAAAAGATGTTAGTAGAGGCCCCGGTTCTTACGCAACCTATGTCTGGTAAAGAGTATGTGTTGTACACAGATGCCTCTGGAGTGGGATTAGGATGTGTGCTTATGCAAGATGGAAAGGTGGTAGCTTATGCATCCAGGCAACTAAAGCCGCATGAGCAGAATTATCCAACTCATGATTTAGAATTGGCTGCAATAGTGTTTGCCTTAAAGATATGGCGACATTATTTGTATGGTGAGAAGTGTAAAATCTACACCGATCACAAAAGTTTGAAATATCTGCTTACTCAGAAGGAGTTGAACTTGAGGCAAAGAAGATGGCTAGAGCTGTTTAAAGACTATGATTGCATAGTAGATTATCATCCGGGTAAAGCCAATGTGGTGGCTGATGCGCTAAGTAGGAAGATAGTTTCAGCGATGCAGTTGAAGCATGTGAGATGGAGATTTACATCTGATGGAGCTTTGCTTGTTCATTTAAAAGCAAGACCTGTATTGATAGATGATCTATTAGTAGCTCAGAAAAATGATTCTAAGTTACAGCAAGTATGGCAGTCAGTTGGCAAAGGTGATAACTGTGATTATACGGTGGATAAAAATGGAGTAATACGGTATAAGAACAGGATATGTGTGGCTGATGATAAAGAATTGAAGAAAAGATTGCTTCATGAAGCACATAACATAGTTTTCACTATGCATCCGGGCGGAAATAAAATGTATCAGGATCTGAAACCACTGTATTGGTGGCCAGGTATGAAGAAAGATATAATTGAGTATGTATCTAAATGTCTTACCTGTCAGCAAGTTAAAGCAGAGCATCAAGTACCTCAAGGGATGTTGAATCCACTTCCTATTCCACAGTGGAAATGGGATAATGTCACAATGGATTTTGTCACAGGATTGCCTTTAACTTCAAAACAGCAAGATGCAGTATGGGTGATTGTGGACAGATTTTCAAAGTCAGCACATTTCATTCCAGTTCGGATGGACTATTCTCTTGATAAGTTGGCTGATCTGTATGTTAAAGAGATAGTTCGTCTTCATGGAGTACCTTTGACAATTGTGTCTGATAGGGATCCTCGGTTTACTTCCAAGTTTTGGAAGAGGTTACAAGCTGCTTTGGGAATAAGGTTGAATTTCAGTACAGCTTTCCATCCACAGACAGACGGGCAATCGGAAAGAATTATTCAGATTTTGGAGGATTTGATGCGGGCATGTGTTCTGGATTTCTCCAAGAGTTGGGACAAATACCTTCCACTCATGGAGTTTGCTTATAATAATAGTTATCAAACCAGCATTGGCATGGCGCCATATGAGGTGCTGTATGGAAGAAGATGTCGTACACCAGTATGTTGGACAGAGTTGAATGAAAATAGAATTATTGGGCCGGATCTTGTGAGAGATACTGAGGAAAAAGCTAAGATGATTCAGCAAAGGCTAAAAGCAGCAAGTGATAGACAAAAATCTTATGCTGACTTGAAGCGAAGAGACATTGAGTATCAAGTAGGCGATAAAGTATTTCTGAAAGTATCGCCTTGGAGGAAAGTATTGAGGTTTGGTAATAAAGGGAAATTAAGTCCAAGGTTTATTGGACCTTATGAGATTTTGGAAAGAATAGGTTCTGTGGCATATCGTTTAGCTTTGCCTCCAGCATTAAGCAAGTTACATGATGTGTTCCACGTATCTATGCTGAGACGATATAGATCAGATAAATCTCATGTGTTGTCTGTACAAGAAGTAGAAGTGCAACCGGATTTCTCCTATGATGAAAAACCAAAGACAATTCTAGCACGAGAAGTAAGGCAACTTCGAAATAAGCAGATACCACTTGTTAAAGTACTCTGGCAACATCACGGAGTAGAAGAAGCAACTTGGGAACCAGAAGCTGCTATGCGTGAACAACATCCTCATTTGTTTGACGCAGGTATGAATTTCGAGGACGAAATTCTTTAAGGAGGGGAGAATTGTAATGGCCGCATTACACCCTAGTTGTTTCGGTATGACATGTGAAGTATGTATGTGTATGTGTTAAGGGGTAATTTCTGATTTAAGTGGTGTTTAAGCAATTAATTATGAATGTGGATTAATCTGAAATTTACAGAAGGACCTAATTGCTAAAATAACAAGTATGTAAGTGATTAAAATGACATTATGCATGGGTAAATCAATGGAGGGTTAATTAAGTTAATTAACAAGAGATTAAGGTAGAAAATAATGGATAAATAAGAGTAGTGGGAGCAGATTTTTTAGTGGGAATTGCTGGAAAATTTGAGGAAATATTATAAGGGTAGTGGAAGCTAATGGGGGATAGCTTTTCTTAGTGACATTTGTAGTGGGTTGTGATGAGTGGACTCATCATCATTTAGCATTAGTTGAGTGGGAAATTTCAGTGGATTTGAGGTCTTTATTTTCTGCATCTTTGTACAACATTTGAGTCTTCTTCTTTAGTCTTCATTTTGTGAGAAAGAAAGAGAGAGGGAGAGCTAAAATTCGTATGTCTTAGAAAGTCACTCTTTTGTACTTGTTTTTCAGCAAATTAAGCTCTCTTCTTCCTTCAAAATTCTGCCTTGAGTGAGTGTTAGTTGGAAGGGTTGTATACATGTAAATTAAGAGCAAAGATCAAGGATTTGTAAGGTAAAATGATGGTATAATCATGCATGTAAAATTCTATTTCATCTACCTATTCTTAGTGTGATTTTATGAGGTTATTATGAGGAATATTAATGCTGAAAATACATGCTTAATAGCTAAAGAAAAGAGGAAGCTTAAAGGCAAAGCAAAGGTTGGGGAATCAAGTGAACAACAACCCCATTAGGAGCTTAGGAGTGTGAGGTTTGGGAACTAAATTAAAATGTGTTGCATGTGTGATTTGTATGTTTGAAATTGATGAATAAATGAATATGTGATGCATGTTGGTTTGTGTTTATAAAAGACCAAGTTAAGGTAAGAAGAAGGTAAGTTTTGGTGTTTATTTTACCCTTAAAATGTGTATTTTGGATGTGTGAAAGATTCTGGTTATATGTGTCACATGACCTCTGTGTAGTAATTTAATCATATATAAAGTTTGGTAAATCAAAATTCAGTGATTCTTCCGCCATTAGAACCATGATTTCCGTACCTACAAAAGTCTAAGAGGGACCAGGAACCAGTTCTGTCTCTAAGAGCCTTAAAAACGATAAAATCCGACATGAACCTACCTAGTCAGGCTCACTGGAACAGTCTGTATTGTTTAATTTATATCGGATGATTTAGAAGTCCAATTGACCTGAAACTTGTTCCATTTGAAAGATAAGACGTAGGGAAACAATTGTTAAGAAGACAACTTTGCCTAAAAATGACGTCTAGGGGTCGGTTTTCGCGATGCAATATGAGTGTAAAACCCAGTCTCGTAGGGCTCCCAAGGTGAGCTACTGTCGCGATCGCGACAGCATCGCGACCTCGCGACAGAAAAATGCTTAAAATGACTTATATTTATGTTTTAAAGCATATGGTTGGCATGGGTCAAGCCCATAACTTTCCCCTCAACTTATTATGCATGTTTAGGGTTATTAAATGATCACAAAAGTAGTTATCATGGGGAGAACTTATGAGCATGATTAAGATTTGTAATTTACTTAATAAATTAACAATATACATATGTGTGAAAGCGATGTTATGCTCAAATGATGTGTATATGCTTATGACATGATGATTCTTGAACTTAACTAAGTGATGTAAAGAGTTGATGGGTTAAACTGCATTTGTAAAAGAGAATGTGGTCATAAATGATATATGTGCTATGAAGATTGATCAATGTGAAATGAATGACATAATTAAACAACTTAAGCCTGCCAGTCAAGTATTGGATAGGTAGGCATGCCTATAGGGTCCCTGTGCTGCAGCTTAAGTAAGTAAGTTGATTCCGATGGAATCATTATGAATTAATCCTTGCGGGATTCCCTGATTTATAAGAATAAATGTACCCGAGGGGTACTAAGATGACTGAAAATTCTATTTACAAGAAGTACCTTTGAGGTACCTATTTCTGTTTACAAGAAGTACCTTTGAGGTACCTATATTTCTGTCTGAAATTTACCTGTTATCCATGACTTTGAACTGCAGGCAAAATAATCTAGATAAAGGAAAAAGGGAAATAAATGTGTGTGGTAATAATGGGATGAAAAAAATTAATTTATGTGATAAATGGTAATATGACCGCATAGTTTAATTGGCATGAATATATATTATGAATTGAGATGCTAAATATGCTTATCTTATCTGTTGCTGATGCGTATGTTAAAATACCATATTGCTTGTTATGTGTGAGTTCCCCACTAAGCGTAAAACGCTTAGCACGGGTTTTCTTTAATCCGTGCAGGTACGGAAGTAGGTATTCGAAGGAAGACTCCGCAGGTCAAAGGTCAACACTAGGATTAGTGTAGGTTGGGTTATCCTTTGGGATATGCGTGTTGTATGTACAAAGCATGTTTTGGCTTGTAAGCATAAGATAATAACATAGTATATGCAAAATGGAAAGTAAGTAAAGCTGTATGCTCATGTGATATATAAGTTTATGTGTAACGTACAAGTATGTTGGCATGTAACTATAAGGATAACAACCTAGCCTGTTTATGGTGAAATATATGTTTATGTGTGCTGCATGTGGATGGCATGAATAAGTATAGATAAAAATTTATTTGTACCGGTTTTTATGATCACCTTAAGTTCAGCATATGTAAGTAATTTTGCGTGCGCGGTCACTTCCTATCGTTATAGCTGCATCAGCTTTAGCGAGTGGAACTGGGCGTGACAGGGATCACAAAGATCCAGTCGGGGGACCTGATCAGGGTCCAAATAATACACTGGGTGCAGCAACACTAACTCTATTAGGCATGCCTAACTATCCACTACTCGACTAACGCAGGCTAAATGCATTCTTGTTTCCTTTCTTGATGTACATGATCTTTCTAATACTATTTTCAAGATGTATACTTTGATTATAATTGTATAATTAATCACTTGCAAAAATTCATTTACAATGGAAGCAATGGCTCCTAAAAATTATAACAATTATCACTGTTCATTTCAATCACGTCTTAATCTTATTACATGCTTAACAATTTGTTTCAACCATAACTTGCATGGTAGAGTATATCATAGTTTATACACTATGTCATATGTAAATCACCAGTCAAAACCCATGTCAAATAGCTCAATGAACATACCTTCATAACATAGAAAAGAGTCGCACTCGCGACCTTAGTCGCGATCACAACAGAAAGCTAGGTGGCCCTTGTCGTGCTCGCGACAGAACCAAGCCTCACACTTCTGTCAAACCTCTATTGAATACAATTTCACATAAAAATATGCTCACTTTTATAATGTCCATAAATAATTTCATAAACATTATTTTCCCCAAATTCATGCATTAAACTCAAGAACTTCAACACAAGTATCTTAAACTATTTAATTTATTAAGAATCATTCTGTAATTAGACAGTCATATAAAAACTGTTTAGAGATACAAGGGATCTATTTCCGTCTCAGTTATGACACATCTAAACCAATCCTCTAATTCAATCTTAATCTCGCATACAAATTGTTAAACTATAACTAAGTCTACTCGAGACTTGATTAATTAATGGCTCAACAAACTTTTACCAATCTGTGCTTACATGCCACATTTATTTTTAACGAATACCAAGGCATTACTAGAGCTCACTGGTCCTTTACCTTTCATGTTCGAATAAATTCCTATACATTGGTTTGGACTTGAAAGAGTGTTCTAAAATTCCTATGTATCCCAAAGAATTAGGAATCCCAACCTTGTAGTTCCACTAGTTCAAAATGCAAGTTATAGGATTTCACTTCAATTTGTCTAACATAAAATAAAACGGGTCAATATTGTACATGTTCGAAAGTATTCGACTCATTAAGCTTTTAAGTAACCCAGTCCATATTCTTATTTATAACCTTAGACACTTGTACTCCTAAATTATAGCCATTTATTTACTCTTTTCCAAGCTCTAAACATATGATGAATATGTCTAAAAAGGTTCCGAGTAAGTTTCGGTGTATTTCGGAAGGAAAAACATTACAAAATACACAACCTAGAGAAGGGTGAAGAGGGCAAGGGTTCACACAAACCATGGGGCTCAAAATAGAAGAAAAAACCTTTAGCAAGTAGGTTCTTTCACGCTCGCGACAAGGGTCATGCTCACGACAGAAGCCTCCGCCACTAGCCCTATGAAAATAGACTAACATGACTGCTTCTTGCCCCTGACTTTGTACCGCCTAAACGACCCACTAATTCTCATTTTTAGCAAAAATTTCCTTCCTCACAAATGTTCCTTAGGATGTTAGCTTTCAAACAACACAAATTTTGGATCAATTAGACATCTATAACTCCAGATATGAGCTACACAACCTACACTTCTCCAGTGAACCCGTCTAAGCAAAGATACCCCGGATTTTTACCATTTTCAAGGATCTTAGGGCCAGAATTGGCTTCCGGTCCCTCAAAGAAAATTTTAGATAAGAATCGTATCTTTTTAATGGCACCAGAATAATACAATTTAGACATCTATAACTTGGAAGAGTTTACTTTATTTACAGCTTTCTACTATATGTTTGATTTGTGCTTTAATAACTTGCATTAAACTGTATGAGAAAAGGAATGAAAATTTAAATTCAAAACTCGATTGTAACTTTGACCAAGGTATGAATAAGAGTGGAGTCCCGAGCTCTCTCTAGTCTTAGGCTTCATGAGGTTAGATGAACCTTTGCAATGTTCTATTTAGAAGGGAATTCCAAAATATCTTCCGTTGCCCAAAATAGACTCATACACATCGTCTTAGGCTTCATGAGATTAGATGAACCTTTACAGTGTTCTATTGGAATGGGGATTCCAAAATATCTATTGTGGCCCAAAATAGACACATACGCAGTATCTTAGGCTCAGTACGACTAAATGAAATTTTCCAATATTTTATTGGGTGGTGACTCCAAAACACCTCTTGTTGCCCAAAATAGACGCCCTTATAATTCTTATAAGTTCTATAAACCTCTCCTGAACACCTTAACAGTGTGTTTTTGGGGCCTCCAGGGTTCGGCGCACTTCACACGTAGCCAACATCTCCTCTAGTCTCATGAACCTCTCATCCATGTACGGGTCTAGTACGACTACCACAGTAGTCATGGCGGCTATAATGTCCTGGGCTAACGACTGAGCAGTTGCTGGTGCGGGCTTTATTTGAGGCTAGACCAGTGGTGGAGCCATAGAGGTGGAGGCCCCTAGATGACCCAAGAGACTCTTTGGGTGGCACCTCTTGTGACAGCTCGATTCGCACCTTAGTAGTTTTGAGTGTATTTGTGATCTATATGTGTGTATATGTGTGTGTGTATGTATTATAGTTAGAGGATTTAATTGCATGATTTGTTAAGTTTAGGGGGTATAATTGCATGTTAGTTTTTAAGTTATGTGGTTTGAGTGCTTTTAAGGAGAAAAGAAGGATTAGATGTGAATTTTCTAAAACCCCCCACAAGATCATGACAAATAGAGGGTGGAGATGTGGAAAGAGAGGAAAGAGATTGGGATTGACTCTTAGTAATATGAAAGAGAACGTGAGTGAGAGAAAGGGCAGAATTGCCTTCTCTTCCTCTCCCGTTTCCTTACACATTTCGGTCTCTCTTCTCCTCCTTGCTCAGCTCAATTCCCTAAGCTGTTGGGTGGTGTGTTGGTTTGGAAAATTATAGATTTTTGGGTAAGTATTAGTCTTCTTCTTCTCTTCTCCTCTTGATTTTCTTTGATCATCGTATTTGGGTTTTGAGTTTTGGGTATGTTTTGGTTTGTTGATTAGAGTTTCCAGCTAAGGAGTCCAAAGGCAAGAAGAAGGTTGGTGGTAGTGAAGCCAATTGATCTTTAAGGGAGCTTAGGAGATAATGTTTGGAAAGTTTGTGCTTTGATTCAAATTGTGGTTTGCATGATAATGGGTGGTTTTATGAATTAATGTGCTTAAGATGTGTTTATTGTGGGTTTAAACTTGATTGAGTTGAGTTTTGATAGCATGAGTTATGTGTGGTAATTGTGGTTTGAATTGGGGATAGGATTTCAGAAGTGAATAGCTGGCAAAACGTTAAAATTCTAGGTTTTTCTTGATCCACAAGGCAGTAAGAAATTTCATACCGCCGTTTGATCGTATTCTGTGTATGAGTTTTGCTTGTCCATTGGGTCACATGGCAGTTAGGCGTTGTCTTACCGCCGTGTAAATGCATTCTATTTTCATTAACTAGTTTTGTGCATTTTTACACGGCGGTCAGGACTTTCATACCGCCGTTTAAATGCATTCTATTTCCTAAGGATTTCTTGCTCAGCAAACTACACGGCGGTCATGTTTTCTTGACTGCCTTGTAAGATGTCTTACACGGCGGTAAGGAATTGCCATACCGCCGTGCAATTGCAACCTATTTTGAAAATTTGGATTTTTGAATTCTATTTTATATGCCTCTGTTGAACCTAGCTATAGCACCCTTATACCCTATACGTATACTGCTGACCTAGCAATACTGTGCGATTACCATAATCGTTTAATAGTTATCACCTATTGAATTTACGGGTTAAAATTTTTTTTTTCCACACTTATTACAATATACACTAAGTTCACTTAACACTTTAACCACTTATCCAACTTTTACATACCAGTTACTCATTTACTTTACTTAGTTATGATGACCTATAACTGTCTAAATCACTATTCATTTAGTAAAAAATTGGGCAGTATAACGGCTTATAATTTGCACTACCCAAACCTGCAAATTGAAAGTTCTACAGCCCCGGCAAGGGCACAATAATATAATCATCCTATAACCATTCATCCCATCCACCTTTCATCACAGAGACATAATAAAATTCCACACAAATAAAATATATATATATAATATTACATGCCAACTTCAACTACTAATAAAGCGTATATACTTGCCACAAAATATTTTATTACACATACAAAATCAAAACTATATCTCCTTCTCCTGGCTTGCTCCCCGGTCTGATGTACGCTGCTCCGAACCTATTGGGTACCTACACGCAGTTAAAAACAACTACGTGCTGAGCATTAAGATGTCCAGTTGTGGTTACCAATCTATAAATTTCCTAAGTAATCTTATTTAATTAACATATTATAAATACAAATACTTATTATTTTCACTTATTATTATTCCTTCTACTTCACTTAATTAATCACATTATTATTTATATTCAATTCACTTGTTAAGTCACTTAATTAATCTCAAATTGATTTATTCCATCATTCAATTAATCACATAACTATGAATTTAATCACTTAATTACACTTTTATTCACTTAATTATACTATTTATTTCATTATCTCACTTAATTATTTATTTTTCCATTAATTACATTTCAATCTTTTTATTCCACTTTTTATCTTCTTAATTACATTTTTACCCTTATAATTTTTCCAAAGTTTCCAATTTTATCTTTATCTTTTCTATTAATTCCACTCATATCCCCACTTTTCACTTAATGCCACTTATGTCCTCATTTTTACACTTATTCCAATTTTATCCTTTTCTTTTTCATTAATTGCCTTTATGTCCCCACAATTACACATATACCATTCATATCCCATATTTTACCATAATTACACTTATATCCTCACTAATATACATAATTACCAAAATGCCCTAATTTATTCCATTTTTACACTATTAGCCTTATTTAAATTCCTTTTTGCATATTTATCCTTATTTAACTTATTTAATTACAATTTTACCCTTTTCACTTTATTTTTCCACTCTTTAACTTCCAATTTAGCCAAATTTCAATTTAGTCCCTATTTTATCACTTTTTCACTATATCACTATTTTAACACCATATTTTATCAAAATTACCATTTTACCCTTCCACTTACACTTTTAACTTATTTTCACACATTTTTACCAACTTTTTGTAAAATTAACATTCTACCCCTAAACTTTCTATTCACTTCATTTTAGTCTTGTTTTCACTCATTTTTATCAATTTCACTATTTTTACCATTTTTATCATGTATTTACCAATATGCCACTAGTATGGACCCGGTAGAAAATCTACTGACCGGATATGCGGGACATGGGCCCCACAGACCCATTTCACTATAAAATAGTCCTAGTAGAACCATTTTCACTGCACAGCACTGCACTTTACACTGAATATCACTCTACACTGTGATAAGCCCTCATAGGCTTATCAATAATGAGTCGCCATGACTCATACCGCGGTGTGAAATCCCTATGGCTAGTCAATTATATCTTGGACTAGATTTCACTACCAGACAACTACTAAGGGCAATATCTTTTCAAAATTCATATAATTATCACATTATAACAATATGTAATATTCATCATACATCTTATTTTCAGTTACCATTTTGCACATACACTCATTTATCATTATATAATCACCTTATGATATTACACTACATATAACATCAAATTACATACACTTAAGTTCAAATATACCATTCGGCCAATCGTTCCAATTTTAATATCATGCACTATAATTTCTCATATTCATTCCAGTACACTTATTCCATGTTGTACATGTTATATATATCATTATTATACCAAATATAATTGTATATTACACTTTATTCCCCAGTATATCATTCGGCCTCACTTACACTTTTCAATATGATCTCTTTTAATTCTTTTACTCACTAAATCATACAATACACAAATTATACATATTATAAATATCAATTTCATGCTTCAAACTACCTTAGAATTCAATTAAATCCCATATGTTCAATTCGGCTACTGTAGACAACGGGTCCTGAGTCAGCTTAGATCGAAGTTACCCAATGATGATAAGATGCCTTGTCACAGGCAAAAAGGTTAAAAGTGGGATTTCTTGTTTAAATTTGCATTTTAGAATGAAAAATTGAAAAATAATAAAAAATATTTTAAAAATTAATTTTGAAAAATGGGGGCTTAAAATTATAGTGTTTTTAGTCAATTTAAAATTTAAAACAAAAAATAATTCGGATCGCGAGTGTCGGGCGCGGCAGCGCGCTGGCGCCCATTTCGCGGGCGTCCAGGCGCCTAGGCACCCAGCGCGTTGGGCGCGAAAAGGCGACGCTCAATGCTGCGCATCGCTAAAAGCGCGCGCGCACTGCGCGCTCGCGCTGCATCGCCCCTGGGGTCACTAAAGGGCCTGAAACAGCTATTTTATGATTTTTTACCCCTTTTTTTCGATTTTTTCACCCTAAATCAAGGTTTTTGAGTCCAAATAAAATTCTAAAATATTCTTTTTGACAATTAATTAATTAAACTTGATTTTATCTACAAAAATAAAGGAATTTATGTTAAAATAAAATTGCTTTCCCTAATTGAGTTAGGGCAACTTTCTACATCCTATATATTCTTAATGATGGGAAAAACCTAGGGGAGTCTCCACTTTATTTTTGAGACTTGAAATTTCAGATTTCTTCCTTCTTCTTTTATTTCTTTCTCTTCAACAAAAATTTCAGATTTTCTCTTTTAATTAATAAGGTTTAATTGGGATTGAAAAATCAATTTTCAATTCTTAATTACTCCAATTAATCCTTTTGGCTCAAAAAATTAATCAATCACTTCCAAATCAATTTCTTTTCAATTTTATGCATTTAAATTAATTTCTTTGTTTCCTCCATAAGCAAAGATAATTAATTTCATTGGTAAATCACTTTTTTAAGCAAATTTTTGGAAATTAAATCATCACTTCACTTTCACCGAATCCAAAACTCTGAGGGTATATATTCTAGGCTCAATTTCTATTTTCTTTTATTTTATTTATATTTAATCTATTCATGTATATTTTGTTGTTTGTATTGATTTATTTATTATTTTCATTTATTTACTTATTGTATTGAATTTACATTTGTTCTATTTAATTGTTTATATATGATTTTATTTTCATTCATGTGAATATTGATTTCTTTTGATTCTTAACATGTAAATAATTTAATTTATTTTGATTCCTCATTATTCTTAGCATGTAAATAATTAATTAATTTTTGTTAATCATTTTTGCCATGTAAATAGTTTATATTAATTATGAACACGTCAATTAACCTTGTCACATATCATTATTATTTTCATCATTCTTTTATCTACTAATTTTTATCATTCTTTTGTCTTTGTTACATGTCATATTTTTTGTTTATTCTATTAGTTGTTTATTTTCATTATTATTATTGTCATGTGCATATTTTCATGCATTAATTTATTAACATGTCATATTTTATTTTGTTATCACATCATTTAATCATTTGTCATTCATAATGCATTTTTCTCATTTATTTTTGGTTTGTTAACATTTTAATCAATTGTCATTGTTTTCATGTCATCTTATTTTATCTTAATTGTCACTCATTATTTTATATATTTATTTGATTTAATTGATTTAATTATTAACATTATTTTGTTTATGTTTTATTTTTATGTCAAAACCCATTTTTGCTTGGGCATTTTTGCGAGCATATCGGGTGTTCCGGGAGGCTCATTTGGATTATATATTTATTTTATTTGTTTGAAATATTTGTTTATTTGCTTTTTTATTTATTTTTGTCATGCATGTTTTCTTATAAGATCGTTTTCCTTAGGGCTGCCAGAAAGAACATTGCCAAAGCATTTTTATTAATTGAGTTGGTATTTTTCCTAATAAAATGGGACCAATGTCCTAGTTTTTCATAACCATCATCACTAAACTCTTTTCTTAAAGTATGCATGCGAGAACCAATGTCCTCACCATTAATGAATATCCCGTTTTATTCATGTTTTGTACTTTATTTACAATGGGGGTTGTATTCCGCCCTTAGTTTTGTTGTAATTTATTTTAATACGCTTTATTTTACATATGCTTTTATTTATCATTTTCCTTGAATGATCAAACTTGCGCTCTAATTATTGCCTCAAAATGTATGAGAAATGGGATAAAAACATAAATTCAAAACTTAATTATAAAATAACCAAGGTATGAATAAATGAGAAGTCCCGAACCATCTCTGGTCTTTGGGCTCAACGAGGCGAGAGGACCATTCTGGTATTTCATTGGAATGGGATCTCCAAGACACCTCTTGTGTCCCACCAAAAGACTCAATTTATAATCCTAGGCTCCATAAGGTTAGAGGGTCATTCCAATGTTCTATTGGGGTGAATGTCTCCAAGATCCCTTTAGTTTGCCAAAAATTGATATTATGCGCCGTCTTAGGCTCACTGAGGCGAGACGAACTTTCCCAATGTTTTATTGGGTGGCGACTCCAAGAAACCTCCTTGTTGCCCAAAATAGACGCACTTGTAAATACCTTACAAGTTTTCATGAACCTCTCCCGATATTCCTAAGAGTGGGCCTTCGGGGCGTCCTACGGGGTTCGGCACGCGTCACAGCCACTATTAAAGTTTTCATACTAATTTGATTTAATTTATTCTAACCACTTTTATACACTATATTTAGTCCCTTAAGCATTAATATCAAGTTAGATTTAATTAATCCTATCATTTTCATATACCAAACCTTAGACATAACCTAAAAATCAACACATACAATAGGAAAAGTATATATTTAGCAACCACAAACCTTTTTTCCAAGCACTAGATCACCTCAGGTTTGTTTATCCTTTCCTTTAGCTTGAGAAACACCCTTCTCACTTTGATTTCCTATATAGGCCGAATACAAAATCACTCATAACATTAAAACCAAGCTTCAAATAAAAAATCTAATCTCATAAACGTGTTCTATATGCTCAAAAACCTTAGGACGGACCAATGAAACAAATTAAAAACCTTCAAATCATAAACCCCCAAACTTACCCTAACCTTTGAACACTTGATTTCTCTCCCTTCCTTAGCTCAAATTGGACTAAAATTGCTTCAATATGATTCTAGAGGAGCTGATTTAGGTATATGAGGTGAAAATTTGAGGAAATATTGGGGTAAAAGTGAAGAAAAATGGAGAAGTAGAAAAGAGGAAGAGTTCAGTTTTGAAAGGGAGAGGGGAGGCCGACTTTTGCTGGGTTTTTCTAGAGAAATCTAGCCACTTCTCTTCCTTATATATCCCTCTAATAAACCGAACTGGTCCAACAGAACTGGTCCGACCAATTTAAACCAAAATTTCGGTTTTTCGATTCATTTGCACTTTTCTTAAGCATCTATATGTTAGACTCATTATTTTCACTCCTAACCAATTACATTGATCTTAAAAATTCAAAAATAGGCTCCTTGCAAATTTTTAGCTCAATCAGAGTTCATTTGGGCACCGGTTCACTTAAACCGGTTCGATTCGATTAATTTTTCTTCTGCCGTAAAATACAACTCAAAAACTGTCAAAATTCACTGATAACACTCCCACTGTCTTATTTTACACACTTAACATATTTTGGGCCATTTAAACCTCTAATAACCCCTTGGTTAAACCTCGTTTCAAATTGAACTGAGCCGTAGGCCAACTTCAGAATGACTTTCGGAGGTCGATTTAGCTCCGTTTTCAGTTCCGATTTCACCACTAGACTCCTTATGACCCACAGATCATTTTTGCGAAATTAAAATTTTTCGGGAGCCGGACAGCCGGGTTCGCAGTATAGCCACTTCCGGTGTCACCTGACACGAAATCACTATAATTTTAACATACTTAACACTGAACTCCGACACTAGTAAACTCACTTCCTACACTGTTTGACACTGCGATTATCATGGTAACACTGGAATAATGCACTGATACTTCTAGACCGGTATTTGGGTCATTACACTAGCATTGCTATTAAATTTACAATTATTGAATTATTGGGTATCAAATGATGTTAAATTGTAATGTTTTTCAGGACATATGTGTTAGAATATTTTATAGGTACTAATTTTCGAAAATATACGGCGTACCGAAATAGTACAAAAGATGTCGATCCCACGAGGAATGTGATTTTTACTCACTATTACTACTTGATTTTAATCTTGTTTACAATGATCATTAACGGTAGGTTAATGTTTAACTACTTAATTATGCAAATAAATTCAACCTAGTTATTGATAATCAAAAGAAGACAAAATATACAATGGAGAACTTAAAATAATGAACTTGATTCCATCATTCTAATTAATAATAATCATCTTTTCATGCAAGTCAAGTTGGAATATATTTTTAATTCATTCTCTCGACATGAATTAGAATGCTCAAAGTATACACTTAAAGCACTAACTCCTAATTCTCATTAGTGAACTAGTTAACTCTAATTACATACTTTAAGATTATTTACCAACCTATCAACATACTGATCTCTCTAACTTTGGTTTGATAATGAAAATCTATTAGATTTAAGTTAAAATGATCTTTTAACTCTATCTTAACTTATAAAAATCATGCAATTGTACTAATAGAAATTCTGCATTCAAAGACTCTTATAATAGATGGAAGTAGAGAATAATAATAACATTCAAATTCATTGAAGTAATATTAATTAATTTATAGAGAAGAAATAAAAGATAAGAGTAATGAAAAAGATGACTTGTGCACTTTCCTCAAGCCCTTGTAATAAATTTTCCTTCTCCTTGATTTTCTTCTTCAAAAGATGAAAAACTACTTAGAACTTTTACTGAAAATAAAATTTAACTTGTAATGAAAATAATCCTCTAAATTACATCCTCTTAAATTACAGTTGAGATTTAAATTTATAAAAGTCCAAAAGTTGTGTTTCCTCCTTCAAAAGCTGCAAGTGTTGGTGAAAAATTATGCACATAAACTCACAAACTAACATGAATAAGAAAAAAAATATACATAGTTACATATTTAACTTTATAATTTACACAAAACACATGCTAAATATTATATCAATTAAGCACCTTTCAAATTCCTCCACACTTAACCCTTGCTTATCCTCAAGCAAGACAAAAGAAATAGGAAAATTCAACAATCGGTAAACATTATTATACAGCATTTTCCATTCAGCAAAAATAATGGAATTGAAAAGATCAAATAGCTCAAACACTCAAAAATATCAGTAAATCAAATTTCAAAGCATGTATTAAAATTTTAACAAGTCACTTAATTTTAATAATCCCAACATTAAGAGTATAATTCTCAAAAAACTAAACATGATTTATTTGATTATAAAGTTGAAAATTGTAAGGTAACTAGCTGCATTTGGGATAGTTTTTGAGCTCACTTACCCTTAATCCAATCTCATGGCATTTTTAAACTTTTCTTTCTTTTCTATCCTTCTTTTTTTTTTCTTTTACATGGGTATATTTCTTGATTTAATCCCATGTATAGCAAGAGAAGGTAATATGGGTACGTTTTACGCTCCATCCCATATTTTTTTTGCAATTTAGGATATACATCTTGCTAATTATTTTTGAAAATTGTGGGTGAATTTTATGCTCCATCCCACTTGTGATTTTCTTTTATTTTTTCTAAGTCCTCATCCATTATTGAAAAAAAATAAAGGTAAGTATTATGGCTATAGTTTCCTCCAGGCAACTAGAACCTTAAAATTTTTAACTAAATGAGCAAATTCTAACTTTACAACATGGTTAGTAAAAAGACTAAATATTCTATAATGTTGAAAGAAGTAAAAGAAAATAACTTGAAAAACTTAAAACACATACCAAAAACTTTGAAAAACTGATAAAAATGAGCATAAAAGATAAATTTTCTAACAACCTATATAACATGCCAGTGGAACAATACCTTATAATAAAATTTACTAAAAAAGCTAATCGAACAAGAAACACATACAAACAAACATGCAATTAACATATAAATCAAAAACAAACACTCCCCCACACTTAGAACACACATTGTCCTCAATGCGAAGAAATGAAACAAAATAAGCAAATAAAACAAAGAAATAAAACAAAGAGAAGAAAAACTCCCTGCTCATGGTGAAGGTGGAGGCGATGGAACCTTAAATCCCGATTGAGCAATAAAATGATCCATCCTATACTCCAACTGCCTTTGTCTTCTCGTTATAGAAGAAAGTTGATCTTGCATAGTCAACTGGGTTTGTAAAATCTGGTCAAGCATATCAGGTATATTATGACTAGATGATCAAACATCAGGTGCTGCAGCCACATCCGCTGGAACATCAAGCATAGCTTTATCTTCACTGCCCCCTTCATTACCAACCTCTTCTTCTTGTGGTTCCCCTTGTGGCATAGAAGATCCTCGAAGATCCCTCCAATACGATTAAGCACGATGTAGAATTTCCTGAAAATTATTACCAACCACCTCTCCACGCACAAACACAAGCTTAGTAAAATAAAGACAAGAAAAAACTCGATAATATGCGCTGAAATCCACATTTAAATTGTTTGCAATAGTAAAAATGACATGCCCATGAGTGAGAGGTGAATCATGCTTATTAACACATCGCAACAATTGAGTAAAAACCCAATAAGGACAACATACATCCTTACGTTCATGGATACACCACATCAAAAACAACTCATGATATAAAACTCTATTAAATTCAGACCTATTAAAAACTACAGAAGCTAAAACCTTATGCAAAATCCAATATTTCAAATCTTTAATAAACATAGACTTAACATCTCTAGCTCTATAAGGTGTTGGTAAATCAGTTAAAAAGTTCCAAAATTCATTAGGCTTAAAAGATTTAGGTGGATCAGTTAAACCAGTTTGCGAAAACCTAAACATCCTATTCATCATAAAATAGGTCAAAGTATATGGTTTACCAGCCAACGTAAAATCCAACCAATTCTCATTATCCTCATTCTTTTTCAATGTGGTGTAAAACTCCAATACTAAATCAGGATTAACATCTTCATACATAGTTGTAAATTTCAATAAGCAATAAAATCTCAACATTTCAGTAACAATATCTAACATGCCAACTTGTGCAAGCAAATAATCAGGAAAATACTTACATTGCAATAATGGTCTATCACGAAGGGTTAAATACCTACTACCTTCATGCACCGAAAATATGGGAAACAGAGCACCAAAACTAGCAACAATGTTCCCCTCTTCAGCTTGTGCGTGCTCAACCCTTGAAAATGATGGGTTTTTTGTTCTCACCATATTGGTGTGTTAAAAACAAAGAAGTATTGTAAATAAAGAGTAAAAACAAATAAACGGCCATCGAAGTTTGAAACCGATTATAGTTGATTTAGGTGAAAAGAGAAATGACAATGAAAATGAAACAAAGAAACGTGAAAATGAAAAGAAATACAATAACCCACATATGGCAGTGAAGAGACTCATGATAAGGAGATAAATGGTATGTTTGAGATACCGAAATTGACAAGCATTAAAATCCCGCAAACCCTAAGAACATGGAAGATAATGAGTAGAAACAGAATGTTGGAATGAAAAAGGAAAACAACAAAGGAAAAACAGAGTATGATCATGTGAAGATTCTTTGTGGAGGAAGAAGAAATAAAGAAGATGACAGGTCTATTGAGGGTGTTCAAATCGTGACGAAAAACACGCTAGAGGAAAATAACACGAAGAGGGAATAGTTTAAAGCTAAATGAAATAATAGAAAAGAGAAGAAAACGGAAAGTCACTTTTTTAGGGTTTTGAAATTACATTTTCCCTCTTTACTTCTGATATTTAGATTTTAGGGGTTTAAGGCAATCTAAAGTAAGTTAAGTAAAATTAATGCATATTAATCTAATTAGAAAGACAATTAATTCAAATTAAAAGAAAACGAAATAAAACAAAACAAAATAAAAATAAATAAATAAAAAAAAAACTTACCTGCTGGCCTTCACGAGTCGTGAGGCATCTTCACGACTCGTGCAGCTGCCTCTCGACTAAGCAACCATCTCACGACTAGTGAAGTAGCATCACGAGTCATGAGCCTTGCTAATAATTCCTTCGTAGCGATCGCGACGCCTCCCGCGATCACGACAGTACCTCAAGCTCAATTTTGTCGCGCTAGTGGGAGGGATCGCGCGCGCGACAGAATTTCACGTTTGCAAAATTAATAATAATTTTTTTTATAAAAAAATAATAACTAATCTTACTATTTAAACCTGTAAAATTAAAACAAAATTTCGTTAATAATATAAAAATACACAATATAAAATTTAACTAACAAATGACGTAATAACTAAAATAACATAAAACACACTTAAAAAGAAAATATAATTAAGCAACCTAAATAAAAGACTAGAAAATATCATGGTTTGCTATGCCCTCTAGGATTTTCCTCAGTGTTACTTGGAAGACATCCTAAACTTCTAGATGGAAAAGAACTTGCTAATTGGCCCAATTGAACCTCAAGATTATGAATAGATGAGGCATGATTATTAGTGATTTGGTCAACTTTTGCTTCAAATTTCTTGTGATTTTCATCTTGAGAACTCATCTTAAAATTATTCTCTTCAATGAATTTATCAATCTTCCCTTCAAATGCTCCAAACCTATCTTGGGGTTGTTTGTATCCCACATTCCTATTTTTGTTATTACTATTATTTCCCCATGAAAGATTTGGATGGTTTCTCCAACCGGGATTATATGTGTTAGAATATGGATTCCCACGCCCTTGGCCTTAGACAAAATTAACTTGTTCCGCTTTACTAACCATTCCTACATTGCAATTATCACTCATATGCCCTGTTTGACCACAAACATTGCATGCATTTGAGGAATTACCACCCATACTAAGGCTATTGACTCTATAAGTCAAAGCTTCAATTTGAGCTTATAATGCAACCACTGAATCTAGTGCATATACCCCCCTAGCATTAGAATAATTAGACTCCTTACTCTTTCAGTAGGCCACATGCAATTGTTCATTAACATTTCCTCCAACAATTCAAATGCTGCCTCAGTAGTTTTCCTCATTCAAGAGCCACCAGCCGTAGCATCTATAGTACCTATTGGGGTAGCATTAACTCCATTGTAAAATGTTTGGATCAATAGCTCCCTTGGAAGGTTGTGGTGTGGACACATTGGCTGTAATTCCTTAAACCTTTCCCACGCTTGATACAAAGACTCATTATCATTTTGCACAAAAGTAGTGATATCCTTTATGATTTTAGCAGTTTTGGCTAAGGGAAAATATTTTGATAGAAATGCTTGGGCCAATTTGTCCCAAGTGGTTATAGATCCCCTCATAAGTGAATTCAACCAAGCCTTAGCTTTGTCTTTCAAAGTGAAAGGAAAAAGCCTAAGCTTAATTGCATCAGCCGAAACCCCATTAATCTTAAAGGTATCACAAATCTCTAAAAAGTTTGCCAAATGAGCATTAGGATCCTCATTTGACAATCCATAAAATTGTATGCTATTTTGAATCATTTGTAAGAGAGAAGGTTTAATTTCAAATTGATTAGCGTTTACCGTAGGTCTTACCACACCTTGTTGAGCACCACTTAATGCGGGTGTGGCAAAGTCCATCAATCTTGGTGGATTTCCTTCCTCAGCCATGATATGTCTCTTATGCTTATTCTTCTTCTTGTTGGATTTGCGGTTACTTGAAAAAAATCTTTCGATTTCAGGATTCAATGGTTCAAGATCTTCTTGAGAACTTTTTGTACTCGGCATGAACTATCAAATCCTATGTAAACAAAAACAGAACAAAACAAGTCAAACAAAACGAACAAACGAATGCACTAAAATAAAATATTGTAATCAAAAATTATAAATCAAGATTCATAATAGCAAAAATCATCCATTCCCCGGCAACGGCGCCAAAAACTTTTTAGCATATTTTATAGGTGCTAATTTTCGCAAGTATACGGTGTACCGAAATAGTACAAAAGATGTCGATCCTACGAGGAATGTGATTTTTACTCACTATTACTACTTGATTTTAATCTTGTTTACAATGATCATTAATGGTAGGTTAATGTTTAACTACTTAGTTATGCAAATAAATTCAACCTAGCAATTGATAATCAAAAGAAGACAAAATATACAATGAAGAACTTAAAATAATGAAGTTGATTCCATCATTCCAATTAACAATAATCATCTTTTCATGCAAGTCAAGTTGGAATATATTTTTAATTCATTCTCTCGACATAAATTAGAATGCTCAAAGTATACACTTAAAGCACTAACTCCTAATTCTCATTAGTGAACTAGTTAACTGTAATTGCATACTTTAAGATTATTTACCAACCTATAACAATTATCTCAACATACTGATCTCTCTAGCTATGTTTTGATAATGAAAATCTATTAGATTTAAGTTAAAATGATCTCTCCACTCTATCCTAACTTATAAAAATCATGCAATTGTACTAATAGAAATTCTGCATTCAAAGACTCTTAGAATAGATGGAAGTCGAGAATAATAATAACATTCAAATTCATTGAAGTAATATTCATTAATTTACAGAGAAGAAATAATATATAAGAGTAATGAGAAAGATGACTTGTGCACTTTCCTCAAGCCCTTGTAATAAATTTTCCTAATCCTTGATCTTCTACTTCAAAACATGAAAAACTACTTAGAACTTTTACAGAAAATAAAATTTAACTTGTAATGAAAATAATCCTCTAAATTACATCCTCTTAAATTACAGTTGAGATCTAAATTTATAGAAGTCCAAAAGTTGTGTTTCCTCCTTCAAAAGTTGCAAGTGTTGGTGAAAAATTATGCCTTTTCATGTGACTTTTGAAGAATAACTGTCCCAACAGATAGTTCTGTCGCGCTAGCGATAAATGTTGCACTCGCGACAGAACACGGAGCTCCCCTCTTTTTTCCTTTTTCTCTTCGCTGGCTTCTCTTGTCTGTTCCTACAGCCTCACGACTCGTGACTTCCTTTCACGCGTCGTGAGCCTTTGCATGTGTCGTGACTTTGGCTCACGTCTCGCGTCTTCTTTCTTCTTCTCCTCTTCTTTTGTTTCCTCTTCTCACCCAGCTATCTCTGCATCATCACGACTCGTGATTGAGGTTCACGACTCGTGATCCTACTCTCATAGTTCCTTCTTCTATTCTTCAACCTCCTTTCGTTACCTGCATCCTAACGAGTTGTGCCTCCCGTTCACGACTCATGAGCATCCTTGATCTCTGCCCAGTTCTATCTATTATTTCCCAATTATGCTCCATTCTTTCCATTTTCATATAGATCAACCTACAAAGCACATAAACTCATAAACTAACATGAATAACATGAAAAATATAGATAGTTACATATTTAACTTTATAATTTACACAAAACACGTGCTAAATATTATATCAATTAAGCGCCTATCAATATGTTAATTTTTCTATATGATGAATTAGAGAACATTATAAATGTTTTACCTACAATAGTCAAGCAGGTGGATAGATAGGCATGCCTATAGAGTTCTGTTAGCTACAACCCAATGTGTTTTTGACCCTAATCAGGTCCCTATTTGGATCCTCGTGATCCCTATGAGTTGGATCTTGTTTAAGATCCCCAAATGTGAAAATGCTTTTGATTCAAAAGGAAAGAAATTGCTTTTCTTGTACCTACGGGTACACATATGTTCACTTGTTATCCACCGCTCTGAATTTGCAGGCTTACCTATGTGTTTGCATAATGTGATGTAAATTGTTGTGATTCAACATATTGATATTATGTATTACGTTGAATAAAGTTATTTGTTATGACGTATGTAATTTGTGGAAGATTTATGATGCTTTATCCATATGTATGTACCATGTGTATGCGTATTGCATTTGAGGTCAACTGTGAGTGGTCGTTCATTTCTTGTTTTCCCCACTAAACGTTATCGCTTAGCACGGGTGTTTCATCTGTGTAGGTGTGGAAGCTGTTGAAATTTTTGGGAAGACCGATCCGCACTCATCAGGGTGCACACAATAGAGGGGGCTTTTGGTTGTTTAGGTTTTTGTATTTAGCACTCTAGTGTAAAGCTTTTTTTTTTTTTTATATCTACCTTTGTAATAGTTTCAGTTATGTATTTTGTAAATTATGTAAAGAATCACTTTGTACTTCAGCTCTGTAATAAATATTTCGGTATATCAATGGATGAGATCGACAAGTTCTTTTAAGATTCTTACGTGCCTTCTTTAAAATATATGAGTTGTAAAAAGAATTTTATTATCTACATTCCTGTTATTATTTATGTATGTCCTTCCTTATGCATGCTTTGTTTTGCATGGTGACAACCCTTGCCTATGCGGACTCTCACTTCATTATGCGGGTGAGCTCCCCTACATATAAGTAAGGGGTGTTACAATTTTATTTGTAACACCCCTTACCTGGACATAGTAAACCATACCATGAACCGGTGGTCCACGACGACGGTCAAGGGCATTACCAAAGCAAACATGAAAACTTATAGATCTTTAGGCAAAATATGAGTTATAAAATTTCTTTCGTTTTTCACAACACATCCTTGTTAACCATAAATTCATTACACATTCACATTATAAAGTAAACTTCTTCAGAATTTACAATAGATAGATCTTTTACATAACCAATATAACTTTTACAAAACTTATAATTTTAAAATTATAAATCTTGCAAACATTCTGAAGAGTATATAAATCCTATCCTAAAACCTCTTCGTAGTTCTTGCATTGGCCTGGACTGCTGCGAAAAACTCTCGAACAATCTGATCAATAGTACCTACACAGATTAAGAGAAAATCCGTGCTAAGCATAAAGCTTAGTGGGAAACACATGTAAATATGGACGACCACTAAGAATGGCCGTCAAATGAGTTCAAAGGAAAGCATAATGTAGAAGATGTAATCATCTCAATTATAACAAATTAGATACTTTCAAAGAGGTCATCAAAATTACCACTTACTTCGCATATCAACGTTAACAAATCAATTATACAAAAACACACCTTTTTCACATCTTATACATGTCAATTTGTGCACTTATTCACATCCCTTTCGGTTTCAAAAACTTATTTCACACATCTTACTTAATAGATGCCTTAGTATGTAATTATTCAATCAACAAGGCATTTAGATTGCAATAACAAAAAACACACTTTCACACAAGTATTCACATATGTATTCATCAATTCATAACTTATTGTATAATTCACATATTCTTATTCATTTAATGCCTGCTAAGTCAAAGGGGTGGATAACGAGTAACACATAGATACCTGAAGGTATTAACACTATTCTCATAACACATAGATACCCGAGGGTATCAAAACAATCTTTTGATTTTGTTCCAAAAACATTTTCACGTTGATTCGATACAAAGGGATCACGAAGATCAAGTCGGGGGACCTGATCAGGGTCCAAATCATTCGGTAGATGCAGCAACAGTAACTCTATTAGGCATGCCTAACTGTCCACGACGCGACTAATGCAGTCTAACACATACTTGTTTCCATTAATAATGTTCATGCTGTAATTTAATACCTTTTTTTCTAGAAGCACATACTCTTATTATAATCGCATAATAATCCTATGCATAATTTATTCATAAATTAAAGCAATGATTCATACAAAATATATCAATCCATAACCTTTAATGACGATCACATTTTAATTTTAATACTTGCTCAACCATTTATTTTAACAATAACTTGTATGGTATAGCATATCTTAGTTTATACACTATGTCATATGTAAATCACAAGTCAAAACTCATGTTCAAAAGCTCAATAACATTCATTTATTACATAAGGGAGAGTCGCACTCGCGACCATAGTCGCAATCGCGATAGAAAACTAAATGGCCTCTGTCGCACTCGCGACACCTGTCACGCTCGCGACAGAGTCAAGCATTCCACTCATATTATTCTTAATTAAACGAACTTTACATAAAACATATTTATTCTTGTAATGTTCCTAAACAATTTTATAAACATTACTTCTTCAACCACGTGTGTTAACCTCAAGAATTCCAACACAAGGAACTCATACTATTCAATTTGTTAAGGATTATTTATAACTTAGTCAATCATATAAAACCATTCGATATTGGATATACGAAATATTCGTTTCAACTAAAATTAAAACATACCTAAACATTCATTTAATTCCATCTTAATATCACATGCAAATTTTGAGCTATAGATTATCCTACTCAAGACTTGAATCATTACTAGTTCTATAAACTTTTATAAATCAACACATACATATCAAATTTATTTTTAACAAGTATCCAGGCGTCTAACAGAATACAGTTGAAACACTATCTTTTATGTCTGGATAAGTCTCGGTGCTTTGATTTTGACTTGAAAGAATATCCCAGCTTCCTACGTATCCCAAAGGATTGGGAATCAGAACCCCGTAGTTCTACAATATCAAAGTACAGTTTATAGAATTTCGCTTCCAATTTCTTAACAGAATTTAGATCAGGTTAATGTTGAACAAACTCAAAGGTATTAGACTCATTAGACTTTGAAATTCCTTAGCCATTATTCTCATTTACAACCTTAGTCTCTTACATTCCAAAGTGATATCTACTTATTTACTCTTTTACAAACATTAAACATATGACCAATATGTCTCATGAAGTTCCGATGGAGTTCGGGTGTATTTCGGAAGAGAAAACATCATAAAATATACAAACTAGAAGAGGGTAAAGGTAGGCAAGGGTTCCTACAAACTAAAAGGTTCAAAAGAAAGAGAAAAACACTTGTCAAGCAGATTCTATCATGCTCACGACCATGGTCGTGCTCGCGACAGAAGCTCGCTTCAGGTTCCTCATAAAGACAGGTCACTAGACTGCTTTTCGCTTCAAACTTTAACCGCCTAAACCGACTTATAAACCTCATATTTAGGCCAAGTGTCCTTCTTAACTAATGATTATTAGGATCTTATCTTCCATATCGATCAAATTTCAGGTCATTTGGACACTTAAATTATCAGATATGATTAGTAAAACCTATACTGCTCCCCTGAACCCGGCCAGAGAAGATACCTCTACTTCATGACAACTTTTGGGACACTTAGAGCTAAAATTAGCCCAAGCTTATTTTCTAGGACATTTGTAGTAATATGTCTTAACTTGCAAACGGTACTGGTCTCATATCATTTGGAGTCCTAAAACTCCTAATAAAGCCTAATAACTGAAGAAAGGTCAAGTGCTTTCTAACACAGTTTTCACCCAAAAATCCTATTCACATGCACAACTTAACAATATAAAGCAACACTCACTACCATCATCATATAACATTATCAAAACATTAAAATAACTCATATAACACATGAACATAGTCAAATTCACATATATAACTAAAGAGTTTCAAAACCTCTATTCATTTGCTCCCTATTTGCTTCAATGGCTATACAACCTTTATTCTTTCATACTCCTTCTTTAGCTCTCTTGTTCCCTCTAAACAAACAACCAAAAGTTCAGAGTTACACATGAGAAATTGGGTAATGGAGATAAAGAGGAAGCCGGACACTCTGGACCAGATAAGGCTGTTTATCAGGAATGCTAGCCCATATTTGAAAGATGGGATAAAAATGAAGGGTTTAAAGGACTGAGAGTTCTTGAAAAACATAGCCATAGAAGTTGAAGGAGAGTACCTGGCAAGGAAGGCCAATAATGGTAATTATGCCCGGAGAAATTACGGTAATCAGGGGGCAGGAAAGTCAACAGGATCCGATAATGGAATCAATTTGGAAACGTGGTAGATGTAGTGGCTACCAAAGCAGACCAAAGGCATTTCTCCAACCTAGGCAAGTCATTATCTTGGGTACATAAAAGGTTGATGAAGGAGGGCAAGCTACAACTAATGCTTGCTAAGCCCGCTAGAAGTCAAGGACATCCTGATCATCGAGCAGATTTGTATTATGCCTACCATCAGCATATAGGGCACGACACTGATGAATGTCAAACTCTGAGGAACCATATTCATGATCTCATTGATAACAAACAAATTACAAATCAATAGCGCCGCAAAAAATAGGGGAGGAAACCTTATAGTAGATGTGCTTTTCATATTTGAACTTTTTTTAGTCTTGATGTATGCAGTATTGTTTACGTTAATTATATTAATGGCTTTTTATTTATGTTCTCATAATTTCATTATGCATGATCATAATCACAAGTCATTTACATTTGATATTAACTTAATGAATAATCCGTCAATTAATCTCGAGATCCTGTGGGCGTCTGATATCAATCCTGAAGTGATATAAACTTGAGAGAAAAAGAAAGAGAATGAAGAAGAAAATAAAAAGAAAATTTGCCTTTGCTTGGACCTGGAATGACCTGCTTCAATTTTTTTAACCTAACAGCCATCGAAGTTTCAAAAGTCATTCCCTTGCCTCCTCAACATCTGGGATGCATACAAGGTAGCCAAATAAAGCCAAGCTCCAATCAATAAGGGTTTGCCTCAGAAGCTAAATTATCAAAATTTGAGATGACGGAAGCTTTGGGCCTTCACAGGAAGAGAAAAAGAAAAGAACAAGAGGAAAAAAACAAAAGAAAAATGAAGAAAAAGGAAAAAGAAAAAAGAAAAAAAGCGAAAAAAACCACAGTATTGACCTAAGCCATCTGAGACATACCTGCAACCCCATCTCAATAATGGAGAGCTACCTCAGAAGTCAAGCACTAAAGTTTACAAAGAACAAAGTACGAGCTTTTACAGCCAATGTCTACACGGGAGAACTCACTATTTTTTGCAATTTGCACAAGGATCAAGTTGAAACCTAATCAAGAGGAATAGTTTTCCCGGATGACAATGATGAAAAAAAGTTCAAGGGAGTTAATAGGTCCCATGGCAAAGGCATCCAAAAAAAAAACAAAAACAAAAAAACAAAGAAAAAAAAACAGAGCTCCACGGGTTGAAAACCAAAAAAAGGCGACCATTATAAAATTGGACACCTTGTTAAGGCAAAAAAAAAAAAAACAAAAAAAGGCGCTTTGGGAAAAAATTAGGGGCAGAGAGAAAATGTTCAATCATGAAAATGCGAGAGGACTGATTGATAATAGGAGTTTGATGTTTTTAGGATCCATCTCGAGATTAGATAGGGTCTTGTATTTTTTAGATTAATGCCAAATGATGATCATGCATGATGAAATCTGACTGCAATATATGCATTTATGCAATAATATTTTAATGTAAGCAAAGCAGTTTATCTCGCATACTTAAAATGAATTAAGTTGCAGCATAAAAGCAGCGCATAATTTCTTCTTTGCATGTGTGCAATTTACTATGTATGGCCTCCATTACCATTGTCATCCTAACGCTTCAGCAAACTCGCCCCGACATCGGCTTCAAGCTACTCGCCAACACATTTATAAGGAAAGCCAAAATCCACACGGCCACTAGTCAAACAGCAAAAGGATTTTAGTCTCCTCAAAAAATAATAAAATAAGGGTCGTTAGAGATAAAAACCGTGACTGGCTCTCTAAGCAAAAGTTAGGCCAAAGGGCAGAGTGAAAACCTAGAAACAGGCAGTCTGCCCTACGAAAAAATGAAATAAATAAGAGCAGCTGGATTGGGTTGGGTCCACTTCCAGGCAAAAATTAGGCAAAGGGTTATGTGAAAATCCCTAAAGGAAAGCATTTTCCATAAAGAAAAACTAGTGTGAAAATCCACAAGGGACGCACTACCTTTAAAAGAATGACTTCCGATGCCTGGAGCGATAAGGTGGCATTACTTCGGATGATTTCCCTTCAGCCAGATAAGGCATAATTCAGGACATGAGTCAGAATCCTGGGCATATGATCATTAATAGGGGGGCAAAGATGCACATCGGATGGGTCTCTTTGAAAAGTTTACGGGTCAGAGTCCCTAAGCCAAGATGACACTTCTGGATCCTTGGAGGCATGATCGAGTAGACAAGCCATATCCTCAACGGACCCTTAACCACCTTGCACATGGTCTATCCTTTTTTTCATACGATTCTTTAGCAAACATTTGCATATGACCTTTTACACATGCATGCACAATCTATTGTATATATTCCTATGTACACAACTTTGCAGGAAAAGTCCAAGTAATGACCACACGCGCGACAGCTGGTCAAGGATAGCCTCAGCTCAATATTAACATTCACATGAGCAAGACGATCAAGTCAAGATAACGGCTACTCAGGTAAAATTTCCAAGACCTCTTAAGAGGCAAATCTTCAAGTCCTCTTAAGAGGCAAGTTTCCAAGTCCGCTTAAGAGGAAAATTTTCAAGTCCTCTTAAGAGGTAAATCATCAAGTCCTCTTAAGAGGCAAGTTTCCAAGTCCTCTTAAGAGGCAAATTTTCAAGACCTCTTAAGAGGCAAATCTTCAAGTCCTCATAAGAGGCAAGTTTCCAAGTCCTCTTAAGAGGTAAATTTTCAAGACCTCTTAAGAGGTAAATCTTTAGGTCCTCTTAAGAGACAAGTTTCCAAGTCCTATTAAGAGGCAAATTTTCAAGACCTCTTAAGAGGTAAATCTTCAAGTCCTCTTAAGAGGCAAGTTTCCAAGTCTTCTTAAGAGGCAAATCGTCAAGTCCTCTTAAGAGGCAAGTTTCCAAGTCCTCTTAAGAGGCAAATTTTCAAAACCTCTTAAGAGGCAAATCTTCAAGTCCTCTTAAGAGGCAAGTTTCCAAGTCCTCTTAAGAGGCAAATTTCCATGACCTCTTAAGAGGTAAATCTTCAAGTCCTCTTAAGAGGCAAGTTTCCAAGTCCTCTTAAGAGGCAAATGTCCAAGTCCTCTTAAGAGGCAAATTTCCAAGACCTTTTAAGAGGCAAATCTCTAAGTCCTCTTAAGAGGCAAATTTCCAATGTTCTCTGAGGAGGACATTTTCTGTACTTTGTAGTCTTGTCAGCGACTCAGTGCAATCAATTTGTAGCCTATATAACGGCTCAATGATATTCAACCGCACATTTTGTAAGTCTGGAGCAGACTTCTCGCATCACCATTTGAGGATGGTACCCGAGCATTTGTAAGTCTGTAGCAGACTCGGTGCAGTTCAGAAGAATAACCCCGCATTCTGTAAGTCTGGAGCAGACTCGGCGCATCGCTATTGGAGGATGGCACCCCGTACTCGGTAAGTCTGGAGGAGACTCCGTGCAGCTCAAGAGAGCACTTCCTGCATTTTGTAAATCTGGAGCAGACTCGATGCATCACCATCTAAGGATGGCATCTGCACTTTATAGTCTTGTCAGAGACTTGGTACAATCATTTGTAGCCTATTTAACGGCTCAGTGATATTCAAGAATGTCCACACTTTGTAGTCTTGTCAGCGACTCGGTACGATCCGAAAGGATAATATATGCAATTCAAATCACAGCACTGTTCTTCAGGGAGCAGCTAGAAGGAGGCCGCCTCAAGTACGCACTTCTTTCCCTTTTCTGAATTTTGGTTCACTTAGGTACCCATGCACTAGCCTCCCCAAAAGTGGGGGCAACTGTAGACACCAAGTCTCGAGGCAGCCCAGATCAGGATTACCCAATGAGTAAATTAAGTGTGCCTATTCATAGGAAAAAATGAAAGTTGGAAGTGATGGTTTTCTTGTCAAAATTGATTTATTAAAAGTAAATAAAATGTGTTTTAAAAATATTTTAAAATATTATTTTAAGATAAAAAAGTGAGTTTTGAAATTATAGTATTTTAGCAAAAATTTTTATAAAAAAAAAAATTGGCCGAAATTCGGCGTTGGCAGCGCCTAGCACGCAGCGCATGGTGTGCTCGCCCGTGTGCTAGGCGACACACTAGCGCAGCACGTGACCGATGCTGGGCATCGCCTGCAATGCGCACGAGACAAAGAAAATAATTTTTTCTTCTTGGAATAAAAATTTTCTTCCATATTTTATTTTTCTAACCTTATTTTTTTTACAAATCAAGACAAGAAAATTAATCATTTACTTTCATTCATCAAATCAAATTTTGAGGGTAAGCATTTTGGGTTTAATTTTGTATTTTATTATTATTATTATTATTATTATTATTATTTTATTATTTGTTTATAGTTAATTAGTAACCATGTAAATTCTCTTAGATCCATTATTTTTGTATTTTATTTGATGTAGTCATGGATTCAATATTTTTCATTTCTTATTATTGTGTTCTCATTTGATTGTTCATATTATTATTATTATTATTATTTAACATGCTTTACCATGTTTTGTTTATTTCTTTTTATTTTTGCTTGCTTGATTGTTCATCTTCTTTGTTGTTATTGTGTTTTATTATTATTATCGTTGTGATTATTATCGTTCTTATTATCATTATTATTATTGTTGTTATTGTTGTTGTTGTTATTATTATTATTACCCTTGTTATTACTCTTATTATTATTATTATTATTATTATTATTATCTATTATTACTACTATCATTATTACTATTATTATTACTTTTATTATTCTTGTTTATTGTTATTATTATTTAGTGTTATTATTATTATTATTATTATTATTATTATTATTATTATTATTATTATTATTATTATTATTATTATTATTATTATTATTATTATTTATATTTTCATGCATGTTGAATTGTTAATATGTTAAGTTACTTATTTTTATCATGTCATTTAATTGATTTGTCATACATGATACATTTTATTTTATTTATTTTTTCATTTTTATATGTTATATGTTTAAATTAATTTTTATTACTAACATCACTTTTTATTTGTGTTTTTTTATTTATTTTCAATACCTTTTTTATGTGTGAGCTTTTCCAATGCCAAGTGAGAGCCCATAGAGATTTGAAGATATCATTTTGGTGGAATTTGTCTTTTTAGCATTTTATTTATTTTTCCTTTTATTTGTTTTATTATGTAATATGTAATAAATTTATTTATTTTTATGCACGTTAATTAAAACTCACAAAAAAGTTTTATATTAATAAATTGGGATCTTTTTCTAATAAAATAGGATCAATGTCCTAATCTTAACCCATAAAAACTCACATTTAAAAAGAAGAGTTAACTTTCTCAAAATGGGATCACTCATCCCGATTTTATCGATAAAATACTAAAAAATAACTCTTCGGCTTTCTACGTAAAAATGAAGGAATCAATGTTCCTATCCTAAATAATGTCCCAAATTATGAATGTTTATTCATTTGATTTATTTATTTATTTATGTTTTGCTTGATTTTATTTTTGGGGATTATACTTTTGTCCCAGATTTTAATACCTTTTCATTTAGGGGATTGTATTTTGTCCCAATTTTATCTTTCCTTTATTTTTTGTGTCTTGCTTTATTTTACTGCTTTCTTTGCTGCTTTCTCTCATGCTTTATTTGCTATGCATGCCTGTGTGAGAAGAGAGATAGAAATTGAAAATTAAAAACCCATTTATAATTAACCAAGGCATTAATAAGAGTAAAGTTCCGAATCTTTCTCTGGTTTAGATCCCCGAGGTTAGATGAACTTTCCAAATTTCTTGTAAATTTGCTGGCGACTCCAAAATACCTCAAAGGTGTCTAAAGGTTTCATGGGATTACATGATCTTTCCAGTGTTCTTTTTGAAGGAGGTGTTCGAAATATCTCACGATTGCCCAAGATAAAAAAATGTAAACCCTCTTGGGCCCTAAAAGCGGGTTTTCAGGAACTGATCGGGTCCGGTGGACATCACAATGAGCATAAGGTAATTGGCCTTGATTTTATTAGAGATACTGAAGAGAAAGTATGGGTAATTCAGTAATGATTGAAATCTGCAAGTCTTATGCGGATTTGAAAAGGAAAGACATAAAATATGAAGTGGGTAACAAAGTCATCCTAAAGATATCACAATGGAGGAAAGTGCTCCGATTCGGAAAGAAGGAGAAACTGAGCCCAAGATTTATTGGTCCATATGAAGTACTTGAGAGAATTGGTCCAGTAGCTTATCTGTTAGCTTTGCCACAAATTTTGGCTAAGCTACATGACATATTCCATATGTCCATGCTTCGAATATATTATTCAGAGGAGTCTCACACTATACTAGTACAAGATGTACAAGTGTAATCAAATTTTTCCTATGATGAGGAACCTAAGGTAGTGTTGTCTCGGGAAGTAAAACAGCTTCAGAATAATCAAATTCTGTTAGTAAAAGTACTTTGGCAGCATTATAGAATGGAAGAAGTAACCTGGTTAAATTGTAGGAATTAAATTAGTTCAGGGATTGAAATGAAATTCTACACGATTAAAGTAAATGAAGGATTAATTAATGAATGATACAATGATTAAATTAATTAAAATTGGATTACTTGAAGTGGAGGCTGGATGTCTTTTTTATATGGCTGCCATGTGTGCATTAACATGCATATATAAGGTGAGATTGGAGGTGGATTTTAGCTCTTCTCTGACACCTTTGGCCAACCCTTCCATGTCCCAAATCTATGTTTTTATTTCATATTCATCTTTATCTTCAGTCTCATTTTACAGAAGCAGCCATGAACTTTTGCTTTATTGGATTCAAGATAGGTTGTTGAATTATTGGTATTGTTAGTAAAAAGGAGTAAGATTTGATATGGTTTTTTGATTTTGTTTTCTTCACCTATTAATCTTAAGTTTCTAGTTGGGATTGATTTCTAATTGCAATTATGGATTTGGAGATAAATTGTAGAAGAGAAGGCTGCTACTTCTAAGGGAAAGGAGAAGGTGCTAGAGTAAGGTGCCAATTGAGCTATCAGAGTTAAGAAGAATATGTTTGGGAACTTTCTTTGTGTACGTTCTTTGTGTTTTCATTTGCACCAGTTCATGTGACTTTGCATGAGTATTGATCTGAATAATGTTAATGAATAGAGTTGTGCTGGATGTAAGAGAATTTAAAGGAGTTAAATGCATTAGGGAGATTGACAGGAAATGACTTGAATGATAATTTAAGAGGTGCTTGTGAGTTGTTGGAGATATTTCTGAGAATTTCTGGTTCGAATTTTAGTTTGCATGTGGAATTTGTGTTTTGAAGAAGTTAGGATACCAATCTGGGTATTGTTGTGTATTCCAATCTGGTATTATTGTGTTTTCTAGAAAAGCACAGCTATGCTATGGAAAACACAACCGTGTTTTAGTGTTAATTGATGGAGTTCGTAGCGTTACACGGCGGTTAGGAATTTCCTACCCGCCATGCAATCGCACTCTGATTGTGTAATTTTGATGTCCATAGCTTTACACGGTGGTAAGGGTACTCTTGACCGCTATGTAAAATGATTCTATGTTATTAAATTTGATTTTCACTATTTTACATGATGGTAAGGGATTTCTTAACTGCCGTGTAAAAGTATTCTGGATTGATGTCTGATTTTCAAGATGGTTTACACGGTTTTCAGGAATTAGTGACCACCGTGTAACAAGGTCTTATCGCCATGTAATAATTTCTTACCACCATGTAAATAGCTTCTATTTGAAATTCAAGATTTCATGCTATTTACACGGTGGTCAGGAATCTGTTTCCACTGTGAGCCCCCTATTTTTTTGAAAATAATTTATGTATCTATTCGACAAAAGAATTTTGTTTTGAACAAAAATTTGTATGATGATTAGTTGAGAAGGATAAGTGATATTTAATAAGCCTTTGTGATATTTTGTGAATCTTATAAAGTAATATTAATGTCACTATAAATAGTTAAACTTTGTGAATTAACACTACTATTGGAATATGATGTTGGATGGTGTTATTAATAAGAACATATGTGATATTCTTAAAATACATTTGTTTTTGAATAAATCTGTAATGGCTTATATTTACATAATGTCATTATGAAAGCAAGTTCTGATTAAATATATAACTTAATTATTCAGTTAATAGCTTGTATGAGTCTGGCTAGTGGATAAATAGTCATGCCTATAGGGTCTGTATTGCTGCCACTTCTATTCTGTTCTGTTGGCCCCGTTTGGGTCATGGTTTCGGCCTCGTTTAGGTCACATTCTATTAAATGATGAAAAAAGATTATTAGTCTGCATAGTACCTCAGGGTACTTTTGTTCTGTTTCCCGCTATCCACTCTCTTAGGCAAATACAAGCAAATGAATTATAAAGTAATTAAAAAATATAATTAAATGATGAATTGTTTGTATTGAATGATTGGGCTCTACGGTAGCATTAGAAATGTGTTCATTTGATGATTTATTTTTATAAGTGAATTCTGAATAAGTATATATATTGGTAATTATCCTCTAAGGTTTAATTTTATTAATTATGAAGTATGCATTTAAGTTACTTATTGATTTATATTATTATTAAGTTATGTATTTATTCATGTTTGTGTATCCAATGATGACTACTGTGACGGGTCGTCCATATCATATATTGTCCCCTAATAAGCTATAAGCTTAGTATGGGTTTTTTATCCATGTAGGTTTTGAGGTTAAGGATTCCGTCGAGGACACTTCATATCTGCAAAGGCAAAGGTAGATTTAGAACCTTAATGTGGGGTGTCTTTTTGTATGTATAATAGCAATTGATGTAATGATTGTTCTTTTGTAATATTCTGTTGTATCTAAAGTTAATCTGTGAACTATATGTAGACAAAAGTAACTTCCGTATGTTCTAGTTAATGTGTAGTATGTAATATATATATATATATATGATGTATATGTGATGAGTTAGGTTTAAAATGCGAAGTAGTATGAATATTTGTAACACCCTATACCCGCAAATGATACGGATATTGAATGTCACCACACTAAACTGTATTGCACTCCTCAGAATCAGAGAATTTTTTTTTCCAATAATAATAATTATACACTACAATAAAAAATAATTACACTAACACACTACTAATATACTTAACCTGTATAACCTCGAGTTAGTCCATTGCAGTCGTATACATGCCAAGCCTAACACAATATCCTTGCTGTCCCGTAAATTCTTTAGACCAACAGTAACGTCGGCCACCATTACATCTTTTCCTTCTATAACCTGCATGCAGTAATCACACTACGTGCTAAGCATTGAAATGCCTAGTGGTGGATACATATCCTAAATTTTCCACACTAAAACAACATGCATGCACACACAAACATTTGCTTTTAATCTCGTTATGTGAACATTACTTTCAGGATCTTTTAAATAGTCATAACATACTTTTACTATAATCATTTATCTGTTACCTTTCTCTTTACTTCAATAACCATGCATTAACAGTACTTTTACAGTCATCGGAGCCATTATTATTTGCACTGTTAACTTTAACATTATTACTATGATGTTTATCCGTTTTTCTTTAGTTGTTTATAACTTTATTACATTAGTTATAGTTTAAATTGAGTGTAGATTTAGTTACTGATACATCTATGAAACAACCATTATCCCAGTAATTATCGTTCACTATTAACTTTCAACATTTAAGGACAATTCTAGTTTCTTTCGTGTCTTTAGTTTCATTTCTAGCATTCTTAGGCAACCCCATTACTGAATTCTACACATGCAACACTATAACAACATTAATTATGATAGTCAATACTTAGATAATTAATCAAATCTATAATACTTATATCGGTTCTATGACAATGTCTTTACATATTACATTACACACTTTTAGTTAATTACGTCTTTATCAAGAAATTCACAGTACTCAGTTGAATTCATTTCACATATTAATATTTATCCTAACAACGTTATCTATCCCCAATTAATATTACAGGTTTAAATCTAAATTCAGATTTATGGCCCGAGCCTGCTCATCTCTGAAGGCCTCTATGACCCAAGCCTGCACCCGTGCAGTGTGCTCGATGTAACCGGCCTGCTCCTGGGCTAGCCGCTCTACAGACTGGGACTGCTCCTGAATAGTAGCCTGCTGGCGGTCTAACCTCTCATGAATAGCTCTATCCCTCTCATCTTGTCGTCGCTCTAATGCTGTGAACATGGAAGTGAGGAGCTGAGAGAAGTCAGGCTGTGCTGGCTGCTGCTGTGGTGGCTCTGGCAGCGGTGCTGCGGAGGTGGATGCCCCTGGGTCGCCTCATAAATAAGGATGATATCTCTCGGGGGGCCCGTGGGTAGTCCTCTATACCCTGACACTCGGCGACGGGATAGGAGTCGGCGCTCTCGATGCCGGTGACGCGGCAAAGAGCTCATCCATAGTGAACTCCATATCGAAATCCGACGGAGTCCTAGGCTGCTCCTGCTGTGGTGGCGGTGGCACAGTCTGAGGCTGAGGAGGCTGAGGCTCTGGCTCTGGGTGTGGAGGATGAGGTTGGGGCTCTGGCTGTGGAGGCTGCTGCTCTGGCTGTGGAGGCTGCTGCTCCGGCTGAGGAGGCTGCTGCTCTGGCTGCTCCGGGTGGTCCGGATTTGGACCCAAAGGTGGAAGTGAGAACATCCGCCGTGTCTCGTGAATGGACAGCACTCTATAGTCCTCTGCCTGCCCTGATATCGGGGAGATCATCCCCATTTGCACTGCCGCTGCGGCATCCACATGGATCCCCTCATCAAAGGGTCCTCTCAACCTGTCTGGCATAACTCCCAACCTCAAAAGCAACCGGGTGATAACTCCTCCCACTATCACCACTGGTGTCAATCCTCTGCCGACTATAGACAGGTTAGCCAAGATCTCATGGCTAATGTTGAGATGTTGGCTTGCCACCATAGCCCAGACGCTCCAGATCTTGGCCGCATTAAGCGACCCTGGATTACCAGCTCGACCAAGGTACGAACTGGATAGCACTCTGTGCAAATACCGGAGTGCCTGAGACACCAGTATGGTGCTCTTCGCTGTATCATGATCATACAGCACTCCCGGTAGGGCAATGGCTGCCCAGTGGGCGCGTCTCACCGCTCGCCGTGGGATCTCAACCCCCTCCTCTATAGGGAGCCCCATGGCCTGTGCAAATCTCTACCTGGTAATACTGAAATGGTCGCCGTCAAACCAGAACTGGACCACCCCTGGCTCGGTATCTGACTTCTAAAAACCGCCATAGCGGAGGGTGGCTAGGACCTAGCAAGTAGCCTCTGGAAAAGTCTGGAAATAGGGGTCAAGGAACTCTGTCCACCCAGCACCCTCGACAAGCATATCAAACTCTGGGGCCATCCCCAGGGCCTCTAGGAACGGCCGAGACACGAAGCGGCTAGCTCGAAGCTCTACCTGAGCCAAAGCTCTATATCTCTGAGCTGACTCATCGTCCATCCAACCCGGAACTACGACCTCGGGCTGGGCTTCCGGTGCTCTGCGTCTATGAGGTATCCTGCAAAGGAGAAAAATTAGATAGCAAAAATTTGACAAAACAAGCGTTATTAGACTTATTTTCAAGGTGAGGGCCAATTTAGGCCTCACTAGGGCAATGGCGGCCCGAATACGAGATAAAAAAATTGATAATAAATAAAAAGGGGCAAACGTCCTATCAAAGGAAGTTGCCCAACATGCTTAGCACATATCGAAGCAAAAGAAACATGCAATTGGCATGAAAATATTTAAAGCGGATAAAAATGGGCTTTCTAGGACCCAAGGCATGCATTATACACAAAATTATTCAATTTTGGAATAAATAATAAAAATTTGGGGAGCACCCCGGCAAGGGTGTGCCCAACCTGCTGCATAAAAAGGCATTAAACTAGGCCTCAGGCCTCAACAACAATATATGTGCATAAATGGGACGCACCCGGCAAGAGTGTGTCCCCTACAACACAAGAATAATGGCCTCAGGCCTCAACAACATAGAAGAGTGCGCTAGAAAGTATAATTCTAAAGCAACAAAGTTATAGAAAAATTCTATTCCTTTGTGATCATGCACAAAATTTATTAATTGCATCAGAAAAAGTAATAAATAAATAAAGGAAATTGGCAGCATTCTCCCTAAATTTTTAAGGCATCTAAATCATCCTAACCATTTCTAAGGTTAAAGGAAGAAGAAATGAAGAAATAAATTGAATTAATAAAAAAAAGGTAGTTATTTTACTTACTTGCAGTTGCGAGAAGTGTAGGAAAACTGAAGAAAATGAATGTCTGAGCGTCCGGTGAGTGGAGAACGCAAAAAGATGAAAAAAATGCAAAGAAAATGAGAAGGAAAGCTTGAAAATGCAGAAAAAACGAAGAAGAAACCGTTTTGGAGAGGGGAAGTGGAAGTGACAGCATCGTTAATCCATCTGTCACTCGCCCTTATATAGAGTTTCGTGACCGACGGGCTGGGCGCCTGTAGGAGCGACCGAGGGGCTGGCCGTCTGTCTCTCAATAAATGCGAGTTAATGCGCATGATGAATGTAATGCTGATGTATGCATCTGCCAGGTGGACCTTTACCGACGGACTGGCCATCTCTTAGGAGAGGCGGGTAGGCCGTCGGTGACACCTTCCTATAAATTCTTACAAAATTTTGCTCCTCTTGTGTCTCTTCATTTTCCAATATCTTGAGCCTTTTCCTTTTCTTAGCATGTCTTCCTCTCTAGCCCAAAGAATGCATCGTATCTTAGATGACAAACACACTTGGGAAGAAGGCGCCCTTTCCTCTCTGGCTGGGCTGAAATACCTGTGCCGGGTCAAAGTTGACCAGAACCTCCTTCTGGCAGTGACCCACTTCTGGAACCCCCGGTTTCACGTCTTCCGGTTCACCTATCAGGAACTGTGCCCTTTACCTGAAGAGTTAGCTACCATTCTTGGAGTCTGGTTCCCTCCTAGTGCTCTGCCTTGCGTCCCCCGTTGCGGCCTATTTCAGACTCGAGACATAGCTATAGCTCTTGGCATACCTTCTTCTGAAGCCGCCCGGCTGATTTATCCGGGCTCTTCCTTTGCCCTGGGGCGAGGCTCTGGATCAGTTCACTGACATCCCCACCTACCGGGTAAGCATCGTATTTATGTTTTGCATGGTGAACTTCCTCACTGTTGTTCCAGGGGGTCTGACAGGTGACCCTCGCTTGTTCGGAGTTCTGAGCGACTTTCATCTGGGGTTATCACCCTTACCACTAATTCTGGCTGAGAGCATTCTGGGCTTGGACGCTGTGAGCTCTGGATCCACTACAACTCCTACCGGCAGCCCCTTATTGCTCCAGGTACTTCATTATTTCAAAGGTAGTGCGTCCCTTATGGATTTTCACACTAGCTTTTCTCAGCGGGGGGTGCATCCTTTCGGATTTTCACACAACTCGCCGAGCCATTTTCTTCCGCATCGACGATTGTATGGGTGTGCCACTGCTGGTGAAGGCATTACCAGATTTGGCGAGCTATCAGATGACGATATCAGTTTTATGTCTGCCTGGCTCCCACTATCTCATGTGGTCATTGATGGGCCATCGGGGTGTGTTCCCCTCTGTGGGCTCCGTTGAGCCACCTTCTGCATCACTTCTCGATGTACGCGTCAGCTCGGGATGACCCAGGATGTGGTAAGGGTTCCCTTATCTTTCCGGGGAGGAGCTCTTTCGGCTGTGTTCGCCTCAAGGTATCATGAGCTGTGGAGCAAGCTGCCGGTGAAGACTGTTATCCCGAGGTTCGGCAATCATTCTGTGTCTTCAACTAGAGAATACAAGAAATGGATCCTTAGTCCAGCATCTGATAACAGGACACGAGGGCTCAAGCATCTGGTTGGCAAGAGCAGCAGCAGGACTTAGCTTAGCTTACACATGTATTTCTTTTAATGTTACATTTCTTTTTAATGCAGAACTAGAAAATGACAAAAATGAAAAGGATAATATTCAATCTATTTCACAAAATTGTGTACATTTCCATATAATTTCAGCATACATGATCAGTTTTGACATTTACTCAACCGCGTATGCCCTATTAATACATGAAACCAAATTTTAACAGCATCAACTCCTGTTACCAATCGGCCCTCTCGGGTTTTCACGATCGGACATTTTCTCTCGTGCCTCTAATTTTTGCACAGGGTGCCTTTTTTCGGTTTTCACCCTGTCGAGGCGCCCAATTTTAGCACAGCTGCCTTTTTTCGGTTTTTGACCTGCAGGGCATTTTATTCTCTTGTTTTTATTTTGGTCTTTAGCCATGGAACCTTTTGAGTCTGTCGACATTGATCGGTTCTTTGAATTCGTTTCCATCACTATCCGACAAGATTGCAGCTCCTTTGGACAACAGCTTTTTAAGGATATACGGCCCCTCCCAAGTTGGTCTGAATTTCCCTCTGATATCTGGTATGGCTGGCCTCATCTGCTTGAACACTGAGTCCCCTTCTTTTAGTGGATGCCTTCTCACCTTTTTCCCGAAGGTCCTGGCCAATCTCTTCTGGTAGATCTGGTTATGATAATAAGCTTTCAGCCTACTCCCATCTAATAAGTTTAAGTACTGTAGCCTCTGTCGTGCCCATTCGGCCTCCGGAATCTGGGCTTCCATGACCACCCTCAGTGATTTGAGCTCTATCTCAACTGGCAATACTGCTTCCGTTCCGTATACCAGAGAAAATGGCGTAGTGCCTGTAGACGTCCTTACCGTTGTTCTTTATCCCCACAACGCGAAGGGTAGCTTTTCAGCCCAGTCTTTGTAGGTTTGGACCATCTTGGACAGGATCTTCTTCATATTTTTATTAGCGGCCTGTACTACTCCATTTGCTTGTGGTCAGTAGGGAGAAGATTTATGATATTCGACGCCATACTTCTCGAGGAGCTTCCTGGTTTCCCCCATGAACATCACCCCATTGTCAGACACTATGTGATGAGGGAGGCCATATCTGCAGATCAGATTCCTCTCTATGAACTTGGCCATATCCCTTGCGTCAATCTTGTTGAAGGATTCCGCCTCTACCCATTTGGTAAAATAGTCAATTGCGACTATGATGTATCTGTGCCCATTGGATGCTGTAGGGCAAATTTCTCCAATGATATCTATCCCCCAAGCAGCGAAAGGCCAAGGTGATGTCAGGTTGTGTAGCTCTGATACTGGCAGGTGCCTCAAGTCTGCGTATTGTTGGCACAACTGGCATCATTTGACATATTTCGAGCAGTCATTGTCTATTGTAAGCCAATAGAAGCCTTGTCTCATGATCTTCTTAGCCAAGGTCAAACCGTTCATGTGAGCCCCACAGACACCTTCTATCACCTTGCGGGCTTCTTTTTCATTCAAGCACCTGAGATGAATCCCATCTGACTGCCTTTTGTATAACACCCCTTCTAAGGATATGAATTGAGTAGAGAGTTTCCAGATCATCCTCTGGTCTTTCTCAATAGCTTCATCTTGAAACTTATTCTTTTCCAAGTAATTCATAATGTCGAAGTGCCATGGTTTTCCATCCGCCACTTCAACTTCCATCACAGGCTTGATCTCAAAGCTGGGCCTCTCAGAACTCAAAATTAGCACCGGTTTCATAGCTACTCCTTTAGGATTATCCCACATTGACACTAGGGTTGCCAATGCATCGGCTAGACGATTCTCATCTCTCGGTACGAAGTGGAAAGTGCAAGTTTCAAACTGCCCACATACCTCTTTCAAATATTCAACATAGGGTACCAGCTGTTGTGCATTTTTCTAATGATGCAACATACCGCAAGTATACGGTGTACCGCAATAGTACTTTAGATATCGATCCCACAGGGAACGTGTTACACACTATTACTAATTGATTTTAATCTTGTTTACAATGATTAATTAATGGTAGAATTGGTTTTAATCTAATCTAACATGTAAACTAATTGAACCTAGTTAATGATAGTCAAAAGAAGATAAAATAAATCATGAAGAATTAAAAACAATGAACTTGATTCCATCATTTAGATTAACATCTTTCATCTTTCATGCAAGCCAAGTTAGAATAAACTTTTAACTCACTCTCTCGACATGAATTAAAATGCCTAAAACATATAATTAAAATTCTAACTCACAATTTTCATTAATGAATTAGAGGTTTCTAATTACATATTTTAAGAATAATCACTAACCTATAGCAATTATCTCAATATACCAATCTCTTGAATATACCTTAATAATGAAACTCTATTAAATGTCAGATAAAGCAAACTCTCGAATTACTTTAACTTGTAAAGATCATGCAAAAGATATTAATAGAGAATCTACAATGAAAGACTATGAAAATAGATAGAAATAGAAAGAATTATAATATGTAAGTTCATTAAAATGATATTCAAAGAAATATTGGAGAAGAATTAGAAATAAGAGAATAAGATAGAAGTTCTTCAACCCTTTTCTAAATCTCTTGAAACAGATTTTCTTCTCCTTGATCTTCTTCTTCAAATCATAGAACTAAATAATGAAATTTAACTAAACAAAAACTATTTACAAAATACAGAAAATTTCTTAACTAATAAAATTCATCCTCTTCATAAATTACATTTAAACTAATATTTATAGATGTTGATTGAAAGTTGATGTCCCTTGAAGATGTCTCTTGAGAATGGTTGCAACTTTAGGTGAAAGAAGGTGACTTTTCAAGTGATTTTTGGCTGAAAACCGTCCAACGGTCGTCTCTGTCGCGATCGCAACGCTGTCGCGCTCGCGACAGAAGGCGCTTGCCCATTTCTTCCTTCTTTCCTCTCTTCGGTTTTCGCTTCCCTCTCTGGCCAGTCACGTCGCGTTACTCCCTCTCACGGCGTGCTTTCCTCGCATGTGGCGTGACTGGCGCTCACGTCTCGCCTCTTCTCCTCTTCTTTCTCTTCTCTTCTCTTTTCCCTTCCTTTCCTAGCCTCTCAGTGGCGTCACGTCACGTGATCCCTGGTCACGGCGTGACCACTCCTCTCGTAGCTCCTCCTCTTCTTTTCTTTCTTTTTCTTTCTTCTTATCAAGTCACGTCTCGTGACCTATAGTCACGGCGTGACCTCAAGTGTGTGGCGTGATCTTGCTCCTCTTCTCGTGATCCTCTTCTTTGCTCTACCTCTTTTCTTCATTTTTTACCTAAAAACACATATAACAGAATAAACATTCTCACTGATACAAATAATCATAAACTAATATATCACATCAAATTATACACACAATTACATAATTAATTACACAAATTCACACAAAATATCTATTAAATTATAGTTCAATTTAGCTCCTATCAAATTCCCCCACACTAAACCCTTGCTTGTCCTCAAGCAAGATCAAAGAAATAAGAAAATTTAATAACCAGTAAAAATTACTACAAAACACTGTTATTTAGCACATGTAATAGAATTGAAAAGAACCAAAATATCTCATACACTCATAATAAAATAAAATCAGTAAGTCAAAATTTAAGAGTATGCATTTCAAATTCAACAAATTACTTAACTTTACTAATGCCAACATAAAGAGTATGAAGTCTATTAAAACTAAACATGAAATAAAGAAAGAAAATTAGTCATTAAGTTAAAATTCTCAAGCTACTAGCTGCACTTAGGACATTTTGAGCTCACTTACCCTTAATCCAATCTCATGGCATTTGTAGACTTTACTTTTTCTTTTTCTTTGATTTTTTTCTTTTTTGATTTCTAGCAAGAGAAAGTATATGGGTGCGTTTTACGCTCCATCCCATATTTTTGCAATTTTTGATATATATCTTGCTTGTTTCTTCTTTTTTTTTTTTAACTTAAGTGGGTGCATTTTATGCTCCATCCCACTTTTAACTTTTTGTCTTTTTATTTTTAGTCCTCATCCATTATTGAAAAGAAAAAAAAGGGTAAGTATTATGGCTATAGTTTCCTTAAACAACTAGAAATCGAAAATTATAAACTAAATGAGTAAATTCTAACTTTAAAAACATGGTTAGTTAGAAAGACTAAATAATCTATAATGTTGAAATAAGTAAAACAAAATAACTTGAAAAACTTAAAATACATGCTAAAATTTTTTTGAAAAACTGATAAAAATGAGTATCAAAGATAAATGACTTAACAACCTATACAATATACCAAATAAACAATGCTTTATAATAAAGTTTACTTAAAAGCCTAATTGAAATATAAAAACACACAAATAAAAATAATCATGCAATTTACATACATAATACCTACACAAACTCAAAAACATAGTCCCAAACATCACAACACATAACACAGTCACTCCCCCACACTTAGAACCAACATTGACCTCGCGACACTCTCTATGCTCGTGACAGCCGCTTCTTCTTTCTTTTCTTCTCTTCCTCTCTTCCTTCCTTCTTCTTCTTTGGCACTTCCTGTCGCGCTCACGATAGTAGCTCCTTTTTTGGTTCATTTCTTCTCTTTCTTCACATTTTCTCCCTTTTCTCCTACAAACACAAAACTTAACACAAAGACATAAAACACACCTAATTCTAGAATATTTAACTACCAATAAACATTATTTTAATTACAAAACTTGGACTAAATATGAGCTATTTAGGCTCATATCAAACTCCCACACTTAAACTTTTGCTTGTCCTCAAGCAAACATAACAACAAATGAACAAACACTTAACACAAACTAGCATGCACACAATTTTGGAGCTCACATTCATATTTGGTTAACATTTAGGACCAACATGCATAAACTTTCATCTTTTAACACATTAGCCTAAATGTTCAATTTCTTAAACACTATCATTGTTCATGAAACTTCAACTCCCATGTACAATTGGGAAACCATAAAATTGCAAAACACAAGAATGTTTGAACTCAAGAAATTGAATATCTTAACACATGTAAAGATTATTTCACACAAAGCATTGCCTAAAGTAATTCACACTCAAACACTATATTTCTCAAGTACTCAATCACTCAATGTGTTTATAGGTTAGTGTTTCTCTCATTCCTTAAATATGCCATTGCATACCATAAGCTTGTATTTAGTAAAAATATCCACTACTAGTATAAAGTAGTACAGGAAATCAAAGGGTCTTATAAGGGTTGTAACTTGGCTTAGGTTAAGGTAGGATAATTTTTGTTTAAGTAGCTCATATTTGTGTAGAGAAAAATTATCACTATATCATAAGAGATTTAAAAACAAAATATAGCATGATATTATGACATTCTAATTTACTTGTCTAACTCACTTCTTAATGTCCATATTTTGGTTAGTTTCTTTTTTTTCACATTTTCTTTTTTTTTTCTTTTTTTTTCATTTTTCTTTCTTTTTCTATATTATAGGTGCATTTTATGCTCCATCCCACTTATTTTGTTTTTTTTTCTTTTTCTATTTGGACTTTGACAAGAGGGAAATTCCACTCATAATTCATCTACATCATGCTTGTATTAAAGAAAATATATCTCCAATGATATAATAATCTTAATTATTTTCACAAAAAGGGTAACAAAAGAAATTTTTTTTTAGCAAAAGAATATGGCTAATTATGTGCTTAACAACAAAAATAGGCTACCTAAAGTCAAAAGGATAGTTTTTAAAGCAAGCCAAAATGGGTTAATCTAAATGCCCTTTTCATTTCTCATGCACATCCCATACTAAATGTAATCTCAAAATTTACTAAAGACAAGTTCTAGAGGATATGGCAAATAGAGGCTCTCATATAAGAAAATTTTTAATGTATAAGGCTCAAAAGCTCACTTAAGCTATTGATCAAACTAGCCTAAGCAATGAATTGCCAAAACAATCTTTTTGTACATGTGAAAAGATACACAACTTAAAAAGAACCTACACTAAAGTGCTTTGCCAAGTCATGACCTTCACTATGCACATTAGAATGCCAAAGTAAAATAAACAACAATATTGTTCAAGAATTTGACTACTTAGACTAAATTAAAAAAAAATTCAAGCTATAGCATGCATTTATTCCCAAATAGGACCCAAATATACAAGCTCCAAAATCAAACTCACCGACAATCTACACATATACATACACATCAAACTCAACACACTTAAGACTAACAACATATGCAAAAACAAAAACCTAAAGCTAGCAGTTCATGCAAAACAACAGGCTACACTAAACAAACACATATATACAAAAGAACATAACATGCATGCCCCCACACTTAAAGGACATAATGTCCTCATTGTGTAAGAAAATCAAACACAAATAAAATATACAATAAAAATAAGCAAAATACAAAGCACGAATTAAATAAAAATAACAATAAAAAAATATAAGGGTAGGAGAAAAACTGATCTTAATTCCCACTAGTGGAACTTGGTGGAGAAGGTGTGAATTCAACATTTTGCTTCTGAAAGAAGGAAAACAGTTTGCAACTCGTGCCCTTATGGCTCTTATGCATTGCCTTCATTATGGCTTCCAATGAATCCAATCTAGCTGCCATGGTTTGGTTGACAGCCTCGACACCATCCAAGCGTGTTATAACCTACTGCCAACCCACAGAAGCGCCCCTACTAGCATTAGGCACCCCACTGCCTTCTTTATCAGATCCATCTTCTTCAGACTCCTCCATTTTAGCAACAGCAGCAGACGATTCAGGGGCTTTGCCTTTGCCTTTGTCCACTCTAGGGCCTTGGACCTGCACACCACGGTCAACAAACTTTGGAGGCAATCCACCTCTTGTTAACACGTTAGCATTGTGCAAATATTTAACATCAAGCAAGGCCACAGACTCATGCTCATCCATGATAAAATTATACAACTCCCCTAAACATCCCAAGACAATCCAAGTCACCATATGGCACATACCAACAGTTTTAGTTTCAGCAATAGATGCATGATATAGACCATCAAAAATGAAATCAATGGAACAGGGTGTCTTCCTAGATTAGAGAAGGTCTAAAAGAAACAAATCCTTGGTTTGAACTTTGGTTCTCTCCACTCGCCCAAATAAAGCATGACAAATGTATTTATAAAATAGTAACAGGACATCAGCTTTAAAATGACGATTGGTGGAATTCTTTGTATTAAAAACATTTGAACTAGTTAATTTCTTCCAAATAGGGGTAGGATCAAAAAGATGTTGATCAAAATGTTTTCCATTTAAAGGAAAATCAAACCGCTCATGCATTTCTTCAAAATAAAAAATATACTCTTGTCCTTAGTTCCTAAACTTGAAATTAATTTTCTTTTTATCCACATAATCAAGAGTAACAAAAAACTCTATAGCCCAGTCCTTTCTAATTGGAGAATTCAAATGCACAAACTGACCCCAAAGCATATATTTTAAATATCTCTCAAATTGTTCAGTCAAACCAAGATCATTTAATAAAGGAAAGTGAACATGCCACATACCTACGTAAGTTTTCTTTGCAAAATATACAAATTTCTCACCTTCTTCTTCAGAGTAAATGGGAAAAGGACACTCAAACCTATTTTGAAGATGAATCGAGTCATGGCTTAGAGAACTAGAACTCCCTGCAGCCCTCTTGTCTTTGTGCCCTAAAGTCTTTGTGCGTACCATTATGTAGAGGGTGTGGAATTAAGATAAACTTTATGAAATAAACTCAAAAAGAAGGTTAGATCAAGAACAAAAACTAGGAAACATAAGAAAAATGAGAAAGGAAGAAGAAAGTTGAGAGAATTTGAGAGAACAACTAAGGAAAATTTAAAAACAACTGAAAAAGGGAAGAGAAATGCGGAAGTGGGTCTAAAAACCAATTTATAAGACAATCAAATTAGGGTTCCAACGGACAGAATTTCAAATTTTTTCAAAATTCGCGTTATGTCGCAACCTCACGACAGAAGCGAATTCTCAAAAATTCCTACTTGTGTCGCGCGCTCGCAACTGCAAGCTGCAAAACATCCTCCTTACACTGTCGCGCTCACGATAGTGAGGAAAAACTAAAATAAAAATTTTGCTTATTCAAGAAAACACTATAAATTTAAATAACAATGATGACATACTAAATAATATACCTTGTAGAACCAAAACAAAATATGTTAGTATACAAAAAGCACTCAAAAATAATGCAATACATAAATGAAAAAGAAAAATTAATATGTAAATAACCATCAAACCACTTTCATAGAGATAAACGAAACCTCCCTTCCTTGAAAGGTTCCATCCAAATACACCTTACTGCTTTGACAATTAGCTTTAAACAAATCCCCTTTTTCAGTTTTAAGCTCTAAATAACCATGGTCAAATAATTGTGTGACCTCAAAAGGTCCACTCCACCTTGACCTCAAATTTCCAGGAAATAATTTTAACTTAGAGTTGAATAGAAGAACTTTATCTCCAACCTTGAAGCTTTTATATTTAATGTGAGCATCATCCATTTGCCTATTGAGTTAGAGCATAAAGCATATTGGGCCATTAAGACTTTGAATTATGACATCAAAGAAGCAAGTGTTAAAAGATGTTTGCAATGCTTTTCCATACACTAACCTATATGGTGTCATCCCAATAGGTGCTTTAAATGCAGTACGGTATAACCATAGTACATTATCAAGTTTATGTGCCCAATCTATCCTAGAGTTAGAAACTATTTTTTCTAATATCCATTTAAGCTCTCTATTGGATACCTCTACTTGACCACTAGTTTGTGGATGATATGGAGTAGCTACCCTATGATGCACACTATATTTATGCAATAATGATGCAAAAGATCGATTAATAAAATTGGTACCTCCATCACTTATGATAGCCCTTGGCACTCCAAATCTAGAAAAGAGTTTCTTTAAAAATTTGATAACCACCTTTGAATCATTGGTTGGCAAGGCTTGAGCTTCAACCCATTCGGAGACATAATCTACCCCAACCAATATAAAATTTTGCCCAAAAGATGTAGGAAAAGGACCCATGAAGTCTATCCCCCACACATCAAAGATCTCTACCTCTAAAATATTATTCAAAGGCATCTCATCTCTCTTTCTAATGTTACCAGCCCTTTGACACCTATCACATTGAGCTACAAAAGTCCTAGCATCATGAAATAGGGTAGGCCAATAAAAACCACATTCAAGCACACGAGAGGCAGTCTTTGTGCTACCATTATGATCCGAATACAAAGATGAATGGCAATGTGTCAAAATGTTTTCATACTCATTCTCACTTACACAACAACGGATAATACCATCCCCACTTATCTTGAATAAATAGGGCTCCTCCCAAAGATAATTTTTGTCATCACTAAAGAACTTTGTCTTTTGTTGCCATGTCAAACCATTAGGTATAATCCCTACAGCAAGAAAGTTAGCAAAATCTGTAAACCAAGGAATATTTACTTGCTCAATAGACATTAGATGCTCATCCGAAAAGGATTCATTAATCTCATTGCTATCCCTTATAGGTCCTTATTCATTTTCTAACCTTGACAAGTGGTCAGCCACTAAGTTTTCAGACCCCCTCTTATCTCGAATCTCAAGGTCAAACTCTTGTAATAAAAGAACCCAACGAATCAACCTAGGTTTAGCATCATTTTTAGCAAATAAATACCTTAGTGTTGCATGATTAGTATAGATGATTACTTTAGATCCTAACAAGTAAGACCTAAACTTGTCACAGGCATAGACAACCGCTAACATTTGTTTTTCAATAGTTATGTAATTTACTTGAGGTGGTGATATTGTATGGCTAGCAGAATAAATCACATGCAAATGTTTACCTTATCTTTGTGCTAACACACATCCAACATCAAGGTCACTTCCATCACACTTAATTTCAAAAGGTAATTCCCAATTAGGAGAAGTAATTATGGGTGCACTTACAAGAGCTTTCGTTAAGGTATCAAAAGCTTGCATACATGCATTAGAAAATTCAAAAGGTACATCCTTAACCAACAAGTTAGTTAAAGGCTTAGCAATTAATGAAAAGTCCTTTATCAAACTAGCATGTCCTAAGAAAGACCTTACACCCTTAAGTGTAGTAGGTGGAGGTAATTTCTCTATAAATTCAGTTTTAGCTCTATCTACCTCTATCCCTCTACTTGAAATTATATGGCCTAGAACTATTCCCTCCTCAACCATAAAATGATATTTTTCCCAATTGAGCACCAAATTGGTCTCCTCACATCTAGCCAATACCTTATCCAAATTACGCAAACATAACTCAAATGAGTTACCATACAAAGAAAAATCATCCATAAAAACTTCCATGATGTTTTCTATCATATCCCCAAAAATAGAAGTCATACACCTTTGAAAAGTTACTGGTGCATTACATAGCCCAAAAGGCATTCTTCTATAGGCAAAAGTCCCATATGGACACATAAAGGTGGTCTTTTCTTGGTCACTAGGGTATATAAATATTTGAAACTATCCCGAATAACCATCTAGAAAGCAATAATGGGAATGACAAGCTATCCTTTCTAACATTTGATCAATAAATGGTAAAGGAAAATGATCCTTCCTAGTGGCCGAATTCAACTTCCTATAGTTAATAGACACCCTCCAATCGGTGGTGGTTATAGTAGGAATCAAATCCCCATTCTCATTTTTAACTACCGTCATACCCTGTAACACCCCGATTCCCCCCTATTAATTTGAGCCATGTTTTCCATGTGTATGGGTGCAGGCGGGGGAGTTTTGGCATGTGTCAAGGGAATTTTGGGAAAAATGCATGTTTTATGGGCTGTAATATTTTGTGGATGCATATATGTTAGTAAGGTATATATGCATTGGGTTGTGTTAGTTTGTGCATGAGCATATGGTTATAGTGTGTGAATTATGTGGGTTGGTCTTGTGTGTATTAGCATGTGTGTTTGTTGGGTGTGAGTGGTCAAGTCCCACCAACCAAAGAGTGACAAGTGGCTAGGAATTAGGAAAAAGGAAATAAAGAGAAGGAGAGAGAAATGAGAAAAGCAAATTGCTGTCTCTTTCCCGTTTCCTCTTCCTTTCCTCATCTTCTTCCTCTTTTCTCTTCACTTGGGTGCCCTAGCTTGAATTCAAGTGTGGTGGTAGAAATTGATCATTCCCTTAGCTTTGATTGGTAAGTCTTTTATGGTTTCTTCTTCATCTACTTCATCTTCTTATTCCATTGTTCTTGTTTAGTTCAGATTGGATTTTAATTTAGGTTTTGTATTTCTATGTTTTTGTTGGGTGTTCTTGGTTAGTTGAGCCTCCTCTCGATCCTAAGGGAAAGGAGAAGGCTAGTGGGAGTGGTGCTCATTGATTTGAAGCATAGGAGTTACAGGTTTGGGACTTTTGTTTGGGACTTTTGTTTGGGTTTTGTTTGGAATTTGATTTTTTGATGTTCATGTGGTGATTTATGCCTTTGCATGTGATCTCTGGAAAATTGATGTTTGACGAGGCATATTATAGTGTTAATGTTATGGGTATTTAATTGATTTGAGTTATGATGCATGAATGTTGAAGTATTGAGCAATTATTGGAGTTTGATGAATATTTGTTGTAAATTTATGTGTTTGTGTTCTTAAGGAGTTTGATTTTGATAATGCATGATTTTGATTGTGTAAAGTGTTGAATTAAGTTATGTTTATGTTATATGTTATGGTGGAAGGCTTATTTGTAAGTAAGATGAGGTTTTGTTTGATTTATAGTCAAAATGGTTTTTTAGATGGAAATCTGGGTTTGCGGCATTTGCTGGAAAACTGGAAATCGGGATGCTATCGTGAGTGCGACATCCTCATGAGCAAGACAAAGTTTTATGCGAGATTACTCTATTGGTTTGTAAGGCGTCCGACTCGTGATTGGGCAGCACGGCTCGTGAAGCTTAGCATGCGTGAGTGGTGCAGCACAATCATGCATCGGCAAGAGGGGAGACTGAGAGTTCACGAGTCGTGAACCATGTTCACAAGTCATGAACACAGTTCACGAGTCGTGAATTGTTCACGAATCGTGAGCATTGTTCACGAATTGTGAACCTTGTTGACGAGTCGTGAATAACCTTCACGAGTCGTGAAAGTCGTCTCGCACGCCCTTCGCTCTTCGTCCTTCCCCTCTCGCAGGCCTAGAGGCCACTATCACGAGTGTGACACTGGTCGCGATCGCAACAGTGACCTCTTTGCCCCTTCCCCTTGCGAAGGCCATTCGGCCACTATCGCGATCGCGACAGTGACCTCCTTTGGCCCTGTTTTCAAATTTTGTCCCTTTTCTTCTGAAATGATTTTTGTATCATTTCTTCACGAGCTTTTGCTACTGTCTGGGAATAATTATGCATATATCTGTGAACAATATTATGATTTCTTCATGATGAATTATTTGTTATTCCTTCAGTATGATTTGTATTTTGTATGACCTGCAAGAGTCAGTCTAGTGGATAGTTAGGCATGCCTAAAAGAGTCCTTTAGCTGCAGCTTCTGTACTGTTTTGGACCCTGATCAGGTCCCCGTTTAGTACCTCATGAACTTTTACGTGTACGAATCTTGTTTAAGATCCCTTTGTAAAATTTTTTGAAAAGAGAAACTGTGATATTGTTTTCCGATTTGTACTCGTAAGGTACCGCTATGCATCGATTCATACCCGTAAGGTACCGCTACACATTTACTCGTTATCCACTACCGTGAGTCAGCAGGTGTTATGATTTGTCCTGATATGAATATAAGTATTTGAATCTGAATGACTCTAATATGAGCATATGAATCTGTTGGCATATGAATATGTTTATTGAACTTTTGAATGGTGATGAATGCGATTCGTTTATGATTATATCTTATGATATTCAGCATATGCCATTATGTAAGTGATTTGCCTTGACAACCATACGTAGGCGAACCCATCCGTAAGGGAGTGAGATGCTGTATGAGGAGGGGTGTCACCACACAAAGGATACAAAAACCTACATTCAATCACATTATACATACTAAAATACAGCGGAAATTAAACTTTTGGAAACATTAGAATGATCATTCATTAATATAACCAAAATTCATTACAATAATGTTCTGATCGAATGCCAATACAATATAATTACATAACTAAAATATACAATGTGGAAGCTTTACAAAAAAATACTACATAGAGAGTTCTATTACAAAAGAATCATGCTACAAAAAAATAAAGCCCTAACACTAATCCCTCTATGTTGGCTTGACTGGCGGCGACTCTCCTAAAAGCTATACACCTTCCGCACCTGCACGGGGTAAATCACCGTGCTAAGCGATAACGCTTAGTGGGGAACAAACAACAGTAATATGGACGACCATTGATAATGGTCGTCAAGGCAAAGCACATACGAAATGGTATACTGATGATCATAAGATATAAACACAAGGGAATTCCATTCAAAGGTTCAATAAACATATTCACATGCTCATATAGATTCATATGCTTATAATCATACTCATTCGGATTCACATACTTTTGATCATATTAGAACAAATCATAACACCTACTAACTCAAAGTAGTGGATAACGAGTAAATGCGTAGAGGTACTTTACGAGTACGAATCATCACATAGCAGTACCTTACAGTACGAATCGGGAAAACAGTATCATTTTATCTCTTTTCAAAACATTTTATAGAGGAATCTTAAACAAGATCCGAACGCGTAGAAGTTCATGAGGAACTAAACGGGGACCTGATCAGGGTCCAGAATAGTACAGACGCTGGAGCAAAAGGACTCTTTTAGGCATGCCTAACTATCCACTAGACTGACTCTTGTAAGTCATGCAAAATCCATTATTTCACATTTATAGAATTCATATAACCATACATGCATAATACACCCAATTATACTCATATGCTTCATAAAATAGTCCAAGAATAATTCTAATAGCATCACAAGTTAAGAAAATAAACATCGGAAATCACAAAAGAAAACACAATTTTGAAACTAGGGTGTCGTGTTCGCTTGTCGCGCTCGCGACAGAGGCATAACTTACCCCCTATCGCGATCGCGGCAGTCCTCGCGCTCTCGCTAAAATAGAAACACACCTCACTATCATGCTCACGATGATCGTCACGCTCGTGACAGTAAGATACCAACAGATGCTATTGCGTTACACGCAGGCGTGCACTCTCGATAGGGGATAAGCCCGAATTGTCTGGTAGTCGAGTGCTCTGTCGCTCTCATGACAGAGACCTCTAGCTGCGAGCTCAGTAGCCCAACCCGCTCGGCATTCCAATCGGCTCATCAGTCAAGCGCCTTGTCGCGCTCGCGACAAGCATCGCTGTCACGACAGAGAGCTCTTGCTGTGAGCATTCGATAGCCCAGCCGCTCGGCCACGCAAATATGCTCGACCTCAAGCAAGGGCCGAAATCACCGAGCCCTATCGCGACCCCGCGACAGTGTTGCGCTCGCAATAGCATCGTGATTTCCAGCTCTTGCGTGAATTTCTGCAGATTTCCTTACTTTCAAAACACCCAAATTTCCGAACTCAAATATAAATCAACCAAACTTTATCTTACCTTAACATCAACCTTTCCAACACCACAATTAACATAAACCACAGCCTAGATCCACATTTAATACAATGAAAATCATGCATCATCAAAATCAAACTCCTCAAGAACATAAACCTAGAAATTTACAGCAAACATTCATCAAACATCAATATTTGCTCAAAACTTCAACATTCATGCATCATAACTCAAATAAATTAAATACCCATAACATTAACACTATAATATGCCTCATCAAACATCAATTTTCCATAGATCGCATTCAAAGGTATGAATCACCATATGAACATCAAACAATCAAATTCCAAAAAAAAATCCCAAACCTGAAGTTCCTTAGCTCTAATCACTTCATACCACTACCGCACGCCTTCTCCTTTCCCTTGGGATTGCAAGGAGGATCAACTAGAAATGATACCCGAAAATCATACAAAACACAACCCTAGATTAAAAAGCCAAACCAGAAACGAAGAAGAAAATAAGATGAAGAAGAAGAAATGCTACAAAAATTACCAATTGAGGGTCAAGAGATGATTAATTTCCACCACACTTACTTGGATCCAAGCTAAGGCACTCTTGAGATGAGAAAAGGAAGAAGAAGGGTAGAGAAAAGAGAGAAATTGGAAATGAAGAACAAATTCTGCTTTTTCCCTTTTTCTCTTTCTTCTTCTATTTCTTTTCCTAACCCTAGACACATGTCATTTCCTCATTGATGGAGATTAACCACTCATACCCAACAAGCATGCATTACACACACACACAATGCTATCCTCACTAATGCACACCCTACCAACATGTGAGTATGCACACTCTAATGCAATCCCACACACTCACATCCTAAAACTCTACATGCACTCACACTATAATAAAACTCACAAAACATGCGTTTTATCCGCAATACCCTTATCATATGCCAACACACACCCAATGCACACATGCACAAATGGCTCCAACTTCTAGGGAGCAAACGGGGTGTTATAACTCTCCCCTACTAATAAGAATTTCATCCTCGAAATTCTAACCTGAACTAAAATACTGCAGATACTGAGCCCTCATCATCACCTCTGGTTCCCAAGTTGCTTCCTCAACTCCATAATGATGCCATAACACCTTGACCAAAGGGACTTGCTTATTCCTCAACTGTCTCACTTCCCAAGCTAAAATGGCCTTCGGTTCCTCGTCATAAGAATAATCTGACTGCACTTGCACATCTTGAACTGACAACACATGCAAAGTGTCTGATCTATACCGATAAAGCATGGAAACATGAAAAACATCGTGCAACTTCGCCAACTTCATCGGTAAAGCCAACCTATAGGCTACCGAACCAACCTTAGCTAACACCTCGTCAGGTCCAATAAACTGAGGACTAAGCTTCCCTTTCTTACCGAATCTCAACACTTTCCTCCAAAGTGAAACCTTAAGGAAAACTTTGTCCCCGACCCCAAACCGAATATCTTTCCTCTTCATGTTATCATAAGGCTTCTGTCGATCCTTAGCAACTTTCAAATTTCGCTGCACAACTCTGATCCTCTCCTCAGTATCTCTAACCAAATCTGGCCCAACAACGGAAAGTTCGGTTAACTCTGTTCAATAAATCGTAGTCCTACATGGCCGACCATACAAAGCCTCAAACCGATGCTCGACTGATAACTGTTATTGTAGGCAAACTCTATAAGCTGTACATAACTATCCCAACTGCCAGAAAATTTTAAGGCACAAGCTCACAACATATCCTCCAAAATCTGAATGACCTCCCTAACTGCCCATCTGTCTGAGGATGAAATGCTGTACTGAAGTTCAACTTGGTACCTAAAGCTCTGTGCAACTCTTTCCAAAACTTCGATGTGAACCTTCAATTCCAATCTGACACTATAAACAACGGCACTCCATGCAATCTGATCACCTCTTACACATAGATACTGGCTAACTTATCTATTAGATAATCCACTCTAATAGGCAAAAAATGAACTGACTTCGTAAGCCGATCTACAATCACCCAAACTGAGTCATGCTTCCTCTGAGTCAACGACAAACCCAACACAAAATCCATGGCAATATCATCCCATTTTCATTCAGGGACGGGCAAAGGAGTGAGCAATCTCGAAGGAACTTGGTGCTCAGCCTTTACCTGCGGACAAATCAAACACTTGGCCACAAAATCCATAATGTCTCTCTTCATGTCGAACCACCAATAGAACTGCTTCATATCCCGATACATCTTCTCACCACCGGAATGCATGCTGAAAACAGTAGTGTGTACGTCACTCGAAAGCTATTTCCTTAACTCAATATTCTCGGGCACATACAAACGATTCCTATACATAAGCGCCCCATCCAAAACCGAGAACTCTGAGTGCTTACCATATTGGAGCTCTTGCAAAACATATTGCAATCTCTCATCATCCTTCTGAGCATCCACTATTAACTGCCTTAAGGTAGGCTTCACTATCAACTGGGCAACCAAAGCCCCATCTGAATCAAATCTCCATCTAAACTGTCTCAAAAATAAAGCCGAAACTGACTTCCTACTCAGAGCATCTACAACTACATTGGCCTTACCCGAAGGGTAATCTAAAATACAGTCGTAGTCCTTGAACAACTCTAACCATCGGTGCTGCCTCATATTCAACTCCTTCTGCGTGAGGAGGTACTTCAGACTCTTATTGTAATGCCCCAAAATTTTTAGTGTTTTTATTAATAACTTGACACGCTAAAAATTCATCGAAGGTTAGTTTTTTATGCATAAGAGTGGAATTTTTCCTTAAAACTACATAATTTAATTATTGAAATAATTTTAGACACATATATATATATATATATATATATATATATATATATATTTACATGTTAATAGAGAAGAAAATATACTCAAAGAATAAAGGGTAAATGGAAAAATAAAATAATTAAAACATGTGACAATTTTATTAGGTCTAAAATTATCTAGACAATTGAGATTAAGCTAGAATTAGTGGGATTATGAGAAGAAAAAAAATGGAAAGAGGAGAGGCACAAACGGGGAAACGGGAGAGGAAAAAAGGAGAAACCGAAAGAGGGAGAGAGAGAGCGGCGGAACGCACTGCTGGTGACCATCGATGACGATCGGGGTAGCGATCGGACCGACGCTCAACGCACATGGCAGCGCCATTCCTGTGGCGTCTTCTCTTCCTCTGATTGGCGTCGTCGTCATTCTAGGAGCGGGTAGAGAACCGTGAGTTTCTTCAACATTTTTCAGCGAGTTTTGATGGCAAGGGACGACACGAGTGGCACCGGGGGACTCACGGCAGTGATCGTGGATCTTCTTCAATCACCGGAAAAGCAACCCCGGTGCTTCAAGCTCCCTCCTGGTGGTTTCGATGTCTCCGGTGAACTCCGGCCAGTCTCCGGTGATAGTGAAGAGATTAAAATATGCAGAAAATAGGTATGTGGCTACCACATCTACTTTTCTAAGTGATTTTTATATAGATTAAAATTTATTAACAGTGATTTTACTAAATACGTTATGTGAATAATATGTTTGTTAGTTTCATTGATTCGCTGGCAGTGTTGTCATGAGTATTGGCTTAGCTGAATAGAAGTTAAATTAAGATTTGCCGATTTTGAATTGAATGAAAAGAATTAGAAATTGTCCGTATTTGGGAAGTAGAATAGTATTTGTAAATTGAAAAATTATAGGTTAAATTGTAAGATAGGATTTAAATTGTATATAATTTTGGTAATAGATAAATTATGACACATATATCAGATTAGTAATTAAATTTTACGAATAACTTAACAATAATTAAATCTTAATATATAAATGGGTATCATAATATGTATATTTAGGTAATAGTAGTGTAATTGGTAATACTTGAAGAATTGGTGGAAAATTTAAATGTTAAGTGGGAAATCCAATTATGCTTATTAAAAGTTTGAATTAAGGATAGCTCATTAAATTGGTTGAAGCTATGTGATGTGATTTTATTAAAATCTGGTTTGAGCATGTTTTAAAATAATAGGTAAATGTTTGAAGTCATTATTCATGTAGTCAAATTACTGGTAGGATTAAATTAGGGGTACATGCGTACTTACACATATATAAGTGTGAAATAACATAAAAATAATAGTAAGTCATGTTATAAGTTTCAGACAGTTTGGTGAATTTGATTTAGTTTAGTTACTTATTGTGAGCTGTGAGTTAAGGCTTTAATAAATGGAGCAAATTAAGTTGAACTGATAAATTGAGCTAAATTACTTAAATAGAAGCAAGTAGGGAATGGTAAATGGTGGATTTCTGTTTTCGGTTGGAACATGAAATTTTACTTGAGTTGTGCTTTTGAATTTATGAACTAAGAATGGGTAATATATATATTGTGATGAATCGCTTCTGTAACTAATTTTAATCTCTATGTGTGTATTGAGTTGTGCAAATTGTTAAGTAGAATTTTTGTTAAATGTTACGAGTAATGCGGTAGAGTTGAGGACTTATAATATGTGTCATTTTAATAAAATTAAATTAAGTGTAAATCTATAAAACTAGGATAGAATTTAACATGGAGAAAATGAATCAAAATAAGTGAATGAGAGTTGATAAGAAAATATAAAGTGAATGGGGACCCAATTGTAGGAGTCTATGGTATTTATAAAAGTATGGGGAATGACAAGTAAAAGGAAAATAGAAGAAGATAAATAATTTAATAATTAAAAGTGAAATTTAGTATAAAAATATCAAATAAATTGTTAAGGAAATCAAAGTGTCAGCTTTTAAACAAAGGTAAATGGGTTATAAGCATTTAAATGCGATAATTTGTGAAAAGAATCAGATTTGTGAAATATAGTGAATACCGATATAATCAATAATGTGTAATTGGTTTAGTATGAAATGAACTTAGTTTGATGAAATCAAAAAATAAAGGTGAATTGGAATGGACAGACAAAGTGGTGGCTGAAGGTATACTTGTATATTTGTGGTATATTATGATTGTTAAGGCATTTTAATTGTGTATATATATATATATATATAAATAGTGGCATGTTTTGAAGATAGACTAGTGAAATGTGGTAAGTAAATGGAGTGGTATGAGATAATGATAACTTGTGTTACTGGGATTATTCTGACATTATGGATCGAAATGTATATTTACATTATTTTTATGGAAAGAATGAAAAATCTGATTTACTGGAAAATATTGCCCTATGTAGTGATCTGGTAGTCAAGTCTAGTCCAGGATATGTTGGCATTCCATAGGGACATAAGACCGCGGGTGTGAGCATGGCGTCTCACTTTTTAAATAGGCCAATGATGGTCCTATTTCATTGTATCTGAATATTTCATAGTACTGTATTGTATTTAAGACAGTGGTGGTCCCACAGGACTCCGCTGGTATTCTGTATTAAAAGATAGTGGTGGTCCCAGAGGACTCCGCTGGTATTTCTGTGAACTTCTTGAGTTCACGTCTCATTTATTTTGTACATAGAGTCTGCCAGTATTATACTAGGGGCAAAATAGTAAATTAAAAAGTGAATTGGTGAATGTGAAATAATTGTGTGAATCAAAGAATTAAATGATGAATAAATAAAGCGGGGCAAATTAGCGGATTTAAATAACAAATATTGGTAATCCATATTATATGTATAACTTAAGAAGTTAGAGGGTAAGTATGGAGTAAATGCGGATTAAGAAAATATAAAGTAACTTAATGACAAGTAAAGTTGAGTGATAAAGTAGTAAAGTTAAGAATGAAATGTTAATTAAAAGGTAAGAGTGAAGAATTTAAAGTTTAATATATATATATATATATAGCTGAAAAGTTAATAACGAATATTTATATCTTAAATTATGCAATAGATGATAGTTTTATGATAAAAAGTTTAATTGAATAACTGGTATTGGTAAATGATCTTATGAAATTAGTGATATGATGGAGTGGCTTTATGTATTTATATGGACTTCTTACTGGCCAATGTGTACATCATACAAGTATATATAAGCTAGAATAATCGTTAATGTAGGCATGAAATATTAGCTACTATGTTAGAAGCATATTGTCTGTTTAATGTTACATGGCATTAGTAAAATGATGCATGATAAGTAAGTTTTACACATAAAAAAAAAGCAGGAACATCTCAGTCATTGATGTGGAAACTTGATTATAAATGTTTATGAAGTTTCAGCTATTTAGAAGAATATTGGATATTATTGCATAAATATTGTTTTACCTTGCAAGCTTTTATGTTTAATTCGGAGTTAAATAAATACTTTATGGTTAAATAATATTTGGTTTGTTAATGGTAAAATTTGTATGTTATATATGTAAGGAAAGAGTAATTAGCGATCTCAATACAGAAAAATTATAATGTATGTAATTTTAAATTGTATATGTATATTTAATATTATTATGTGCTAGATAAGTAAATTTGGTAGTCACCACTAAGCGTATAGCTTAGCGCGTGGTTTACCCTCGTGCAGGTGTAAGATAGTAATCAAGTGAGTATCAGCACTGTTCCAAAGGAGTAATGTTAAATAGTAAGCATGGCAAGGAGGTGATAAGAATGAAATTTTTTGGAATTGATAATTTGAATCTCAGTTTTAGTTGGCATGTACACTACATAGCTAATTAGAATATTATTGTATCGAAGAATTTGTACCAGACATTTATTTATAGTAGATGGTTGATGTATTAAAATTATGTCCTTGTATTTTGTACGATTGATGTAAATATTGAGTGGATGGTATTTGTGAATTATTATATGAATGTGTGAATGGATCTAAATTAAAGAATTGGCAAACTTGTGCTGGAGTTTGTATTGGAGTAGGGTGAATATATATATCATTATTAGAAGTGTAAAGACTTTATGTTTACAGGGGGATAGGCAATATTATAGAGGGAACTCTGCCAAAATTTTGGTAGAATTAGGTGGTACATTTGTGTTTTGGCTGAATAAACATTAAAGTTTAATAGTTGTAGGACAGTTGGAAAAAAAAATTTATCCAGATTTTTGCAATAATCCTAAGAGTAGTTCTAAGACAATTAAGTTATAGTGCAGAATCGTTGGCGTCATAGTGTGTATAGTTTAAGGGTGTTACAATTTAGTGGTATCTGAGCAAAGGTTTACGCGGTTCTGGCCTATAAGATATTTGGAAAATATGTGATATTGTTTATAAGGAATGAATGTGTGTCGTTTAATATGGACATCGCTATTTAGTTTTAAGTGTACATAATTCGGAAGGAGTTGAATAGAAAATTAGAGGTAGGAAATTAAGATGTTCAAAAGTTTTGAGGTTTAAAGTACATGAAAGTGGGAAGAAGGTTGTGGTACTTTAGGTACCTATCAGTTATCCTTGATAGAGGGGCAATCATTGAATATTTTATGCATGGGATAGGCTAATATGCATTGTCCTTACATGATATGCACCTTTGCATAATACTGCATACATTAATTGTATCAGCATCACATGATCATTCATGACAAACATCAAGTTTTATGCATATGCCCCAATAGAAAGGAAACTGGCATGGAATATAGTAAGTGTATGGAAGTGAGGTAGATGGATCAATAGAAAGATAGTAGTAGAGTGGAGGTAATAAGGAGTAAGTAAGGATTAAGGAAAGCAAGTAATAGGACATGAATGCAAATGATTTTTGAATAGAGTGTACATGCCGAAGGTTGAAAATGAAGAAATGGTATGATTTTAGAATGGACATGTTATTGGCTTAAGTATGATACAACTTGGGCTTGATTAACGCGTAAAGTTAAGAAGAAGAAAGTGCAGTTCTGACACTTAAACCACTTATTAAATGTTCGGCAAGATCATCTACTAGCTCTTCTGGCTCCAAGTTAATTGATCATTTTGTTGCAATCGGATTTGATGTGGAAACAGTGTCCAAAGTAATTTAGGAAAATGGGGAAGGAAATACAGATTCAATTTTAGAGACTCTTCTCGCATACTCGTTAATTGAAAAATCACATAAAGAAGAGCTGCATGTTGATTTTGATTACTGGTCTTCAGATTATGATGGGAGCTTTCTCAATGATTTTTTCTAGCATAGAGTTCTGAAAATGAGGAAAATTGTTAAATCTGAGCTTGATGATGAGGGGAGCATTTTGCTGTTTCTGGTGAAGGAGGGGTACTCTGAGGACGAGGCATCGATAGTTCTAGAGAGATATGGACCACATGCCATAATTGCAGAGCTTACATATTTCATATTTGATGCTCAAATGGTAAAGGCAGCAGTTGCTTTCTTTCCAGAAGAGAAGTTTCTTTTTTAGAACTCAGATGCTTTGTTTTATCTTCCTCCTATTCAACAGCTAAGGATCAAGCAGTCTGATGTTGATTATCCTAAACAAAAAGGAGGAGTTTTTATGAATATTATAGGTGGAAAAGGAAAAAGTAAATGAGGTTCAAAAGAAGCTGCTGCTTGAAGATGATGAGATGCTACACCTCATTTGATTTAGAGTTTCCACTGATCCAGAGGTTATAACTTTTAGAACACTTCCAGAAGCTGCTTTTGGGTCACCCTGCTTCTAATATGAGAATGTAGCACCTGCTCCTAAAGGAGTTTGGAACACTATATCTCGGTTCTTATTGAAGTGGGGTTATAAGTTATTAATTTTAAATATTTCCAGGTGCTGCAAAGAAAAAGGGGAGAATTATACATATGGTAACTTTATTTAACGGATTTTCCTTTCTTCTGTCTCCATAAATTACACATGAAGCATTATCGTTGATAAAGAGATAATGGCTTTTATAAGATGGAAGAATACAAATTAAATTATTTGCAAACTTGCATTGGGAATGCAAGTTGATTGAAAGGATGAATCGTGATTTATTGTACTAGTCCAGAGAAATTTCGAGGACAAAATTTCTTTTAAGGGGGAGAGAATTGTAACACCCCAAAATTTTCAGTGTTTTTATTAATAACTTGACACGCTAAAAATTCATCGAAGGTTAATTTTTGACGCATAAGAGTGGAAGTTTTCCTTAAAACTACATAATTTAATTATTCAAATAATTTTAGACATGTACATATATATATATATATATTTACATGTTAATAGAGAAGAAAATGTACTCAAAGAATAAAAGGGTAAATGGAGAAATAAAATAATTAAAACATGTGACAATTTTATTAGGTCTAGAATTGTCTAGACAATCGAGATTAAGCTAGAATTGGCGGGATTATGAGAAGAAAAAGAAATGGAAAGAGGAGTGGCACAAATGGGGAAACAGGAAAGGAAAAACGGAGAAACCGAAAGAGGGAGAGAGAGAGCGGCGGAAGGCACCACAGGCATCCATCGATGATGATCGGGGTAGTGATCAGATCGATGCTTGACGCACACGGCAGTGCCGTTCCTGTGGCATCTTCTCTTGCGCCGATTTGCGGCGTCGTCGTTCTAGGAGCAGGAGGAGAATTGCGAGTTTCTTCAACATTTTTCAGTAAGTTCCGACGGCGAGGGACGACACGAGTGGCACCAGGGGACTCACGGCGGGCAAACTAACCTCCCAGTGGCCGTGGATCTTCCTCAATTGCCGGGGATGAGCAGATCGGAGGAGAAGAGAACCGAAGCTGCCGATGACGATTCCGGCTAGATGGCGCTGCGGATCGGCGCGTGATCACCAAAAAAGTAACCCTGGCGCTTCAAGCTCCATCCTAGGGGTTTCGGTGTCTCCGGTGGACTCCGGCGACTCTCTGGCGACGGTGAAGAGATCAAAATATACAGAAAATAGGTATGTGGCTACCAAATCTACTTTTCTAAGTGATTTTTACATAGATTAAAATTTTTTAAGAGTGATTTTACTAAATACGGTATATGAACAATATGTTTGTTGGTTTCATTGATTCGCTGGAAGTGTTTTCATGAGTATTGGCTTAGCTGAATAGAAGTTAAATTAAGATTTGTCGATTTTGAATTGAATGAAAAGAATTGGAAATTGTCCGTATTTGGGAAGTAGAATAGTATTTGTAAATTGAAAGATTATAGGTTAAATTGTAAGATAGGATTTAAATTGTATATAATTTTGGTAATAGATAAATTATGACACATATATCAGATTAGTAATTAAATTTTACGAATAACTTAACGATAATTAAATCTTAATATATAACTGGATATCATAATTTGTATATTTACGTAATGGTAGTGTAATTGGTAATACTTGAAGAATTGGTGGAAAATTTAAATGTTAAGTGGGAAATCCAATTATGCTTATTTAAAGTTTGAATTAAGGATAGCTCATTAAATTGGGTTGAAGGTATGTGATGTGATTTTATTAAAATCTGGTTTGAGCATGTTTTAAAATAATAGGTAAATGTTTGAAGCCATTATTCATGTAGTCAAATAACTATTAGGATTAAATTAGAGGTACATGTGTACTTACACATATATAAGTGTGAAATGACATAAAAACAATAGTAAGTCATATTATAAGTTTCAGACTGTTTGGTGAATTTGATTTAGTTTAGTTACTTATTGTGAGCTGTGAGTTAAGGCTTTAATAAATGGAGCAAATTAAGTTGAACTGATGAATTGAGCTAAATTACTTAAATAGAAGCAAGTAGGGAATGGTAACTAGTGGAGTTATGTTTTCGGTTGCAACATGAAATTTTACTTGAGTTGTGCTTTTGAATTTATGAACTAAGAATGGGTAATATACATATTGTGATGAATCGCTACTGTAACTAATTTTAATCTCTATGTGTGTATTAAGTTGTGAAATTGTTAAGTAGAATTTTTGTTAAATGTTACGAGTAATGTGGTAGAGTTGAGGACTTATAATATGTGTCATTTTAATCAAATGAAATTAAGTGTAAATCTATAAAACTAGGATAGAATTTAACATGGAGAAAATGAATCAAAATAAGTGAATGAGAGTTGATAAGAAAATCTAAAGTGAATAGGGACCCAATTGTAGGAGTCTATAGTATTTGTAATGGTATGGGGAATAACAAGTAAAAGGAAAATAGAAGAAGATAAATAATTTAATAATTAAAAGTGAAATTTAGTATAAAAATATCAAATAAATTGTTAAGGAAATCAAAGTGTCAGCTTGTAAACAAAGGTAAATGGGTTATACGCGTTTAAATGAGATAACTTATGAAAAGAATTAGATTTGTGAAATATAGTGAATACCGATATAATCAATACTGTGTAATTGGTTTAGTATGAAATTAACTTAGTTTGATGAAATAAAAAAATAAAGGTGAATTGGAATGGAAAGACAAAGTGGTGGCTGAATGTATACTTGTATATTTGGGGTATATTATGATTGTTAAGGCATTTTAATTGTGTATATATATATATAATTAGTGGCATGTTGTGACGATAGACTAGTGAAATGTGGTAAGTAAATGGAGTGGTATGAGATAATGATAACTTGTGTTACTGGGATTATTTTGACATTATGGATCGAAATGTATATTGACATTATTTTTATGCAACGAATGAAAATTCTGATTTACTAGAATAATGTTCAATAATATTGCCCTATGTAGTGATCTGATAGTCAAGTCTAGTTCAAAATATGTTAGCATGCCATAGGGACATAAGACCGCGGGTGTGAGCATTGCGTCTCACTTTTTAAATCGGTCAATGATGGTCCTATTTCATTATATCTGAATATTTCACAGTACTATACTGTATTTAAGACAGTGGTGGTCCCACAGGAGTCCGCTGGTGTTCTGTATTAAAAGACAATGGTGGTCCCACAGGACTCTGCCAGTATTTCATTGAACTTCTGGAGTTCACGTCTCGTTTATCATGTACATAGAGTCTGCCAGCATTATATTAGGGGCAAAATAGTAAATTAAAAAGTGAATTGGTGAATGTGAAATAATTGTGTGAATCAAAGAATTAAATGATGAATAAATAAAGCGGGGCAAATCAGTGGATTTAAATAATAAATATTTGTAATCCATATTATATGTATAACTTAAGAAGTTAGAGGGTAAGTATGGAGTAAATGCGGATTAAGAAAATATAAAGTAACTTAATGACAAGTAAAGTTGAGTGATAAAGTAGTAAAGTTAAGAATGAAATGTTAATTAAAGGGTAAGAGTGAAGAATTTAAAGTTTAATATATATATATATATATATATATATATATATTTAGCTGAAAAGTTAATAACGTATATTTATATATTAAATTATGAAATAGATGATAGTTTTATGATAAAAAGTTTAATTGAATAACTGGCATTGGTAAATGATCTTATGAAATTAGTGATATGATGGAGTGGCTTTATGTATTTATATGGACTTCATACTGGCCAATGTGTACATCATACATGTATATATAAGCTAGAATAATCGTTAATGTAGGAATGAAATATTAGCTACTATGTTAGAAGCATCTTGTCTGTTTAATGTTACATGGCATTAGTAAAATGATGCATGATAAGTAAGTTTTACACATAAAAAAAATGCAGGAAGATCTCAGTCACTGATGTGGAAACTTGATTATAATGTTTATGAAGTTTCAGCTATTTAGAAGAATATTGGATGTTATTGCATAAATTTTGTTTTACCTTGCAAGCATTTATGTTTAATTCGGAGTTAAATAAATACTTTATGGTTAAATAATAATTGGCTTGATAACGGTAAAATTGGTATGTTATATATGTAAGGAAAGAGTAATTAGCGATCTCAATATAGAAAGATTATAATGTATGTATGTTTAAATTGTATATGTATATTTAAAATTATTATGCGCTAGATAAGTAAATTTGGTAGTCACCACTAAGCGTATAGCTTAGCACGTGGTTTACCCTCACGCAAGTGTAAGATTGTAATCAAGTGAGTATCAGCACTGTTCCAAATGAGTAATGTTGAATGGTAAGCATGGCAAGGAGGTGATAAGAGTGAAATTTTTGGGAATTGATAATTTGAATCTCAGTTTTAGTTGGCATGTACACTACATAGCTAATTAGAATATTATGGTATCGAAGAGCTTGTACCAGACATTTATTTACAGTAGATGGTTGATGTATTAATATTATATCCTTGTATTTTGTACGATTGATGTAAATATTGAGCGGATGGTATTTGTGAATTATTATATGAATGTGTGAATGGACCTAAATTGAAGGATGGGCAAACTTGTGCTGGAGTTTGTATTGGAGTAGGGTGAATATATATATGATTATTAGAAGTGTAAAGAATTTTTGTTTACAGGGGGATAGAATATATTATAGAAGGAACTCTGCCAAAATTTTCATAAAATTAAGTGGCACATTTGTGTCTTGATTGAATAAACAGTAAAGTTTAATAGTTGTAGGACAGTTGGGAAAAAAAAATTTATCCGGATTTTTGCAATAATCCTAAGAGTAGTTTTAAGACAATCAAGTTATTGTGCAGAATCATTGGTATCATAGTGTGTATTGTTTAAGGGTGTTACACTTATGATCCGTAAAGATCCTACACTTCTCCCCTTACAAATAATGCCGCCCAATTTTCAAAGCTAAGATCACAGCAGCCAATTCCAAATCATGTGTCGGATAGTTCTTCTCATGAGGTTTCAATTGATGGGAAGCATAAGCCACAACTTTCCCCTCTTGCATCAACATGCATCCAAGTCCAACACCTGAAGCATTGCTGTACATTACAAACTCTTTACCCGTGATGGGTTTAGTAAGTACAGGAGCTTCGACTAACAGCCTCTTTAACTTCTCAAAGCAAGCCTGACACTTATCCGACCACTCAAACCTAACTCCTTTCCTCAACAACCTCGTCATAGGAGCGGCAATAACTGAGAAACCCTTCACAAACCGGCAGTAGTAGCCTGCAAAACCGAGAAAGCTTCTCACTTCCAGAACATTCCTAGGCACTTTCCAATTAACAATTGTCTCAATCTTAGACGGATCAACTTGGATACCCTAAGCCAAAACAATATGCCCCAAGAAAGACACTTCCTGCAGCCAAAAGTCACACTTGCTAAGCTTCGCAAATAACATATGCTCCCTCAACACTTGCAAAACCAACCGGAGATGGTCCTCATGCTCACTCTCATCCCTCGAGAAAACCAAGATATCATCTATGAACACCACTATAAATCGGTCAAGATATGGCCTAAACACTCGATCCATCAAATCCATGAAAGCCGTCGGTGCATTGGTCAAACCAAACGGCATCACAAGAAACTCATAGTAACCATATCATGTCCAAAATGCAGTCTTAACCATATTTGCATCCTGAACTAAAAGCTGATAATAACCCGATCGAAGGTCAATCTTGGAAAAGACACCCGCACCTCTAAGCTGATCAAACAAATCCTCCACTACAGGCAAAGGATACTTGTTCTTCACTATGACCTTATTGATTTGCCTATAATCGATACACATCCTAAAGGAACCATCCTTCTTCTTCACAAACAACACCGGAGCTCCCCATGGGGATATGCTTGGGCCTAATAAACCCCTTATCCAATAACTCTTGTAGATGGTCCTCATGCTCACTCTCATCCCTCGAGAAAACAAAGATATCATCTATGAACACCACCACAAATCGGTAAAGATATGGCCTAAACACTCGATTCATCAAATCCATGAAAGCCGTCGGTGCATTGGTCAAACCAAATGGCATCACAAGAAACTCATAGTAGCCATATTGTGTTCGAAATGTAGTCTTAAACACATTCGCATCCTGAACTCAAAACTACTAATAACCCGATCGAAGGTCAATCTTGGAAAAGACACCCGCACCTCTAAGCTGATCAAACAAATCCTCCACTCCAAGCAAAGGATACTTGTTCTTCACTATGACCTTATTGATTTGCCTATAATCGATACACATCCTCAAGGAACCATCCTTCCTCTTCACAAATAACACCGGAGCTCCACATGGGGAGATGCTGGGTCTAATAGACCGCTTATCCAATAACTCTTGTAGCTGAGTTTTGAGTTCTCTCAACTCTACAGGAGCCATCCGATAAGGTGCTTTAGAAATGGGCGAAGTACCCGGCACTATCTCTATGGACAACTCCACCTCCCTCTCCGGAGGTAAACCATGCAATTCACTAAGGAAGACATATCCAAACTCCCTAACCACTGGAATATCCTCAATCCGAACCTGATCACTCTTAGAATCCAACACTAGTGCCAAAAATGCCTCGCAACCCTTCCTTATAAACCCCTTAGCTTGCATAGCAGAAATCACATTGCTCAGCGAACTAGAACCCAAACCCTTAACAACCATAGAAGACTTATCTCTATCCCGAAGCACAACTGCCTTCCTATGACAATCCACCACTGCTCGATGCTTACTAAGCCAATCCATACCCAAGATCAAATCGAACTCTCTAAAAGGGAACTCAATCAAATCCGTAGGGAACTCAACTCCTTGGACCAAAAGAGGACAATTCCTATGCACCCTACTCACATTGACACTATGCCCTAAAGGACTGGTCACACAAATCTCATAGTCTAACAAATCTACATCATGCAACTTATCACTTAACTTATCCGTGCACAAATATGAGTGTGTAGAACTAGGGTCAATTAGAGCATATAATTCAGTGTCAAGGAATAGAAACTTACCGGCTATCACATCAGGAGCTTCCTGCTCCTCCCAAGCCCTCACAGCATAAGCTCTAGCTGGCACTGCCACGGGATGCTCAACTGACTCCGACGCAGCTCCATCTCTAGGTTGACTGCCTCGACCTCTACCTCGGCCTCTACTACGACTTGCTTGGGGAGCATTAGAGCTAACTCTACTAGCCTCATGCTGATCACCAGAAGCCTCATTATACCTCGGACAATTTGCCAAGTAGTGATCAGTGCTACCACATCTGAAACAACCATCCGTGAGCCATCTACACTCACCCCAATGGCGCTTCTTATAGTGAGAATACTCAAGCATAACATCCGTCCTATTTTTAGAACCACCTCTGCCAGAACTCATACTCATAGCTGAACCCTACCTCCTGCCTCTCAATGCTGGGCCTGAAGATGACTCATCCTGCGGGTTTCGGGACCTCTTACCCGAGGATGAAGAAGATCCTCCATGAGCGGGATTCCTTCTCTGAGCCCTCTCTCTCAAAACCGACTTTGACCTCTCAGCCCGCACTGCAGCTTACACAATCTGATAATACCCAACACCCGGAGTACTCATCAGCAAAATCATCATAACCCTCAAAGACTCGTTCAACCAAGTCTCAAAATACCTACATCGAAACTCCTCAGTCAGAACACCCTCTGGAGCATACTTGGCCAATCGGTTAAACTCCTTCTCAAACTCTGAAACCGTCATCGCCCTCTGCTTTAGATTAAAAAATTGTGCCCACTTAGCATCCTTGTACTCCAGAGTCACATACTTACTTGTAAGTTCCCTATAGAAGAACTCCCATGTGACTTGGTCAAGAAACTGTGGATGCCTACAAACCAACTACCACCAGTCATAGGCGGATCCATGCAGCAGGGCTACAACACACTCTACCCACCTCTCCTGAGGACACCGAATCTCATCCGAGGCTCGCTTTACCTTCTCTAACCACTTCTCAACATATTCTGATTCGTCCAAACTAGTTCCATAAAAGTCCTCTGCACCAGGTTTCCTCAAAGTCTTAGTAAAGACTTTAGGAGCGGTCACACTCTCAATGACCCTAGCCATGTCCTGTGAAATCTTCAACATGACCTCATAGGGCATGGCTGCAGTCTCAAGTTATGCACTAGTGGGTTGAGCCGATGCAGACACAGAAGGATCCGCTGCTTGAGGGTTCACACTCTCGGCGAACTCCTCAAGTAATCCCTGCATCGAATTAGAAGCCATCTAAAACAAACAAGAGGACAACCGCATCAGCCAATATAGTCCAAGACAGATATCTATGGACAACAATCACCCAAAAAATGCCTAAATCGGGCTCTGATACCAAAACCTATAGCACCCCCTACCCATACGTAAGCGAACCCATCCATAAGGGAGTGAGATGTCGTATGAGTAGGGGTGTCACCACACAAAGGATACATAAACCTACATTCAATCACATTATACATACTAAAATACAGTGAAAATTAAACTTTTTGAAACATCAGAATGATCATTCATTAATATAACCAAAATTCATTACAATAATGTTCTGATCGAATGCCAATACAAAATAATTACATAACCAAAATATACAATGCGAAGGCTTTACCAAAAATACTACATAGAGAGTTTTATTACAAAAGAATCATGCTACAAAAAAATAAAGCCCTAACACTAATCCCTCTGTGTCGGCGACTCTCCCAAAAGCTATACACCTTCCGCACCTGCAAGGGTAAAAACACCGTGCTAAGCGATAACGCTTAGTGGGGAATAAACAACAGTAATATGGACAGCCATTCACAATGGTCGTCAAGGCAAAACACATACGAAATGGAATACTGATGATCATAGGATATAAACACAAGGGAATTCCATTCAAAGGCTCAATAAACAAATTCATATGCTCATATAGATTCATATGCTTATAATCATACTCATTCGAATTCACATACTTTTGATAATATCAGAACAAATCATAACACCTGCTGACTCAAAGTAGTGGATAATGAGTAAACGCGTAGAGGTACCTTCTGGGTACGAATCGTCACATAGCGGTACCTTACAGGTACGAATCGGGAAAACAGCATCATTTTATCTCTTTTCAAAACATTTTATAGAGGAATCTTAAACAAGGTCCGAACACGTAGAAGTTCGCGAGGAACTAAATGGCTACCTGATCAGGGTCCAGAACAGTACAGAGGCTACAGCAAAAGGACTCTTTTAAGCATGCCTAACTATCCACTAGACTGACTCTTGTTGGTCATGCAAAATCCATTAATTCACATTTATAGAATTCATATAACCATACATGCATAATACACCCAATTATACTCATATGCTTCATAAAATAGTCCAAGAATAATTCTAATAGCATCAAAAGTTTGGAAAACAAAGATCGGAAATCACAAAACAAAACACAATTTTTAAACCAGGGTGTCGTGCTCGCGACAGAGGCATAACTTGCCCCCTATTGCGATCGCGGTAGTCCTCGCGCTCGCGCGAAAATAGAAACACACCTCACTGTCACGATCACGACAGTGAGCTTCCAACATAGGCTGTCACGTCGTGCGCAGGCGCGCGCTCGCGACATGGGATTGCCCCGAACTATCTGGTAGCCGAGCGCTGTGAGCTCAGCATCCCAACCCGCTCGGCATTCGAGTGCTCGGCTGTCAAGCGCCCTATCTTGCTCGCGACATAGAGCTCTTAATGCGAGCGTTCGGCGGCCCAACCGCTCGGCAATGCAAATCCGCTCAACCTCGCACAAGGGCCGAAATCACCGAGCCCTGTCGTGACCCCATAACAGTGTCGCTCTCGCAACAACGTCGTGATTTCCAGCTCTTGCGTGAATTTCTGCATATTTCCTCACTTTCAAAACACCCAAATTTCCAAAATCAAATATACATCAACCCAACTTTATCTTACCTTCACATCAACCTTTCCAACACCACAATTAACATAAACCACAACCCAGATCCACATTTAACACAATTAAAATCATGAATCATCAAAATCAAACTCCTCAAGAACACAAACCCAAAAATTTACAGCAAACATTCATCAAACTTGAATATTTGGTCAAAACTTCAACATTCATGCATCATAACTCAAATCAACTAAATACCCATAACGTTAACACTATAATATGCCTCATCAAACATCAATTTTCCAGAGATCACATATAAAGGCATGAATCACCATATGAATATCAAACAATGAAATTCCAAACAAAAATCCCAAACCTGAAATTCCTTAGCTCCAATCACTTCGTACCATTACCACACGCCTTCTCCTTTCACTTGGGATTGTAGGAGGCTAAATCAGAAATCATACCCACATATCATACAAAATAGAACCCTAAATTAAAAACCCAAACTAGAAACGAAGAAGAAAAGTAGATGAAGAAGAAGAAATGCTATAAAACTTACAAATTAAGGGTCAAGAGATGATCAATTTCCACCGTACTTACTTGGATCCAAGCTAGGGCACTCTTGAGATGAGAAAAGGAAGAAGAAGGGTAGAGAGAAGAGAGAAACGGGAAATGAAGAACAAATTCTGCTTTTTCCCTTTTTCTCTTTTTTCTTCTATTTCTTTTCCTAACCCTAGACACATGTCATTTCTTCATTGGTGGAGATTAACCACTCATACCCAACAAGCATGCATTACACACACACATAATGCTATCCTCACTAATGCACACCCTACCAACATGTGAGTATGCACACTCTAATGCAATCCCACACATTCACATCCTACAACTCTACATGCACTCACACTATAATAAACTCACAAAACTTGCATTTTACCCAAAACACCCTTATCATGTGCCAAGACACACCCAATGCACACATGCACAAATGGCTCCAACTTATAGGGGGCAAACGGGGTGTTACATACCCCATTTCTTTGGTACACAATGAATTGGACTTACCCTTGCACTATCCGCAATCAGATAGATAATCCCAGCATCTAATAACTTAATGACTTCTTTTTTAACTACCTCCTTCATATTAGGATTAAGCCTTCTTTGTCTATCAGATTTAGGTTGACATTCATCTACCATATTAATTCTATGCAAGACAAGGTTTGGACTAATTCCCTTTAAATCAGAAATTTGCCAACCTATACTCTTGATCCTCTTTCAAGCAACATCTAATAATAAAGACTTTTGCTTACTAGTAAGTTCGTTAGAAATAATAATAAGTAAAGTATTATTTTAACCAAGAAATGCATACCTTAAATGACTTGCTAGCTCTTTCAACTCTACATTAGGAGGACTTACAATGGAAGGTGGCAATGGTGCTTCATTTCTATATAGAAGTTCTAGCCTTGAGCTCTCTTGATCCACCTCTTCATGCACTTCTTCTTCAAAATGGACCTCCTCTTAATCTGTTTTGTCTAACACTTCCAAAACACAAGCATCAATGACATCTATTTTCATACACACATTCTCATCCATGGGATATTTTAGTGCCTTATCCATATGATATTCTACACTGTCTTCCCCCACTCTTAAAATTAATGTGCTCTCATAGACATAAACTAAAGCCCTACCAGTTCTCATGAAAGGGCTTCTTAATATCAATGGGAATTTTACATCATATGCAAAATCTAGAATAACAAAGTCAACAGGTAGAATGAGCTTATCAACTTTCACAACCTCATCTTCCACTATGCCATACGATTTCTTAATAGATTGATCAGCTAATTGCAAAACCATAGAAGTAGGTTTAACATAGTCCAATCCTAACTTTTTAAAAACAGTCAAAGGCATAAGATTAATACTTGCCCCCAAATCACATAAACACTTAGGAAATTCAACATCCCCCAAAGTGCAAGGAACAGTGAAACTACCATTATCCTTAAGCTTAGTAGGCAAATTGTTAGTAATTATTGAACTACATGCCTCAGTCAACTCAACAGTGGATATGTCTTCAAAACTTCTTTTCTTAGAAATTAACTCTTTAAGAAACTTTGCATAATTAGGAATTTCTGTAATGGCCTCAATAAAATTCAAATTGATGTGTAAATGCTTCAATTTATCAATAAAAGATTGGAATTGCTTATCTTTGTGTTGCTACTTCAAGCGTTATGAAAATAGTGGGCGAGGTTGGAAGACTTTTGAAGAATCTACCTTTGAAACCCCTTTTGCCGCGCTCGCGACAGGTGTCGCGCTTGAGACAGAAGGTGGATTCTTCTTCCTCATGCTCGCGACAGAAGATTCATTCTTCTTGTTGCTCTTTTCCTGCACATCTTTTTCCACATTAGTTGAAATAAATTCATTAGTATAGGATTTACCTGACCTCATTTTAATGTCTTTAAGATGTTCCCCTAGATTCTCCTACGTATTACTTGGTAGATTTCCTTGTAAACATTAAGGTAAAGCCTTAGTTATTTGCCCTAGTTGCACATCCAAGTTATGGATAGATGAGGCTTGTTTTTTAGTAATTTGATCAAACTTAGTTTCTAACCTCTTTTTGTTCCCTTCTTGTGAACTAAACTTTAAGTTAATCCCCTCTAAGAACCTATCCATTTTAACCTCTAAAGCTCCACACCTATCTTGAGGTGGTTGAAAACCTACACCCCTATTTTTGTTACTACTATTCCCCCATGAAAAATTAGGATGGCTTCTCCAACCAGGGTTATATGTATTTGAGTATGGGTTACCACGCCCTTGCCCTTGGATAGAGCTAACTTGTTTTTCCATACTAGCTATCCCCAAATTACATACCTCACTTGTATGACCTTGTTGGCCACAAATGGTGCATGCATTTTGTGAACTTCTCCCCATTCCTAGGCTATTTATCTTATGTGTTAATGCCTCCACTTGTGCTTGCAAAGCTACTACAGAATTTATTTCATGTACTCCCCTAGCATTAGAAGAATGAGATTCCCTTACTCTCTCAGTGGGCCACATACAATTGTTCATGGACATTATAACGCCCATTCCCGGCCACTAGGTAAGCTTCGCTACAGTAGTCGACACACACAAACTCACACAAGCTTTACTATTACAATACCATGCCAACAACACGAATAATAAAATTTCATCATCAGTATACATTCTCATGCATTATATATCTTAAGTTCCCATGCCATTCAACATACTCACATACTTATATATACACAGGCCCTTGTTAAGTTTATAATACTTAATTATAACAGCTTTATATATTTTCTTTTCCCAAAACAACATCTTTAACAACTTGTACAAACACATAGTTAAACCCTAAAACCTACACTAAAGATGTAGTCATAGTGTTGATCATTGCTAACGCGGACTTGTCCTTCCGGAATCACCTCGCGTCTGAACCTACACTTTAACGCCCCCGCCGCCGCCCCCGTTGGAAGGGCACCGGCAGGCGCGCTACCCGACGCTCACTCACGACATACATATAAACAAACATGCGCTAAGCAGAAGCATTCACTAAGAAAAAATAAAAGTTGAACATGATTCTCATATAATCAAAATATAAAGTTAAATACAATCCCAAAAGATTACATCATTCTTTTACAAAAAGTTACAAAAGCCACTATACAAAATTATTACATACAAAAAGAATTACAGGAGGAGATAATGAAATAAAGACTCTACTCCTATGTGGCCGACCAGCAGATGTGCAACACGAGCAAACACCCAAAATCCTGTCACCTACACGGGACAAGAACCCGTGCTAAGCGATAACGCTTAGTGGGGAGGAACAAACATAACAGAGCACTATGCAAGATAATAAAGATTATCATACAAAATTCACTAAACATCAGAGGGTAGAAATATATACACAGCTCAAGAGGCATTATTTGTATATCAGCATTGAAACAGAAAACATGAAGCAATGAACATAATCAGAGTCATGCAATAATTAGAACACTTCACTAATCACATAATAGACACTTAACACAATAGCCTGAATTCAATGGTGGAGGATATGGGAACACGGCACGGGAGACTGAAGCCTCAAAAACAGTTTTAATACCCGAAAGTAGCGCGGGAGACCGGAGTCTCAAAACAGTTTCTCACTACACGGAAGATGACCATCTCGGAGGTCAACCGCTTCTGTAACACCCCCTTCCCATACGTAGGCGTTCCCATCCGATAAGGAGTGAGAAGCCGTATGAGACAAGGTATCACCAAACAGATACGAAGTAAAGTATACATCCATTCATAACATTCATTCAGAAATACAGAATAATTAAAAACTTTACATGCAGAAAGCAAAAGCTGATCATGCATTACTATAATTAAACTATTACAATAATGATCAGATCAACCAGCTGATATAATTAATATTACATATACAAAATATAGATACAAAAGCGGAAGCTGATACAGAGAGTTCTATACAAAAAAAATCAATAACTGGTACAAAACTGAGCCCTACACTAATCCCTTCTGTGTTGGCTTGATGACGGCGACTCTCTCAAGGCAAAACATCTTCCGCACCTGCACGGGTAAAAACACCGTGCTAAGCGATATACGCTTAGTGGGGAAACACACATAAATTATGGACGGCCACTCACAGTGGTCGTCAAGGCATAACACATTCACAATGACATAATGCAATTATTCATATAAACATGCCCGTATTTAAATACCATACTTTCAGAATCTCATCATCATATGCATTTCAGAATAAATCAACATGTATTTCATCATTAAACTCATTCAGATATTCCCTTCAAAGCCATATCAGATCAGAACATTTCCATTAACATTTAAAGAATACCTGCTGACTCTAGACAGTGGATAACGAGTGTACTGAGGGTACCTTACGGGTACGAATCGAATACTGAGGGTACCTCACAGGTACAAGTCAAATATTATATCATTTATCAAAACATGTTATTTATATACTGAGGGAATCTTAAACAAGATTCTATACTGAAGGGTTCGCGAGGAACCAAACGGGGACCTGATCGGGGTCCAAACTGAACTGAGGGCTGCAGCTAAAAGACTCTATTAGGCATGCCTAACTATCCACTTACTTGACTCTAGCAGGTTATGCGTCAAATAGATCACATTTCAGGATACATAATATAATTCCTCAGAAAATCATGCTATCACGCATTTCGAAGCATTAAACAGTAAAACATACATCGTACAATATTAAAGTCCATTCAGAAGTAATAACAACTTCAGTTCTGAGTTAAAAACCAGGAAATTTCGGAAAAACGGGCTGAACGGAGAAACTGGCGACTCAACAGGCAGGTCACGGCGTGACCGAGGGTCACGTCTCGTGACCTGCTTGTTCCTCGCCAATTGCGTTGCGTGATCCTCGCGGATCACGCAATGCACATGCAGGTCACGGCGTGACCAAGGGTCACGCGACGTGACGCTGCTTCTCCCTCGCAGATCACGTTGCGTGATCTGCCTATTTCCTTCGCAGGTCACACGACGTGACCGAAGATCACGTCGCGTGACTTGCTTCCTCTTCAGCTGGTCACGCGACTGGCTTCTCAGCAGGCATGTCACGTCGTGACCGAGAGTCACGCGACGTGACCTGCCTTCCTTCGTAGCAAGTCGCGCGACAGAGGGAGTTTCAACAGTAAATCGTTTTTCCCAGAATTTCCAGAATTTATAGAACACAATTTCAATCCCACTTCGAGTTTAAACCATATAAATCCATTCATACCTTTCAAGTAAGATTCCAAACAATTCAAACATCATATAAGCAACTCAAACCAGAATTCAATCAACCTAATCAAGGTATTTGCATTCAAATTGTTCAATAACATATAAACCCTAGAAATTTCCAGTAAACATCAAAATTGCACAAATCACAATCATAAATTCCCAAACCTGGATTCTAACTTCTATCACTTAGCTCCACTTGGTCCAGCAACCTCTTTCCCCTTTGGATCACGTGGAGCTTCAGCTAAACACAATCACAGCAAGAACATCCACAAAGAAAACCCTAAGTTAAATCTAACTCAAGGAAGAAGATGAAGATGCAATTTACAGTAAAACAAAGACTAGATCTTGCGCTTACCAAGCTAAGGAATGCAAGGGGAGGATTAATTTCACCAATAGAACCTTGAATCAAAATACACAGTACTTGGGAATAAAGAAAGTGAAGAAGAAGAGAGTGAGTGAGAAAAACGTGAATCTGTAAGTTTCTTTTTCCTCATTCCCTTTTCTTTTTCTTTTCTTTATTCTAAATATGTATCAAACTCCTATTGGTGACACTAATCACTCACACTAAAATACAATGCATTACACACACCCTAAGTAACCTCATTTAAATGCACCCTACAATGGTATATGTAAATGCACACAATTGATTCCCAACTAAAAACACCCTAATATGGTATGCTCAAGTGTACACAAGTAATTACTAATTAATTCACACACTAATGCCATGTATGTACCCACACAATAATAAAACCCCAAAATCATGCATTTTACTGAAATACCCTTATGAAATACTGTACACATGCGAATGCTTACACATACAGACAGACAGATAGACAGACAGACAGGCTCATTCTACTAGGGGGCAAATGGGGTGTGACAGCTTCGCCCAAACGGGCGGACACGGGCAGCTGCACTCACAAACCCCTTCTTAAGCATGCTTAATTATCCAGTACCTTGACACTTCAGGCTCGACAATACTTTCTCTCACACGACAATACACAATCAAAACAAGGTTCAACTCAAGACTCTAACATCAATTAAATTCATAACTAAGACACTAGTACAATAACATCACGAGTCATGAGCACAAACATATTTCATGCAATAGTGAGAAACCGTGCAAGGTGGAACAAAAGAAACGCATTCAGAAAACAGGACAAGCAGGAAGGGCCTCTGTCGCGATTGCGACAGTGTCACGCTCGCGACTGAGCACGGGGCACCTCCTCGAGAGCTCGTGCCAGAAGGCCTGCTCGCGACGAAGCACGCTAGGCAGATTCGTGCAACCGAGCTCTGTCGCGCTCGCGACAACGTCGCGGTCGCGATAGAGACCAGTTCCTTCCTCCTCGCGCGAACGCTCGGCAGCATGCTCGAGCGGAGGGCTCGGCTCCATATCTCTCTGTCGCGATCGCGACAGAACGCTCTTCAAGAACAAAGGGCCAAATCCGCACTCTGTCGCGTTCGCGACAGTGTCGCGATCGCGACAGAGCCCAGATTTGCCCAAAATCTGCACTTTTCCTACTCTTTTCGCACACAATCCTTCATACATGCAAACAACACATACAAACACTTACCTCAAGCCTCCTGCACATTACCGCATCATTCTCAAGCCACATAAACACATTTTACACAATAATCAAATATCAATTCATCATGGATTCACTCACAACTAAACTCAAAATTCATTACATAACATGTTCATGTTCCAAAAACACATGCTATCCTCACTAAATCACTAACACTTCACTATAATCACTACTTAACTTAAACATGCATTCATATAATAAAACACTCAAGGTTACAAAAGACATGCATTCACAAAATAGAATCGATCCAACGAAGAATTAGGGGAAAAACGTAATCCACAAACACAGGTCACAAACACTATCAAATCAAACTCCCAAACACATGCACACACTAAAAAATGCAGCTCCCAAACTTGGAAATGGCAGCTTCAAACCGAGGCCCTCACGCGTCCGCTTTCTCTTTTCCCTTGCTCTTTCTTCTAGCTTCCGATTCTTGCACAAACCCAATCAAAACTCACTTTAAACAAACCCAAAATACCACAATCGAAATCAGAAAAGAAGGAGAAGAGAAGAACTGAAAAACCAAAGAACTTCAGACCTCTTACCTTCCAAACCCCAACTCAAAGCTCAAGATTCCCACTCAAAGCTCAAAGAAGACACAAGAGGAAAGGAGATGAGAGCAGAAAAATGGTAGCAAGAGAGAGAGAGAGAATGGGAAAGAAGAAGAAAAGAGGAAGAAGTGAGCTAGCTTCCACGGGAAGCTAGGAGAATTCTGCCCCTCCCTTCCCTCTCTCCTACTTTTCATTTAATGTTCACCAACCCCTTTGCCACTTGTCACAATCTTAGCAAATGGAAGCTAGGAGAATTCTGCCCCTCCCTTCCCTCTCTCCTACTTTTCATTTAATGTTCACCAACCCCTTTGCCACTTGTCACAATCTTAGCAAATCAAGCCTTCCCACTTAGACTTAACTACTTATGGCACCATACACTACACACACACTAACTTCTCTTACACAATTATCTTCCAATGCACCAAACTCAACTCACACCAAATTATTTCTTATAATCCACTAATCATCCAAGGCACCATGCACCAAAACCACACAATGAAATCCCTTAGTTCACTTATACCCTACTCCCATACACTATAAGCACACCATAATATTTCCTTCACTTAACTTATTACTTAATTAATTAACATCTAATTCCTTATTATCCAAATTTTTCTCTTGCTCAAATTACGAAAATACCCTTACTTAATCGACTTAACACACGGATTCCGACCAGGCCCTTTTTGGGTTGTTACAATCACTCCCCCTTAAAGAAATTTCGTCCTCGAAATTTCCCCGCTAATCACTTAAATCCAACAACCCAAAACTCAAAACCAAACTTAACAAAAGCAAGAACACAACTTACCAGAAGGTCCCACTCGATCCGCTGCATCGTCTCCTATCAAGGCATATACTCGCGGGCGCGCATACACTTCTTCGGTTTGCGGCTTCTGCACTGACTCTGACGGCGCTTGAGAAGGTCATCCACTGCCTCTTCCACTTTGATTTCCTCTTGCTCTCTGACCACTGGCTCTACTCTCGGGTTGACCCTGAAGCTCTCTACGATCCGGAAAATTAGCCACCATATGCTCTTGGCTGCCACATCTAAAGCACACTCCAGAGATCCTCCTGCACTCGCCCCAGTGACGCTTATGACAATGCTCACACTCCGGAATCACACTCCCCTTGCTAGAAGGTGGCGCTACACTCCCTACTTCCGAACGTACTGGAACCGAACTCTTCCCACCTTGGCCACTCGAAACTCCTCTCGACTTCTTACCACTTCCTATCCCACCATCCGATGCTTTACTCTTGCTCTCGATTCTCTGCTTGATCACCTCAGATTCCTCTAACTTCATTGCCGCTGCCACAAGATGATAATACCCCACTGGTTGCAAGACCGTCATTGCCGACAAAGGACCTTTGATCACCTCACGCAGTCCTTCTTGAAAAGGCCTACATCTGAACTCATCCGTCAACAACTGCTCAGGCACATACTTACTCAACCGGCTAAATTCCTTATCATACTCACTCACGGTCATACCCCGCTGCTTCAGACTGATGAACTCTCTCCACTTGGCTTCCTGATATGCCTTCGTCACATATTTCTGCTCAAATTCTTGCTTGAAGAATTCCCAAGTCAACTCGGCTGGGCGCTGAGGATTTCGCATCACAAGTTCCCACCAATCGTACGCTGACCCTTGTAGCAACGACACTGCACACAGCACCCTCTGGTCTGCAGGACATCTTATCTCTTGCAAAATCCGACCTACCCTCTTGAACCAAAACTCAGCCACATCAGATTGATCCATAACAGTCCCATTAAAGTCTTCTGCTCCTCTCTTTCTTAAAAACTCAGTTGGGGCCTTAGGAGCAGTCAGCCTCTCAACAAACTGAAGCAAACCTTGCAATAGGACCGGATTCTCATGTCCTAAACCCATACTAGGAACCTCATCTTGTTGCCGCTGCGGAGCAGGTTGCCCACCTCTCAATACACTCGCACTACCAACCGTCTCACCCACGTTCTCACTTGGATCAGACTCCATCTAGACACTACATAAGACAAAACACATATGCATTAGGCCATGACACAAAACCAACTCACATGCAAAGACTCGACACATAACAAATAAGACAACCAGAACCGCCTAAACCGGCGGGCGCGCTACCCGACGCTCACTCACGACATACATATAAACAAACATGCGCTAAGCGGAAGCATTCACTAAGAAAAAATAAAAGCTGAACGTGATTCTCATATAATCAAAATATAAAGTTAAATACAATCCCAAAAGATTACATCATTCTTTTACAAAAAGTTACAAAATCCACTATACAAAATTATTACATACAAAAAGAATTACAGGAGGAGATAACAAAATAAAGACTCTACTCCTATGTGGCCGACCAGCAGATGCGCAACACGAGCAAACACCCAAAATCCTGTCACCTACACGGGACAAGAACCCGTGCTAAGCGATAACGCTTAGTGGGGAGGAACAAACATAACAGAGCACTATGCAAGATAATAAATATTATCATACAAAATTCACTAAACAAGAGGGCAAAAATATATACACAGCTCAAGAGGCATTATATGTATATCAGCATTGAAACAGAAAACATGAAGCAATGAACATAATCAGAGTCATGCAATAATTAGAACACTTCACTAATCACATAATAGACACTTAACACAATAGCCTGAATTCAATGGTGGAGGATACGGGAACACGGCACGGGAGACCGAAGCCTCAAAAACAGTTTTAATGCTCGAAGGTAGCGCGAGAGACCGGAGTCTTAAAATAGTTTATCATTACACGGAAGATGACCATCTCGGAGGTCAACCGCTTCGCCCAAACGGGGCGGACACGGGCAGCTGCACTCACAAACCCCTTCTTAAGCATGCTTAATTATCCAGTACCTTGACACTTCAAGCTCGACAATACTTTCTCTCACACGACAATACACAATCAAAACAAGGTTCAACTCAAGACTCTAACATCAATTAAATTCATAACTAAGACACTAGTACAATAACATCACGAGTCATGAGCACAAACATATTTCATGCAATAGTGAGAAACCGTGCAAAGTGGAACAAAAGAAACGCATTTAGAAAACAGGACAAGCAGGAAGGGCCTCTGTCGCGATCGCGACAGTATCACGCTCGCGACAGAGCACGGGGGACCTCCTCGCGAGCTCGCGCCAAAAGGCCTGCTCGCGACGAAGCACGCTAGGCAGATTCGCGCAACCGAGCTCTGTCGCGCTCGGGACAACGTCGCCGTCGTGATAGAGACCAGTTCATTCCTCCTCGCGCTCACGCTCGGCAGCATGCTCGCACGGAGGGCTCGGCTCCATAGCTCTCTGTCGCGATCGCGACAGAACGCTCTTTAAGAACAAAGGGCCAAATTCGCACTCTGTCGCGCTCGCGACAGAGCCTTGATTCGCCCAAAATCTGCACTTTTCCTACTCTTTTCACACACAATCCTTCATACATGCAAACAACACATACAAACACTTACCTCAAGCCTCCTGCACATTACCGCATCATTCTCAAGCCACATAAACACTTTTTACACAATAATCAAACATCAATTCATCATGGATTCACTCACAACTAAACTCAAAATTCATTACATAACATGTTTATGTTCCAAAAACACAAGCTATCCTCACTAAATCACTAACACTTCACTATAATCACTACTTAACTTAAACATGCAATCATCTAACAAAACACTCAAGGTTACAAAAGACATACATTCACAAAATAGAATCGATCCAAGGAGGAATTAGGGGAAAAACGTAATCCACAAACACAGCTAACAAACACTATCAAATCAAACTCCCAAACACATGCACACACTAAAAAATGCAGCTCCCAAACCTGGAAATGGCAGCTTTAAACTGAGGCCCTCATGCGTCCGCTTTCTCTTTTCCCTTGCTCTTTCTTCTAGCTTCCGATTCTTTCACAAACCCAATCAAAACTCACTTAAATCAAACCCAAAATACCACAATCGAAATCAGAAAAGAAGGAGAAGAGAAGAACCAAAAAACCAAAGAACTTCAGGCCACTTACCTTCAAAACCCCAACTCAAAGCTCAAGATTCCCACTCAAAGCTCAAAGAAGACACAAGAGGAAAGGAGATGAGAGCAGAAAAATGGAAGCAAGAGAGAGAGAGAGAGAACGGGAAAGAAGAAGAAAAGAGGAAGAAGTGAGCTAGCTTCCACGGGAAGCTAGGAGAATTCTGCCCCTCCCTTCCCTCTCTCCTACTGTTAATTTAATGTTCACCAACCCCTTTGCCACTTGTCACAATCTTAGCAAATCAAGCCTTCCCACTTTGACTTAACCACTTATGGCACCATACACTACACACACACTAACTTCTCTTACACAATTATCTTCCAATGCACCAAACTCAACTCACACCAAATTATTTCTTATAATCCACTAATCATCCAAGGCACCATGCACCAAAACCACACAATGAAATCCCTTAGTTCACTTATACCCTACTCCCATACACTATAAGCACACCATAACATTTCCTTCACTTAACTTATTACTTAATTAATTAACATCTAATTCCTTATTATCCAAATTTTTCTCTTGCTCAAATTACTTAACCGACTTAACACACGGATTCCGACCAGGCCCTTTTTGTGTTGTTACATACACGCATCAGAAAGAACCCGTGCTAAGCGATAACGCTTAGTGGGGAACACATATATATAACATATAGGCTCATTCCTAGCATTGATATTAAACATGCATCATTACATAATCATGCTTAGACCTACAAATCCAAAACATTTATATATCACTTCACACATAACATTTTCATTTATTCACATTTTCCTAAAGCATGCACTAATTCACATAAATAACCACGTAATCACACTTCTAAAAAGCATACAAATGTTGGCATAGATTTTTAAAATTCAAAGCATTCACACACCACTTAACCCTTAGAATTATCTTTATCTTTATTGTTTTGGGTTTGCCTGCAGTTCAAAGATGCTGATAACAGGTATCACATTGGTACCCCTGAGGTACTATAATTTCATTATATCCGTGGATACACATATACACATTTGTACCCAAGGTACAGTAACTCCATAAGATCAATATTCCACATTAAAGAATCCAGCAAGGATTTATTTCACATTGTGATTCTAGAGGAATCGGACCCATTAGGCTGCAACACTTGACACTATAGGCATGCATATCTATCCACTACTTGACTCGCAGGCTAAAGTTGATTAATTTCATTATTGATTTCATAGTTGTTAATTTCAATAGCACAAACATAAACCACATCAAGTTCTTCTCTTTGCATAATTACAAAACATTAACAAACCACATTATTCTTTTACACATATTATAACTCTTGCATAACTTGTAATTAGGTCATTAACCAACAAGCATTTGCATTCTTTAATCATCATACTTATCTATATATTTGCTTCATATAACCTTGATATCATGCTCATATAAAATAGCCACAAGCTTGGTAAAAAGCCACACAATTAACAAACCAAAATAGTTTAGAGTTACTTGCCAAAATAGGGTAACTCACGGTCACAACCAGTTTGGTTGTCACCGTGACATACTAAGGTCTTCAAAATAGAAAGCAAGCCAAGGTACCTCAGGGTCACAACCAATTTGTTTGCCACCGTGATATACCAAGCACTTTCAAAACAGAATCCAAAATGAGGTATCTCATGGTCACAACAAATTCGGTTGTCACCGTGACATACCAAACATTCCCAAACAGAATGTAAAAATGAGGTATAACATGATCACAACCAATTTGATTTTCACTGTGAGATACAACACACTTGCGGGCAGAATGCACACTTTGGCACCTCACAATCACAACCAATTTGGTTGTCACTGTGAGATGCCAAACTCAGTCAGGCAGAATCGTGTTCCTACTCACCTCATGGTCACAACCAATTTGATTTTCACCGTGACCTATGTAAAAACATGAAAACTCAGCTGCGTTTTACCTAAGCAGAGCTGTGTTCCCGGCCTCAATTCTCATATCCCTTCAAGACCTCAAAACCAATCCCCTTTTTGTCATTCAAGCCAACACATTCTTCAACAACATAACAACCAATACATACCTGATTTCCTCTAAGCCAAACACATCCAACTGTATAGAATTTAACACATACATAAGCTCAATACTCATCATTCCATTCAAATATCATAAATACAACAATAGTGTCTAGCCTATTCTACAAGATACAGTTTTCGGTCTTTAAACCTAATCAACATATTCATTCACATCTTTCAGGATTCCTATTACCAATTAGTTCGTGCTTAGTCAAATTATACAAGCAAAATAGAAAACATGCCAATACACTTTTAGGGTTAGTTCCCGAACCTCATCGCCTATGCTCCTAATATTTACTGAGCACTTGCTTCTCCGATTTTTGCTTTTCCCTCGTTTTGCTTTGTTCCTTCAACTACAAATCCTAGTCCAATTTCAAGAATTGAAACACAACATCAGCCTCCACACCCATTCAAAATCTAAGAAATAAGAAGAGAAGATGAAGAGTAATCCAACTAAACCACTTACCTTTCAATTTCCACTTCTTAATTCTTTGATCAAAATAGCAAAACTCATGGAACCAAATGAAAGAATTCTAAAGAAAGACACACGGCAAGAAGGGTAGAAAAACAGAATTGAGAGAGATGAAAATGGCTAGAAACACATGCAATTCAATGATCTTTCTCTCTCCACCTAAAGCTTATAATGAATGCAAAGGAAGAAGTGTCAATTTCCTTGGGTCACACGTGGACTCCACTACAACTCCCTTAATCCAAATTTGATTTAGTTAAGCATCATTAATACTAATTAATCCTTACTTTTTGATGATCATGCACAATAGCCAATACGCCACTTGACTTTCTTTTGGTTATTCAATCAAGTCCTCCATTAACTTACTTTTAGGTTCTAAATTAACATACACAATGCAACCAAACTCACCTATCTTAATTTAAGCAAATTACTGCTAGGGTAAATTTTTTACCATTTAAACTCTCCCCTCCTAAAAAGAATTTTGACCTGAGTCGAATAGATGAGGATGTTGTTCCTGTATAACAGCTTCAGGCTCCCATGTTGCCTCCTCTACTCCATGGAGTTGCCAAAGCACTTTCACAAGTGGAATTTGTTTATTCCGGAGCTGCCTTACTTCCCTTGCCAAAATTGCCTTCGGTTTTTCATCATAAGAAAAGTCTGGCTGAACTTCCACTTCTTGTACAGGTAACACATGAGATTCATCCGATCAGTACTTTCTCAACATAGATACATGAAAAATCATGTAGTTTAGATAAAGCCAGAGGCAATGACAACCGATAAGCCATTGAACCAACTCTATCTAATACTTCATATGGTCCAATGAACCTTGGACTCAACTTCCCTTTCTTTCCAAACCTCAATCCTTCCTCCAAGGAGACACCTTTAAAAACACTTTGTCACCTATTTCAAATTCAATGCCTCTTCTTTTCAAATTCACATAAGACTTATGTCTGTTACTGGCTGCTTTTAATCGCTACTATATAAGCTTTGCTTTCTCTTTAGTATCTCGTACCAATTCTAGTCCAACAATTCTATGTTTACCCTATTCTATCCAGTAAACTGGCATGCAATATTTCCTTCCATATAAGACTTCATATGGTGCCAAGCCAACACTTGTCCGATAACAATTATTATAAGGAAATTCCATGAGTGGAAAATACTTATCCCAACTCTTTGAGAAGTCCAAAACACATGCTCACATCAAGTCTTCCAATACCTAAATAACCCTTTCCGATTGTCCATCGGTCTGCGGATGAAATGCAGTACTGAAATTCAACTTCATACCCAATACAGCCTGTAAACTCTTCCAAAACTTTAAAGTGAATCTTGGATCTCTATCCGAGACTATTGATAGGGGTACACCATGCAGTTGAACAATCTCCTTCACATATAATTCCGCTAACCGATCAATTAAATAATCCATTTGAACCGGTATAAAATGAGCGGACTTCAAAAATCTATCCACTATTACCCATACTGCATCATGCTACCTTGAAGTCATAGACAGTTCAGAAATAAAATCCATGGTAATATTGTCCCATTTCCATTGTGGGATGGAAAGAGGATTCAATAATACTTGTGGAACTTGGTGTTCCACCTTTACTTGCGGACATGTCAAACAGTTAGACACATAGCTTACTATATCCTTCTTTATGCCTGGCCACCAATACAGTTGCTTCAAATCCTGATACATTTTGTTCCCGCTTAGATGCATAGTAAAAACAGTGTTATGAGCCTCAAACATCAATCTCTTCCTCAACTCTTTGTCACTTGCCACACATACTCAATTCTTATAAAGTAACACTCCATTCTCATCCACTGAATAGTCAGCCTTGTCACAATTTCTAACCAACTGTAGGATCCATTGCAATCCAGAATCATTTCTTTGTACAGCTAACAACTCATCCTTTATTACCGGTCATGCTTTTAGCTGAGCTAGCAATGCTCCATCTGGAGCAAATCTCCATCTCACTGACCCTAACTGTAATGCTAAAATAGATATTCAACTTAACGCATTAGCCACTACATTAGCTTCTCTCGGGTGATAATCCACAATACAGTCATAATCTTTAAACAACTCAAGCCATCTACGTTGTCTCAAGTTCAATTCTTTTTGGGTTAACAAATACTTTAAGCTTTTATGGCCAGTGTAAATTTTACACTTCTCACCATATAAGTAATGTCGCAAAATCATTAAAGCGAACACTACCGCCGCTAGTTCCAGATCATGAGTCGGGTGATTCTGTTCATTTGATTTTAATTGCCTGGAGGCATAATGTCACACCCCAAATCGGGCCTAGTCGGATTTGGCAAGTTAAGTTGAATAAGTGATGGATATTTCGGTAATTTGTGCATGTGGAATTTGGATGATAAGGACCTAATTGAAAAGATAATTAAAGTTTGTGAAGAAATAATTATACAAGTGAGTAAGTGCAAATTTGTCAAAAGATTAAAGAGTATTAAAGCAAAATATTTTGGTTGGAGCTAATAGGAGGCTGCCATGTGTCTTGGCAGGTGGTCAATTAGTGGGAAAAGAAGAAAAAGAAAAAGAATGAGAGGGAGGAGCAGATTACGTTCTGCTCTCTCCTCGCCTCTTCCTTGCTCTTTTTCTTTTCATTTCCCATTTCTTGTTCTCCCTTCCTTGACTGTGTGTGACTTGGTGTCTTGGTAGAGCTTGAAGTTTGCTTGAAGAGCTTTGGATTACAAGAGGAAGCTTAAGGGCAAGGAGATGATGGAGGATTGAAGTTTGAAGTGTGGGTTTGAAGCTAAAGATTTCAGGTTTGGGATTTGTTTTAGAAACCTTGTTTGAGAATTTAAGTTACTATAATTTTAGGGTTTATGTTCTTGAGGAACTTGAATGTGGTTATGCTTGATTTTGGTTGTTTTGATTAATTTCTGGAATGTTGAGTTTAGTTTGATCTTGAGTATATTGTGATATGCATTGGAGTGATAAGGTAAGAGTTTATGCATGATTGAATGAATTCTGAGAGGTTTTAGAAAGAATTTATGGGAAACGATGGAGTTTCTGCATGTTTGCGATATCGGGAAGAAGAAGGGAGTAGCTCACGCGACGTGAGCGATGCTCACGCGATGTGAGCAACCTTCACGTGACGTGACGGTTGCTCAGGTCTTCGGGCTCTTCTGTTTTGCTTCTGTTTTTCTTCCCCCGAGCGACCAGTTTTTATAAAATGATTTCCAAACGCTTTTCAAGGTATTTTCCTCTACCGTGTGCTATATTACCTTGCTGATATGATTGATTATCCCAATTTCTTTGGTATTAATAATATGTTATCTATGATAAGTTATATGTGGTATTTTGGAATAAGTTTTGGAGTATAGTGATCCTGTTAAATGATTGTGGGATTTTAACGGTATGGTTTGGATTGAGATATGCTTATTGTTGTGATCTGTATTGCATGTCATATTTTGAATGCAAAGGAATTATGAAGGCTAACTTTCTGATTGTTTAGTCCCGAACATGTTCTATCTTAATGTAAATTATATTATGCATATCTTTAGTTTGTTTCTGCTCTAAAAATAACATGCCATGCTTAAGAGTATATTGTATTATTCCACGATTAAAATTATGCGTTATTAATCATTGGCATAATATGATTCCACATGTGTTCCTGACATGTTTTAGTATATTGAGTAGTGCTAAAATGTGATTGATTGAATTATTGTATGCTTCAGAACATGAATTGTATGAGGTATGATTAATATCATGAATATATGTATATATTGTGAATCGACACATGATTTGGATGATGCACGTGGTTAGTGTGAACTTAATTATATGACTGTTAAATTCAGTATTGTGCATAATGAATTATGTCATGTGACTTGTAACATGCTTTTGCTTATGCATGACCTGCAAGAGTCAATCTAGTGGATAGTTAGGTATGCTTAATAGAGTCTCTTAGCTACAGCGCCCTTTGAATGTTTGGACCCCGATCAGGTCCCCGTTTGGTTCCTCGCGAACCCTTTATGTGAAAGGATCTTGTTTAAGGTCCCATTTGAAAATGTTTTGTAAAAGTTAAAAGTGTCTAATTTATCGGCTCGTACCCGTAAAGTACTATCTGTATCGGCTCGTACCCGTAAAGTACTGTCTGTATACTCGTTATCCACTATTTTGAGTCAGCAGGTATTCTATTTGTTTTGTCTGATATGAACAAGAGATTGTGAGATTCGAATGGGCATAATTGTGGACATGTGAATCAGTTATGTAATCAAATGTGATTATGAACCTCTGAATGGGTTGAATGTGACTTAAACAGGTGAATTGGACATATTTATCTGTATGCATATATATATGTATATCATATTATAAATGTGTTCGTATGCCATCAGTTATGGGTACAAGTACTGAAATTAAAACGTTCATGATTGTGACCATGATCTTTCAAATGGCATGAATACATTTTATTATGTTATTCTTAAGAGAATGTGAATTCGACTAGTTAGGCTATAAGCATACGAAATAATATGTATACGAATGTGAGCTTAAATTACGGATTGATATGGTTAATTAGTATGTATATGAGTGTGATTCTGTACTGTTAATTATTATGGTAGCATGTGAATTGGTATGCATGATAAGGCAATCTGGACTATTGAATGATTACAAATGTATTATCAGGGTTACAATGCATGTGGATCAACTTCGGTAAGTATATGTGCATTAATGGATAATGATGAGGCAAGTTAAAGTGTTTACGAATCTGATCTTGAGCTTGTGTATGCTCTGAATGTAATATTTTGCTATATGTTCCTTTGGTCTCTACTATTATAGTATCTTCGGCGTGTTGTCATGTGTCTATGAGTTTGGCATGATTTTATATGTGAAAGAGTCTTGCAATGAAAATGTGGTATTTTGATGTATTTCCTTTGGTTCGGCTAGTGTGGGTAGTATGGCATGTCAGAAAGTAGGTTTAATTAGCTTGTGTTCTTGTTATAATAACTGTGTCCAGTATAGCATGGTAATCTTATAACATGTGAATGGGTTTTTAGATAATGTATGAGTAATTGGGCATGATAATTGCACGTTTAAAAGTCATGCCACTATGAATGGTAAGATGCTGATGTCCGATGCCCTGGTAAGTATATGCATGTGAAATTATATGTAGTTCAGCATGACGATACTTGTATCGTGTATGGTGTTTGTCTGCTTCGGCTTATTTTTCGACATAAGTATATGAAATTGAATGTGAGTTTGTGTCGGAGTGCCTTTCTATGCAAGCCTGATTATATGTGTGTTATAAATGTCCGTTTTTGCCTTGTGAATGTGTTATGCCTTGACGACCATTGTGAATGGTCGTCCATATTGCTTGAGTGTTTTCCCCACTAGGCGTTTATCGCTTAGCACGGGTTCTCTTCCCGTGCAGGTGGCAAGTTTGGTTCTGTTCTAGTCGCGCATCTGTAAGGTCGGCCACATAGGAGTTAGAAGTTTTGTATTTTGTTCAGCTTCTGTATTTCAGCATTTTTTTTTCTTTATTATTGTATATGTAATTAATTATGTATTGATCTGGTGATTATTTTGGGATATGTAAACGTTATTATATTTATTAGTTATTCCTTTGTATTATTATTCGCTTTTTGCTTCCGCTTAGTGCCTGCGTGTGTGTGAGTTACTGTATGATCAGTCTGTGCCCGCATGTTAAGTCAAGTTTTTAGTTTTCCCGTATTTTCGTATGTATGTTATGTATGAATGTATGCTTCCGCATTTTGCATGTGTATATCTGTGCGAGTGAGCGTCGGGTAGCGCGCCCGTCGGCGTCCTTCCAACGGGGGCGACGGTGGGGGGTGTTACAGTTAGTGGTATCAGAGCCCAGGTTTGATGGTTCTGGGTGTGTTGTTTGTTATGTGTTGAGTCTTTACATGTGAGTCAGTTTTGTGTGGTGGCCTAATGCAGATGTGTCGTGTCTTGTGTCTTGGTTAGATGGAGTATGATCCTAGTGCGAATATGGGTGAGACAACGGAAAGTGTGAACCCAGTTGTGCTGATCAGAGTGTTTCTGAGTATCCTTTCAACGAAGATTCTGGTCCTGCTTCCGATGATAGGACGTTAGTGCATGGGTTGATTCGGATTTTTGGGGTAAGTTGACTGCCCCGAGATGAGTGAAAATCTAATTTGGCAAGCTAGTAAAGATATAGAGGAATTGCTTAGAGTCACCCGTGTGCCATTGGGTTTGTTGCACACCGCAGTGAAGTGACAGAGTTTGCAAAGCCTTCCGGTAAGTTATTTCGTTATGTTTGAGTAAAGTTTGTTTTGGTATTTTGAGATAGAAGGGTCTTTGGATTTTGTAGTACTCTGTATACCCATCAGCTATCTCCAGAAAAAGTTTTTGAATGAAAGCATATTGAATCATGGGGATGGGACAAAGTGCATCATTATAGCATCAATTGCATCACTCTGCATACACGAATCATTGCACTTTCATTACATCATCATCCCTTTTGGCCATACATGAGAAACATTGCATATGAGTTTTGACTGAGGGAAAAGCTGATAGGGTGTACATGGAGTATTTGGTATTAAGGTTAAGAGTGGTAATGGTAACCGTAGCAGCTGTTAAGGAAAGTGTTCTATGTTTGGTTAAGGTTGAGTAGAAAGAGTGTTTCGGAATCTTGTACGAGCGAAGGTGATGTGATTTTTGAGTTTGACAGAGGTATTGTGCATAAAGGGGAACAGCATGTGCGATGGACATCTTTGATGTAGTAAGGATTTGTATAGCTAGCAGTGAAAGTTAAATGGTTTATATGTGAAAGTGTTGTGCTTTAATTTCTGATGTGCAGTTGAGTAAGGGTTATTTTTGCTGAACGTGTTTGCTTGGAATTTAAGAAAGTGATGTAAGGGTATAGCGACGGCGATAGGTGTAAGCAAGTGAGTAGTTTGAAAGTGGTAGTGCATGAGTTTAATGAGACCTTGGGGTGTAGTGTTAGGAATTCTTTTCGGTATAAGCGAATTTCGGCTCGTACCCGTAAAGTACTATCTGTATCGGCTCGTACCCGTAAAGTACTGTCTGTATACTCGTTATCCACTATTTTGAGTCAGCAGGTATTCTATTTGTTTTGTCTGATATGAACAAGAGATTGTGAGATTCGAATGGGCATAATTGTGGACATGTGAATCAGTTATGTAATCAAATGTGATTATGAACCTCTGAATGGGTTGAATGTGACTTAAACAGGTGAATTGGACATATTTATCTGTATGCATATATATATGTATATCATATTGTAAATGTATTCGTATGCCATCAGTTATGGGTACAAGTACTGAAATTAAAACGTTCATGATTGTGACCATGATCTTTCAAATGGCATGAATACATTTTATTATGTTATTCTTAAGAGAATGTGAATTCGACTAGTTAGGCTATAAGCATACGAAATAATATGTATACGAATGTGAGCTTAAATTACGGATTGATATGGTTAATTAGTATGTATATGAGTGTGATTTTGTACTGTTAATTATTATGGTAGCATGTGAATTGGTATGCATGATAAGGCAATCTGGACTATTGAATGATTACATATGTATTATCAGGGTTACAATGCATGTGGATCGGCTTCGGTAAGTATATGCTCTGAATGTAATATTTTGTTATATGTTCCTTTGCTCTCTATTGTTATAGTATCTTCGGCGTGTTGTCATGTGTCTATGAGTTTAGCATGATTTTATATGTGAAAGAGTCTTGCAATGGAAATGTGGTATTTTGATGTATTTCCTTGGGTTCGGCTAGTGTGGGTAGTATGGCATGTCAGAAAGTTGGTTTAATTAGCTCGTGTTCTTGTTATAATAACTGTGTGCAGTATAGCATGGTAATCTTATAACATGTGAATGGGTTTTTAGATAATGTATGAGTAATTTGGCATGATAATTGCACGTTTAAATGTCATGCCACTATGAATTGTAAGATGCTGATGTCCGATGCCCTGGTAAGTATATGCATGTGAAATTGTATGTAGTTCAGCATGACGATACTTGTATCGTGTATGGTGTTTGTCTGCTTCGGCTTATTTTTTGACATAAGTATATGAAATTGAATGTGAGTTTGTGTCGGAGTGCCTTTTTCTATGCAAGCCTGATTATATGTGCGTTATGAATGTCCGTTTTTGCCTTGTGAATGTGTTATGCCTTGGCGACCATTGTGAATGGTCGTCCATATTGCTTGAGTGTTTTCCCCACTAGGCGTTTATCGCTTAGCACGGGTTCTCTTCCCGTGCAGGTGGCAGGTTTGGTTCTGTTCTAGTCGCGCATCTGCAAGGTCGGCCACATAGGAGTTAGAAGTTTTGTATTTTGTTCAGCTTCTGTATTTCAGCATTTGTATTTCTGTATTATTGTATATGTAATTAATTATGTATTGATCTGGAGATTATTTTGGGATATGTAAACGTTATTATATTTATTAGTTATTCCTTTGTATTATTATTCGCTTTTTGCTTCCCCTTAGTGCCTGCGTGTGTGTGAGTTATTGTATGATCAGTCTGTGCCCGCATGTTAAGTCAAGTTTTTAGTTATCCCGTATTTTCGTATGTATGTTATGTATGAATGTATGCTTCCGCATTATGCATGTGTGTATCTGTGCGAGTGAGCGTCGGGTAGCGCGCCCGTCGGCGTCCTTCCAACGGGGGCGACGATGGGGGTGTTACACATAAGCTACTTCCTTCCCATCTTGCATTAACACATAACCCAAACATATACCAGAGGCATCACTGTATAAAACATATTCTTTGCCCGAGATAGGCTATGTGAGGATCGGTGCTTCCACTAATATTCCCTTCAGCTGATCAAAACTCGCCGGACACTTTTCTGACCACTCTAATTTAACTCCTTTTTGAAGCAATCTTATCAATGGCAAAGCTGTTACCGAAAATCCTTTCACAAATCTTCTATAATATCCAGCCAACCCTAGGAAATTGCAAATTTCTAGCACATTTCTAGGTGGCGTCAAATTCACAATAGCTTCAATCTTAGCTGTATCCACCTTAATACCTTCAGAAGTTATCACATGTCCCAGAAAAGATACTTCTCGCAACCAGAACTCACACTTACTCAACTTGGCATATAACTGATGTTCCTGTAATATCTGAAGCACAATTCTCAAATGCTGCTCATGTTCTTTCTAATTCCTTGAATAAACCAAAATGTCATCAATAAATACCACCACAAACTGATCCAGATATGGTTTGAATACCCCATTCATCAAGTCCATAAATGCAGCAGGCGTATTAGTCAACTCGAATGGCATTACTAAGAATTCATAATGTCCATCTAAGTCTTTAATGCAGTCTTAGATATGTCCTCCTTCTTTACTTGCAATTGGTAATACCTAGATCGTAGGTCAATCTTAGAAAACACACCTGCCCCTCTTAAATGATCGAACAAATCCTCGATTCTAGGTAGAGGATACCGATTCTTCACTGTCACTTTGTTTAGCTATCGATAGTCAATACACATCCTCTGTCACACCCTATTTACCCCCTAGAAGTTTGAGCCATGTTTGTGCATGTGTATTGAGTGTGTTTTGTCATGTGATGAGGGTATTTTTGGCAAAATGCATGTTTTGAGGGTTTTGTTATTGTGTGAGTGCATATATGATATTAGGATGTGCATGTGTTGAGTTGCATTAGTGTGTGTTGCTCATATCATTGTAGGGTGTGTTTTAGTGAGGGAGGTTTAGTGTGTGTGTGATGCATGTTTGTAGGGTGTGAGTGGCTAATTTCCACCAATGAGGTAGTGACACATGGTTCGGGTTTAGGAAAAGAGTGATTAGAAGGAGAAAGAGAAAGGGAAAGCAGAATTTCTATCTCTTTCCTGTTTCTCTCTTCCCTCTATCTCTCTTCTTCCTCTTCTCTTCCCAAGTTGTGCACTAAGCTTGGATTCAAGTGTTTGTGGTGGGAATTGATAACTCCTCAACCCTCAATTGGTAAGTTTTCTGCATTTTCATCATCTCCTTTATTTCTTCTTCAACTTTTTCACGTTTTTGGTTTTGGTTTTTGACCTAGCATTGTTGTTTGTGTGATTTATGGGTTTGGTTATTAGTTGAGCCTCCTTGCAATCCTAAAGGCAAGGAAAAGGCGGGAGGAAGTGGCACCAAGTGAATTAGAGCTTAGGAGTTTCAGGTTTGGGAGTTACTGTGTTTAATGCATTTTATGGGTTTTGCATGTTTGGTTAAATTTCTGGAAAAATCTGATGTTTCTTGATGACTACAATGGTTTATATGTTATGGGTTTTGATATAGATGAGTCATGATGCCTTGAATGTGAATTATTGAACCCAATTGTGCATTTGATGGAGTTGATCAGTGAATAGTGCTGAGATTTTAATTATGTAAATTGATGATGTTATTGGCATGATTTTATTGGAATTCTTGACATAAATGTTGCATTTTATGTTGTTAATGATGTTTGGGTTGCTGGATTTGAGGTAAGTTGATATTGGGTTGAGTTGTAGTTGAGATTGACGGTTTGGGTGTTGTGGAAGTGAGTTTTCTGTAGATTTTCCCATGCAAGAGCTGGAAATCATGACTCTATCATGAGCACGACAATGTCGCGAGCTCACGACAGAGCCCGGTGAAAGCAGCTCTCAAAAGTGTATGAGTTCTTTGCCGAGCAGAGCCTCTGTCGCAAGTGCAACGCGAGCCGTGAGCGCGATAAAGCGCTAGACTGCCGAGCGAGCGTGCATCTGCCGAGCGACGTGCCTGGCTACCGAGCCGAGCAGCAGAGCCATTATCATGAGCGCAACGTCTCTCTCAAGCGCGACAGAGCACTTGGCTGCCATATGTTTTGGATGATCCTCTACTGCGAGCGTGCTCTTAAGCGTGAGCTCGATGGATCGGGCTAGCAGCTCACTGTCGCGAGCGCGACGGTGAGATCTGTACATTTCTCCATGAGATCATGAAGATTGCCACGATCGTGACCTGGGGCAAGTTCACCTCTATCACGAGCACGACAATTGTCGCAAGCGCGACAGTGACCCTCTTCACACCCTGTTTTTCGATTTTGACCTTCCCTTCCAAATGAATTTTTGTAGCACTTTTGTTTGGGCTTTTACTACTGTATGGGAATAATTATGTTCATATATGTGCTCCATTATAATTTATGTGTGATAAATTATATGTTTCACTTTGAGCATGATTTGTATTATGCATGACCTGCAAAAGTCAGTCTAGTGGATAGTTAGGCATGCCTAATAGAGTCTCTTAGCTACAGTCCTCCATTCCGCTTGGACCGTAATCAGATCCCCGTTTGGATCCTCGCCATCCTTGAAAAGTTTTGGATCTTGTTTAAGGTCCCCTCCATAAAATGTTTTGAATGTGATCAAGTAAAATGGTTTTCGATTCGTACCCGTATGGTATCGTCGCTGTTCGATTCGTACCCATAAGCTACCATCACCTTTTACTCCTTATCCACTATTGTGAGTTAGCAGGTGTTATGTTTTGCTTTGCTTACTTTGATATGATTATATGAATGAGATATCTGAATGAGTATGATGACAAGTATGAGCCGTCATATTATATGTATATGAATGTGACTATGAACTTCCAAATGTTATATATATTTGTACATATGACTCAAGGATGATTATATATGTGATACGATTATCCGCATATGTCATAGTGTATGTGTTTTACCTTGGCAACCATTGTGAATGGTCGTCCACTCTTTTGTTGTGTGTTTCCCCACTAAGCGTTATTGCTTAGCATGGTGCTTTATCCGTGCAGGTGCGGATGGCATTTTTGCTTCGGGAGAGTCGCCGCCAGTCAAACCAACATAGAGGGATTAGTGTTAGGGCTTATTTTTATAGTCTGTTGATAATTCTTTTGTAATAAAACTCTCATTGCATCAACATTTTTGTAAAGCTTCCGCTTGTATATTTTGGTTATGTAATTATTTTGTTTTGGCATCTGATCAAAACATTATTATAATGAATGTTGTTATATTAATGCATGATCATGATGATGTTTCTCAAAAGTTTTAATTTCTGTTGTATTTATACAAGTTTATTGTGGACGAATGTATGTTTTGCCTCGATTTGTTTGGTGACACACCCTGCTCATATGGCTTCTCACTCCAATGCGGATGGGTTCGCCTGTGTATGGGTAGGGGGTGTTACTAGTTTTGGTATGAGAGCCTAGGTTTAGGCATTTCTAGGTGATGTTGTGTATAGATTCATATATATGTCTAGGAGTGTGTTGGCTGATGTGGTTGTCTGTGCTTGTTTTAGATGGATTCTAATTCAGTCCGAGGGTCTCTTGGGGATTAGCCGAAAGCGTGAATCCTCAAGCTGTTGATCCTTTAATTTCTGTGTCGGCTCAAGATCCTAGGGTCCGGCCAGAGGCCGTAACCATGCCCTTTGAGGCAATGTTCAAGATTTCCTAGGACATGGCTCGAGTCTTGGAGAGAGTGACTGCCCCTAAGGCCCCGATGGAGAGTATGAGAACAGCTGGTGCAGAAGATTTTTATGGGAACGGTTTGGATGAGTCATAATATGCGAAGAAGTGGTTAGATAAGGTGAAGTGTACTCTGAGGGAGGTCTGGTGTCCTCCTGATCAGCGAGTGAAGTGTGAATTGGCATTGCTTCGAGGGTCTGCTTTTGACTTGTGGGAGTTGGTTTGTAGTCATCCCCAGTTGCCTGACCCGATTTGTTGCGAGTTCTTTGAGAGGGAGTTCACAAATAAGTATGTGACTCAGACCTACAGGGATGCGAAGTGGGCGCAGTTCTTCAGTTTATAGCAGCGAGCCATGACAGTATCTGAATTTGAGAAAGAGTTCGACCGTTTTGCGAAGTATGCACCGGAAGGTATTTTGACAGAGGAGTTCAGGTGTAGGCATTTTGAGACCGGATTGAATGAGTCGCTGAGGGCAATGCTGATTTCTCTGATTAGTACACTAGGAGTTGGGTACTACCAGATTGTGCAAACTGCAGTGCGGGCTGAGAGGTCCGAATCGATTTTGAGAGAGAGGGTTCAGAGGAGAAACCCCTCTCGTGGAGGTTCATCTTCTTCATCCTCGGGTAAGAGGTGAAGGAACCCACAGGATGAGTCATCTGCAGGCCCAACTACGAGAGGTAGAAGACAGGGTTCAGCTTTGGTGTCTGCTTCTGGTAGAGGTAATTCGGGTGGAAGGACTGAGATGTTACCAGAATGTTCTCATTGTAGCAAGCGGCACAGAGGTGAGTGTAGGTGGCTCATAGGTGGGTGTTTCTGCTGTGGGAGCATCGAGCACTTTTTAGCCAGTTGTCCAAGATCAAATGAGGCTTCTGGTGATCAGCAAGAGACCAATAGAGTTTGTTCGAATGCTACTCAAGCTAGTTGCGGTAGAGGCCGTGGAAGAGGTCGAGGCGGTCGACCTAGAGAGGGAGCTGCATCAGAGTTAGTTGAACGTCCTTTAGCAGTGCCAGCTAGGGCCTATGCAATGAGAGCTTGAGAGGAGTAGGATGCTCCAAATGTGATTGCTGGTAAGTTTCTACTCCATGATACTGAATTATATGCTCTAATTGACCCTGGTTCCACACACTCATATTTGTGCATAGATAAATTATTTGATAAGTTGCATGTTTTAGATCAGGTGGATTATGAGATTTGTGTGACCGGTCCTTTAGGGCATGGTGTCAATGTGAGTAGAGTGTATAGGAATTGTCCCCTGTTGGTTGAGGGAGTTGAGTTTCCAGCAGATTTGATTGAGTTGCCATTCAGAGAGTTTGATCTGATTTTGGGTATGGACTGATTGGGTAAGCATTAGGCAGTGGTTGACTGTTATAGGAAGAAGGTTGTTCTTTGGGATAGAAATCAGTCTCTTGTGGTTGTCAAAGGTTTGGGTTCTAGTTTTTTGAGTAATGTGATTTTCGCAATGCAAGCTAAGAGATTCATTAGGAAGGGTTGTGAGGCTTTTCTTGCAGTAATATTGGATTCTAAGCGGGATCAAGTTAGAATTGAGGACATCCCAGTTGTTCGAGAGTTTGGAGATGTTTTTCGAGTGAGTTGCCTGGTTTGCCTCCTGGGAGAGAGGTGGAGTTGTCCATAGAGATAGTGCCGGGTACTACTCCCATATCGAAAGCACCTTATTGGATGGCTCCTATAGAGATGAGGGAACTCAAAACTCAGCAACAAGAGCTATTGGATAAGGGGTTTGTCAGACCCAGCATATCTCTATAGGGAGCTTTGGTTCTGTTTATTAAGAAGAAGGATAGTTCTATGAGGATGTGTATCGACTATAGGCAAATTAATAAGGTCACAGTGAAGAACAAGTATCCTTTACCTAGAGTCGAGTATTTGTTTGATCAGCTTAGAGGTGCAAGAGTCTTTTCGAAGATTGATCTCTGGTCGGTTATTATCAGTTGCGAGTTCAGGATGCTGATGTGGTTAAGACTGCATTTCAGACTCGGTATGGCCATTCTGAGTTCTTAGTGATGCCGTTTGGTTTGACAAATGCACCAGCAGCTTTCATGGATTTGATGAACCGAGTGTTTAGGCCATATTTTGATCAATTTATAGTGGTGTTTATAGATGATATCTTGGTTTACTCGAAGGATGAGTGTCAGCATGAGGAGCATCTCCGATTAGTTTTGTAAGTGTTGAGGGAGTATCAGTTGTTTGCGAAGCTTAGTAAGTGTGACCTCTGGCTTTGGGAAGTGTCATTCTTGGGTCATATTTTTTTGGCTAAGGGTATTGAAGTTGGTCCGTCTAAGATTGAGGTGATTGTTAATTGGAAATCGCCTAAGAATGTTCCAGAAGTGAGAAGTTTTCTCGGTTTGGCAGGCTACTATCGTCAATTTGTGAAGGGTTTTTTTGTCATTGCTGTGCCGATGTCGAGGTTGCTAAGGAAAGGGGTCAGATTTGAGTGGTCGGATAAGTGTCAAGCTTGTTTTGAGATGTTAAAGAGGTTGTTAGTTGAAGCTTCTGTACTTACTCAACCCATCTCGGTTAAAGATTTTGTGATGTACAGCAATGCTTCCGGTGTTGGGCTTGGTTGTGTGTTGATGCAAGAGGGGAAAGTTGTTGCTTATGCTTCACGTCAGTTGAAGCCACGTGAGAGGAACTATCCGACGCACGATTGGGAGTTGACGGCCATGATCTTTGCTTTGAAGATTTGGTGGCATTATCTGTATGGGGAGAAGTGTAGGATCTTTATGGACCATAAGAGCTTGAAGTATTTCCTCACGCAGAAAGAATTGAACATGAGACAGCGCTGATGGCTAGAGTTGTTCGAGGACTATGATTGTATAGTGGATTACCATCCTGGTAAGGCCAATGTGGTGGCAGATGCTTTGAGTCGAAAGTCAGTTTCAGCCTTGTCCTTGAGGCGGTTCAGGTGGAGATTCAATTCGAATGGGGCTTTGGTTGCCAAGTTGAGAGTGAGGCCTACTTTGAGACAGAGGATTGTAGATGCTCAGAAGGATGATGAGAGGTTGCAGCGGATTGTGCAAGAGGTTCGATCTGGTAAGCAGTCACAATTCTCAGTTCAGGACGGGATGCTGATGTATAATAATCGCTTGTGTATGCCCGAGAATGATGAGTTAAGGAAACAGCTTTTGAGGGAGGCACACACTACGGTTTTCACTGTGCATGCCTGTAGTGACAAGATGTATCGGGACATGAAGCAGTTCTATTAGTGGTCCAGTGTGAAGGGAGACATTGTGCATTATGTGGCAAAGTGCTTGACTTCTCAGCAGGTAAAGGCTGAGCATCAAGTTCCTTCGGGATTGCTCACACCTTTATTCGTTCCCAAGTGGAAATGGGACGATATTGCCATGGATTTTGTGTCTGGTTTGCTGTTGACTCAGAGGAAGCATGACTCAGTTTGGGTGATAGTGGATCCGCTTATGAAGTCAGCTCATTTTCTATTGGTTAGAGTGGATTATCCGATGGATAAGTTGGCCAGTATCTATGTAGATGAAGTGGTCAAATTACATGGAGTTTTGTTATCTATAGTGTCAGATCGGGATCTAAGGTTCACATCTAAGTTTTGGAAAGAACTATAGAGAGCTTTAGGAACCAAGTTGAATTTCAGTACGGCATTTTATCCTCAGACAGATGGTCAGTCAGAGCGGGTTATTCAGATCTTGGAGGATATGTTGCGGGCTAGTGCATTGGATTTTTTGGGTAGTTGGGACATATATGTGCAGCTTATGGAGTTTGCCTACAACAATAGTTATCAGTTGAGCATTAGTATGTCACCGTATGAGGCTTTGTATGGTCATCAGTGTAGGTCTCTGGTATGTTGGACAGAGTTATCCGAGCATTCAGTTATTGGGCCAGAGTTGGTCATGGATACCGAGGAAAAGATCAGAGTTATGTAGCGAAATCTAAAGACGGCTAAAGATCGGTAGAAATCCTATGCTAACCTAAAGAGGAAAGATGTTCAATTTGAGGTTGGGGACAAAGTTTTCCTTAAGGTTTCACCTTGGAGGAAAGTGCTTCATTTTGGCGAGAAAGGTAAGTTCAGTCCTCGATTTATTGGACCGTATGAGGTGTTAGCTAAGGTTGGTCCAGTAGCCTATAAGTTGGCTTTACCGATGGAGTTGGCGAAGTTGCAAGATGTATTCCATGTTTCTATGCTTCGTCGGTATAGATCGGATCCATCGCATGTGTTATTGGTTCAAGATGTTCAAGTGCAGCCAGATTATTCGTATGATGAAGAACCGAAGGCTCTTTTAGCTTGGGAAGTAAGACAGTTGAGGAATAAACAAGTCCCTTTGGTCAAAGTGTTATGGAATCATCATGGGGCAGAAGAAGTGACTTGGGAACTAGAGGCGACTATGAGGGCTCAGTATCCACAGCTTTTCAGTGCAGGTGAGAATTTTGAGGACGAAATTCTTGTTAGTACGGGAGAGTTATCACACCCCATTTGCCCCTTAGAAGTTTGAGCCATGTTTGTGCATGTGCATTGAGTGTGTTTTCTCATGTGATGAGGGTATTTTAGGCAAAATGCATGTTTTGAGGGTTTTGTTATTGTGTGAGTGCAAAAATGATATTAGGGTGTGCATATGTTGAGTTGCATTAGTGTGTGTTGCTCACATCGTTGTAGGGTGTGTTTTAGTGAGGGAGCTTTAGTGTGTGTGTGATGCATGTTTGTAGGGTGTGAGTGGCTAATTTCCACCAATGAGGTAGTGACACATGGTTAGGGTTTAGGAAAAGAGTGATTAGAAGGAGAAAGAGAAAGGGAAAGCAGAATTTCCATCTCTTTCCCGTTTCTCTCTTCCCTCTATCTCTCTTCTTCCTCTTCTCTTCCCAAGTTGTGCCCTAAGCTTGGATTCAAGTGTTTGTGGTGGGAATTTATAACTCCTCAACCCTCAAATGGTAAGTTTTTTGCATTTTAATCATCTCCTTTATTTCTTCTTCATCTTCTTCATGTTTCTGGTTTGGGTTTTTTACCTAGCATTGTTATTTGTGTGATTTATGGGTTTGGTTGTTAGTTGAGCCTCCTCGCGATCCTAAAGGCAAGGAGAAGGCAGGAGGAAGTGGCACCAAGTGAATTGGAGCTTAGGAGTATCAGGTTTGGGAGTTACTATGTTTAATCCATTTTATGGTTTTGCAAGTTAGGTTGATTTTTTTTGAAAAATCTAATGTTTCTTGATGACTACAATGGTTTATATGTTATGGGTTTTGATTTAGATGAGTCATGAAGCCTTGAATGTGAATTATTGAACCCAATTGTGCATTTGATGGAGTTAATGAGTGAATAGTGCTGAGATTTTAGTTGTGTAAATTGATTTTGTTATTGGCATGATTTAATGGGAATTCTTGACATAAATGTTGCATTTTATGTTGTTAATGATGTTTGGGTTGCTGGATTTGAGGCAAGTTGATGCTGGGTTGAGTTGTAGTTGAGATTGAACATTTGGTTGTTGTGGAGATGAGTTTTCTGTAGATTTTCCCGTGCAAGAGCTGGAAATCACGACTCTGTCGTGAGCGCGATATTGTCGCGAGCTTGCGACAAATCCCGATGAAAGCAGCTCTCGTACGCGTCCGAGCTCTCTGTCAAGCAGAGCAGCAGAGCCTCTATTGCAAGCGTGACAGATCGCTCGGCTGCCGAGCAAGCATGCATCAGCCGAGCAGCGTGCCTAGCTGTTGAGGCAAGCAGTAGAGCCTCTATCGCGAGTGCGATAGAGTGGTCGACTGCCAATCTATTTTGGATGATCCTCTGCCGCGAGCGCGACAGATCGGGTTGGGAGCTCACTGTCGCGAGTGCGACAATGAGATGTGTGCATTTCTCCGCGAGATCACGATGATTGCCGTGATTGTGACCTGGGGCAAGTTCGCCTATGTCGCGAGCGCGACAGTGACCCTCTTCATGCCCTGTTTTTCGATTTTTTCCTTCCCTTCCAAATGAATTTTTGTAGCACTTCTGTTTGGGTTTTTACTACTGTATGGGAATAATGATGTTCATATATGTTCTCTATTATAATTTCTGTGTGATAAATTATATGTTTCACTTTGACCATGTTTTGTATTATGCATGACTTGTAAGAGTCGGTTTAGTGTATAGTTAGGCATGCCTAATAGAGTCTCTTAGCTGCAGCCCTCCGTTCCGTTTTGACCCCGATCAGGTCCCCGTTTGGATCCTTGCGATCCCTAAAAAGTTTTGGATCTTTGTTAAGGTCCCCTTCGTAAAATGTTTTGACTATGATCAAATAAAAACGTTTTCGATTCGTACCCGTAATGTCACATCCCAAATATGGCCTAGTAGAAATTTCATGTTAATTGGATTTATTAAGGACAATTGAGTAATTTTACAAGGAAAGGAGGACTTAATTGCGAAGGATTAAAAGTATTAAATGACAGAATTTTCTTTTAGTGACCTATTGGTAATTTGTAAGGACATAAAGAGTTGTGCAAGGAGCAGATGGTAAAAGTGTAGTTAGTGGAATTGAGGGTCCAATGCATGAGTGCCAAGTGGAGAGGGGAGTCTGTGCATGTTGGAGAGAGAAGAAGGCAGGAATTTTAGCTTCCTAGAGAAGCTATTAGATTGCATTCTTACTCTCTTGCTCTCCCTCACGTTAGTCACCCTCTCTCCTCTCTATTTCTGTTCTTTCTCTATTTGCATGTGTTGTTCATCCGTTTTGAGCTAGGGTTTTAAGCTTTGAAGAGATTCCAAGAGGTAAGTGGTTACAAGTTCTTTGGGTTCTTCTTGTTTTGTTCTCCTTTTACGGGTTGGATTTGGGTTTTTAAGGCTTTGTACATGGGTTAATAGAGTTTGTTTGGTTGGATTTTTGCAAGCAATTGAAGAGAAGAGAAAAGATAAGGGAAAAGAAAATGTTGTGGATTGAAGCTAGTGGAAGTTGAACTCCATTAACAGGTTTGGGAGTGTTTCTGTCCATCCTCATTTTGGATCCTGTGTTGATGTTTAATGTTGTTGTTAAATTGTGTTTTTGATATATATAGTAATGCATGAGTAAAGTAGAGTTGCGTATTTGATTTGTAGCAGCAAGTGACGATGATGTGCATGTGAAATTTGAGATATTTGCATGAAAGTGAAAGAGGAAACTTCTGGGTTTAAGTCTCTGTAAATGCAATTCTGATTATTTGATAATGTGAATGATTGGAGTGATTGTTGCTATAAATGTGCTCTGGAGGCCTGAAAGTACGTCTTTGCATAATTATTGCATGAAAAATGGCTTTGGGTAAGATGGGGTTTTGAAAACTCGACATACTTTGTTTCTGCGTTTTTCAAAATTTCTGGGAATTAGTCTTCCTCTTCATGTGGATTTTCGTTCAATAGACTGGAAGAGCACATATCGGACGACCGAGCACGACTCGGACAGTCGTGCACGGGTCGGACGAAGGTACTCTTCTCGGCCTTGGTGTTTCTCTCGGCGCAGAGAGCACGAGTGGGATTCAGGAACACGACTCGGCGTGGGGAGCACGAGTCGTGCTCCTCTCCTCTAGAAGAACACGAGTCGGATAGGGGCATCCGACTCGTGTCCTTATGGATTTATCCGAGCACGAGTCGGCTACAGGAGCACGACTCATGCTGGGTCTCTTCCTCCCACCTGTTTAACTTGTATGCCTTCCCTGTTTTTCCAAAAATTGGGTTTCAAATGTGTTTTTACATGGGGTTTTTACATTATATGGCACATTATGGGATTAAATGGTATTATCAGTTGATGATTGTTTTATTATAAGATATACGTAAATGATTTATATTATTTTGTTTATATGATTTAAATATGTATGATTATATATACATGGGTTAAACTTGTATTATATTTGGATGAGCTGTATTTGTGAGGTACTTGTACATGATTAATAAGATCGCTATATGTAAATTTATGTCTATAATTTACATGCATATGGGTTATTAATTATAAAATATATGTACATGACTAATAATATTGTACATGAGTTAAATGCATATGATTTACATGTTTATATGAGATTTGTATAAGATGCATATGTTTCTAAATTTCATCAGCCTATATGTATATATATGAGTAATGTGAATAACTTGTATTCGTTTACATGATATGGCGATGATACTTGAGTTCTTGAGTTGTGTCCTTAAGCCTGAATAGTCTTAGTAGTGGATAAGTAAGCGCTTACTAAGGTCAGAGTGTGTGTGTGCAGCTGCTATATGCGGATTCCGTTTGGATCCTTGTTCGGCCCCGTTTGGGTCAAACAGTCGACCTCCGAGATGGTCATTCTAGTAGAAATAAGAAAATGTTTGAGACTTCGGTCTCCATATGAATATGATATGTTTGAGACCCATGTCTCCATATGCTTGGGATACTGTGTCCTATCAGTATCCAAATGACCGCATCCACTTCTAGAGAATATATTCAGACTAACTAGGCTAATATGTTAATATATGTGCTGCATATGAATATGATAATCAATGATATGTTATATGATAAACATATATGGAATCATGTTTGGCATTGTGATACGTACTTTAATGATATATATATTTGGAGTGATTGCACTATATTAGAATTTATACAACGAGATGTTACGTTAGGCTCTTTCCTTGATTATTTAATGATACGAATATATATGTTGTATGAATATGTGTATTAGAAATGATGAGTTATATTTCAACACTTGAAGTTAGTGATGATATGATTAAATAACCTTTTTGTTTTATGTTGTAAGATATATATATATATATATATATATAAGATATGTGAATAACGTTAATATGCCTATTAGATGTATAATTCATGCATATGAGGTATGAGTGTTGAGATTATGCTACGTTTATCAATAGGAATGATGTTACATATGATTATTTATAAATTATTACTTACATGTTTTAGTGCTAATGAGTTATGAGTTGCTATAGTAGTTATTTATATATGCATGTGCTATTTGTTTTGTTCCTCCCCACTAAGCGTTATCGCTTAGCACGGGCTCTTTTCCCGTGTAGGTGGCAGGTTTATTTTTGGGAGTCGGACATCTGCAGGTCGGCCACTAGAAGTCTGTAGTTTTGAGTTTTTTTGTCTCTTCCGTTGTTTATCTATTTTTGTACATGGATTTGAGTATGGGAAATGTACTTTTTGTAAAGGTTCAACAATTTTGTATATGTATATGTTACAAGCTATTTTTGTAAAACGATATAGTTATATGTATTTTATATAGACTTGCTATATCTTGATTAAAGGTTTCATTGTATCTCATCTTGGTTTTGTTTATAAGTGCATGTATATGGATTCGTATATGTGTTTGCGCGCGTGACATCTCGGTATCCTTCCAACGGGGGTAACGGGGTGTTACACGTAAGGTACCATCACTGTTCAATTCGTACTCGTAAGGTACCGTCACTGTTTACTCGTTATCCACTATTGTGAGTCAGCAGGTGTGATGTTTTACTTTCCTTACTTTGATACGATTATAAGAATGAGATATCCGAATGAGTATGATGACAAGTATGAGACATCAAATTATATGTATATGAATGTGACTATGAACTTCCGAATGTTATATATATTTATATATGTGACTCAAGCATGATTACATATGTGATACGATTATCCGCATATGTCATAGTGTATGTGTTTTACCTTGGCGACCATTATGAATGGTCATCCACTCTTTTGTTGTGTGTTTCCCTACTAAGCGTTATCGGTTAGCACGATGCTTTATCCGTGCAGGTCCGGAAGGCATTTTTGCTTTGGGAGAGTGGCCGCCAGTCAAGCCAACACAGAGGGATTAGTGTTAGGGCTTATTTTTTTAGTCTGTTGATAATTCTTTTGTAATCGAACTCTCATTGTATCAACATTTTTGTAAAGCTTCCTCTTGTATATTTTGGTTATGTAATTCTTTTGTTTTGGCATCTGATCAAAACATTATTGTAATTAATGTTATTATATTAATGCATGATCATGATGATGTTTCTCAAAAGTTTTAATTTTTGCTGTATTTATACATGTTTATTGTGGACGAATGTATATTTTGCCTCGATATGTTTGGTGACACACCCTGCTCATATAACTTCTCACTCCGATGCGGATGGGTTCACCTACGTATGGGTAGGGGGTGTTATATCCTCATAGTCCCATCTTTCTTTTTGACAAATTGGCCTGGTGCTCCCCAAGGAGAAACACTAGGTCTTATGAAACCCTTATCCAGTAATTCCTGCAACTGAGCTTTTAACTCCTTCAATTCAGTAGGAGCCATTCTGTAAGGCGCTTTAGACACTGGCATTGCTCCAGGCACAACATCAATCGACAATTCTACCTCCCTTACCGGTGGCACACCACTTAGTTCTTCCAAAAACACATCAGGAAACTCCCATGCAATGGGTATATCTTGAATCCGTACTTGCTCTCTTTTAGAATCTAACACAAGAGCCAAGTAAGCCTCGCATCCCTTCCTCAAACATCGGTATGCTTGCATTGCCGATACCACATTGACAAGAGGATTCGCACTAACTCCCCTTACCAACACTTTACTTCCCTTACAATCACGGGGTACCACTCTCCTCCTCTTACAGTCCACTACTGCATTATATTTACTTAGCCAATCCATACCCAGTATTAAATCAAACTCATCAAAAGGTAACTTAATCAAATCAACTGGAAATACACTATCCTGAACAACCAATGAACAACCTCTATACACTTTGTTCACATTGACATTATTTCCCAAAGGGCTTGATACATATATATCATATTTCAAACATTCAGCATCAGGCATTCTATCACATATATCTTTAGAATGCACATACGAATGAGTTGATCCAATGTCAATTAATGCAAACATTTCTACATCATAGAGTAGAAAAGTACCAGTTATAACTTTAGGTGCATCTTGCTCCTCTTGAGCCTTCATCGCATAAGCTCGAGGTGGTGCTATATTAGGTCTGTTCACTATTTCTGAATCAACTACACCTCTGGACTGGCCACCTCTGCCTCATCCTCTACCTCTTCCTCTATTAACTGGAGGTAGATTAGAACCACCTCTGCTCTATTCCTGTTGATTTCTAGATACATCATATGCCTTTGGACAGTTAGCTAAGAAATGCTCAGTACTTCCACACCTAAAACAGGCAACGGTCATTTTCCAGCATTCCCCTCTATGTCTTTTGCCACAATGGGGACACTCATGCACTTCATTCTTGGTACCAGATGTACCTCTACCAGATCCATATACAGAAGGTGCTCCTCTCTTCTTGCCCCTTGCTGCTGAACTAAACACAATTATGTCGGTGGGGCCATAGGTGAATCCCTTGAACTCTTGCCAGCATTAGACCCACCTCGATTCAAATTCCTTTTTTGCATCCTTTCCCTTTGTACTCCCAAAGACCTCTCATCTCGCATAACGGCTTGAACTATTCGATACTAGCTTACATTCTTCTCAGTAGTCAGCGAGATCAATAACGCATTAATCTCATCAATTAACCCTTCTTCAAACTGCTGACACCTGAACTCCTCAGTCAATACACCCTTTGGTGCATACTTACTCAATCGACAAAATTCTTTCTCATACTCTACTACAGTCATTATTCTCTGCCTCAAATTCAAGAATTGCTTCCCGTTAGCCTCTCTATATGCCTTGGTTACAAACTTATTTCGGAACTCTCTTTCAAAGAATTCCCAGGTAATTAGATTCGACAGCATCGAATGCTGCAGAACTAGTTTCGACCAGTCATATGCTACACCCTGAAGCAGCGATACTACACATTTTACTCATTGATCTGAAGGACATTTGATCTCTCCTAGAACCCTCTGCACCTTCTCTATCCAGTACTTTGCTTCTTCAAACTCCTCCAACCCTATACCATAAAACTCTTCTGCACCATGCTTTCTTAGTGATTCCACTAGAGCCTTCGGTGCTGTCATTCGATCCAGCACTCTAGCCATGTCTTGAGATATCTTTAATAGAGCCTCAAATGGAACCATCGGAACCTCATTTCCAAAACTAACTGGCCCTGACTGACCAGATCCCATCACGTCTACTTCCCGAGGATTAACACTTTCAGATGTCTCCTCTCTAGAGTGATGACTAGGGTTGTCACTAGGATCCATCAATCTACACAATTTACACAAGGACATCCACATTAGGACAAAACGTCTATACACATCCTAACTACCCAATTACCCAAAAAGGACTAAACCTAGGCTCTGATACCATAACTTGTAAAGCCCATTCCCGCCCACTAGGTTAGCTCCGCTACAGCAGTCAGGAACGGTCGTTACACACAAAAAATCACACAAGCTTTACTATCACAATATCATGCCAACAACACGAATAATAAAATTTCATCATCAGTATACATTCTCATGCATCATATATCTTAAGTTCCCATGCCATTCAACATTGTCACACCCCATTTGCCCCTTAGTAGAATGAGCCTGTCTGTCTGTATGTGTAAGCATTCGCATGTGTTCAGCATTTCATAAGGGTATTTTAGTAAAATATATTATTTTGGGGGTTTTATTATTATGTGGGTGCATACATGGTATTAAGGTGAGAATTAATTGAGTTGCATTGTGTGCACTTACATATACCATTGTAGGGTGCATTTAATTGAGGTTACTTAGGGTGTGTGTAATGCATTTTAGATTGGTGTGAGTGGTTAGCTTCACTAATAGGAATTTGACACATAGTTAGGGTAAAGAAAAGAAAAAGAAAAAGGAAAGGAAGGAGTGAAGATAACAAATTCACGTTATCTTCTTTCTCTCACGTTTCTTCTCTTCCTTTTTCTCCATTTTCTCTACTCTAAGCATTGTGGTGTGGATTCTAGTTTTATTTGGTGAAGATAATCTCTCCTTGCATCCCCTAGCTTGGTAAGTGCATATCTTATCTTTGTTTTACTGTCACTTTACACCTTCATCTTCTTCTTTAGGTTGAGTTTTAATTAGGGTTGCATATTAATGGTCATTTACTGTGTTTGTGTTCTAGCTGAGGCTCCACGTGATCCAAAGGGGAAAGAAGTTGCTGGTCCTAGTGGAGCTAAGTGATAGAAGTATAGAATCCAGGTTTGGGAATATTTGATTGTGATTTGTGCGATTTTGATGGTTACTGTGAATTCTAGGGTTTATATGTTCTTGAAGAGCTTGAATCAATTAGTCGTGATTTGGTTGTTTAAATGCTAAATTGAGTTGCATGTATATTGATTATGTGAATTGAGATGATTTCTGGAAGGTAAAGTCAGGTTTGTATGGTTTAAAATCAAAGTGGGATTGAATTGTTATTCTGAGAATTCTGGAAATTCTGGAAAAGTCGAAGTACTGTTGAATCTGTTGAATTTCTTCATGTCGCGTGACTCGCTACGGAAGAAGGCAAGTCACGAGACGTGACCCTCGGTCACGCCGTGACCTGCCTGCTGAGAAGCCAGTCGCGTGACCAGCTGAAGAACAAGCAAGTCACGCGACGTGATCTTCGGTCACGTCGTGCGACCTGCGAAGAGGAGGCGTTGCGTGATCTGCGAGATCACGCGACGTGATCTGCGAGATCACGCGACGTGATCTGCGAAGGGGAGAAGCACGTCACGAGTCGTGATGTCCAGTCACGCCGTGACCTGCGAGGGCGTTGCGGGATTTGAGAAGATCACGCAATGCGACCGGCGAGGAACAAGCAAGTCACGTCGCGTGACCCTCGGTCACGCCGTGACCTGCCTGTTGGGAAGGCCAGTCACGCCAGTGACCAGCCGATCTCGCCCGTTTCTCCGTTCAGCTCATTTTTTTTCCGAAATTTCCTGGTTTTTAACTCAGAATTGAACTTGGTACTTCTTCTGAATGGATTTTTCTGTTGTATGATGCATGTCTTACTATTTAATACTTCGATATGCGTGATACCATGATTTTCGGATGAATTATATTCTGTATCCTGAAATGTGATCTGAATGTCGCATAACCTGCTAGAGTCGAGTAAGTGGATAGTTAGGCATGCCTAATAGAGTCTTTAGCTGCAGCCCTCAGTTCAGTTTGGACCCCGATCCGGTCCCCGTTTGGTTCCTCGCGAACCCTTCAGTATAGAATCTTGTTTAAGATTCCCTCAGTATATAAATAACATGTTTTGATAAATGATATAATATTTGACTTGTACCTGTGAGGTACCCTCAGTATTCGATTCGTACCCGTAAGGTACCCTCAGTACACTCGTTATCCACTGTCTAGAGTCAGCCGGTATTCTTTAAATGTTAATGGAATTGTTCTGATCTGATCTGGCTATGAAATGGATTATCTGAATGAGTTTAATGATGAAATGCATGTTGGATTATTCTGTAATGGATATGGTTATTGAGATACTGAATGTTTGGTTTTTAAATATGAACATGCTTATAGCAATTATGTTATAACCTTTGCATAATGCCATTGTGAATGTGATCTGCTTTGACGACCATTGTGAATGGCCGTCCATAATTTATGTGTGTTTCCCCACTAAGCGTATATCGCTTAGCACAGTGTTTTTACCCGTGCAGGTGCGGAAGACGTTTTGCTTTGAGAGAGTCGCCGTCATTAAGCCAACACAGAAGAGTTTTTAGTGTAGGGCTATTTTTGTATCAGTGATGATTCTTTTTGTATAGAACTCTCATGTATCAGCTTCCGCTTTTGTATCTATATTTTGGGTTATGTAATATTATTTTTATATCAGCTTGTTGATCAGAACATTATTGTAATAGTTTAATTATAGTAATGCATGATCAGCCTGTGCTTTCTTTTTATATAAAGTTTTTAATTATTCTGTATTTTCTGAATGTATATTATGAATGATTGTATGTTATCCTTTGTACTTGCTTGGTGGCACCTTTACTCATACGGCATCTCACTCCTTCTCGGATGGGATCGCCTACGTATGGGAAGGGGGTGTTACAGTTAGTGGTATCAGAGCATAGGTTTAGGCGTTTCTGGGTGTTGTTATGATTGTTCTGAGTTTCTTAGATGTGTATGTGTCTAGACCTGTGTTGGCTGATACGGTTGTTTCTTGTTTGTTTAGATGGCTTCTAATTCTGCTCATGGTGCGCGTGAGGAATCCGCCAAGAGTGTGAATCCTCCCGCTGTAGATCAGTCTGTTTCTGTTACTGTGTCGGCTCAGCATGCTAGGGTCCAGCCCGAGGCCGCAACCATGCCCTTTGAGGCTATGTTTAGACTGCATCAGGACATGGCTAGGGTTTTGGAGAGAGTGACGGCTCCTAGAGCACCTATGGAGAATCTGAGGAGGGCAGGAGTTGAGGATTTCTATGGTACCGGTCTGAATGAGTCTGAGACTGCAGAGAGATGGTTAGATAAAGTGAAGCGTGCTTTGAGAGAGATTCGGTGTCCTCCCGACCAGCAGGCAGAGTGTGCATTAGCTCTTCTTCAGGGGTCTGCTTTTGAATGGTGGGAGTTAGTGTGCAGGCATCCTCAGTTACCGGATCCGATTACCTGGGAGTTCTTTGAGGGTGAGTTCACAAAGAAGTACATTACTCAGACTTATAGAGATTCTAGATGGGCACAGTTTTTGGGTTTGAGACAGAGGGCCATGTCTGTAGCTGATTATGAGAAAGAGTTCAACAGGTTATCTCGCTATGCCCCTCGAGGAGTTATGACTGATGACTTTAGATGCAAGCATTTCGAGGCTGGGTTAAATGAGTCTCTGAAGATTGCTTTGATTTCCTTGATGTGTATTCCTGGGGTTAGCTACTATCAGATTGTAGAGGCTGCTGTGAGAGCTGAGTTGTCTGAGAGTGTGATGAGAGAGAGAGCTCAGAGGAGGAGTTCTTCTCGTGGAGGATCTTCTTCGAGTAAGAGAGCTAGGAACCCACAGGATGAGTCAGCATCTGGTCCGGCTTCTAGAGGTAGACGTCAGGGTTCTACAGCTGTGTCAGGTTCTGGTAGGGGTGGTAGAGCTGAGACTACACCAGTTTGTCCTCACTGTAGTAAGTCACATCGGGGTGAGTGTAGGTGGCTCTCCGGGGCATGCTTCAGATGTGGGAGTTCGGAGCATCAGTTGGCTGGTTGTCCGAGGTTACAGGAGGATTCAGGTTCCTAGAGAGAGGGTAGTAGGGTCGGTTCGAATGCTTCTCAGGCTACCCGTGGCAGAGGCCGAGGTAGAGGTAGAGGTGGTCGGCATAGAGAGGGAGCTGCTTCTGAGACTGTTGAGCATCCTCCTCAGGGTGCCGTTAGAGCTTATGCTATGAGAGCCAGAGATGAGCAGGATGCGCCTGACGTTATTGCTGGTAAGTTCCTACTCCATGACACTGAGTTGTATGCTCTAATTGATCCTGGTTCCACACACTCATATTTGTGCAAAGATAGAATTGTTGATAAATTGCATTCAGTTGATCAGTTAGATTATGAGATTTGTGTGACCAGTCCATTAGGGCATAGTGTCAGTGTGAGTAGAGTTTTTAGGAGTTGTCCTCTGATTGTTGAGGGAGCTGTGCTTCCAGCGGATCTGATTGAGTTACTCTTCAGAGAGTTTGACTTGATTCTGGGTATGGACTGGTTGGGAAAGCATCGGGCTGTAGTTGATTGCCATAGGAAGACAGTTGTACTTCGAGATAGAAGTCAGTCTCTTGTGTTTTTGAAAGGTTTGGGTGCTAGTTCTGTTAATAATGTTATTTCTATGATGCAAGCCAAGAGATTTATCAGGAAAGGTTGTGAAGCTTTTCTAGCAGTTGTGTTAGATTCCAGGAGGGATCAGGTTCAGATTGAGGATATTCCAGTAGTGCGGGAGTTTAGTGATGTGTTCCCGAGCGAGTTGCCTGGGTTGCCTCCTGAGAGAGAGGTTGAGTTGTCCATTGAGATTATGCCAGGTACTGCACCTATTTCGAGAGCACCTTATCGGATGGCTCCTGTAGAGTTGAGGGAACTTAAATCCCAGCTACAAGAGTTATTGGATAAGGGGTTTATTCGACCTAGCATATCTCCTTGGGGAGCTCCAGTGCTGTTTGTCAAGAAGAAAGATGGATCCCTGCGGATGTGTATTGACTACCGCCAGATTAATAAAGTTACAGTGAAGAACAAGTATCCTTTGCCTAGGATTGAGGATTTATTTGATCAGCTTCGAGGTGCGGGTGTCTTTTCCAAGATAGATCTTCGATCAGGGTACTACCAGCTTCGTGTTCAGGATGCAGATGTGGTGAAGACTGCATTTCGGACTAGGTATGGCCACTATGAGTTTCTTGTGATGCCGTTTGGTTTGACAAATGCTCCAGCGGCTTTTATGGATCTGATGAATCGTGTGTTTAGGCCATACTTAGATCGATTTGTAGTAGTGTTCATTGATGACATCTTGGTGTATTCCAAGAATGAGAGTGAGCATGAAGAGCATCTCAGATTGGTTTTGCAGATGTTGAGAGAGCATCATTTGTTTGCTAAGCTTAGCAAGTGTGATTTCTGGCTTCGAGAAGTGTCATTCTTGGGTCACATTATTTCAGCTAGAGGTATCCAGGTAGATCCAGCTAAGGTTGAGGCGATAGTTGATTGGAAAGCGCCTCGAAATGTTCAGGAAGTGAGGAGTTTCCTCGGTTTGGCAGGTTACTACCGTCGGTTCATTAAGGGATTTTCTGTGATTGCTGCTCCTATGACTAGATTGTTGAGGAAAGGAGTTAGATTTGAGTGGTCAGACAGGTGTCAGTCTTGTTTTGATCGGTTAAAGCAGTTGCTTGTGGAGGCTACTATCCTTACTCAACCCATTTCGGGTAAGGAGTTTGTCATTTATAGTGATGCTTCTGGAGTTGGTCTTGGATGTGTGCTGATGCAGGAAGGAAAAGTAGTGGCTTATGCTTCTCGTTAGTTGAAGCCACATGAGAAGAACTATCCGACGCATGACTTAGAGTTAGCAGCTGTGATCTTTGCTTTGAAGATTTGGCGTCATTACTTGTATGGGGAGAAGTGTAGGATCTTCTCGGACCACAAGAGTTTGAAGTACTTCCTTTCACAGAAAGAGTTGAATATGAGACAGCGCAGATGGCTTGAGTTGTTTAAGGACTACGACTGCATTGTGGATTACCATCCTGGTAAGGCCAATGTAGTTGCCGATGCTTTGAGTCGGAAATCAGTTTCAGCTTTGTTCTTGAGGCGATTCAGATGGCGTTTTGGTTCAGATGGGGCTTTGCTTGCCCAGTTGCGTGTGAAGCCCACTTTGAGACAGAGGATTGTGGATGCTCAGAGAGATGATGTGAGGCTTCAGCAGATTGTGCATGAGGTTAGATCGGGTAAGCAGTCAGAGTTCTCAGTTCAGGATGAGGTACTTATGTTCAGAGATCATTTATGTGTGCCAGAGTCTGAGGATTTGAGGAGTCAGCTTATGAGTGAGGCGCATAGTTCAGTCCTTACTATGCATCCAGGCAGTGAGAAAATGTATCGAGACATGAAGCAATTCTATTGGTGGTCCGGTATGAAGCGTGATATAGTGGATTTTGTTTCCAAGTGCTTGACTTGTCAGCAGGTAAAGGCCGAGCATCAGGTACCTTCGGGTTTGCTTATGCCTTTATCCATTCCTGAGTGGAAATGGGACGACATCGCCATGGACTTTGTTTCTGGCTTGCCTTTGACTCAAAGGAAGCATGATTCAGTTTGGGTTATTGTGGATCGGCTTACGAAGTCAGCTCACTTCTTGCCGGTTAGAGTGGATTACTCCATGGACAGATTGGCCAGTATCTATGTGGATGAGATAGTTCGGTTGCATGGTGTACCTTTGTCCATAGTGTCAGATCGAGATCCGAGGTTTACTTCCAAGTTTTGGAAGGAGTTACAGAGAGCTTTGGGCACTAGGTTGAACTTCAGTACAGCGTTTCATCCTCAGACCGATGGTCAGTCAGAGCGAGTTATTCAGATTCTGGAGGATATGATGAGAGCTTGTGCTTTGGATTTTTCGGGTAGTTGGGACAGATATGTGTCGTTGATGGAGTTTGTCTACAACAACAGTTTTCAGTCGAGTATTGGTATGGCACCATATGAGGCTTTGTATGGCCGTTAGTGTAGGACTCCGATTTGTTGGACAGAGCTATCTGAGAGATCTATGATTGGACCAGACTTGGTTAGAGATACTGAAGATAAAATCAGAGTAGTGCAGCGGAATTTGAAGGCAGCCAAGGATCGACAGAAGTCTTATGCCAATTTGAAGAGGAAAGACGTGCAATTTGAGATCGGGGACAAAGTTTTCCTTAAAGTTTCTCCTTGGAGGAGAGTGCTTCGATTTGGAAAGAAAGTCAAGCTTAGTCCTCGTTTCATTGGACCTTATGAGATTTTGGCTAAGGTAGGACCTGTAGCCTACAGATTGGCGCTACCGATGGAGTTGGCAAAGTTTCACGATGTGTTCCACGTTTCGATGCTTCGTCGGTACAGATCAGATCCTTCGCATGTTCTGTCAGTTCAGGATATCCAGGTTCAGCCAGACTTCTCTTATGATGAGGAACCAAGAGCCATTCTAGCCCGAGAGGTGAGGCAGTTGAGAAATAAGCAGATTCCTTTGGTTAAAGTGTTGTGGATTCATTATGGAGTCGAGGAAGCGACTTGGGAACCAGAGGAGTCGATGAGAGCTCAGTATCCACAGTTATTCAGTTCAGGTGAGAATTTCAAGGACGAAATTCTTATTAGTAGGGGAGAGTTGTCACACCCCATTTGCCCCCTAGTAGAATGAGCCTGTCTGTCTGTATGTGTAAGCATTCGCATGTGTTCAGCATTTCATAAGGGTATTTTAGTAAAATATATGATTTTGGGGGTTTTATTATTATGTGGGTGCATACATGGTATTAAGGTGAGAATTAATTGAGTTGCATTGTGTGCACTTACATATACCATTGTAGGGTGCATTTAATTGAGGTTACTTAGGGTGTGTGTAATGCATTTTAGATTGGTGTGAGTGGTTAGCTTCACTAATAGGAATTTGACACATAGTTAGGGTAAAGAAAAGAAAAAGAAAAAGGAAAGGAAGGAGTGAAGATAACAGATTCACGTTATCTTCTTTCTCTCACGTTTCTTCTCTTCCTTTTTCTCCATTTTCTCTACTCTAAGCATTGTGGTGTGGATTCTAGTTTTATTTGGTGAAGATAATCTCTCCTTGCATCCCCTAGCTTGGTAAGTGCATATCTTGTCTTTGTTTTACTGTCACTTTACACCTTCATCTTCTTCTTTAGGTTGAGTTTTAATTAGGGTTGCATGTTAATGGTCATTTACTGTGTTTGTGTTCTAGCTGAGGCTCCACGTGATCCAAAGGGGAAAGAAGTTGCTGGTCCTAGTGGAGCTAAGTGATAGAAGTATAGAATCCAGGTTTGGGAATATTTGATTGTGATTTGTGCGATTTTGATGGTTACTGTGAATTCTAGGGTTTATATGTTCTTGAAGAGCTTGAATCAATTAGTCGTGATTTGGTTGTTTAAATGCTAAATTGAGTTGCATGTATATTGATTATGTGAATTGAGATGATTTCTGGAAGGTAAAGTCAGGTTTGTATGGTTTAAAATCAAAGTGGGATTGAATTGTTATTCTGAGAATTCTGGAAATTCTGGAAAAGTCGAAGTACTGTTGAATCTGTTGAATTTCTTCATGTCGCGTGACTCGCTACGGAAGAAGGCAAGTCACGAGACGTGACCCTCGGTCACGCCGTGACCTGCCTGCTGAGAAGCCAGTCGCGTGACCAGCTGAAGAACAAGCAAGTCACGCGACGTGATCTTCGGTCACGTCGTGCGACCTGCGAAGAGGAGGCGTTGCGTGATCTGCGAGATCACGCGACGTGATCTGCGAAGGGGAGAAGCACGTCACGAGTCGTGACGTCCAGTCACGCCGTGACCTGTGAGGGCGTTGCGGGATTTGAGAAGATCACGCAACGAGACCGGCGAGGAACAAGCAAGTCACGTCGCGTGACCCTCGGTCACGCCGTGACCTGCCTGTTGGGAAGGCCAGTCACGCCAGTGACCAGCCGATCTCGCCCGTTTCTCCGTTCAGCTCATTTTTTTTCCGAAATTTCCTGGTTTTTAACTCAGAATTGAACTTGGTACTTCTTCTGAATGGATTTTTCTGTTGTATGATGCATGTCTTACTATTTAATACTTCGATATGCGTGATACCATGATTTTCGGATGAATTATATTCTGTATCCTGAAATGTGATCTGAATGTCGCATAACCTGCTAGAGTCGAGTAAGTGGATAGTTAGGCATGCCTAATAGAGTCTTTAGCTGCAGCCCTCAGTTCAGTTTGGACCCCGATCCGGTCCCCGTTTGGTTCCTCGCGAACCCTTCAGTATAGAATCTTGTTTAAGATTCCCTCAGTATATAAATAACATGTTTTGATAAATGATATAATATTTGACTTGTACCTGTGAGGTACCCTCAGTATTCGATTCGTACCCGTAAGGTACCCTCAGTACACTCGTTATCCACTGTCTAGAGTCAGCAGGTATTCTTTAAATGTTAATGGAATTGTTCTGATCTGATCTGGCTATGAAATGGATTATCTGAATGAGTTTAATGATGAAATGCATGTTGGATTATTCTGTAATGGATATGGTTATTGAGATACTGAATGTTTGGTTTTTAAATATGAACATGCTTATAGCAATTATGTTATAACCTTTGCATAATGCCATTGTGAATGTGATCTGCTTTGACGACCATTATGAATGGCCGTCCATAATTTATGTGTGTTTCCCCACTAAGCGTATATCGCTTAGCACGGTGTTTTTACCCGTGCAGGTGCGGAAGACGTTTTGCTTTGAGAGAGTCGCCGTCATCAAGCCAACACAGAAGAGTTTTTAGTGTAGGGCTATTTTTGTATCAGTGATGATTCTTTTTGTATAGAACTCTCATGTATCAGCTTCCGCTTTTGTATCTATATTTTGGGTTATGTAATATTATTTTTATATCAGCTTGCTGATCAGAACATTATTGTAATAGTTTAATTATAGTAATGCATGATCAGCCTGTGCTTTCTTTTTATATAAAGTTTTTAATTATTCTGTATTTTCTGAATGTATATTATGAATGATTGTATGTTATCCTTTGTACTTGCTTGGTGGCACCTTTACTCATACGGCATCTCACTCCTTCTCGGATGGGATCGCCTACGTATGGGAAGGGGGTGTTACAAACATACTCACATACTTATATATATACAGGCCCTCGTTAAGTTTACAATACCTAATTATTACAGCTTTACATATTTTCTTTTACCAAAACAACATCTTTAACAACTTGTACAGACACATAGTTAAACCCCAAAACCTACACTAAAGATGCAGTCCTAGTGTTGACTGTTGCTAATGCGGACCCGTCGTTCCGGAATCACCTCGCGTCTGAACCTACATATATCAGAAAGAACCCGTGCTAAGCGATAACGCTTAGTGGGGAACACATATATCTAACATACAGGCTCATACCTAGCATTGATAATAAACATGCATCATTATATAATCATGGTTAGACCTACAAATCCAAAACATTTATATATCACTTCACACATAACATTGTCATTTATTCACATTTTCCTAAAGCATGCATTAATTGACATAAATAACCACGTAATCACACGTCTGAAAAGCGTACAAAGGATGGCATACATTTGTCAAATTCAAAGCATTCACACACCACTTAACCCTTAGAATTATCTTTATCTTTTATGTTTTGGGTTTGCCTACAATTCAAAGACGCAGATAATGGGTATCCCATTGATACCCCTGTGGTACTGTAATTTCATTATATCCGTGGATACACATTTACCCATTTGTACCCAAGGTACAATAACTCAATAAGATCAATATTCCACATTAAAGAATCCAATAAGGATTTATTTCACATTGTGATTCCAGTGGAATCGCACGCATTGGGCTATAGCACTTGACCCTATAGGCATGCCTATCTATCCACTACTTGACTTGCAGGCTAAAGTTGATTAATTTCATTATTGATTTCATAGATGTTAATTTCAATAGCACAAACATAATCAACATCAAATTCTTCACTTTGCATAATTACAAAACATTAACAAACCACATTATTCTTTTACACATCTTATAACTCTTGGGTAACTTGTAATTAGGTCATTAACCAATAAGCATTTGCATTCTTTAATCATAATACTTATATGTATATTTGCTTCATATAACCTTGATATCATGCTCATATAAAAGAGTCACAAGATTGGTCAAAAGCCACACAATTAACAAACCAAAATAGTTTAGAGTTACTTGCCAAAACAGGGTACCTCACAGTCACAACCAGTTTGGTTGTCACCGTGACATACTGAGGTCTTCAAAACAGAAAGCAAGCCAAAGTACCTCACAGTCACAACCAATTTGGCTGCCACCGTGACATACCAAGCACTTTCAAAACATAATGCAAAATGAGGTATCTCACGGTCACAACCAATTTGGTTGTCACCATGATATACCAAACATTCCAAAATAGAATGTAAAAATGAGGTATCTCTTGGTCACAACCAATTTGGTTGTCACCGTGAGATACAACACACTTGCGGGCAGAATGCACACTTTGGCACCTCACGGTCACAACCAATTTGGTTGTCACTGTGACATGCCAAACTCATTCAGGAAGAATGGTGTTCCTGCTTACCTCATGGTCACAACCAATTTGGTTGTCACCATGACCTATCCTAAAACATCAAAACTCAGCTGCGTTTTACCTAAGCACAATTGTATTCCCGGCCTCAATTCTCATACCCTTCAAGACCTCAAAACCAATCCCTTTTTTATTATTCTAGCCAACACATTCTTCAACAACATAACAACCAACACATACCTGATTTCCTCTAAGCCAAACACATCCAAATGTAAAGAATTTAACACATACATAAGCTCAATACTCAACATTCCATTCAAATATCATAAATACAACAATAGTCTCTTGCCTAATCCACAAGATACAGTTTTCGGTCATTAAACCTAATTAACACATTCATTCACATCTTTCAGGATTCCTACTAACAATTTGTTCATGCTTAGTCAAATTATACAAGCTAAATACAAAACATGCCGATATAGTTTTAGGGTTAGTTTCGGAACCTCGTCGTCTATGCTCCTAATATTCACTGAGCACTTGCTTCTCTGATTTTTGCTTTTCTCTTATCTTGCTTTGTTCCTTCCACTACAAATCGCAGTCAAATTTCCAGAATTGAAACACAACATCAGCCTCCACACCCATTCAAAATCAAAGAAACAACAAGAGAAGATGAAGAGTAATCCAACTAAACCACTTACCTTTCAATTTCAACTTCTTAATTCTTTGATTAATATAGAAAAACTCATGGAACCAAAGGAAAGAATTCTAAAAAAAGAGACATGGCAACAAAGGTAGATGAAGATGGTTAGAAACAAATGCAATTCAATGATCTTTCTCTCTCCACCAAAAGCTTATAACGTATGCAAAGGAAGAAGTGTCAATTTCCTTGGCTCACACGTGGACTCCACCACAACTCCCTTAATCCAAATCTGATTTAGTTAAGCATCACTAATGCTAATTAACCCTTACTTATTGATGATCATGCACAATAGCCAATATGCCACTTGACTTTCTTTTGGTTATTAAATCAAGTCGTCCATTAGCTTACGTTTAGGTTCTAAATTAACATACACAATACAACCAAACTCACCTATCTTAATTTAAGCCAATTACTGCTAGGGTACATTTTCGACCATTACAAACATCTCTTCCAACAACTCAAATGCAGCCTCCGTCGTTTTTCTCATAAGGGAGCCTCCGAGTGTAGCATTAATAGTTCCTCTAGTTGTGGGATTCACTCCATTGTAAAAAGTTTGCATTCACAATTCCCTTGGAAGGTTGTGGTGAGGACAACTTCTATACAATTCTTTAAACCTCTCCCAAGGTTCATATAAAGACTCATTATGATGTTGAACAAAAGTGGTGATATCTTTTATAATTTTTGCAGTTTTGGCTAGAGCGAGGTATTTAGATAAAAATGCTTGGGCCAATTGGTCCCAAGTAGTAATGGAACCTCTAGTTAGGGAGTTCAACCAAGTTTTAGCCTTATCTTTCAAAGTGAAAGGAAAAAGCCTTAACTTAATTGCATCTACTGAAACTGCTTTTATTTTAAAAGTATCACAAATTTCCAAGAAATATGCCAAATGAGCATTGGGATCCTCATTTGCAAAACCATAAAATTGAATGCTATTTTGAATCATTTGCAAAAGAGATGGTTTTATTTCAAATTGGTTAGCATTTACTGTAGGCCTTACCACACCTTGTTGAGCACAACTCAATGTAGGTGTAGCAAAATCCATCAACCTTTGGTGGATTCTCCTCTTCAGCCATAATAGGTCTCTTATACTTATTCTTCTTTTTATTAGATTTTCGGCTACTTGAAAGAAGACGCTCTATCTCAGGATTCAACGATTCAAGGTCTTCTTGAGAACTTCTTGTACTCGGCATAGACTTGAACTACCAAATCCTGTAAAAACAACACAAAATAAAACTAATTAAATATTGTAATCCAAAATCATAAATCAAGATTCATAATGGCAATAAATAATCATTCATTCCCCGGCAATGGCGCCAAAAACTTTTTAGCTTATTTCTACATGATAATTCCGCAAGTATACGGTATACCGATTATAGTACAAAAGATGTCAATCCCACGAGGAATGTGATAAATATTACACACTATTACTACTAAATTTTAATCTTGTTTACAAAGATCATTAAATTGTAATTTGATTCTAAAATACTTTATCATGCAAATTAATTTAACCTAGTTATTGATAATCAAAGAAGACAATATATGTAATGAAGAACTAATGGTTATGAACTTGATTCCATCATTTTAATTAACATTTATAATCTTATCAGCAAGCCAAGTTGGAATATAGTTCTAATCCACTCTCTCGACATGAATTAGAATGCTTAAAACATGTAATTAAAATGCTAGTCCTTAACTCTCATTAATGAACTAGTTGATTCTAATTACATACTTTAAGATTATTTACCAACCTATAGCAATTATCTCAACTTGCGATCTCTCAAACTATGCTTTGATAAAGAATTTCTATTAGATGTCAGATAAAGCGAACCTCTCAGTTCTCCTTTAACTTATAACAATCATGCAAATATACTATTAGAGAATTCTGCATTCAAAGACCAATAATCTAGATGGAAATAAAAGTAAAGTTAATATCATTCAAGTTCCTAAATAACATTCATTTAATATTTACAAAGAAGAAGTAAATATTAGAAACAGAAGAAGGGGATCTCTCAACCCTTTTTCCCTTCACCAATTGTAATCTTCTTCCTTGCAATTGCCTTCTTCTTTAAAACATAAAAACTAATCTTAGAACTCTAATTCAAGAACTTTATTCTCCAAACTTACATAAAAATAATTGAGTAAAAATTCATAATCTAAATTTATAGTTGAAATTAATACTTATATTGTTCTAAAAGATATGTCTCTTGAGATGTCCCTTCAAAAAGGGTGCAATTCTTGGCGGGAAAACACAACTCTTCAAGGTAATGTTTGAATATAACTGCCCAACGGCCCTCTCTGTCTTGATCACGATGCTTGTCGCGCTCGCGACAGAGTACGCTAACGCCTTACTTTTTCCTCCGTGTCCTGTCGCGACCTCGTGACACTCTCTATGCTCGCCACCAGCGCTTCTTCTTTCTTTTCTTCTCTTCCTCTCTTCCTTTCTTCTTCTTCTTTGGTGCTTCCTATCGCGCTCGCGATGATTGTCGCTGTAATGGCCTGCATGATAGCCTAAAAGTATTCAGTATTTTCTGTAGTGTCTGTTGTTAGTTTCACAGTATGAGATTATCTTTCTGGAGTTTTATATTCAGTAAAGTTTAAAAGTTAAACGTGCCTGAGTCATAGCAATTATGCGATGGGTGACCTACTGGGACGATATAGCTACAGTAAGTTATAAATATTTTATTACATAGAAATGATCTGTAAAGTGAATGGAGTTTTGTGTGAAAACGAGATCATATTGGCCCCCGAATGTCTATCTGAAGTTCAGTTCGGTTGAACCGAAGTTTGACCGAGGTTTAACCGAATTTTTCAAAAATGCTGGAGTGGATAAAAAGTGTTGTAATGGGAAGTATACAAGCTCAGAATAATTTTTAGACTTTTTTGACAGCTTTAGATTTGAGTTTTACGGCAGAAACCGACTGAATCGAACCGGACCGATTTAGGTGAACCGGGTCCCAAATGGACTCTGATTAAACTGAAATTTTGTGTGGAGGCTATTTTTGGTATTATAAACATGATGGAATTGATTGGGAATGAAAAAGAGTTCAGGAACATTCAGATTACCTGAAACAGTGCAAAATGACTTGAAAATCAAAAATCGGACCAAACCAGTTCGACCACTTCGGTTGGACCCGGTTAGGTTCAAATTTACTAATATAAATAGATGGAGAAGACTGGATAAATCCAGATTTCTCCATCTAAACCGACCTCCTCTCTTCTCCTTCTTGTCCTAAACTTAACTCTCCTATTTTCCTCAATTCTTCTTCCAAATTTCCTCAATTTCACCCCAAAATCAAGCCTTCTCGTCAAAGTTCAACTCCTCTAGTTTCTATTGATACCCTTGGAAGTCCATTTGGTCGTTGAAAAGTTGATGAAACCTAGACTTGAAAGTTTAGGTGTCACACCCCAAATTAGGCCTGGTCGGAATTGGCGCGTTAACTCGGGAATTTAAGGGTATTTCAGTAATTTATGCTTGATAAAAAAATTGGATAATAAGGATTTTATGGCAAAGTAATTAATTAAGGTTGTAAAGGGAAATGTTAGAGTGTGCTTGTAGCGTATGGAAGTAGGATATAAGTGGATTAAGGGGTTTTATAGTGTAGGTTGTATGTATGGTGCCATGGATGTAAGTGGGTTTTAAGGAATGATTTGGTGTGTGAGAGGTTTAGTGCCTTAAGATATTTAAGTGAGAGATCTTTAGTGTGTGGATGGTGTATGGTGCTTAGAGTGGAAAGTCAAGTGAGTGGGTTTTGTGGCCCAATAGGAGCTTGCCATGTGGCAATGGTTGGTGGGAGCATTGAATGAGGAATTGAAGAAGTGGAGAGAGGGAAGGGAATTGTAGCTTCCCGTAGAAGCCATTTCTGTTTTGCCTTCTCTCTTCTCACGCCCTCTCTCTCAAGTTTTGCTTGTGGGATTTTCTTCCCTCTTTGATCTAGGGTTGAGTTTTGAAGGATTTTGAGGTAAGTGTTTGTGTTTGAGTTTGGGTTTCTCCATCTTTGTTTGTTCTTAGAATTCTGGTTTTGGATGTTTGAGTTTGGTTTGATTTATGTGTTCTTGGTTGGGTTTGTGCAAGCTTTGTGTACCAAGAGGAAGATTAAAGGCAAAGAGAAGGTTCAAGAGTGAAGATCAGCTGGGTTTTGGTCTACAAGAGGTTTGGGAGCTTTAATTGTGGTTGTGATTTGGATTTGAAGTTTTAGATTTTTGTCTCTGCTCTTTTCTCTTTCTGGGATCAAGTATGTGTTTGTAAAGTTTGATTTCTGAAATTTGAGTGATTTAGTATGTGTATATGCATGGTTTAATTTATTTACATGTGTTGGTAATCCATGTTATTGATTGAGATGAAATTATGTGAGGATTGGCTTTGCAATGTTTGAGTCTTTGCAACTCTGTCCCGTTTTTATTGTACCTCTGTGTATTAATTTTCTCATAAGTAGAGTTTTAGGCCTCCAAATCGTGTGATTCTTCAGCCATTAGAACCATGACTTCTATTTCTTTAAATTTCCTAGAAATAGCCTTTGGCTAATTCTTGCTCTAAGATCCATAAAATTGACCAAACTCGTAGTGTTTCTGTTTGGGTCGGGTTATTTGAACAATCTGGGTTGTGGAGATCATATCTGGAGTTATAGATGTTATTTTGACCTGAAATTTGTTGCATTGGAATTTTAACATCCTAGGGAACATTTGTTAAGAAGGACGTTTTGGCTAAAAATGAGTTTTAGAGGTCGGTTTAGGCAATACGATTTGGGCTCGTTAAGCAGTCTCGTTTGGCTTCAGGGGTGAGCCTCTGTCGCGATCGCGACAGTGTCGCGACCTCGCGACAGAAAAATGTGTTTTTAAGCTTTTCTTCTTCATTTTTGACCCCTTGGTTGGGTTGGGGTACTTGCCTTTCCTTCCCCTTCTTTAGGTCGAGTATTTTGGGTACGTTTTGCTTTTGAGGTGCATCCGAACTTCGATGTAACTGTCTAAAACTTAGTCATTTCTTGTTTAGAGTTTGGAGATAGGATTAATGTTTGAGAATGGAATCATGGTATTTTTGATGTTCATAATAGTTTAAATGTTATGGGTTTGATTTAGATGATTAATGAAGCTTTGAATGTGAGCTATTGAACTTGATTGTGTTGAAGGACGATTTGTATTGATATTATAGATTGTGTAAATGGATATTGTTAGTGGCATGTTTTATTGAAGTTCTTGATACGAATGTTATGTTTATATTATTAATGATGTGTGGCTTGCTGGAGATGAGGTAAGAGACCTTTGGATATGTTTCGTGTGTTTGTGGGTGAGTTTGAGGAAGGAAAGATCCGGCAGAATTCTGCAGATTTTCGGAATCATGACTCTGTCGCGATCGCGACAGTGTCGCGAGCGCGACAGAGACCGGTGATCCTGATGCTGTGCCATCGCGAGCATGCGACGCTGTCGCGACCCCGCGATAGCAATAGCTTGTGTGCTCTCTGTCGCGATCGCGACAGAGCACTTTGTTGGCCTGTGCTATCGCGAGCACGCGACCCCGCGATAGCAATGCTTACCCTCTGTCGTGATCGCGACAGCGTCGTGAGCGCGACAGAGCCAGGCTCTTCTCTCCTTCCCGCGATCGCGAAGTCCGTCGCGCGCACGCAGCGAAGAGACTATGGTCTCTGTCGCGAGCGCGACAGGCATCGCGAGCGCGACAGATGTGTTGTGCTGAATGAGTTTTCTTGGTGATTCCAATGCCTAATTTCCAAACCTGTGATACCTTTATGTTTATACTTTGACTATTTTATGAAGTATGTTAATATAATGGGATGTATTATGCATATCTATACTCATGATCTCTCTCTGAGATTAATATGTTATGCTTAAAGTGTAAATTGTATGATGCATGATTGACTTTATGAACTTATTCTTATGTCTTACCTATTGCTGATTATGTATAATGATATATATAAACTATGTGGGTTGAAATATGATTTGTATTATGCTTGACCTGCGGGAGTCAGTCTAGTGGATAGTTAGGCATGCCTAAAAGAGTCTTCCGCTGCAGCTTCCGTTATCGTTTGGACCCCGATCAGGTCCCCGTTTGGTTCCTCGCGAACCCCTTTAATGTATTTGGATCTTGTTTAAGATCCTTCCGAAAGAAAAATGTTTGTGAATGAAAATTGAAATGGTTTTCGATTTGTACCCGTAAGGTACTTTTCGTAATCGGCTTGTACCCGTAAAGTACTTTCTGTATACTCGTTATCCACTATTTTGAGTCAGCAGGTATTCTGTATGTTTTGCCTAATATGAACAAGAGAATGTGATATTCGATTAAGCATGATTCTGGGCACGCGAATCAGTTATGTATCCGAATGTGATTATGAATCTCTGAATGGGTTAAGTGTGACCTAAACATGTGAATTGGACATAATTATCTACACATATGGGTATATGCATAACATATTGTGAATGTATGGTATGCTAACGAATGTGCTCTTGACCTTGGAATGTATATATATGTTGTGTTATGTTACGTGCCTCCTCTCTCTAGTTTTCCTATTGTAGTGATTTCAGCGTGTGGGCATGTATTTACATTTCGAGGCAAAATAGAAGTATGTTTAGTTAACTAGCGTTCTCGGCATGATAATTGGGTGTGTATTTGCCTGATAATTGTATTGCATGTGTATGGGTTTCCGTTAAATGCATGAGTCATGGGCATGATAGTCGTATGTGTATATGAACTTCCGAATGCCTGGCTTTCCTATACAGGCTTATTTGTCCATCTTTTGTGATTATTTGTATATGCTATTTGTGTATGTAATTTGTTCTGGCGACCATTGTGAATGGCCGTCCATCTTGCTTGTGTGTTCTCCCCACTAAGCGTTTATCGCTTAGCACGGGCTCTTTTCCCGTGCAGGTGGCAGGTTGGGTTCGGTTCGAGTCGTGCATCTGCAAGGTCGGCCACATAGGAGCTGTAGCGTTTTATTATTTTGTTCAGCTTCTGTATTTCGGATTCTGTAATTTTGTAGCCTTTTTCTTATGTATTTGGTTATGTAAAGGATATTATTGTAATTAAGTTTTCAGTTATTCCTCAGTTTTATCTTTCGCCTTATGCTTCCGCTGAGTGATTATATGTATGTATGTGAGTTAATGTATGTTCAGCTTTTGTTTCTTTAAAGTTTTAATTTACCCTGTATTTTGGTATGTATGTTTATGTATGAATGTATGTATATTCTGTATCTGCGTGGTGGCACCTTTACTCTTACGGCATCTCACTCCTTATCGGATGGGATCGCCTAAGTACGGGTAAGGGGTGTTACAAGTTGTGGTATCAGAGCGCCGGTTTGGCGGTTCTGGGTGTGTTGTTTGTTATATGTCATGTCTTTGAATGTGAGTCGGTTTGTGTCGTGGCCTAATGCAGATGTGTCGAGTCTTGTGTCATGTTTAGATGGAGTCCGATCCTAGTGAGAATGTGGGCGAGACAACGGAATGTGTGAACCCAGTTAGTGCTGATCAGAGTGTTTCTGAGTATCCTTTGGTTGAAGGTTCTGGTCCTGCTTCCGATGATAGGACGTTAGTGTAAGAGCCTTTGGATTTTGTAAGGATTTGGTAGTACTCGGTATACCTGTCAGCTATTTTCAGAAAAAGTTTTTGAATGAAAGCATATTAACTCATGGGGATGGGACAAAGCGCATCATTATAGCATCAATTACATCACTCTGCATACATGAGTCATTTCACTTTCATTACATCATCATCCCTTTGACCATACATGAGAAGCATTGCATATGTGTTTTAACTGAGGGAAAGCTGACAGGATGTACATGGAGTATTTGGTATTAAGGTTAAGAGTGGTGATGGTAACCATAGCGGCTGTTAAGGAAAGTGTTCTGTGTTTGATTTAAGTGGAGTAGAAAGAGTATTTCGGAATTTTGTGCGAGTGAAGGTGATATGATCTTGTATGGACATCTTTGAAGTATCGGCGAATGACGGGTGGTTTTTGCGTGAAGTGTTTGTGCTTTGGTTTCTAATGTACAGTTGAGTAAGGATTATTTGGCTGAACGTGTTTGATTCGGATGTAAGAAAGTGATTTAAGAGTATAGCAATGAGGATAAGTATAAGCAAGCGGGTAGTTGGAAGTGAAGTGTTTGAGTTTGATGGCAACTTGGATCGTTGGGTTGTGAATCTTTCCGATGTTAGTGAATTTCGAGGACGAAATTCTTTTAGGAGGGAAGAGTTGTCACACCCCAAATTAGGCCTGGTCGGAATTGGCGCGTTAACTCGGGAATTTAAGGGTATTTCAGTAATTTATGCTTGATAAAAAAATTGGATAATAAGGATTTTATGGCAAAGTAATTAATTAAGGTTGTAAAGGGAAATGTTAGAGTGTGCTTGTAGCGTATGGAAGTAGGATATAAGTGGATTAAGGGGTTTTATAGTGTAGGTTGTATGTATGGTGCCATGGATGTAAGTGGGTTTTAAGGAATGATTTGGTGTGAGAGAGGTTTAGTGCCTTAAGATATTTAAGTGAGAGATCTTTAGTGTGTGGATGGTGTATGGTGCTTAGAGTGGAAAGTCAAGTGAGTGGGTTTTGTGGCCCAATAGGAGCTTGCCATGTGGCAATGGTTGGTGGGAGCATTGAATGAGGAATTGAAGAAGTGGAGAGAGGGAAGGGAATTGTAGCTTCCCGTAGAAGCCATTTCTGTTTTGCCTTCTCTCTTCTCACGCCCTCTCTCTCAAGTTTTGCTTGTGGGATTTTCTTCCCTCTTTGATCTAGGGTTGAGTTTTGAAGGATTTTGAGGTAAGTGTTTGTGTTTGAGTTTGGGTTTCTCCATCTTTGTTTGTTCTTAGAATTCTGGTTTTGGATGTTTGAGTTTGGTTTGATTTATGTGTTCTTGGTTGGGTTTGTGCAAGCTTTGTGTACCAAGAGGAAGATTAAAGGCAAAGAGAAGGTTCAAGAGTGAAGATCAGCTGGGTTTTGGTCTACAAGAGGTTTGGGAGCTTTAATTGTGGTTGTGATTTGGATTTGAAGTTTTAGATTTTTGTCTCTGCTCTTTTCTCTTTCTGGGATCAAGTATGTGTTTGTAAAGTTTGATTTCTGAAATTTGAGTGATTTAGTATGTGTATATGCATGGTTTAATTTATTTACATGTGTTGGTAATCCATGTTATTGATTGAGATGAAATTATGTGAGGATTGGCTTTGCAATGTTTGAGTCTTTGCAACTCTGTCCCGTTTTTATTGTACCTCTGTGTATTAATTTTCTCATAAGTAGAGTTTTAGGCCTCCAAATCGTGTGATTCTTGAGCCATTAGAACCATGACTTCTATTTCTTTAAATGTCCTAGAAATAGCCTTTGGCTAATTCTTGCTCTAAGATCCATAAAATTGACCAAACTCGTAGTGTTTCTGTTTGGGTCGGGTTATTTGAACAGTCTGGGTTGTGGAGATCATATCTGGAGTTATAGATGTTATTATGACCTGAAATTTGTTGCATTGGAATTTTAACTTCCTAGGGAACATTTGTTAAGAAGGAAGTTTTGGCTAAAAATGAGTTTTAGAGGTCGGTTTAGGCAATACGATTTGGGCTCGTTAAGCAGTCTCGTTTGGCTTCAGGGGTGAGCCTCTGTCGCGATCGCGACAGTGTCGCGACCTCGCGACAGAAAAATGTGTTTTTAAGCTTTTCTTCTTCATTTTTGACCCCTTAGTTGGGTTGGGGTACTTGCCTTTCCTTCCCCTTCTTTAGGTCGAGTATTTTGGGTACGTTTTGCTTTTGAGGTGCATCCGAACTTCGATGTAACTGTCTAAAACTTAGTCATTTCTTGTTTAGAGTTTGGAGATAGGATTAATGTTTGAGAATGGAATCATGGTATTTTTGATGTTCATAATAGTTTAAATGTTATGGGTTTGATTTAGATGATTAATGAAGCTTTGAATGTGAGCTATTGAACTTGATTGTGTTGAAGGACGATTTGTATTGATATTATAGATTGTGTAAATGGATATTGTTAGTGGCATGTTTTATTGAAGTTCTTGATACGAATGTTATGTTTATATTATTAATGATGTGTGGCTTGCTGGAGATGAGGTAAGAGACCTTTGGATATGTTTCGTGTGTTTGTGGGTGAGTTTGAGGAAGGAAAGATCCGGCAGAATTCTGCAGATTTTCGGAATCATGACTCTGTCGCGATCGCGACACTGTCGCGAGCGCGACAGAGACCGGTGATCCTGATGCTGTGCCATCGCGAGCACGCGACGCTGTCGCGACCCCGCGATAGCAATAGCTTGTGTGCTCTCTGTCGCGATCGCGACAGAGCACTTTGTTGGCCTGTGCTATCGCGAGCACGCGACCCCGCGATAGCAATGCTTACCCTCTGTCGCGATCGCGACAGCGTCGTGAGCGCGACAGAGCCAGGCTCTTCTCTCCTTCCCGCGATCGCGAAGTCCGTCGCGCGCACGCAGCGAAGAGACTATGGTCTCTGTCGCGAGCGCGACAGGCATCGCGAGCGCGACAGATGTGTTGTGCTGAATGAGTTTTCTTGGTGATTCCAATGCCTAATTTCCAAACCTGTGATACCTTTATGTTTATACTTTGACTATTTTATGAAGTATGTTAATATAATGGGATGTATTATGCATATCTATACTCATGATCTCTCTCTGAGATTAATATGTTATGCTTAAAGTGTAAATTGTATGATGCATGATTGACTTTATGAACTTATTCTTATGTCTTACCTATTGCTGATTATGTATAATGATATATATAAACTATGTGGGTTGAAATATGATTTGTATTATGCTTGACCTGCGGGAGTCAGTCTAGTGGATAGTTAGACATGCCTAAAAGAGTCTTCCGCTGCAGCTTCCGTTATCGTTTGGACCCCGATCAGGTCCCCGTTTGGTTCCTCGCGAACCCCTTTAATGTATTTGGATCTTGTTTAAGATCTTTCCGAAAGAAAAATGTTTGTGAATGAAAATTGAAATGGTTTTCGATTTGTACCCGTAAGGTACTTTCCGTAATCGGCTTGTACCCGTAAAGTACTTTCTGTATACTCGTTATCCACTATTTTGAGTCAGCAGGTATTCTGTATGTTTTGCCTAATATGAACAAGAGAATGTGATATTCGATTAAGCATGATTCTGGGCACGCGAATCAGTTATGTATCCGAATGTGATTATGAATCTCTGAATGGGTTAAGTGTGACCTAAACATGTGAATTGGACATAATTATCTACACATATGGGTATATGCATAACATATTGTGAATGTATGGTATGCTAACGAATGTGCTCTTGACCTTGGAATGTATATATATGTTGTGTTATGTTACGTGCCTCCTCTCTCTAGTTTTCCTATTGTAGTGATTTCAGCGTGTGGGCATGTATTTACATTTCGAGGCAAAATAGAAGTATGTTTAGTTAACTAGCGTTCTCGGCATGATAATTGGGTGTGTATTTGCCTGATAATTGTATTGCATGTGTATGGGTTTCCGTTAAATGCATGAGTCCTGGGCATGATAGTCGTATGTGTATATGAACTTCCGAATGCCTGGCTTTCCTATACAGGCTTATTTGTCCATCTTTTGTGATTATTTGTATATGCTATTTGTGTATGTAATTTGTTCTGGCGACCACTGTGAATGGCCGTCCATCTTGCTTGTGTGTTCTCCCCACTAAGCGTTTATCGCTTAGCACGGGCTCTTTTCCCGTGCAGGTGGCAGGTTGGGTTCGGTTCGAGTCGTGCATCTGCAAGGTCGGCCACATAGGAGCTGTAGCGTTTTATTATTTTGTTCAGCTTCTGTATTTCGGATTCTGTAATTTTGTAGCCTTTTTCTTATGTATTTGGTTATGTAAAGGATATTATTGTAATTAAGTTTTCAGTTATTCCTCAGTTTTATCTTTCGCCTTATGCTTCCGCTGAGTGATTATATGTATGTATGTGAGTTAATGTATGTTCAGCTTTTGTTTCTTTAAAGTTTTAATTTACCCTGTATTTTGGTATGTATGTTTATGTATGAATGTATGTATATTCTGTATCTGCGTGGTGGCACCTTTACTCTTACGGCATCTCACTCCTTATCGGATGGGATCGCCTAAGTACGGGTAAGGGGTGTTACATTAGGTGTGAATTTGAGGTATGTATTTTAGGTGTTTTTAATTTGGTTTCAAGATTCCTAAGGGTACTTTAGGATGTGGATAAGATGTTTATGAATTCTATTTGTGGAAAGTAGGCATGGTTTTGACTAGATCTACATTTTTGTATATGAAACCTATTATGTCTAATAGGTGAAGGAATATCTAGTCAACCAAAGGACAAGAAAAAGACTCCTTGAGGAGTGTATAGCAAGGAATTGAGGTTAGTGATTGCAAATTCCATCTATTTCCGTGGTTTATGTATGGATTTTATGTTATGTTTAAGTATAGGCATAAGATAATGATGTGTTTAATTGAATCTAATTTGATATTCATGTTTAGAAGGCTTGAAATAGTGTATAAATATGATTAAATGAAATTAAATCAAAGTGGTATGAAAAATTTGATTGTGGTCGAATTGAATATTAAGGAATTAATTGAATTCTAAGATGATTTATGGCATGTAAATGATGTTTAAGATATGTTTAACATGTATATAACATGAATGAATGATTAAAGTGAAGAAAAGAATAATGTGGAAAAAGATACATCTTTGGTCGAATGGAATTAATGGGATATTCATGTGTATTAATATTGTTTAATGTAAGTTTATAATGGATTTATAGTATTTAGCATGTAAAATAATGAATTGTATGTGTTAGACCATGTGAAGGATGTGTTATGTATGTGATACACATGAGGCCGAATGGTACACATGGGTAAAGGCATGATTTTGATGGGTTTTAATGGAAATAAATGATATAGTAATGTTATAAAACATGTAATTAGCCTAAATGAATGATAAAGTTGAGCGAAAGAATTAATGTTGAAAAGTTAGAAAGTGGGCCGAATGTTTGTATGTGTATGTGCATGTGTACCATAATGAATTTATGTGTTTACATGGCATGTGATGGTTTAGGGATGGTATTCACATGCATAACAATGAAATGGCATAAAAAAGAATGAGATGAGATGATGATATGCCATGAAAGTATGTATGACACATTAATAATGTGGAAAATAAAATAATGTTGCCCTATGTGATGAGCTGATAGTCGAGTCTAGTATGAGGATATGTTGGCTAGCCATAGGGACATAAGACCGCGGGAGTGAGCATGGCGTCTCACTAATTTTATATGTAATTGATAGACCTATTATGTATTTTTAAAAGTATCTGTCTAGAAAGACTGAGTAATCCTTCGGGGTTCCTTAAGGTTTAGAAAGACTGGTGTGATCAATTAGAGGTCTCTGCAAGTTATTGTGAGCATTTAGGGGTTCGCATTCCGTTTATCCTGTACATAAAGTCTGCCAGCATTATACCGGGGCATAAAGGGTAATAATGAGCTTTAAATGGGTAAAATGTGATTGTAAGATTAAAGGCCTAGTGATTTGTGATTGATTGATTTAATTTAATTAATCGTAATACTGATGTCCAAAAAAAAAATGTACCAGTTTTAATTAATTTGCTATTTAATAACCTGATTAGTTTAATTAGGTTAACAGAATTGGAAAGAACAGTTAATTAAGGGTACGTAAGGCTTAAGGGTGTTACAGTCGCGCTCGCGATAGTAGCTTCTTTTCTTGTTCATTTCTTCTCCTTCTTCAAATTTTCTCTCTTTTCTCCTACAAACACAAAAACATAAAACACACCTAATTCTAGCATATTTAACTACTAAAAAACATTATTTTAATTAAAAAATTTGGACTAAATATGAGCTATTTAGGCTCATATCAATAAGGACAAAAGACTTATATTCACAACACTGCACAGTGTTCCACTCACGACCCTCGTTGCGCTCGCGAAAGAACCCAACACAAGTAGATTTCACGCACACAGCCATGTTGCACTCACGACAAAATGCTAAATTAGCTTTTGTCATGCCCGCAACTGAGCTCACAACTACCGAGCTCACCCAAGCGAGGAAGCTCGACAGTGTAAACCTCGCCCAAGGAGCATTTTGTCGCGCTCGCGATAGAACCGATCTAAATGTTCAACTCCAAGCTACATAACCCACTCATGCATAACCTTCACATACCAACTCCAAATTCACATCCATAACCTTCAAAATCATGCCATAAACACTTCTAAACTTTATTTTAACTTTAAATACAATCAAATATTAATATCTATCAAAATGACCCTTAATAAGTACTCTACATGCCAAAATCTATACATATGCAACATGCAACCACAACATAAATGACTACTACACTCAATTGAACTATAGTACTAACTTAAGCTCATTAATTTACCATATAATCAAACATGCATCAAGTAGCCAAATTTCAATAACAATATCTCAACTAACAACACATACATTTGTTCAAAAAGTACACAAACTCAACATGCACTTACTACGAATTACAACTACTAACTCAAACACAACACATGCAACTAATTGAAATGGCACACGATCCCAACCTCTAAGAAGCATCTCTAAACTTTTCTCTTCAAGATCACACCTTCTCCTTGCCTTTCTCTTTCCCCTTGTCGAAAGCTTCTTGCACAATCCAAGAACACACACTTAATCCAAATTCAAGCAACTCAAAACCAAGAACAGAAATGAGTAGAAGAAGAAATTAATTCCTAACCACACTTACCTTCTCAACTTGTCCTTTACTTCTCTTCAAATCAATAAAACTTGTGTAACTCAATCAACCAAAGAAGAACAATTTACTAAGAAATAAAGAAGAAAGAAAAGAGAGAAAGAAAATAGAGTTTGGGGAGAGGAAGTGGCCGGCCAACATGAAAGGAAGGGGATCAAATCTGCCTCCACTCACCCTTAAATATGCATCTAAGGAGAGTGGTGGCACTTCCCTTTCCTCACACATGGACAACACTCGACCTTTATCCAAATTCCATACATACTCCCTTGACATTTATCCAATGATTCCTTCAATTCAATTCCTCTTTCCAAGCAGCTACTGTTTCCTTTCAATTTCATCCCCAATAAAACACCAACTTAAACTTATCTAGCAAGTATCACTAAAAATCCTACTAGGGTAAAATTCGGGTTGTTACACGAAAACCCTGCGGGTGATGCTGAAATGGCCCCCTCTGACTCGAAATTATATCACACCCTCCTTTGCGTCCGATCTCTAGAATCCTCTATAGTGGAATATGGTTAAGAACTCTCTCGTGACCTCCAGATAAGTCTGTAATAAAGGTCGGAGGAACTTAGTCCATTCTGCTCCCTCTAATAGCGTGTCGACCTCGTGCAACATCCCCATGCATTAGAGGAAGGACCGGGAAATGTAACGACTGGCTCGAAACTAGACGTGGGTTAGGGCCTAAAACCGCTCCCGAAAGTTGGGGCTCATCCACTCTCGTGTAACACTCCATTTCCCAACCTAAAAGTTTGAGCATGTGTGTGTGTGAGAGAGTGTCATTGCACGAGTTATTAAGTTAAGGGCTTAATTGCAGGTTTTATTTTATTATGTGGTTTTTTAGTTTTGAGGCATTATAAAGAAGGGGTGTAGTGTATTTTTTTAAGACCGTCTCTAGATCTTGACACTTGGATGGTAGAGATTAAATTAAGAGGAAAGTGGGTTTTGACTTAAGAGAAGCAGAGAGGGAACATGAGGTAGTCTTTCCCGTTCAGCTCTCTCTTCCTCAGTGCTTCTTTACCTTTTCTTCTTCTTTCTTACTCTTTGATTGCATCCTCAAGTTCTTGAATTCTAATGTGGTCTTAGCAAATTCCAAGTGTTGAGTAAGTCTAAGTCTTCTTCTTCTTCTTCTTCTTCTTCTTCTTCTTCTTCTTCTTCTTCTTCTTCTTCTTCTTCTTTTCTCTTTGTGTTTTTGTTGGATATGTGTGGGTGTGTGTATAAGTAGGGTTTTGAGTTTTGTGTGTATGGGTTATTTGATCAGAGTTGCCTCCTAAGGATCCAAAAGGGAAGGAAGTGGTGGGTGGAAGCTCAACCTCTTGACTTTAGAGCTAAGGAATTAAGGTTTGCGAACGTTTATTTTTGTGTATTTTTCTTTGATTTGTCAAAGCATGATTATTTGTTGGTAATTAAGCGTATAAATGAAATTAAGCATGTATTTAGGGGTTTTATAAGTTGAGTTGTTCAAGTGTTTTGTTGTTTGGATATTAAGGTGATGTTTGGGTGTGAATTGGGGATGTTCTTTACTGAATTTATGGGTTTTGTATGATTTACATAGCGGTATGAAAAGGGCATACCACCGTGTGATCGTAGTGTGTGTGTGTGTTTGCTTGTCCTCAATTTTATATGACGGTAAGAGATCACCACGTGTAAAGTCATTCTATTTTGAGGGAGTTTCGTTGTGCATTTTACACGGAGGTATGGTTTGGTCATACCGCCGTGTAAATGCATTCTATTTTTTGAAAGAGTTTTGGCTCGGCAGGCCACACGGCGGTAAGGTTTTCTTTACCACCTGTGGAATGTCTTACATGGTTGTAAGGATTTACCACACCGCCATGTAACCTCTTTCAACCCTAATTTTTTTGATTTTTTGATTCTTTTGCTTTTGTCTTTTTTTTTTTTTTACGCATTAACATGTGTTTATGTCTTTGGGACTATTTCATACAGAATAGGGTTATATATATAGATAATATGAACTTATTCCTCGAAATATGTTAGCTCTTATGTGATAACTATGAGAATTATTTATCATTGTTGCCTAGCCTGCAAGAGTTGAGTAAGTAGATAGATAGGCATGCCTATAGAGTTTTGTAAGCTGCAGCTTAGTGTTCTAGACCCCCAATCAGGTCACCGTTTGGGTCTTCGCGATCCTGAGTGGTTGGATCTTGTTTAAGATCCCCAGTGAAAATATTTTTTATGTGAAAATGAAAGATGTTGCTTTTTCTCATACCTACGGGTACCTAGTGTTCACTCGTTATCCGCTACTCTGAATTTGCAGGCATTTATGTTTGATTCTCTTATGAATGTAACCATACTTATTATTGACGCATGAATATGACTAGTATATCAAGTTATGTTGGTGAACAACTTTAAGATGTGTGTTATATTATATTTGAATAATTGTGTACTTTTGTATGTGCCATATGTTTGTTTTTGCCTTGACGGCCACTGTGAGTTGTAACACCTCTTACCTATACGTAGAGAACTTCACCCTATGAAGGTCTCGGATAGATAAGGGTTGCCACCTACAGACTCTCAAACAGAACCAAATGCACACCAATTACATATGCAAATGAATAAATTACAATTTCACAACTCATCAGAGAAAAGTCATAGAGCTAAAATATTGTATTTCATTAATATAACAAAGGTGGTTTTACATAACAAAGGTGGTTTTACATATTCCAAAAAGATACAAAAGTACCTCAGCACAACTGAATAGTTACATATAATTAACATCAAAATGACTTACAAAAGGTTCTTTACGTAGTTTCAAAAGTACAAGACTATAATACATACAAAGAGAATACAAGACCTAAAATTTCATAATCTTCTATCCACTAGTCGTATTGGCCCTACTGATGCAAAACCCACTAATCAACCCTTCAAAACCTTCCACACCTGCATGGATAACACACCCGTACTAAGCGAAATTGGTGAGTGGGGAAACAAAGATGCACGACAACCACTCACAGTGGCGTCAACAAATAATCACAAGCGAATGGCACAGTTGAATGTTAAGATTTCATGAGTTAACTTAAAGCATAACAACATTATAGTCACATTATTACCAGTACTTAATATTTCAGAATTCACGTATAATAACAAATAACATTATTGCACCTGCTTTATCAAAACAGTGGATAACGAGTACGCGTAGATACCCGAAGGTATTAACACTATTCTCATAACACATAGATACCCGAGGGTATCAAAATAATCTTTTTAATTTTGTTCCAAAAATATTTTCGCGTAGATTCGGTACATAGGGATCATGAAGATCCTGTCGAGGGACCTGATCAGGGTCCAAATCATACACTAGCTGCAGCAACAGTAACTCTATTAGGCATGCCTAACTATCCACTCAGTTGACTCTAACAGGTTATACATAATCCAAGGCATATTTCAATTCACAACATATGTTTACATCACGTATTATTCATGATACAGAAAGCATATAACACATTCATATAGCAAATAGTAAGAATTAACCATGAAAAAGACATTAGAAATTCATTTTCGAACGACTGGGTGCGCGGGGAAAATAGTGCAGGTCGAAGCCTCTGTCTCGCTCGCGACTGAGTGGCGATCACGATGGAGATAAAATGAGCACGAGTCATGCTAAGGGACACAACTCGTGTCCATTCTCCCTCCGACGTGCTCTGAAGCACGACAGGCAGAGCCTCTGCGCAGCACGAGTCGTGCTGAGCCAGTACGTCTCTCACTGAAGCTCCCCTCCTTCCTCCGTCTCGTGCTCCACAGCAAAACTCGCACACTGAATGAGCACGAGTCGGAGGATGGAACACGAGTCGAATGAAAAACTGCTTAACTGCTGCCAATACGCAAAGATGCATGCCTCACACATACAAAGAGCATGAGTTGTGCTTCTTTGACACGAGTCAGACGCAATGCATGCTACAGTGCCAAAAACACGAGATCTGGGCATTCTTCTCTGTCGCGCTCGCGACAGAGACGAGATTTCCAGTCCCAACGAAGAGCAGAACCCAGAATTTTGCCCAAACAAAACCATTTTGACCCAAAAACTTTTAATCAAATCTTACCTCAAATATGACCTCCAAACACCACAACAAACATAAATTAACATATTTCAACAATCAATTCCGATCAATTAATCAATTTACATGTTAACATTCCATGAGTCACAAAATCTGGAAATTTGCAGCAAACTCAATCAATCCTCATAATCACTTCAATAACCCACACATATGTATAATCATTTTTCACAACTAAAAACCCATAATACACATGCCAAAATAAGACCAATTCCAGAAATTCATGTACACCCACATAAGAACACATGAACATTCAAAGAGCAGAAATTTCCCAAACCTGAAATCAATGAACCTCCATGTGACGCGTGCCGGACCAGCAAGGCCCTCATTGAACCCACTTTTAGGATTCGAGGGATTGGTTCGCGTCTTTTTGATTTTGGGTTACACGAGACATTTTGGAATCCCTTACCCAATAGAACATTATGAGGTTCATCTAATCCCATGAAACCTTTAGGCACCTTTGAGGCATTTTGGAGTCGCCACCCAATTTACAAGAAATTTGGAAAGGTCATCTAACCTCAGGGGTCTTAAACCAGAGAAGGTGTTCGGGACTTCCCATTTATTTATACCTTGGTTAAGTTTATAATTGAGCTTTGAATTTAGAGTTTCATCCTATTTCTCATTCATTTTAATACAGTTTATTAAAGCGGATGTTGTCCACTTAAGGAAAAAACTAAATAAAATAAAATACATGAAAGTAAATACAACAAAACTTGGGGCGGAATACAACCCCCCATTATAAATAAAATACAGATCATGCATAAGTGGAGATATTCATTAATGGTGAGGACATTGGTCCTCGCATGCATATTGTTATGAAATAATTTTTATGTGATGCTTTTGGATGGAGAAAATTGAGACATTGGTCCCATTTTTATTTAGGAAAAATACCAAGTTAATTAATGAAAAAAAAAGTTTAGCGATTTTCTTTCTAGCGGGCCTAAATAAACAATTTTACAAGAAAATATACATGGTAAAAATAAATAAAATATTACAAATAAAGGAAAAAATCCCAACGAGCCTTCTGGATCTCCCCGTGTACTCGTAAAAATGCCCAAATAAAGAAAATAAGTTTTGACATAAAAAAAAAACATAAACAAAATAATGTTAGTAATTAAAACAACTAAATCAATAATAAACGGTAAAATGAAATAAAAAAAGATAAAAAAATATGACATCAAAATGACAATGGAATTAATATGTTAAAAATAAAAATAAATGATAAAAATGCATTGTAAATGACAAGTTAACTAAATGATGTGAATGAAATAAAATACAACATGTTAATTAAACAACACATAAAAAATATGAACATGATGAAAATAATGATGAAAATAAACAAGTAATTGAATAAACAATAAATATAACATGTAACAATGATAAAAGAGTGGTAAAAATTAATAAATAAAAGACTAATGAAAATAATTAAAACAATGACATGATTAATTAATGTGCTCATAATTAACATAACCCATTTTCATGGAAAAAAGATTAATGAAAATAAATTAATTAATTAATTACATGCTAAAAATAATGAGGAATCAAAACAAAATAAATTATTTACATGTTAGGAATTAAAAGAAATCAATGTTCACATGAATAAGGATAAAATCATACATAAACATATTAAATAAAACAAATATAACAATAATTGTAACACCCCCTACCCATATGTAGGCGATCCCATCCGATAAGGAGTGAGATGCCATATGAGTCAAGGTGCCACCAAACAGATACAAAGCAAATCATACATTCATTCAAAACATACATACCGAAATACGGGATAAATAAAAACTTTAAGGGAAAGGAAAGCAATAGCTGATCATGCATTAATATAACAAACCATTACAATAATGTTCTGATCAAGCTAGCTGAAATAAAAGATATTACATAACCAAAATATAAGTACAAAAGCGGAAGCTATAACAAAACTGATACAAGTGAGTTCTATACAAAAAGAATCATCAAAGATTACTAAAAGCTAAGCCCTACACTAAAACCTTCTGTGTTGGCTTGACTGCGGCGACTCTCTCAAAGCAAAACTCCTTCTGCACCTGCACGGATAAAAACACCGTGCTAAGCGATGAACGCTTAGTGGGGAACACACATATGATATGGACGGCCACTCACAATGGTCGTCAAGGCATAACACATTCACAATGGCATATGCAATTGTTCATAACCTAATTCATATAAACATGCTCACAAATTAAAGCCATACATTCCGCAACTCCAAATTCATATCCATTTCCAAAATAATCGAACATACATCTCATCATTATACTCATTCAGATAACACATTTATATAGTCATACAAGAGCAGAGCAAACTAATCGAACACCTGCTGACTCGAGGTAGTGGATAACGAGTGTACTGAGGGTACCTTACGGGTACAAATCGATTACTGAGGGTACGTCACAGGTACAAATCAAAAGTCATTTCATTTTTATCATTAACACAATATTTTTATTGAGGGGACCTTAAACAAGATCCAAATACTGAGGGATTCGCGAGGAACCTAACGGGGACCTGATCGGGGTCCGAACTGAACTGAGGGCTGCAGCTAAAAGACTCTATTAGGCTTGCCTAACTATCCACTTACTTGACTCTAGCAGGTTATGCGTCATTCAATTCATGTTCTAAAGTACAGCATACACTTCATCTGAAGAATCATGGTATTACTCATATAAAAGCATATAAAATCATGACATGTATCATACAATAGTATAGGTCCATTCAGAAGAGATACAAAATTCATTTTTGTTAAAACTGGGAAAAAATTTCAGAAAATAGGCCGAACAGAGGTGACCAACAAGGTTGGCCGGTCACGAGTCGTGATTGGCATTCACAACTCATGACTGGACTCCTCTCTTGGCTGGTCACGAGTTGTGACTGGCAGTCACTACTCGTGACTGGCCTCCCATGGCTGGTCACGAGTCGTCACTGGCCTCTCATGGCTGGTCACGAGTCATGACTGGCAGTCGCCACTCGTAAGTGGCCTCTCATGGCTGGTCACGAGTCGTGACTGGTAGTCACCACTCGTGACTGGCCTCTCTTCTTAGCTAGTCACTCCACACACACTCTGGAAACGAAAATTCACCAGAATCGTGATTTTTCGTTCCCAGAATTCACAGAACTCCCAAAAATCAATTCCAAAATGACTCAAAACAATACAAATCCCATCTTACCTTCCAGTAGATTTCCCATACAATAAAAACGGCATAAATACAACTTAATTCAGAAATCAAAACAACCAAAATCAGGCATAAACATATCCAAGTTTCCCAAGAACACAAACCCTAAAAATTACAGTAAGTTCAAATTCAAGCAAATTTCTCAAACAAAATCCCAAACCGGAAATCCTTAGCTTCAAATTCACTTAGCTCCACTACTCCCAGCAATCTCCTTGCCCTTGGGATCGCGAGGAGCCTCTGCTAAGCACAACACATCAAAGAACACCTAAAAATGCAAACCCTAAGTTAAATCTAAACCCAAAAATTAAAAAGAAGAAGAAGAAATAGAAAACAAGACGAGGAATGCAATAACTTACCAAAAGAATGCAAAGAGATGATTAATTCCACCAACAAGACTTGAATCCACACTAGGGTTCTTGGAGAAAAGAAAAGGAAGAAGAAGATGAGGAAAGGGAAAAATGTGAAGAAGAACACATTCTGCATTTTCCCGTTTTTATTTCTTTTTCTTTTTCATTTCTTTGCCCTAAACATGTGTCAATTTCCTATTGGTAAAAACTAACCACTCACACCCAACAAGAATGCACTACACACACCCAATGCACTCCCAACTAATGCATACCCTACAATGGTATGAACACACACACTATGCACACCCAACTTAAAACACCCTAATATGATATGCTCAAATGCACACAATCATTTCCCAATTAATTCACACTCTAATGCCAAACATACATCCATATGCTAATAAAACCCCAAAAACATGCATTTTTACTGAAATACCCCTTATGATATGCCGAACACACGCTAATGCACGCTGACACAGACAGGCTCATACTACTAGGGGGCAAACGGGGTGTGCATGTCTCCCCAACTAATAAGAATTTCGTCCTCGAAATTCTCACCTGAACTGAACAACTGTGGATACTGAGCTCTCATCGACTCTTCCGGTTCCCAAGTCGCTTCCTCGACTCCATGATGGTTCCATAATACTTTTACCAATTGGATCTGCTTACTCCTCAGTTGCCTCACCTCTCGAGCAAGAATGGCTCTCGGTTCCTCATCATAGGAAAAATCTGGCTGCACTTGCACATCCTGAACCGAAAGAACATGCGGAGGATCTGATCTGTACCGACGAAGCATTGAAACATGGAACACATCGTACAACTTCGCCAACTCCATCGGTAAAGCCAATCTATAGGCTACCGGTCCAACCTTACCCAAAATCTCATAAGGACCAATGAAGCGAGGACTAAGCTTACCTTTCTTTCCAAACCGAAGCACTTTCCTCCAATGTGAAACTTTAAGGAAAAACTTGTCCCCGATCTCAAAATGCACGTCTTTCCTCTTCAAGTTGGCATAAGACTTTTGTCGATCCTTGGCCGCCTTCAAATTTCGCTGCACAACTCTAATCTTTTCTTCGGTATTTCTGACCAACTCTGGCCCAGTCACTGATCTCTCGGATAGCTCGGTCCAACAAACCGGAGTCCTACACTGCTGACCATACAAAGCCTCATACGGTGCCATACCGATGCTCGACTGAAAGCTATTATTGTAGGCAAACTCCATTAGCGACACATATCTGTCCCAACTACCCGAAAAATCCAAAACACAAGCCCTCACCATATCCTCCAGAATCTAAATGACCCGCTCTGACTGACCATCTGTCTGAGGATGAAACGCTGTACTGAAGTTCAACTTAGTGCCCAAAGCTCTCTGCAACTCTTCCCAAAACTTGGAAGTAAACCTCGGGTCCCGATCTGACACTATGGATACTGGCACACCATGTAACCGAACTATCTCATCCATATAAATACTGGCCAACCTGTCCATCGAGTAGTCCACTCTAACTGGCAAAAAGTGAGCTGACTTCGTAAGCCGATCCACTATCACCCAAACTGAGTCATGCTTCCTCTGAGTCAAAGGCAAACTGGATACAAAGTCCATGGCGATATCATCCCACTTCCACTCAGGAACGGATAAAGGCGTAAGCAATCCTGAAGGAACTTGATGTTCGGCCTTTACTTGCTGACAAGTCAAGCACTTGGACACAAAATCCACGATGTCTCTTTTCATACCGGACCACTAATAAAACTGCTTCATGTCCCGATACATCTTCTCACTACGAGGATGCATAGTAAAAACTATACTATGCGCCTCACTCATAAGCTGATTCCTCAACTCCTCAAACTCTGGCACACACAGGCGATTTCTGTACATAAGCACCTCATCCTGAACTGAGAACTCTGACTGCTTACCCGATCTGACCTCTTGCACAAACTGCTGAAGCCTCTCATCATCCCTCTGAGCATCCACAATCCTCTTTCTCAAGGTAGGCCTCACACGCAACTGAGCAATCAAAGCCCCATCTGAATTAAACCTCCATCTAAACCGTCTCAGGAACAAAGTTGCAACTGACTTTCGACTCAAAGCATCAGCGACTACATTGGCCTTACCCGGATGGTAATCCACTATGCAGTCGTAGTCCTTAAACAGTTCAAGCCAACAGCGCTGTCTCATGTTCAACTCTTTCTGTGTGAGGAAATACTTCAAACTCTTATGGTCCGTAAAGATCCTACATTTCTCCCCATATAGATAATGATGCCAAAACTTCAAGGCAAGATCACAGCCGCCAACTCTAGGTCATGCGTCGGATAGTTCCTCTCTTACGGCTTTAACTGACGAGAAGCATAAGCTACAAGCTTACCTTCCTGCATCAGCACATACCCAAGACCGACACTCGATGCATCACTAAAAATTACAAACTCTTTACCCGAGATGGGTTGAGTAAGTATAGGAGCCTCAACTAGCAACTGCTTGAACTCATCAAAACAAGCCTGGAATCTATCTGACCACTCAAATCTGACCCCTTTCCTTAACAATCTCGTCATCGGAGCGGCAATCACAGAAAAACCCTTAACAAACCGACGGTAGTAACCTGCCAAACCAAGAAAACTCCTCACTTCCTGAACATTCCTAGGGGCTTTCCAATCAACTATCGCCTCAATCTATGATGGATCCACCTAAATACCCCTAGCTGAAACAATGTGACCCAAAAATGACACTTCCTGAAGCAAAAAATCACACTTGCTAAGCTTAGCAAACAACCGATGCACTCTCAACATCTGCAAAACAAACCTGAGATGCTCTTCATGCTCTCTCTCATCCTTGGAATACACCAAGATGTCATCAATGAACACTACTACAAATCGATGTAAGTATGGCCTAAACACTCGATTCATCAAATCCATAAAAGTCGCTGGTGCATTGGTCAAACCAAACAGCATCACAAGGAACTCATAGTGGCCATACCTAGTCCGAAATGCAGTCTTAACCACATCCGCATCCTGAACTCGCAGCTGGTAATACCCTGATCGAAGATCTATCTTGGAGAAAACACCTGCACCTCGAAGCTGATCAAACAAATCCTCAATCCTAGGCAAAAGATACTTATTCTTCACTGTGACCTTATTGATCTGCCTATAGTCGATACACATCCATAGAGATCCATCTTTCTTCTTAACAAACAAAACTGGAGCTCCCCAAGGAGATATGCTAGGTCGAATAAACCCCTTATCCAATAGCTCTTGTAGTTGAGTTTTAAGTTCTCTCAACTCTACAGGAGCCATCCGATAAGGTGCTTTCGAAATAGGTATGGTACCCGGCATAATCTCTATGGACAACTCGACCTCTCTCTCAGGAGGCAAACCAGGCAACTCGCTCGGGAACACATCACTAAACTCTCGCACAACAGGGATGTCCTCAATCTGAACTTGATCTCTCTTGGAATCCAACACGACCGCTAGAAAAGCCTCACAACCTTTGCTGATAAACCACTTGGCTTGCATCGCAGAAATCACATTATTCAAAGAACTAGCACCCAAACCTTTCATAAACACAGGAGACTGACCTCTATCCCGAAGCACAACTGTCTTCCTATGGCAATCAACTACAGCCCAATGCTTACCCAACCAATCCATACCCAGAATCAGATCAAACTCTCTGAAAGGCAACTCAATCGAATCCGCTGGAAACACAACTCCCTCAACTAACAAAGGACAACTCCTAAAAACTCTACTCACACTGACACTATGCCCTAATGGACTGGTCACACATATCTCATAATATAACTGATCAACCACATGCAACTTATCAACAATTTTATCTGTGCACAAGTATGAGTGTGTGGAACCAGGGTCAATTAGAGCATACAATTCAGTGTCATGGAGTAGAAACTTACCAGCAATAACATCAGGCGCATCCTGCTCCTCTCTGGCTCGCACAGCATATGCTCTAGCTGCGACTGGCAACTAACGCTCCACTGTCTCTGATGCAGCACCCTCTCTAGGTCGACCACCTCGACCTCTACCCCTACCTCTACCACGGGTAGCCTGAGTAGCATTCGAACCAACCCTGCTGGCCTCTCTCTAGGAACCTGAATCCTCATACAATCTCGGACAACTAGCCAAAAGATGGTCAGTGCTTCCACACTTGAAGCACGCACCAGTGAGCCACCAACACTCACCCCGATGAGTCTTACTCCAATGAGGACATACCGATGTAGTCTCAGGTCTACCACCTCTACCAAAACCTAACACAGCTGCAGAACCCTGTCTTCTACCTCTAGTAGCCAGGCCAGATGACGACTCATCCTGCGGGTTCCTTAATCTCTTACCCGAGGATGAAGAAGAAGATCCTCCGCGAGAAGGGTTCCTCCTCTAAGCCCTCTCTCTCAGCACAGAGTCTGACCTCTCAGCCCTCATAGCAGCATCTACTATCTGGTAGTAACTTACCCCAGGCATACACATCAAAGAAATCAAAGCAATCTTTAAAGGCTTGTTCAACCCCGCTTCAAAATGCTTGCATCTGAAATCATCTTTCATAACCCCACGCGGAGCATAGCGAGACAACCGATTAAACTCTTTCTCGTAATCTGAAACTGACATGGGCCTCTACTTCAAACTCAAAAACTGTGCCCATCTAGCAACTCTATAAGTCTGAGTTATGTACTTCTTCGTGAACTCTCCCTCAAAGAAATCCCAAGTAATCGGATCTGGTAGCTGAGGATGCCTGCAAACCAATTCCCACCATTCATAAGCGGACCCTTGCAGTAAAGCCAGCGCACACACTGCATGCTGGTCGGGAGGACACCGGACTTCTCTCCATGCACGTTTCACTTTGTCTACCCATTTCTCAGCCAACTCAGACTCATCCAAACCTGTGCCATAGAAGTCTTCAACACCTGCCCTTCTCAAGTTCTCAATAGGGGCTCTAGCAGCAGTCACTCTCTCCAAGACCCTAGCCATGTCCTATGATAATTTGAACATAGCCTCAAAAGGCATGGCTGCGGCCTCGGGCTGGACCCTAACATGCTGAGCCGACATAGAAATTGATGGATCTACTGCTTGAGGGTTCACACTCTCAGCGGACTCCTCAAGTGATCCACGAGCAGAGTTAGAAGCCATCTAAACAAATAAGAAACAACTGCATCAGCCAACACAGATCTAGACACATATACATCTATACACCTCCACAATCAACAAAACAAACAACACCCAGAAATGCCTAAACCGGGGCTCTGATACAAAAAACTGTAACACCCCCTACCCATACGTAGGCGATCCCATCCGATAAGGAAGGTGCCACCAAACAGATACAAAGAAAATCATACATTCATTCATAACATACATACCGAAATATGGGATAAATAAAAACTTTAAGGGAAAGGAAAGCAATAGCTGATCATGCATTAATTGTAACACCCCCATCGCCGTCCCCGTTGGGAGGACGCCGACGGACACGCTACACGACGTTCACATATACCGATATACACATGCATAATGCGGAAGCATACATTCACACATAACATACATACGGAAATACGGGTTAATTAAAAACTTACCTTGCGGTACAGACTGAACATGTAATAATTCACACACATGCAGGCACTAAGCAAAAGCATACACAGAAGCATGCATATAACCATTCAATGGAAGCATAAACGGAATAGCTAAACATAAAACATACTAACTATTACATTCCCAAAAGAAAACTCAAGATTAGAACATAATTAAATACATATACAATACTACAGAATTACAAAAGCTGACATACAGAAGCTGAACAAAATACAGAACTTCTAACTCCTACGTGGCCGACCTTGCAGAAGCGCGACTCGAACAGAACCGAACCTGCCACCTACACGGAAAGGAAATCCGTGCTAAGCGATAAACGCTTAGTGGGGAGAACACACCAGAATATGGACGGCCATTCACAATGGTCGTCAAGGCAAAACACAGTCAGATGACAAATGCAGATATTCATAGCATATCAATAATCAGGCTGCACAATAAAGGCATTCATTTCAATACTCACAATCGAACCATAACTTCATGTTCAGGATAGACTAAAACAGACATAATACAATACACATTACAAGCCTCGTCATGCTGAACCACATACTATACCTCATGCATAAACCTACATGGGTAGCAAATATCAACATCTTACTGTGCAGAGTCACAAGAGCTTTACTCATGCAATTGACATAACTAAATACCCATGCATGAACTGACAACCAAACTATCATGTTAAGAATGCTAACCATTTAACATACTTAGACATGCCAAACACATACACTAGTCAAATATCCAAAGGATAACACTTAGAGCATCACAATACCGCTGCGCAACTCTAATATATATTAAGCATCATGCAGAAACATGCTGATAACGGAGACTGAAGGCATACCCACTTAGTATTACATTCATATCATCATCATGCAGAGAGTACAGTAATCCTTACATACTTACCATCACAGCTGCTTCGGTTCACAAGCTAATATATAAATCAAAACTATGCTGAAGTCATATACTTAAATACATCAATCAAATCATTTCAAAGCAATCAGAAACTTATAACAAATCGCATGACAAGTACGGATAGTCATGTTAAATATAAAGTCATGCTTACTTAAAACAGACATACATTCTGAAGTCCATAGTCACATTCATATGCATATAAACTGATTCCTGAGATCTTTATCATAATCAAACGGATATCACATTCAGACAGTTATTTCAGAGTAATACAAACCAGTAAAGCACCTGCTGACTCACAATAGTGGATAACGAGTGTACTGAACTGATTAGTACCTTACGGGTACAAATCGAAAACCACTTTATTTTGTCACAAAAGCATTTTACTGATGGGGGATCTTAACCCGATCCAAATTCATTAAAAAGGATCACGAAGATCCGTACTGATGGGGGGTTCGCGAGGAACCAAATGGGGGACCTGATCAGGGTCCAATACGTTCAAAGGGCGCTGCAGCTACTGAAAGACTCTATTAGGCATGCCTAACTATCCACTAGACTGACTCTCACAGGTCATGCATAAAACAATTCACACTTCGAATCGCATAACGCATAATTACATATATACATCATGCATAAGCCAGAGTGCAATAGACATATACATATGCTCATAAAGTTGATCATATCTCATACAATTTCGCATTGCAAAACATATTACAGTCCATACACTTTAACATTAAACAGTATTCTAAAGCATGCCAAGAATCAGATAAAGAAGCACTACCATACCAATAATTAGCAATACAAAATCTTAATCATACATTAGGTGCAGATACTAAGCATAAATCATGCATAGTCCAAATTACATCTCAACATAACACATTGAGTTCCAAGGCTAAAGCATAACCATGCATTCAGACATTTACCATATTATTCATATAAATATAGCATAACATATTATCAATCATACCTCATTCAAGTCATATACTGGAGCATGCAATAATTCCATTAATTACATCTAACAATACTCATCAAATCAAAGCATGTCAGGAACACATGTGAGGTCATATTATGCTAATGATCAAAAACGCATAATATAAATCATGTAATGATATTATGTATTTCTAATCATGGCAGATTATTCTTAGAGAGGAATTCAATCAAAGACATGCATAACATACTGCTAATCATAACTGAAATAGGCTAATCAATCAGATGAGCAAAATAAGATAGCACACAATAGAGGAAAAAGCCATAAAAGCCTTTGAGAGTCATTTTGTAATAAATTAGTCACGGGGGAACAAATCAGAACAGAAAAGCTATACAGGAGCATATAACTGTATGACATAATTTATACAGCATTGAAGACCCCATACAGAAGAAATAGGAAATTCGTTTTGGTTAACACTGGGCAAAAATCGGAAAAAGGAGCTGAAGAGGGGTCGGTCACGAGCCGTGTCACGACTTGTGACTGACCTCACAAGAGGGTCACGGCGTGACCTAGTGTCACGTCTCGTGACTCTCCTAGAGAATCACGGGACGTGACTCTTTGTCACGCCTGGCCTCACAAGAGTCACGCCGTGACTCTAGGTCACGTGACGTGACTTCCCTCTCACAGAGAGAGGAGTCACGCCTTGCCCTTACCAGAGTCACGCCGTGACTCTAAGTCACGAGACGTGACTTCCCTCTCACAGAGAGAGGAGTCACGCTTCGCGACTGGAGTCACGCTTCGCCAATTACAAGGGTCACGTCGTGACCCTAAGTCACGAGACATGACTTTCCTCTCACAGAGAGAAGAGTCACGCTTCGCAACTGGGAGTCACGCTGCCCTTTGCATGAGTCACGTCGTGACTCTAAGTCACGCGACGTGACTCACTTCTCACAGAACCGGAAATTCTACAGAGACGTGATTTTCCATTTCCAGGTTACCCAGAATTCCAAGAACTCGATAAATTCATTTTCAATCTCATTCAAAACATCAACAAACTCATCTTACCTTTCAATCGATGTCCCGAACAGCATAAACAAGACAATTGCAACTTAATTCGACAATCAAATCATTAAAACCATGCTTAAACACATTTAATCCATTCTAGAGCATAAACCCAAAAAATACAGTAAGTTCAAAACCCAAAGCTCAGTAACTTCAATTCAATTCCTATCATGCATTACTAACACATCTATTCACTTAATCATGCATGTACACATTCTAAACCACATCAATTTCCAGAAATGCAAACACATAAACATCCTAAGTGAGATTTAAGGCAAAAACATTAAGAAATCCAAATGCAGTAAACAGAGCTCCCAAACCTCAAAATCACGTTCCAAAAATCAGGCTTCCAACTTCAAGATCAAACCTCTCTCTTTTCCTTGCCTTTAACCTTCTTCTTATCACCCAAAGCTTGCACAAACAAAACCCATAAAATCTTTAGTCCAAACCCTAACTCAACCAAAACTCAACCAAAACCAGGAGAAGATGAAGAAGAAGAAGAAGAAGAACAGTATGTAGAAATCTTAATCCAACTTACCTCTTCAAGCAAAGAACAATCCAAGCTAACACAACTCCAAGCCAAACGTGAGAGAAAGGAGAAGCAAAGAAGGGAGAAGAGAAGAAGAAGGAGGAGCGTGAGAGAGGGACGAACGGGGAAATGAAATCTCTGTTCCCTCTCTCTCTTTCTCTTTCTTTTCTTCTTCTTCTTTCAATGCACACCTAACACACCCACATGGCAAATCCTTATTGAACCACAAATTCCACTAAAATCTTCCAAACAAATATTGCTCTTTAGTCCTTAAACAAATTACACTTCACTCACTAACACAATTCTTTATTTACCAACTTAATTATCTTATCAATTAGGTCCTTAACACTCTAAATTCTCAAACACAAATTACCGAAATACCCTTCCGATCCCGACTTAGCATGCACAATCCGACTAGGGCTATTTTGGGGTTTGACATTAATATAACAAACCATTACAATAATGTTCTGATCAAGCTAGCTAAAATAAAAGATATTACATAACCAAAATATAAGTACAAAAGCGGAAGCTATAACAAAACTGATACAAGATAGTTCTAAACAAAAAGAATCATCAAAGATTACCAAAAGCTAAGCCCCATACTAAAACCTTCTGTGTTGGCTTGACTGCGGCGACTCTCTCAAAGCAAAACTCCTTCCGCACCTGTACGGATAAAAACACCGTGCTAAGCGATAAACGCTTAGTGGGGAACACACATATGATATGGACGGCCACTCACAATGGTCGTCAAGGCAGAACACATTCACAATGGCATATGCAATTGTTCATAACATAATTCATATAAACACGCTCACAAATTAAAGCCATACATTTCGCAACTCCAAATTCATATCCATTTCCAAAATAATCGAACATACATCTCATCATTATACTCATTCAGATAACACATTTATATAGTCATACAAGAGCAGAGCAAACTAATCGAACACCTGCTGACTCGAGGTAGTGGATAACGAGTGTACTGAGGGTACCTTACAGGTACGAATCGATTACTGAGGGTACTTCACAGGTACAAATCAAAAGTCATTTCATTTTTATCATTAACACAATATTTTTACTGAGGGGACCTTAAAAAAGATCAAAACACTGAGGGGTTCGCGAGGAACCTAACGGGGACCTGATTGGGGTCCGAACTGAACTGAGGGCTGTAGCTAAAAGACTCTATTAGGCATGCCTAACTATCCACTTACTTGACTCTAGCAGGTTATGCGTCATTCAATTCATTTTCCAAAGTACAGCATACACTTCATCAGAAGAATCATTGTATTACTCATATAAAAGCATATAAAATCATGACATGTATCATACAGTCGTATAGGTCCATTCAGAAGAGATACAAAATTCATTTTTGTTAAAACTGGGCAAAAATTTCAAAAAATAGGCCGAACAGAGGTGACCAACAAGGTTGGCCGGTCACGAGTCGTGACTGGCAGTCACAACTCGTGACTAGACTCCTCTCTTGGCTGGTCAAGAGTCAAGATTGGCAGTCACTACTCGTGACTGGCAGTCACTACTCGTGACTGGCCTCCCATGGCTGGTCACGAGTCATGACTGGCCTCTCATGGCTGGTCACGAGTCGTGACTAGCAGTCACCACTCGTGACTGGCCACGCCGCACACACTCTGGAAATGGAAATCCACTAGAATCGTGATTTTCAGTTCCCGAAATTCACAGAACTCCAAAAAATCAATTCCAAAATGACTCAAAATAATACAAACCCCATCTTACCTTCCAGTAGATTTCCCATACAATAAAAATGGCATAAATACAACTTAATTCAGAAATCAAAACAACCAAAATCAGGCATAAACATATCTAAGTCTCTCAAGAACACAAACCCTAAAAATTACAGTAAGTTCAAATTCAAGCAAATTTCTCAAACAAAATCCCAAACCTGAAATCCTTAGCTTCAAATTCACTTAGCTCCACTACTCCCAGCAATCTCCTTGCCCTTGGGATCGCGAGGAGCCTCAGCTAAGCACAACACATCAAAGAACACCCAAAAATTCAAGCCCTAAGTTAAATCTAAACCCAGAAATTAAAAAGAAGAAGAACAAATAGAAAACAAGACGAGGAATGCAATAACTTACCAAAAGAATGCAAAGAGATGATTAATTCCACCAATAAGACTTGAATCAACACTAGGGTTCTTGGAGAAAAGAAAAGGAAGAAGAAGATGAAGAAAGGGAAAAACGTGAAGAAGAACACATTCTGCATTTTCCCCCTTTTCTTTCTTTTTCTTTTTCTTTTCTTTGCCCTAAACACGTGTCAATTTCCTATTGGTAAAAACTAACCACTCACACCCAACAAGCATGCACTGCACACACCCAATGCACTCCCAACTAATGCACACCCTATAATGGTATGAACACACACACTATGCACTCCCAACCTAAAACACCCTAATATGATATGCTCAAATGCACATAATTATTTCCCAATTAATTCACACTCTAATGCCAAACATACATCCATATGCTAATAAAACCCCAAAAACATGCATTTTTACTGAAATACCCCTTATGATATGCCGAACACACGCTAATGCATGCTCACACAGACAAGCTCATACTACTAGGGGGTAAACGGGGTGTGACAATAATAGAATAAATAAATAAGTCAAAATAATAAGTAAATTAATGAAAACGATAAAATATACATGAATAAATTAAATGTAAACAAAATAAAATAAAATAAAAATCAAGCCCAGAATACTTACCCTCAGAATTTTGGATTTGATAAAGCTAAGTGATGATCTTCTTGGAAAATTGCTTGAAAAAATAATATAGCAATAAAATTAATTACTTTGTTTATGGAGGAAACAAAGAAATTAATTTGTATGCTTAAGAATAAAAAATTGATTTGTAAGTAAAAATCAATTCTTTGTGTTTGTGAAAAACAAAGAAATTGATTTGGAATAATTAAGAATTGAAAATTGATTTTCCAATCTCAATTAAACCTTATTAATTAAAAGAGAAATCTGGAAATTGTTGAAGAGAAAATAAATCAAAGAAGAAAGAATGCAGAAAAAATTTTGATGAAAGAAATAATAATGGAGAAAGAATGCAGAAAATTCTGATGAAAAAAATAATAATGGAGAGAGCCCCCTTTGATTTTTCATCATAAAGTATTTATAGGATGTAAAAAATGATGCCCTAATTTAATTAGGGAAAAGAATTTTAATTTAATTCAAATCCCTGTGTTTTTAATGATAAAATCAAGTTTTATTAATTAATTATCTAAAAAAAGTGTTTTAGAATTTAATTTGAACTCAAAAATCAGGAAAAAATTAAATCTGGGCGAAAAAGGGGAAATTTCGGCGAGGCTGTATGCGCTGCATGCACAAGCACAACTGTGCTTTCGAAAAAAGCACGGTTGTGCTTTCAAAGAAGCACAGCCGTGCTTTTCAGGCAAATTTTTTTTTTAAATACGACTAAAAAACGATAAATTCATTCTCAAAAACTAATTTTTAAAATATTTTTATTATTTTTTCTTATTCTAAAATGCAAATTTGACAAGGAAATCATCACTTTCAACTATTTTTGCCCGCGAAGGCGATTTATCATCATTGGGTAACTCCGATCTTGGCTGACTCAGGACCCAGTGTCTACAGTTGCCGCCAATTTAGGGGAATCTAGTACACTAGCGTCTAGGTGAGCCTAAACTCAAAGAAGAGAAGGAAAGAGACACATACCTGAGGTAGCTGTCTTTCCGATGTGGGGAATCTATGGTGGTGGTTATTACCGTGTTATGGGCGTGTCATCGTTTGTTGAAGCGGTAGTGCTGTGATCGTGATAAACCTCCGTGGAGTGGTAGTGCCGTCATCGTGCTAACCCTCCGAGAAGTGGTAGTGTCGTGGTCGTGCTAACCCTCCGTAGAGTGGTAGTGGCGCTATCATGCTAACCCTTCGAGTTGGTGAAGTGGTCGTGCTAACCCTCCGTAGAGTGGTAGTGCCGCCATCGTGCTAACCCTTCGAGAAGTGGTAGTGCCGTGGTCATGCTAACCCTCCGTAGAGTGGTAGTGCCGCCATCGTGCTAACCCTTCTTGATTTGATAAAGTGGTAGTGCCGTGGTCGTGCTAACCCTCCGTAGAGTAGCAGTGCCTGTAACAACCCAAAAAGGGCTTGGTCGGAATTTGCATGGTAAGTCGGTAAATTAAGGGTATTTCCATAATTTGAGTAAAAGAAAAATTTTGATAATAAGGACTTTAGTGCAAAGGAATTTAATTAAGTATGTTAAGAGGGGAAATTATTGAGTGTGTTTGTGTGTATGGAGCCTGGGTTGTAAGTGGTTTATAAGGAATAATTATGGTGTGCATGTGGTGTTTGGATGTAGGGTGTTTTAGTTGTGATAATCTAGTGTGGTTTGGGTGTAGGGTGCCTTGGAGATATTTATGTAAGAAATGATTGTGTGTGTGTGAGTTTGGTGCCTTGATGAAGGGTTAGCTAAGATTTGGACATTTGGTGGTCTTGGAGAGTGACACATGGCTTGTAGTAGGTGAGCATTAATGGGGAAAAGAAAGGGAAGTGAAAGAAAGAGAGAGGGAGTGCAGATTTTGTTGGCTTCCCGTGGAAGCTGCCTCTCTCCCTCTTTCCTCACTCTTGCCGTTCCCTCTTCTCTTTTCTTTCTCAAATTTCCGCTCCCAACTCTTTCCTTGTGCGATTCCTTTAAGACTTGAGATTGGATTTTGAGTTTTGAGCTGGGTTTCGGTAAGTGTTTGGGTCTGTCTTGGGATTCTTCATTTTCTTTTCTTTGGATTTGTGTTCTGTTTTGGAGGAATTTCTGGGTTTGACTTAGTGTGTTTTTGGTTGGATTTGAGCAAGAATCGAGTGGCAAAAAGAAGAGCAAAGGCAAGGAGAAGGTTCAAGAGTGAAGACCAGCTGGGTTTTGGACTACGAGAGGTTTGGGAGTTCTGTTTGCTTGCTTTCTCTTTCGGATCATGTATTCGTGTTGTGTTGAGTTCATGAAATCTTGTATGTCTGTTTGAGTTTATGTATGAGTTAGTATGGGTAGATTTTTAGAAATGCATGCTAATGCTTTGGGTAGTATGTATGTGATTCATTGGAGTGCTAGTATTGCATGATTTAATTATAATGATTGGTATATTAATTTGAAGTGAAATAGTTGTGATAGAGTATAGTGTGCTTTGTTTGTTCTTGGTGATTATTATGATTTCTTGCTTAAATTTAAGTGTTTTTGAATTTTGAACATGTTTTGTATGCTTGGGAATGCCAAGGTAAGTGTTTGTGCATGGTTGAATTATTGTATGCGGGTTTGTGTTGGGAAAGAAGTAGGAAAAGTGCAGAGTTTGGGCGAATCTGGGCTGTCGCGACCGCGATAGAGTGCGGATTTGGCCCCTTGTTCTTGGAGAGCACTCTGTCGCGAGCTATGTAGCCGAGTCCTCCGAGCGAGCATGCTGCCGAGCGTGCATGCGAGGAGGAAGGAACTGGTCTCTGTCGCGACCGCGACGTTGTGACGAGCGCGACAGAGCTCGATTGTGCGAATCTGCCTAGCGTGCTTCATCGCGAGCAGGCCTTCTAGGGCGAGCTCGCAAGGAGGTGCCCCGTGCTCTGTCGTGAGTGCGACACTATCGCGATCGCGACAGAGGCCCTTCCTGCTTGCCCTATTTTTTGAATGTGTTTCTTTTGTTCCACTTTGCACGGTTTCTCACTATTGCATGAAATATGTTTGTGCTTATGACTCGTGATATCATTGTACTAGTGTCTTAGTTATGAATTTAATTGATGTTAGAGTCCTGAGTTGAATCTTGTTTTGATTGTATATTGTCGTGTGAGTGAATGAGTTGTCGAGCCTGAAGTGTCATAGTAGTGGATAGATAAGCATGCTTATAAAGGGTCTGTGTACAGCTGTTCTGTCTGCCCCGTTTGGGCGAAGCGGTCGACCTCCGAGATGGTCATCTTCCGTGCAGCAAAAATGTTTTGAGATTTCGGTCTCCTTTACTTTTGTAAAAATTTAGTGAAGTGTGTGATTGAGGCTTCGGTCGCTCCCTTTTGATACTATTTGTAGTATCCCCTGTCGTGAGACGCTCCCGTATCCACAGCGAATGAAATTCAGGCGAATTCTGGGGTTTTGAGTTTTGCCTTGTGAAGTATTGTGTCTCTTTGAGTGACTTCAGTTTGTATGAGTGGATTGTGTATCTAAATGTTTGATGATTGCTTAGATTTGTATTATGTGTCGTGTACCTTTGTCTTATATTATTTAAGATGATTCCAGTCTATGGGTGCTTATTTAAATGTATGTTTTTACATGATTTTTTTATATAGATCTTTTTGCCTTTTTGTTCCTCCCCACTAAGCATTATCGCTTAGCACGGGTTTTTCTCCCGTGTAGGTGGCAGGTTTTGGGAATTTGCTCGTGTCGCGCATCTGCAAGTCGGCCATATAGGAGTAGAGTTATTTATTTTTGTCTCCTCCTGTATTTCTTTTTGTATATGGATTATGTATTATTTCTTTGTAAAAGATTTATGATGTAATATTTTGGATTTTGTATCTACCTCTATATTTTGATTATATGAGATTTATGTTCTGCGTTTATTAATATTCTTAGTGAATGCTTCCGCTTAGCGCATGTATGTATGTATGTTGTGAGTGAGCGTTGGGTAGCGCGCCCGCCGGCGCCCTTCCAACGGGGGCGGCTGCTGGGGGGCATTACAGTGCCGCCATCGTGCTAACCCTTCTTGATTTTATGAAGTGGTAGTGCCGTGGTCGTGCTAACCCTCCGTAGAGTAGTAGTGTCGTCATCGTGCTAACCCTTCTTGATTTGATGAAGTGGTAGTGCCGTCGTCGTGCTAACCCTCCGTAGAGTAGTAGTGCCGCCATTGTGCTAACCCTTCTTGATTTGATGAAGTGGTAGTGCCGTGGTCGTGCTAACCCTCTGTAGAGTAGTAGTGCCGTGGTCGTGCTAACCCTCTGTAGAGTAGTAGTGCCGCAATCGTGCTAACCCTTCTGTGATGGTTGCCCCCTGAGAGCTCTTGGGTTGAGATCTGTCCCCTGAGAGGTCTTTGGTTGATTACTTCGATTGATGTTTGGATTGATACTTGGATTTTTATTTTTTGGTAGTTGCCCCCTGAGAGGTCTTTGGTTGATTGTTTGGGCTGGTGTCGTCACTCGGATTTTATCGGTGTCTGCATCAAATCTCTCTTTCTGCAAAATAGGGAAACTAAAATATGCAGGAAAAATAGTGAGCATGCAAGTGAAATGCATGAGTCATGTAGGAATGCAAGATAAGAATTCATCTAAGTGCACTTGGAGATGACAACCGGGCTAGCTGCAATTTGCAATAGGATCAATGCCTTTTAAGCTGCTTTCGAATTTCATGCCCTCTGGGATTGCGAGATTCTCATCCGGTACCTGTAGTCATTATTTGAAGGTAGTGTGTCTATAACACCCCGGCACCCCCGTTGGAAGGATGCCGGTTGCCACGCGCACAAAAACATTTACATACTCACGCATGCTAGAAACAATTACATATAACTATAAAGATATCCAGTCCTTATATAAATAATCATATAGTTTTACAAAAAGGGATTTGTAAACATTAAACATATACATATACAAAATTATCCTTTACAAAATAATATTTTCCAAAATCAGTTCCCATATATAAAAATACAGCGGAAGACAAAATAACTCCAATTAAAGACTTCTAGTGGTCGACCTGCAGATGTCTAACTCCAAAAAGAACCTGCCACCTACATTGGAAAAGAGCCCGTGCTAAGCGATAATGCTTAGTGGGGAGGAACAACACATGCATGTACATATAATTGCAATAAACATATATGTAAGCTAAAATAATAACAAAAGCATATAAACATATACTACTCATGCATACAACAATTGTTCATCATACTCAAGTATATCAGAAAAATAACCATTCATATCCAAGTAATCATTATTCATAAGCATCTTCATATTACGATAATTAACCATTTATGTTTGAATACAAGTATTACATTTAATCATGTCATAACACTTATACATATACATGTAAGATATATTCATTTCATATAAATAACGGCTGTATAAATTAAACTCATAATAACTTCAAGAAATAGCCTGATTACTCGCTAACTAGTGGATACGGGTACTAATGATACTGATAGGACACAGTATCCCAAGCAAATGGAGACATGAGTCTCAAAACATTTTATAATCATGTATACCCGAATCAAAGACCCAAACGGGGCCCGAATCAAAGACCCAAATGGGGCCCGCATGAAACAATTAAAATACAGCAGCTGCACATACACCATGACCCTTGATAAGCACTTATCTATCCACTTACTATGACTACCAGGCTCAAATAACAGCTCAATCATGATCTAAAATAATTATCATATAACTGAGGATAAATCAAGTCTAAACCATGCATAATCCAAATTACATTTAAGCATAACACATTGAGTTCAACAGCTAAAGCATAATAATGCATTCAGACATTAACCATAGTAATCAAATAAATTTGGCATAGCATAATACCAACACATGCTGAGTTCATAACTTAAAGCATAAATAACCTATTCCAAAATCAATTAAAGCATTCCATAAATTTAGCATAACAAAACATACCATTAAATGGTGTGAGATATGAAAAATGTCACTAAATAATATTTAAAACCAAACATGAGTAAAGGAGTGAAAAAGAAGAGGATAAAAAATCTGCAAATTTGGGGGACAGTAGAGCTTTACACGGCGGTATGACCAATCCATACCGCCGTGTAAGGCACCTTACACGGGGGTATGGTATAACCCATACTGCCATGTAAGACGGCTTACACAAGTACCAGCAGAGGCATTTCACATGGCGGTAAAGGGAAATCCATACCCCCGTGTGGAACGCTCAGCACAAAATGCTTCCTGGGCAGTAGCGTTTTACACATCGGTATGGGTATCTCCTTACCGCCATGTAAAACAACGGCCTTGCATTTTCTGAGGAATTTCCTCGATTCACACGGCGGTGAGCCAATTCCTTACTGCCATGTGACTTCTGGAAATTCTAGAAATTGCAGAAATCACTCCAATTCGAAACCCAAACAACACAACACCAAAATTACACATCTATACCATGCTAATCAACCAAAAACTCACCTTCTTTGCTTGCTATTCACAACAAACATGCAATTTCACATTTCAATCATTAACTTAATTCCATCAATTTAACATACATAATCTAACATTCTTACTTAAGCATAACTCACAAAATCACAATCTTAGCCTCATAAAGCAAATTCTAAACTCATCAAACCCAACCTCAAGTCACACAACCATCTTTAACCATTCAAACAACATGTAATTTTCTAGAATTTTATTAACATATAAAATCATAAATACACAAATTATTCCCAAAAAAATCATGCATAAACTCATATCAACACTCAAATTTCTGGAAATCACACGCAAATACACACTCATGATCTAAGAAGAATGAGGGCAGAGACAGCTCAAAACTCAAATGCAGAAATAAAACTCCCAAACCTGATGCCAAAACTCCTTCTACTTCAAAATCCAATCTTTTCTTTCCCTTTGTCCTTCTTTCTCTCTTCAATCACTTGCATAAAATAACCAAATATAACCCATATCAACCCATGCGAAAACTGCTGAATAACTAAATATAAACCCAAAAGAAGATGAAGATGGAGAACCACACATAAATATAGTAGCTTACCTTGAAAACTCAGCTCTTAACTCTTAAAACACAACTCAAACTTGCAGAGTATTAATACATGAAAAACCCATATAAAAGCAAGGAAGAATGAAGAGAAGAAAGAGGAGAAACGGGACAGCCCAGGAAAAAGAAAAAAATGAAACCAATTTCTGCCTATTCCTCTTTCTTCTTTCAAATCCTCTACATGCACACTATCCACTTGTCATCATCTGATTGGAACCCCAAATCCACTAGCTAGCCCTTTTTTCCAATAGCTCCTTGCACAACTCTTTAAGTCCTTACAAATTACCAATAGGTTAATAAAGGAAAATTCTGTCATTTAATACTTTTAATCCTTTACAATTAAGTCCTCCTCTCCTTGTAAAATTACTCAATTGCCCTAAATAAATCCAATTAACATGAAATTTCTACTAGGCCATATTTGGGATGTGATAGCATCCCTTGTGAATTTTTACACTAGCTTTTCTTAGCGGGAGATGTGTCCTTTGTGGATTTTCATATAACCTTGTGCCTTATTTTTTTCCTGGAATGGACCCAACCAAATCCAGCGGCTTTTTTTTTTGAAGGAAAAACTGCCTGTTTTCAAGTTTTCACCCTATCCTTTTGCCTAATTTTTGCTTAGAGCGCCAGTTACGGTTTTCACTCTTACGACCCGCTTTTTTTTTTTTTAAGAATGCTTAAGTTGTTGGCAAGAATCTTTTAGGAGTCTTAGGACATGGTTGCATGAGCTTGATTCTTCACATTTGATAGTAGGATGAGTCGGCTGAAGCGCTTGAGTGGTGGACAATAGGCGACTTTGGTCACACAAAGTGAACTGCTCTGACCACATTAGTGTAGAAATGCATGTGTTTCAATTTGGTTTCATTAAGCATAATCATTATTTGTCATTAGTTTCAAAAAATACAAGACCTCAGCTAACGGGATAGATCTTGAAAGCATCAAACTCCTGTTATCAATCAGCCCTATCGGGTTTTCATGATTGAATATTTTCTCTCAACTCTTTTTTTTTTTTTGCCATGAACCTTCTTCAGTCTGTTGGTATTGATTGAACTTGCATTCGTCTTCATTAATTGGGGAAGCTGCTCTTTCTGACGATGATTCTTTTTAGCACCAAAGTTTTATTCTTGGGCATTGTGCAAGCCAGCTGAAATAGTGAATTTCTTTTCTTGGATTTTAGATGTGAAAGTTTGTATCTTCCTTTTGTTGGCTTTAGGTGGCTCAATTTCTGAAGTAACCTTTAATGGTTTGGATGAAATTTGCCTCAGATGGTTTAAGACCAAACTATGGCTTAGGATAGGACTATGGTTTTTTTTTTTTTTTTTGGGAACGAGCTGTCCTCCTAAGTCACAAGGGTCACTGCTGGTCTTATATGATTAAAGATTGGTCTTGATTGGCTCTAGGGTACATATCTTAAAAGATCATGATTAAAGGAATTCCAAGGCTTGGCCCTAATAGGCTTATCGAAATTTTATTTTGCTTGGTTATGCTGTGTGCATCTGGGATGTTGGGGATGAGGATTGGCTTTTGAAATTCTGTTAATCATCATGTTGGCAGATTGAAGCAGCATTGCCCCCACAATATCCTCGTCAATTGTCGGCATTTCCTTCCAAGTTCAGGCAAAGGCTCTCTTTTTTTTTCATCTCTCAAGAATTTCCTCTCTTCAGGAGTTATATTAGATGCTATCAAGATTTTCTTTGAATTTTCCAAAGTTTCGATATCAGATGCAACCATATTAGTTGAATTAATGTCAAAGTAAATGCATTGTGATCATGTTAAATGAAATCATTAGCAACACCAAAGAAATAAGCAAAAATTATTCTATTGAAATAACCAAACATTATCATAAAAAAAATTTCTCGAAATAATAAAAAAGATTGAAAAATAAAGAACATAATCTTCACTTCCACTCTCACCAGCGGATTAAGAGGACCCGATCATATTCATGGTGGAGGGACTGCGTTGTAGCCTACCTTTTTCTTCTTTTCTCTCTTCTCAGGTTCCGTGATCTGATTGGTGTCAATGAGATCTTGGATCTTGTTCTTCAATGTCCGGAAGTAATCCATCAGGTGGCAATATGCTAGTGGTAGGCACAGTATTGATCCTCTCTGTGCCCTAGCTGCCCTTGATTAATGGCCGGTCTAGGCGCCAAAGGCTGCAGCTTGCCCTCTTTCATCAGCCTCTCCAATACCTAGGATAAGGAGCGGCCTATATTGGAGTAATATCTCTGGCACTGCCCAACTCCAGTCGCTGAAACTTCAGCTGTCTTGCCATTCCTGTTATTACTGCTCCCAGTACCTCCCGGTCTAAGCCCAGACTGGTTCCCATAGCTTTTCCCAGCAAAGTTATTATGGCTTACTTTCTTTGCCAGGTAAGCTGCCTCAGCGTCTATAGCGATATCCTTAAGCGACTCCCAGTCCTTGAGCCCCTTAAAACTGAGTAATTCCCTCAAGTAAGGGCATGAGTTTCTGATAAACAGCCTGATCTGGTTTGCAGTGTCAGGCTTCCTCTTCATCTCCATGACTCTGTTCCTCCATCTGGTGAGGTACTCATGGATTGACTCATCGCTCCTTTGCTGTAAGAGCTCAAGGTCTTTTAGGGTGACCTCCATCTTGGTGCTGCAGTCGTACTGCTTCATGAATTCTTCGGTCAAAACGTCCCAGTCCTCCTTGGACCTCCTATCCAACCCATGGTACCAATCAACTGCCGGGCCCACCAGACTAAGGTAGAAATATTCCACCTTCTGCTTTTTACTCAACCTTGTGCCTTTCATGACCAAGGTGTACTGCTTGATGTGGGCGGATAGGTCAGAGGTGCCATCAAATTTTTGCAGCTCGGGCATCTTGAATCTTTGGGGCAGTAGCTCTTCATCCCCTAGGTCTCTGTCTTCGGGGTTGACCCCCTTGCCTGCTTATAGCATGCGCGTGATTGCCTCAATCTATTGCCTCATCCCCTTTAAGGCTTCGTCTTCCCCCCTGGGTGCCCTGGGCCTCACAGCATGGTGGACTATTGGCTCTTCGTCTTCCTCCTCCATTAGGAAATCATCGTTGGGGTTATGAATCCTTTCCCCTCTTGTATCGATGGGTGCAGCAGCTCTGTGATCATTGTTGGGTTGGCGAGCAGCAACTCCAACGAAGGGAGCCTCCCCACCAGCAGGTGGTTTGGCTTGCCCTCGAGAAGGGGCTGCTTGTGGCTGTAGAGCAGCAGGTGGCTATGGGCAGCAGGTGCTGGTGGAGCAGGAGGATGCGAAATCCCTTCAGCCATGGCACCCATCATGTCTAGTACTCTTCGTTCAAAGTCCTCTAGCCTCCTAGCTAGGTCTTGAGTGGTCAGTGCTCCGGTTTCTTCTACCACTGGTGGTTCTATAGAGGATTCACTGATTGATGAGGATGACTGGAAATCCCAGTTAGACACAAATTTCGGGAACTCAAAAAGCAAATTTGTCCTTACTATCTGGCCGTCGGAACCACTTGTCCACTTAGATGAATCTATGATGGCTAAAAACATTAGATTATTAGAATGATGCATGATTGACATATACAATGCATGATAGTGAGTTATGCAATATTTACAATCACATGCGAGCAAGTAGATCCTTCCAACCTTATTACTCCCACACATGAGGTAATGTGGTCTTTTTCTTAGGTGGGCTTGATCCATGGGTTAGCGAGGAACCCAATGGACGCGTATGGTGCACGGTGGGAAACCGGAAGAATAACCTCTCTTAACTAATGTGCATACGCATGGATTTTGGCCTTTATGTATTTAAACATTTCAATTAAATTAAGATGGGCCCACCAGGGCATGAAAGCCTTTGATAAAAGCCCGTTTAATTGGGTCGAATTTGTTCAATATATAATGGCCCACATAACAAGCATTGTATTAAGGTACATGTCACCTAGGGGAAGTATCTATTACTATTACATGAGCTTTGGTCATGGGTGATCATATTTTGGGATTACCCAAGCATGGTCCCTACCGACGGGTCTAGCTCATAATGAGCGTAACGACCGATCAGGTCACCATTTGATATACCTTGATGGTACGAGGCTTGGGCTGGTGAATATCCTTAACACTTCCCTACATTGAGTGAACGTAGGGTTGTGCTTCGGGAACGCACCGGGGTTAATAGAGGGACCAAACTAGCATAAATCTATGGCTCTAATGCGATGCAATGCAGTTTTGAAACAGGATGAAATGTTTGAATTAAAACTCAATTGTAAATTTTAACCAAGGTACTTTCGAAGCGAAGTCTCAAGTATTATCCCAGTGGAGTCACCACCGTGACGCGCGCTGGACCAGCAAGGCCCTCATTGAACCCGCTTTTAGGATTCGAGGGATTGGTTCGCGTCTTTTTGATCTTTGGTTACACGAGATATTTTGGAATCCCCTACCCAATAGAACATTAGGAGGTTCATCTAATCCCATGAAACCTTTAGTCACCTTTAAGGCATTTTGGAGTCGCCACCCAATTTCCAAGAAATTGGGAAAGGTCATCTAACCTCGGCGGTCTTAAACCAGAGAAGGTGTTCGGGACTTCCCATTTATTCATACCTTGGTTAAGTTTATAATTGAGCTTTGAATTTAGAGTTTCATCCTATTTCTCATTCATTTTAATGCAGTTTATTAAAGTGCAGGTTGTCCACTTAAGGAAAGCAATAAATAAAATAAAATACATGAAAGTAAATACAACAAAACTAGGGGCGAAATACAACCCCCATTGTAAATAAAATACAGATCATGCATAAATCGGGATATTCATTAATGGTGAGGACATTGGTCCTCGCATGCATATTATTATGAAACAATATTTATGTGATGATTTTGGATGGAGAAAATTGAGACATTGGTCCCATTTTTATTTAGGAAAAATACCAAGTTAATTAATGAAAAAAAAACATTTAGTGATTTTCTTTCTAGCGGGCCTAAATAAACAATTTTACAAGAAAATATACATGGTAAAAATAAATAAAATATTACAAATAAAGGAAATAATCCCAACGAGCCTTCTGGATCTCCCCGTAATCTCGCAAAAATGCCCAAATAAAGAAAATAAGTTTTGACATAATAAATGTTAGTAATTAAAACAATTAAATCAATAATAAACGGTAAAATGAAATAAAATAAGATAACAAATATGACATCAAAATGACAATGGAATTAATATGTTAACAATAAAAATAAATGATAAAAATGCATTGTAAATGACAAGTAAACTAAATGACGTGAATGAAATAAAATACAACATGTTAATTAAACAATACATAAAAAATATGAACATGATGAAAATAATGATGAAAATAAACAAGTAATTGAATAAACAATAAATATAACATGTAACAATGATAAAAGAGTGGTAAAAATTAATAAATAAAAGAATAATGAAAATAATTAAAACAATGACATGATTAATTAATGTGCTCATAATTAACATAACCCATTTTCATGCCAAAAAGATTAATGAAAATAAATAAATTAATTAATTACATGCTAAAAATAATGAGGAATCAAAAGAAAATAAATTATTTACATGTTAGGAATTAAAAGAAATCAATGTTCACATGAATAAGGATAAAATCAAACATAAACATATTAAATAAAACAAATATAACAATAATAGAATAAACAAATAAATGATAACAATAAGTAAATTAATGAAAACAATAAAATATACATGAATAAATTAAATATAAACAAAATAAAATAAAATAAAAATCAAGCCGAGAATATTTACCCTCAGAATTTTGGATTTGATAATGGTAAAGTGATGATCTTCTTGGAAAATTGCTTGAAAAAATAATTTAGCAATAAAATTAATTACTTTTGTTTATGGAGGAAACAAATAAATTAATTTGTATGCTTAAGAATAAAAAATTGATTTGTAAGTGAAAATCAATTTTTTGTGTTTATAAAAAACAAAGAAATTGATTTGGAATAATTAAGAATTGAAAATTTATTTTCCAATCTCAATTAAACCTTATTAATTAAAAGAGAAATCTGGAAATTGTTGAAGAGAAAATAAATCAAACAAGAAAGAATGCAGAAAAAATTTTGATGAAAAAAATAATAATGGAGAAAAAATGCAGAAAATTCTGATAAAAAAATAATAATGGAGAAAGAATGCAGAAAATTCTGATGAAAAAAATAATAATGGAGAGAGCGCCCTTTGATTTTTCATCATAAAGTATTTATCGGATGTAAAAAATGATGCCCTAATTCAATTAGGGAAAAGAATTTTATTTCAATTCAAATCCCTATGTTTTTAATGATAAAATCAAGTTTTATTAATTAATTATCTAAAAAAAGTGTTTTAGAATTTAATTTGAACTCAAAAATCAGGAAAAAATCAAATTTGGGCGAAAAAGGGGCAATTTCGGCGAGGCTGTGCGCGCTGCACGCACAAGCACAGCTGTGCTTCCGAAAAAAGCACCGCTGTGATTTCGCGCGCGCTGCACTGCGCACAACTGTGCTTTCAAAGAAGCATAGCCGTGTTTTTCAGGCAGAATTTTTTTTATTTTTTTTAAATACGACTAAAAAACAATAAATTCATTCTCAAAAACTAATTTTTAATATATTTTTATTATTTTTTATTATTTATTTTCTTATTCTAAAATGCAAATTTGACAAGAAAATCATCACTTTCAACTATTTTTGCCCACGAGGGCGGTTTATCATCATTGGGTAACTCCGATCTAAGCTGATTCAGGGCCCGGTGTCTACACTCCAATCAAGGGGCTTCACTCCCACCCGCTATTTCCTTGCCTTTGGATTCTTTAGGAGGATTCTTTGAACCACAAACCCACAACACTAAACAAATTCAAAACCCTAACTCACAATTACAAAACTCATCTAAAGAAGGAGAAGAAGAATAAGAAAACTAATACCCATCACTTACCACACCAGCTTAGGCCACCCCAAACTCACTTGAACTTACAACTATGGAGATGAATTCAAGAAGGAGCAAAGAAGAGATGAAGATAGGAAGCTGGGCAACGTGAGAGGGGAAGAAGAGAAAGAAACGTGAGGAAGAAAAGGAGAACAGCTAAATTCATTCCCTCACTCTCCCAATACTTATCCCATCTTTTCTTTTTCTTGCCACATGTCGCACTCTCAAGAGGGAAAACACACCTAACTCTCATCCTCCATAACATACCCAATTCTAGTCTCCTAACACACACACTACTCTCATGCACACACTCACACTAGAACATAACCCAATTAAAGCATAATAACAAATTAATGTAACAACAATAGACACATGCTCAAAATAAGCCACATACATTTACACACACCCACTTACACATGCACAAGGCTCACTCTACTAGGGTGGTTTCGGGGTGTTACATGAGTGGTCGTCCAACTTTTGTTTTCCCCACTTAGCATAGGTGTTTAATCCATGCAGGTGTGGAAGTTGTTCGTGTTTTTAAGGAGTGCGGTCCGCAGCAGTCAGAGCCAACACTTTAGAGAGATTCTTTTGTAGCTTGTGTATTGTATTTTTGGATTTATGATGTAATCTTTTATAATGTATTAGATTTTGTAGATGTTTCAAGTGTATCTCTACAACTATGTAAGGTTGTTGTACTCCATTTTGTAATGAATATTTTGATATATGAAATGAATTTTCAGTTGCCCATTTTGATTATTATAAGTTTTAAGTTATCGTTTATGAATGTTTCTTTTCCGCCTTTGTTATGCTTGTATGTTTATTTGTCGGTAAAACCCTTATCTATATGGGTATTCACTCTCCTTGTGGGTGAATTCCCCTACGTAAAGGTATGGGGTGTTACATCTCGAGCCTAAGGCTTAGGCCGCTCCTGAGGGATATTCCATCTAGGAGGCATCTTGGAGAACAACGAAGTTAGTTTTGCATTAGTCCATGATAATTATAAGTAAACCAAGTATATTTTCAAATATTTGGAAATTTCGGCAGCATTCCACCTAGGATGTTCCCAACTTCTTGCTTGAAAATCAATAAAAGGGACAGACCTCAGGACCCAACAATAGTTTTATAGGCACAATTATTCCATAAAGTAATTAAACACCTAACTTGAAAGTCCTATTCTACTCCTAACTAGTAATTGTGAAAAGGCACATTCCAGTATGCTATTCTGCTATATTATTTATTATTAAATTTTTTCTTTTTTTTTTGGTATTTACTTCCTAAGTATTAGTGTATAAAGTTCAATATTGCAGAAAATAAATGGGCAGAATTTGTCCTACATTTTGAAGCATACATATCTACCATGCAATCTAAATAAGAAGAAGTAAAAAGGAAGAGGAAAATGCGATAAAACTAACTTGGTAGTCGATGAACTACACTAAAAAAGAACTCAAAATAAATGCAGAAAATTTGTCCTGAACATGTGCAACAGTGAGAGGAGTGTTTTGGTGCTAACAGCATGCAAAACGGATGAAAAATGAAGAAGAAAAAGCAGAAAAACCGAAGGTTAGCGTCGGTTCGGGCAGGGAAGAAGGAAGAAGAAAAATGAAGAAGAAGAAAGAACTGAGCAGGCACATAACCACTCGTTCTTTATACCTTTTGAAGACCGATGGGCATACCATCGATGGAACGAGTGACGGGCACTCCTGCAAACCCGTCGGTCTTTTCCAATTTCCATTTTTGTAACCCTGAGAATTTTAAAAACTACTCCCTAAATGTCTTTGTAACACCCCCTAACTGCACGTAGAGCTTTACTATGGTGACTATGGAGTGTCACAACACAAACACATGCGTATAAATCAGTATTCCATACAAAGTTCATAATTAATAAATTTCTTCACATGCAGCAGAAATACTTTTCAAAACTCATATAAATATACATACTGTTATCTTATACCTGTCGAAACAGGGTCTTGAGGTAGTCCAGATCGGAGTTACCCGATGAAGAGATCGATGTCGATTTTCGGATAAGGGGATGAAATTCGGAGCTTTTCGTCTTTCGGTTTCGCGCGGATTAAAATCTTTTTTCTATGGCATGGAGTTTTGAGAGTTTTGCCCCACGGACGGGATGCCCGTCTGTGTAGGGATGCCCGTCCCTACATGGGGTGATCTCCGTCTCTAGGTGTAGTGGGGACGGACACGTGGCAATGTGGGGACGCCCGTCCCTAGTCATATTTCCGCATATGCCCTTAGTAGGGACGGCCGTCGATAGATGCAGGGAAGCCCGTCGGTACGGTAACTGACCGGATCACGCCGGATTGGATAAAATCTGATCAGTTTTCTTTCAAATGGAGGATAGGATCTATCTAAGATTTGAATTTTAAAGTCCTTTTAAAATTCAAACTTTAGATTGAGGCTTATCTTAATTATCCCCTCAAATCCTATAAATAGAGGATCAAATTTCAATTTTTGTGTTAGAGAAAATTTGGTTAGAAAATTTGGGAATTTTGGTGAGGAAAAGAGGGAAATTTTAGAGCAATTTATTTTGAAAAAAGGTTGTCAAATACTTTTGGGAAATTGGTTTTTAGAAAAGTTTATGTGAGCAATTTACTCAAAAGTTTATAAAATCTCTGCTTTATTTGCAGAATTTTATTTTGATAAATTTTTCCAATTAATTGACTTCTTCCAATTTTTCTTGCGAATTAAGTCAATTTGAGGTGACGAAATTCGTTCGTTTCAATCAATATAACTAATTCGAACACTAGATTACTATCAAATTTTCAAGGAAAGAATAACATAAATTTTCTTTCTTTGACCTGATTCTTACTCGATCCTTGCGAAGCACACGGGGACGAAATCATCCGACAATCACCCTAAAAGGCAAAATCTGAGGGTAAATATTCTGGAATAACATGTGCGTAATTTAATTTGATTCACATTGATTTTTTTACGTATTTGATCATTCTTTTATAAAAAAAGCTAAAAGGTTTTTTTTACTTGTTTTCCCTTACTAGGGACGGCCTATGGCACGGTACAGTAGGCCGTCCCTGGGCAGGCTTTTACGTTTTTGATTCATAAAACTCTATCTTTTAACCTATTTCTGTTAGGGTTCTCTCATTCTATTATTTTTATTGTTTTCATTCACGTTTTTTATGCTAACATTTTATCCTTGTGAGTTATTTTCTGACCACTTGGAGTTGGAGTTATGAAAGATGGTGATTGCGCCAGTACGAGGACTTTCATTTGGGTTCCTTCTTTGCCTTTACCTTTTACTTATGTTATTATGAAAATGGTTTTAATATCGTTGAATAAAAAAGACCAAAAGCTTTCTATTAATTAATCTTGCATTATCTCTAAATAAAAATGGGACCAATGTCCTAACTTTTCATACTCAAATAAATCATCACATCAATAACTGTTTCATAATAAATGTGCATATGAGGATCAATATCCTCATCATCAATGAATACCCCGATTTATGCTTGATTAGCATTTCTTTTATAAATGGAAGTTGTATTCCGCTCCTAGTGTTATTATAATATTGAATGTTTTATTCTTGGATTTATTTTTCGTTTACCACTTTTGATATGAATAATTGCGCCCTTAATTTAAATTGCATCGTGTGGAAAGATGGTGAAACAATGAATTCAAAACTTAATTATAATATTGATCAAGGTATAAATAAATGAGAAGTCCCGAACTCACTCTAGTCTTTGGGACTCAAGAGGTGAGAGGTCTAGGACTTCCAAGACACCTCTTGAGTCTCACCAAAAGACTTAAATATAAAAATCCTAGGCTCTAGGGGGTAGAGGCTGAGACCTCCAAAATCTCTCTGGCTAGCCCAAAATGGATATGTATGCGCCGTCTTAGGCTCGACGAGGCTAGACGACCCTCCCAAATATTCTATTTGGTGGCGACTCCAAGAAACCTCATTGTTGCCCAAAATAGACGCACTTGTAAATACCTTACAAGTTTAAATGAATCCCATCCTGATCGCCTTAAAGTGGGCTTTTGGGAGGCCACGGGGTTCGGCGCGCGTCACAATACCCTCATACAATATTTAGTCGTTACATCATTTCTCTTACAAGTAAAATCTTATAGTTATATTATACATATTACAAATTACAAAAGACTCATACTACATAGCGGACCCTAGTGTGTGTTGGTCGTTGGCGATGCAGGATTGTCTTCCAAAACACTATCCTCAGATACCTGCATGGATAAAACATCCATGCTAAGCGATAACGCTTAGTGGGGAACAAAATACAACATATAATAACATAATGTCCAAGTATACATAACAAACATATTATAAGCACAACAAGGTTTGTGCTAACTATCACTTAATATATAGCCATACATGTTGGATAATCACATTAGGATTCGCATTGTCACTTATTCTTCACATGCATATTGCATTCTTATCAATATGTGTATAACACAAGTTTACCATTTCTTATTTATTAACACAATCAATATAGTTTTCTTGCCTATAACTCAATAGATATCGCCAGTTATAAACATTGCATATTACATACATAACCACACACAAAAATATAATTATTGACACTTGCATACACATTTACACCGTCGTCAAATTATTAACACACATTTGCTCAAGGCATACTTTTACTAAATCCCTAACAAAATCACGTACTGTAACCATTATGTATTCAATTAACATTACACTAGAAATTTTCAACATCAATTGATATTTATATATATATATATATATATATATATATATAGCACATACGTTCCCATAATTTATAATCACAATCCACATTACATACGCCTTAACCTATCACATTTATACACTCATAAATTCACTAAATACACAAGGTTAACAATTGATCATATGTTTATTAGCAATTTACTAAGTAACTACCCCTAACTGCACGTAGAGCTTTACTATGGTGACTATTGAGTGTCACAACACAAACACATGCGCATAAATCAGTATTCCATACAAAGTTTAGAATTAATAAATTTCTTCACGTGCAGCGGAAATACTTTTCAAAACTCATATAAATATACGTACTGTTATCTTATACCCTCATACAATATTTAGTTGTTACATCATTTCTCTTACAAGTCAAATCTGATAGTTACATTATACATATTACAAATTATAAAAGACTCATACTACATAGCGGACCCTAGTGTGTGTTGGCCCTTGGCGATGCAGGACTATCTTCCAAAACACTATCCTCAGATACCGGCATGGATAAAACATCCATGCTAAGCGATAACGCTTAGTGGAGAACAAAATACAACATATAATAACATAATGTCAAAGTATACATAACAAACATATTATAAGCACAACAAGGTTTGTGCTAACTATCACATAATATATAGCCATACATATTTGATAATCACATTAGGATTCGCATTGTCACTTATTCTTCATATGCATATTGCATTCTTATCAATATGTGTATAACACAAGTTTACCATTTCTTATTTATTAACACAATCAATATAGTTTTCTTGCCTACAACTCAATATATATCGCCAGTTATAAACATTGCATATTACATACATAACCACACACGAAAATATAATTATTGACACTTGCATACACATATACACCGTCGTCAAATTATTAACACACATTTGCTCAAGGCATACTTTTACTAAATCCCTAACAAAATCACGTACTGTAACCATTATGTATTCAATTAACATTACACTAGAAATTTTCAACATCAATTGATATTTATATATATATATATATATATATATAGCACATACGTTCCCATAATTTATAATCACAATCCACATTACATACGCCTTAACCTATCACATTTATACACTCATAAATTCACTAAATACACAAGGTTAACAATTGATCATATGTTTATTAGCAATTTACTAAGTAACTACCCCTAACTGCACGTAGAGCTTTACTATGGTGACTATGGAGTGTCACAACACAAACACATGCGCATAAATCAGTATTCCATACAAAGTTTAGAATTAATAAATTTCTTCACATGCAGCGGAAATACTTTTCAAAACTCATATAAATATATGTACTGTTATCTTATACCCTCATACAATATTTAGTTGTTACATCATTTCTTTTACAAGTCAAATCTGATAGTTACATTATACATATTACAAATTACAAAAGACTCATACTACACAGCGGACCCTAGTGTGTGTTGGCCCTTGGCGATGCAGGACTATCTTCCAAAACACTATCCTCAGATACCGGCATGGATAAAACATCCATGCTAAGCGATAACTCTTAGTGGGGAACAAAATACAACATATAATAACATAATGTCAAAGTATACATAACAAACATATTATAAGCACAATAAGGTTTGTGCTAACTATCACTTAATATATAGCCATACATGTTGGATAATCACATTAGGATTCGCATTGTCACTTATTCTTCACATGCATATCGCATTCTTATCAATATGTGTATAACACAAGATTACCATTTCTTATTTATTAACACAATCAATATAGTTTTCTTGCCTAGAACTCAATAGATATTGCCAGTTATAAACATTGCATATTACATACATAACCACACACGACAAAATAATTATTAACACTTGCATACAAATATACACCATTGTCAAATTATTAACACACATTCGTTCAAGGCATACAATTACTAAATCCCTAACAAAATCACGTACTGTAACCATTATGTATTCAATTCACATTACACTAGAAATTTTCAACATCAATTCATATTTATATATATATATATATATATATATTACACATATGTTCCCATAATTTATAATCACAATCCACATTACTTACGCCTTAACCTATCACATTTATACACTCATAAATTTTCTAAATACACAAGGTTAACAATTGATCATATGTTTATTAGCAATTTACTAATTTGCCTGCATTTATATATTAGTGGATAACGGGTTATCACTCTAATATCCGAAGATACCTTTAAACTAGTATCTTTAGATACCCAATAGTCAATCGCATTAGTAACCGTAGGTACCTAATAATCACACAATCACTTGCTTTTGGGGAACCTATTCCAGGATTACCCCTGACCCAAACGGGGCCAATTAACAGAAATCAATCGCTTTTGGCTGTAGCACTTTAGACCCTATAGGCATGCCTATCTATCCACTACTTGACTCGTAGGCTTTAATTTATTAAATTCGATTGTTTATTCTATTGATCTCACATCACATTAATCATAATTGTACATATGATTAAAATAGCATAATTCTACACTTACGTATATTTATGAGTTATTTAACAAATTCATATTCAATAACCAAATACAATCATCATATATAATCATAGTATTCAACACATAACCCTATTCACTTCCATACGCATATTCTTATTGTCAAACTCACACCTCATCATTCGCACAAAATGTATACACATAAATATATATAGATTTATATTCACCTGATTTGCCACATTATAAATCTCCAAATAATTAAGCCACTCATAAGGTCAAAACCATAAATCACATTTGTCATTATCTTATATATAATCACTCATCCATCCACAAGAACCAATATAACATGTAAAACATTATTAATAGTCAATGAAAGTACATTAATGCTGTAAGATTATTATCAAGCATACAATATCATTTATTCACATATCAATATTTATTTGCATAATATTAATCATTCGCATAGTATTATTCAATCTCATAGTAATGTTCATTCGCATAGTAAAATATTCACATGGTTTCTTAAAACAACATCATCGCATTGAGCACACTCGTATTAAATCATGCCTTGTAGACACACATGGCTTAATAAACATACTATCATTCCATTATACATTCTCCTATTACACTTATTCACTAGGGTTTACACATTATGTTCCTTATCAGGTATTATTAATCTCATAGATTTATACCATCGTGTAAGTTAACATACACTAGTACGAGTAGGTTTACATCTTGCTCACATTTTCTTTTATAGATTAACACTATAATTTCAATTTAATGTTGTTAAACTTAACAAACTCATCAAATAAGTATACACTTCATCATGCTTATCTATAGACTCAATACAATATGATTCAATCATATAAGATCAATACCGCATGCCATGTCATGTTCAATATTTAAAAAGCATGTATACATTTAATTCCTTTATTAAACTACTATGCCATAGCATCATTTACATATAGTTCAATTGTCAAACATTTATATACTCACTTTATAATGTTAAACATGAATTGGATAAGCTATAGGAACTTATAATGAAGTTGGGGTGCATTTTGGGAAGAAAAATACACAAAATGCACCCCTAAACCAATGTCTTAACCTCAATTTTAGCAAAACTCTCTTCTTAATAATTATTCCTTAGGATGATAGGTTTCAAATGGAACAAATTTCAGGTCATTTATACTTCTAAAATGACATATATGATCTAAACAACCTATACTGCTCCAATGAACCCGTCAAAGTAGACATACCTCTATTTAGGCCATTTTTGAGGGTCTTAGAGCCAGAATACGTTCATGGTTATTTCTATGACTTTTATAGGTATGGGAATCATGGTTCTATTGGCGTAATAAACACTTAATTTAAAGTTCTGAAACTTCATTTATGAGCAAAACATCAAACGGAGATCAAGGACAATCTAAGCAGAGTTCTCCCTTAAAATTAGGGTTCATACTTTGGTCATAATCTCAAGGCAATTCTGTTACACCCCCTTCCCATATGTAGGAGAACCTGTAACACCCCGTTTACCCCCTAGAAGGTTGAGCCATTTGTGCATGTGTGCATTGGGTGAGTTTTGGTATGTAATAAGGGTATTTTTGGTAAAATGCATGTTTTGTGGGTTTTCTTATAGTGTGAATGCATGTAAAGTTGTAGGATGTGAGTGTATGGGTGGCATTAGTGTGTGCATACTCACATGTTGGTAGGGTGTGCATTAGTGAGGATAGCCTTGTGTGTGTGTAGTGCATGCTTGTTGGGTATGAGTGATTAATCTCCACTAATGAGGAAATGACATGTGTCCAGGGTTAAGAAAAGAAATAGAAGAAGAAAGAGAAAGGGAAAAAAGCAGAATTTATTCTTCATTTCCCATTTTTCTCTTCTCTCTACCCTTCTTCTTCCATTTCTCTTCTCAAAGAGTACCCTAGCTTGAATCCAAGGAAGAGTGGTGGAAATTAATCATCTCTTGACCTCAATTGGTAAGTTCTTCTTCATCTTCTTTTCTTCTTCATTTCTGGTTTGGGGTTTTTAATCTTGGGTTGGTGTTTTGTGTGATTTGTGGGTATCATTTCTAGTTGAGCCTCCTCGAAATTCCAAGGGGAAGGAGAAGGCGTGTGGAAGTGGTACCAAGTAGATTTGGAGCTAAGCAATTGCAGGTTTGGGATTTTTGTTTGGAATGTGAATGTTTGATGCTCATATGGTGATATCTGCTTTGTATGTTATTTTTGGAAAATTGATGTTTGATGAGGCATATTATAGTGTTAATGTTAAGGGTAATTGTGACGCGCCCGAATCCCGCTCGACATCCGAATCAATCTCGGGAATCCGTTTTTAGGACCCGAGAGTAGATGGAGGTTCATTAAAACTCATGAAAGCTGATCGCATCGCAATGGACAGGGATTTACCCCTATTCCATTATTGGCAATCGACTTACAAGAGCATCTATTGGGTATCATAAGGTAGGTATTATGGAGTCGCCACCCAATAAAACATTGAAAAATAGATTCTAACCTTATGAGGCCAAAACAAGAGACAATTCGGGACCTCACTCTTATTCATACCTTTGGTTAACGTTATGCAAATGGGTTTTTAGGGTCAATTATTTTATCTCTCCTCTCACTCGATTCATGCGAAAAATATATAGCGCATTCCAAGCACGCAAAAAAGTAATAAATAAAAAGATAAATAAAATATAATTACAATTATCCAAAAATGAATGCAAAATCCATAATAGCGTTAAAGTAAAAATACATACATAAATTGGGCTATTCATTTAAACGGGAACATTGGTATAAAGTTCTTAAACCAACCTCGTGAAAAAGAACGAATTGATCTTGTTTTAATGAAAACATAAACTTTTGGCTTTTAGGATGAAAACCAAGACATTGGTCCAGTTTTATTAACAGATTTTCAATTTAGTAGAAAACATTTGTGTGGTGGTTCTTTTTAAACGCGGTCGAAAATCTTTTATTATTACAATCCTCAAACAAATGGAAAAAAATAAAATAATAATAAATATTTCAGAATGATAAATAAATCCTAAACTATTAGCTCCGACCATGCTTCGCCTAGCTCCATGGACGAGCCACATGCCCCTCAAGGTTGCCGTAATGACAAAAAATAATATTTGTCAGTAAAGAGTTAAATTAAACTAAATGATAAATAAATAATTATTTAATTGGATTAAATAAATTAAGAATTAATTTGCTATAGTGAAAGTAAAATAAATTGATGCAATTAATGAATATAAAGCATAAATGACAATTATAATGATTAATGACAATAAAAATAATAATGCTAATGATAATACCGTAAAATGATAATGATAATAAATAAATAAACAGAAGATGATAATAATAAATAATAATAATAATAATAATAATAATAATAATAATAATAATAATAATAATAATAATAATAACAATAACGATAGTAACAATAATAATAACAACATAAAATAATAATAATAATAACAATAATAATAATAATAATAATAATAAATAAACAAACAAACATAACATAAAAATACACAAAATGATAATAATAACAATACTAACAATAATAATAACATAATACTAAATAATACTAACAATAATAACAACAACAACAACAACAACAACAATAATAATAATAATAATAATAATAATAATAATAATAATAATAAAAATAAAAATAAAAATAAAAATAAAAATAATAATAATAATATGACACACAAAAATAGTCACAATAATAATCATACAATAACATTAACACAATAATAATAATAATGATAATATTAATTATAACAATAAAATAATAACATTAATAATAATAATAATAATAATAATAATAATAATAATAATAATAATAATAATAATAATAATAATAATAATAATAATTACACAACTATAATAATCACAATAAATAATCATAACAATAATAATAATAATAATAATAATAATAATAATAATAATAATACCACAATAATCACAACAATAACAATAACAAAATAATAATAATAATAATAATAATAATAATAAATAAACATAAAATAATCAATAGTAACAATAATAACAACATAAAATAATAATAATAATAATAATAATAATAATAATAATAATAATAAAAATAATAATAATAAATAAAACAAATAAAAATAATGATAATGTAATACAATAATGATAATAATAAAATAAATAATAACAATAATAATAATAATAATAATAAAAATAAAAATAGAATAATACTAATAATAAATAAATAAAATAATAATAATAATAATATTAATCTTAATTAATAATAATAATAATATATTAAAATAAATAAATATAAAATAGGACTCACCGGATTTCCCTCGCCAGAGCCGCCGGTGGTTGACACACCCGTCACCGGAGGGGAGATCGCCACACCAGGAGCCTGCCGCTGCTAGTCACACGCCCGGAGCCGCTGTGGCTTGGCTGGGATTGGCGTCGGCAGCGTCATCCCTTCCCTCGTCGATGTCCTTCACGCCGGCGAGTGTCGCTGATCGGTGGCCACCGTCGGTTTCGTTTGGGCCAGCTCGTTCCACAGGTGGGGCGCATGCGCCAGTCCGGGGCCGACGTTGGCCGGCGGTGCCCCCATTCCCTCTTCTCTTTGTATCCTCTTTTTCTGGCCTGTCCCTACGTTTTCGTTAGCCCTCCTCTATTTTCTTTGATTCCATTTTTCCTTTTCAATTTGCTTTTGATTCTTTCTTTGGCCCCCTTCTTTTTATAATGCTCAGTTGTTTCAACTCTTTAAATGTTATTTGACATAATAAGTTATTTTTCCTACCAAACCCAACACAAACCATGCTTTTCCAAACCAACTCCCCTGAAATCATGGAGAAGAGACACTGAAGGAGAGGAGCACACGAGAGGCCACCTGTCAGCAAAGGAATGGGCCTCAGGCAGTGAGGCTACCTCTCACCCATATGAGATGGGCCTCACAAACGTGAGGCCCCATCTCACATGGGTGAGATAGGCCTTACTGCACAGGGCCTCCAAAACACAATTTCTTCTTTTTTTTTTATTAAAATGAAAAAATATTTTTTTTTCCAGGAACCATCACTTCCATCTGCCTATTTCCCGTGAACAGGTATCATTTTCATCATCGGGTAACTTCGGTCTGGACAGCCTCAAGACCCGGTGTCTACAGTTGCCCCCAATTTTGGGGAACGTAGTGCCTGGGTGCCTAGGTGAGCCAAAACTCAAAGAAAAGAGAAAAGACACGTACCTGAGGCAGCTGTCCTTCTCGAATCGGGTGATGCGGCGAGTCTATTACAGACTTACAAAACATGAGGTTTGCTCTTTTGAGCGAGGTTGTTCTTCTGAACTACTCTTTTGAGCTTGTGTTGTTCTTCTGAACTGCTCTTCTGAGCTAGGAGTTGTTCTTCTTAACTTCTCTTCTGAGCTGGGTGTTCTTCTGAACTGCTCTTCTGAGCTGGGTGTTCTTCTAAACTGCTCTTCTGAGCTGGGTGTTCTTCTCGTTTAGATATTTCCTGTAAAATTACACGCACAGGAGTATATATAAGGAATCATGTGTATGACATGGTATGCAAATGCATGTAAAAATGAATGGACTATGTCCTATATGGTCAAGGGTTCATCAGGGGTGTTATCTTTGCTTCAGGGACTCTGACCCAAAACCTGTTCTGACAGATTCGTTATGCGTGCATCTTCCCTCCGTCGACGATCATATACCAGAGGTTCTGACTCATGTCCCTACCTCTGAAGTAATGTCGCCTTATTGCTCCAGGCGCCGAAAGTCATTATTTTAAAGGTAGTGCGTCCCTTGTGAATTTTCACACTATCTTTTCTTAGCGGGAAATGCGTCCTTTTAGGGATTTTCACACAACCCTATGCCTTATTTTTTTCCTAGAATGGACCAACCCAATCCAGCGGCTTTTATTTTATTTCATTTTTTCGTAGGACAAACTGCCTGTTCCCAAGTTTTCACCTGTCCCTTGGCCTAACTTTTGCTTAGAGCGCCAATTACGGTTTTCATCTCTACTTTTTCTTTTTCTTTTTCTCTTCTTTTTTTTTTCTTCTTTTCAAGAGAGGATTCTTGAACAATAGTCATTAGATAGATCAATGACATATTGCTTTGAAGACAGAATTACAAGACAAATTAAAATGCAAACGGAAATCTTTTATTCATTGCGAAATTGTGTACAGTTCTATATGATTTCATCATACATAATCTTCTTTTGACAAGAATTAAAAAACACAAGACTACACCTAATCTCAGAATAGACCTTGTAAGCAGCAAACTCCTGTTATCAATCGGCCCTCTCGGATTTTCTAGATTGAACATTTTCTCTCAGCCCTTAATTTTTGCCCAGGAAGCCTTTTTTCGACCTTCACCCTAATAGTGTAATAACCCAAAAAGGGCCTAATCGGAATCTGCGTGGTAAGTAAGGGAAGTAAGGTATTTTCGTAATTGAGTAGGAGGAAATTTGGATAATAAGAAATTACTTGTTAAGGAATTAATTAATTAAGTAATAAGTTAAGTGAAGGAAATGTTATGGTGTGCTTGTAGTGTATGGGAGTAGGATATAAGTGTGCTTAGGGATTTTATTGTGTGGTTTTTGGTGCATGGTGCATTGGATGAAAGTGGGTTATAAGAAATATTATGGTGTGAACCAAGTTTGGTGCATTGTATAAGTAAGTCAAGATAGTGGATTTTGGTCTTATGGGAGAGTGACACATGGCTTTGGGGTTTGTGAGCATTAAATGAAAAGTAAGAGAGAGGTGAGGAGGGAAGAGATGGATGAAACTTCCCGTGGAAGCTATTCTCTCTCCCCTTGTTTTTCATCTTCCCCGTCCTCTCTCTCTCTTATTTCCATTTTTCTGCTCTCATCTCCTTTTCTCTTGTGTTTTCTTTGAGCTTTGAGTGGGAATCTTGAGTTTTGAGCTAAGTTTTTGAAGGTAAGTGGTCTGGAGTTCTCTGGTTATTTCGGTTCTTCTCTTCTCCTTCTTTTTCTGATTTTGATTGTGGAATTTGGGTTTGATTGGAGTGAGTTTTGATTGGGTTTGTGCAAGAATCGGAAGCTAGAAGAAAGAACAAAGGAAAGGAGAAAGCGGACTCGTGAGGGGCTCGGTTTGAAGCTACAATTTCCAGGTTTGGGAGCTGCGTTTTTTAGTGTGTGTATGTGTTTTGGAGCTTAATTTAATTGTGTTTGGGAGATGTGGTTGTGGATCATGTTTTTCCCCTAATTTCTCCTTGGATCAATTCTATTTTTATGATTGCATGTCACTTATAACCTTGAGTGTTTTGTTAGATGAATGCATGTTTAAATTAAGTTGTGATTTATAGTGAAATGTTAGTGATTTAGTGAGGATAGTATGTGTTTTTGGAACATGAACATGTTATGTTAATGAATTTTGAGTTTAGTTGTGAGTGAATCCATGATGAATTGATGTTTGATTATTGTGTAAAATATGTTTATGCGGCTTGAAAGTGATGCGGTAATGTGCAGGAGGCTTGAGGTAAGTGTTTGTATATGTTGTTTGCATGTATGAAGGATTGCATGTGAAAAGAGTAGGAAAAGTGCAGATTTTGGGCAATTCTAGGTTCTGTCGCGATCGGATTGGTCCCTTGTGGCTAGAGAGTCCTCTGTCGCGATCGCGAAGTTATCGCGAGCGCGATAGAGAGCTCGGTAGTCGAGTCCTTCGCGCGAGGAGGAAAAAACTTGTCTTTGTCAGGACTGCGACGTTGTCGCGAGCGCGACAGAGCTAGGTTGCGCGAATCTTCCTAGTGGGCTTCGTCGCGAGTAGGCCTTCTGGCGCGAGCTCGCGAGGAGGTGCCCCGTACTCACTGTCACGATTGTGACAAAGGCCCTTCCTGCTTGCTTTGTTTTTCCGAGTGTGTTTCTTTTGTTCTACTTTGCATAGTTTCTCACTATTGCATGGAATATGATTGTGCTTATGATCCGTGATCTCATGGTATTAGTGTCTTAGTTATGAATTTATTTGATGTTAGAGTCTTGAGTTGAACCTTGTTTTGATTGTGTATTGTCGTGTAAGTGAATGAGTTGTCGAGCCTGAAGTGTCAAGGTATTGGATAATTAAGCATGCTTAAGAAGGGTTAGTGAGTGCAGCTGCCCGTGTCCGCCCCGTTTGGGCGAAGCGGTTGACCTCCGAGATGGTCATCTTCCGTGTAGTGATAAAATGTTTTGAGACTCCAGTCTCCCGCGCTACCTTCAGGTATAAAAACTATTTTTGAGACTTGGTCTCCCGTGTAGTGTTCCCGTATCCTCCACCATTGAATTCAGGCTATTGTGTCCAGTGTCTGGTATTGGTTTAGTGAAGTATTTTGATTCTGGCGTGATCTTGATTGTGGTATTTTACTTCGTGCTTTCTGTTCTAATTCTGATCTTGTATAGTGATTCGTGATTTCTTAATATATATATATATATATTTCTGTTCTCTAGTACTTTATGAATTCTGAATATTGTGCTCAATATCTTGTTTAGTGTTCTGTTATGTTATTCCTCCCCACTAAGCGTTATCGCTTAGCACGGGTTCTTATCCCGTGTAGGTGACAGGATTTTGGGAAATTGCTCGAGTTGCGCATCTGCTGGTCGGCCACATAGGAGTAGAGTCTTTATTTTTGTTATCTCCTCCTGTAATTCTCTTTGTATGTAATATTTTTGTTTAGTGGCTTATGTATCTATTAGTAAAGGAATGATGTAATCTTTTGGGATTGTATTTAACTCTATATTTTGATTATATGAGATTTATGTTCTGCCCTATTATTATTTGTAGTGAATGCTTCCGTTTAGCGCATGTATGTTGTGAGTGAGCGTCGGGTAGCGCGTTCGCCGGCGCCCTTCCAACGGGGGCGGCGACGGGGGCGTTACAGACAGGGCGCCCAATTCTATCAAGGCCGCCTTTTTTAATTTTCGACCCACGGGGCAATTATTCTCTTCTTTTTTATTTTAGCCTTTAGCCATGGAACCTTTTTAATCTGTCGACATTGACCGGTTCTTTGAACTCATTTCCATCACTGTCTGCTAAAATTGCTGCTCCCTTTGTCAGTAACTTCTTCAGCACAAATGGACCTTCCCAGATTGGCCTAAATTTTCCACGTATATCTTGTAACACCCCTTACCCATACGTAGGCAAACCCATCCGGATAGGAGTGAGATGCCGTAGGAGAAGGGGTGTCGCACTAAACAGATCGATACAAAGCAAACATTAAATCATCATAAACATACAGAAATACAGTGGAAATTAAAACTTTTGAGAAACAGCAACTGATCATACATTAATATAACAAAATCATTACAATAATATTTTGATCAATTGCCCAAACGGAAGAATTACATATCCAAAATAAATAGAGCAGAAGCTTACAAAATTACTGATATAATGAGAGTTCTATTACAAAAAGAATCATCATACTACTACAAAAATGGCCCTAACACTAATCCCTTCTGTGTTGGCTTGACTACGGCGACTCTCCCAAAACACAGCAACTTCTGCACTTGTACAGATAAAACGCCGTGCTAAGCGATAACGCTTAGTGGGAAACACACAAATAACGTGGACGGCCATTCACAATGGTCGTCAAAACATAACACATACGATATGACATATGCGGATAATCATGTCCGATATATAATCATGCTTACAGAATAAAGACATACATTCAGAAGCTCATATCCTCATTCGTATACATATTGACTGATTTCTCATACTTATCATTGTGCGCATTCGAATATCATATTCCTGCAGTCATTCAAAACATAACAAAACAAAAAGAGCACCTGTTGACTCACAATAGTGGATAATGAGCATACAGTGACGGTACCTTACAGGTACGAATAGAATAGTGACGGTACCTTACGGGTACGAATCGAAAACCATTGTATTTTATCACATTCAAAACATTTTACGGAGGGGACCTTAAACAAGATCCAAAACATTTCAGGGATCGCGAGGATCCAAATGGGGACCTGATCGGGGTCCAAAGAGAATGGAGGGCTGCATATAAAAAACTCTATTAGGCATGCCTAACTATCCACTAGACTGACTCTTGCAGGTCATGCGTAATCCAAATCAAGTTCCAAAACACAGCATATAATTTATCAGGGATAACATGTTATTTGTCATGAAGAAATCATGATATTACACATATAAGAAAAATAATATAGCATACAGCAATGAAAAGCCAAGAAAAGACATTTAAAACCCATTTTAGAAAAACAGAGCACGTGAGAGAAACAGGGCATACTGGAGTCGCTGTTGTGATCGCGTCAAAGTTGCGCTCGCGATAAAATGGCCAATGAGCATTGCTCACGTCTCCTGAGCATGGCTCACGACTCTCACGACTCGTGATCATGGCTCACGACTCGTGATCAAGTCCTCAGTATTCAGACACGAGAGCTAGAAATTCCGTCCTGTCACGCTCGCGACAGCATCGGGATTTCCATTTCTCAACAAAAACACAGGAAGCCTAGAAAATTCAAATCAAAACCATTTTCACCCAAATCAAACTTAAACTTCAACTTACCTCAAAATAGGCATTCCAAACACCATAACCAACATAAAACAACATATTTTCACAATTAATTACAATCAATTTATCAATTCAAAAATCAATATCTCAATAATCACAAAACCAGAAATCCTGCAGCAAAGTTCAATCAACTTCACATTTGATTCAATAATTCAATAATTATGCAACAAAACTCATCAAAACTCAAAACCCATATCATATATACCAATATAAGCCTATGTACACATCATAAATTTCCAGAAATTAATGCATATCACAAAACCCACATATGAACATCAATTCAAAGAAAGTTCCCAAACCTCATACTCCTATTCTCCAATCTAATGAGCACCACTTTCCGATGCCTTCTCCATCCCTTTAGGATGACGAGGAGGCTCAACTAAATTACAACCCAACAATGGCACACAAACAAAAAACCCTAGATTAACTCTAAACCCAGAAATTATAAAGAGATGAGGAACAAGATGAAGAAAATGAAGAACAAATGCAATAAACTCACCACTTAAAATGCTAAGAGATGATTAATTCCCACCAACAAAGACTTGAATCCGAGTTAGGGCACAGAAATGGAAAGCAAAGGAAAAGAAAGACAAAGAGAAGAAGGGGAAAAGGGGAGAGGAGATGAAGAATTCTGATCTCCCAATTCTCTCTCTTCTTCTACTTTTCTTTTCCTAACCTAGCCATGTGTCCTCTCCCTAGTGGTGGAAATTAACCACTCACACCCAACAGCAATACACTACACACACACAATGTCACCCCAACTTATAACACCCTACAAATGTGTGAGCACAACACACAAACACAACTCACTCACTCACATCCTACAAACATGTGAGCAACACACCCAATTACAACCCAACTAATTCACACCCTAATATCATATATGCACCCACACACTAGCAAAACGCCAAAACATGCAATTTATCCTAAAATACCCTTATCACATGCCAAAACACATACAATGCACAAGAACAAACATGGCTCAAACCTCTAGGGGGCAAATGGGGTGTGACAACTCTCCCCTACTAATAAGAATTTCGTCCTCGAAATTCTCACCTGAACTGAATAAATGCAGATACTGAGCCCTTATAAATGCCTCTAGTTTCCCAGTTGCTTCTTCTACCCTGTGATGATTCCATAACACTTTGACGAAAGAGACTTGCTTATTTGTCAGTTGTCTCACTTCCCGAGCTAGAATAGCTTTCGGTTCCTCATCATAAGAAAAGCCGGGCTGCACTTGCACATCTTGAACTGACAGAACATGTGAAGGATCTGATCTATACTGACGGAGCATAGAAACATGGAAAACATCATGTAACTTCACCAACTCTATTGGTAAAGCCAACTTATAGGCTACCGGACCAACCTTAGCTAACACCTCATACGGTCCAATAAACCGAGGACTAAGCTTACCCTTCTTACCAAATCTTAGCACTTTTCTCCAGGGAGAAACCTTAAGGAAAACTTTGTCCTCGACTTCAAACTGAACATCTTTCCTCTTAAGGTTAGCAAAGGACTTCTGTCGATCTTTAGCCACCTTTAAATTCCGCTGCACAACTCTAATCTTTTCCTCGGTGTGCCTAACCAACTCTGGCCTAATAACTGAATGCTCGGATAGCTCGGTCCAACAAACTGGAGTCCTACACTGCCGACCACACAAAGCTTCATACGGTGACATATTGATGCTCGACTGATAGCTATTGTTGTAGGCAAACTCCATAAGCTGCCCATATCTTTCTCAACTACCCAAAAAATCCAATGCACAAGCTCGCAACATGTCCTCTAAGATCTGAATGACCTGCTCTGACTGACCATCTGTCTGAGGATTGAATGCCGTACAGAAGTTCAACTTGGTACACGAAGCCCTTTGCAATTCTTTCCAAAACTTCGAAGTTAACCTTGGGTCCCGATCTGACACTATGGACAATGGCACTCCATGCAATCTAACTACCTCATCCACATAGATACCGGCTAACTTATCCATCGGATAATCCACTTTAACTGGCAAAAAATGAGCTAATTTCGTAAGCCGATCCATTATTACCCATACTGAGTCATGCTTCTTCTAAGTTAAAGGCAAACAAGATAAAAATTCCATGGCAATATCATCCCATTTCCACTCTGGAATGGATAAAGGTGTGAGCAATCCCAAAGGAACTTGATGCTCAGCCTTTACCTGCTGACATGTCAAGCACTTAGACACAAAATCCACAATATCCCTCTTTATAGCGGACCACCAATAGAACTACTTCATATCTCGATACATCTTCTCACTACCAGGATGCATAGTGAAAACTGTAGTGTGTGTCTCACTCAAAAGCTGTTTCCTTAACTCCTCATTCTCGGGCACACACAAGCGATTTCTATACATAAGCACCATGTCCAGAACTGAGAACTCTGGCTGCTTACCCGATCGGACCTCTTGCAAAACCCACTGCAGCCTCTCACCATCCTTCTGTGCATCCACAATCTTCTGTCTCAAGACAGTCTTCACTCTCAATTGAGCAAACAAAGCCCCATCTGAATCAAACCTCCACCTGAACTGCTTCAAGAACAAAGTAGAAATCGACTTCCAACTCAAAGCATCCGCAACCACATTGGCCTTACCCGGGTGGTAATCTAATATGCAGTCGTAGTCCTTGAATAACTCTAGCCAATGGCGCTGCCTCATGTTCAACTCCTTCTGTGTGAAGAGATACTTCAAGCTCTTATGGTCCGTAAAGATCCTACACTTCTCCCCATACAGATAATGACGCTAAATCTACAAAGGAAAGATCACAGTCGCCAACTCTAAATCGTGCGTCGGATATTTCCTCTCATGTGGCTTCAACTAACGGGAAGCATAAGCCACAACTTTTCCCTCTTGCATCAAAACACAACCAAGACCGACACTCGAAGCGTCACTATATATTACAAACTCCTTACCCGAGATGGGTTGAGTAAGTATAGGAGCTTCCACTAGCAACCTCTTTAACTGTTCAAAACAGGCCTGACACTTATCCGACGACTCAAATCTGACCCCTGTCCTTAATAATCTTTTCATTGGAGCAGCAATAACTGAGAAACCCTTCACGAACTAATGATAGTAACCCGCCAAACAAAGAAAACTCCTCACTTCTTGAACATTCCTAGGCGCTTTCCAATCCATAATTGCCTCAATCTTAGACGGATCAACTTGAATACCCTTAGCCGAAACAATATGCCACAAGAATGACACTTTTCGAAGCCAAAAGTCACACTTACTAAGCTTGGCAAACAACCGATGCTCTCTCAGAACCTGTAAAACAAACCGGAGATGGTCCTCATGCTCACTCTCATCCTTGGAATAAACCAAGATATCATCTATGAACACTACTACAAATCGATCAAGATATGGCCTGAACACTCGGTTCATCAAATCCATAAATGCCGCCGGTGCATTGGTCAAATCAAACGGCATCACTAAAAACTCATAGTTGCCATACCTAGTCCGAAATGTAGTCTTAACCACGTCCGCATCCTGAACTCATAACTGATAATAACCCGACCGGAGATCAATCTTCGAAAAGACTCCTGCACCTCTAAGCGGATCAAATAAATCCTCAACTCTAAGCAGAGGATACTTATTCTTCACTGTGACCTTATTAATTTGCCTATACTCGATACACATTCTCAAAGAACTGTCCTTCTTCTTAACAAACATAACCAGGGATCCCCATGGGATTCTGCTGGGATAAATAAACCCCTTATCCAATAGCTCTTGTAGCTGAGTTTTAAGCTCTCTCAACACTACAGGAGCCATCCGATAAGGTGCTTTCGATATGGGAGTAGTACCCAGCACTATCTCTATGGATAACTCCACTTCCCTCTCCGGAGGCAAACTAGGCAACTCGCTTGGAAAAACATCACAAAACTCGCGAACAATCGGGATATCCTCAATCCTAACTTGATCCGGCTTAGAGTCCAACACCACTGCCAAAAAAGCCTCACAACTTTTCCTAATGAATCTCTTAGCTTGCATTGCGAAAATCACAATATTCAAAGAACTAGCACCCAAACCTTTAATAAACACAGACGACCGATCTCTATCCCGAAGCAACATCGTCTTCCTATGACAATCAACCACAACCCGATGCTTACCCAACCAGTCCATTCCCAGAATCAAATCAAACTCTCTAAATGGCAACTCAATCAAATCTGCTGGAAACTCAACTCCCTCAACCAACAGGGGACAATTCCTATACATTCTTCTAACATTGACACTATGCCCTAAAGGACTGGTCACAAAAATCTCATAATCTAACTGGTCTACGTCTTGCAACTTATCACTTAACTTATCAGTGCAAAAATACGAGTGTGTGCAACCAGGGTAAATTAGAGCATATAATTCGGTGTCATGGAGTAGGAACCTACCAGCAATCACATCAGGCGAATTCTGCTCGTCCCTGGCTCTCACAGCATAAGCTCTGGCTGGAACAGGTAATGGACTCTCAACTCACTCAGATGCAGCTCCCTCTCTAGGTCGACCGCCTCGACCTCTACCTCTGCCTCTATCACGGGCAACTTGCGTGGCATTTAAACCAACTCTGCTAGCCTCTCTCTGAGCACCCGAATCCTCATTCAACCTCGGACAGTTGGCCAAAAAGTGTTCAGTGTTCCCACATCTGAAACACCCAACTGTGAGCCACCTACACTCACCCCGATGAGGCTTACAGCAATGAGAGCACATAGCCATCGACTCGATCCTAGCACCAGTACCGTCTCTACCAAAACCAAACACTGTTGCTGAATCCTATCTTCTACCTATAGTAACCGGGCCTGCAGATGACTGCTCCTGCGAATTCCTAGACCTCTTACCCGAGGATGAAGAAGATGATCCTCCACGAGAGGGGTTTCTCCTCTGAGGCCTCTCTCTCAAAATAGATTCTGACCTCTCAGCCCGCACTGCAGCTTGCACAATCTGGTAATAACTCACTCCCGGAGTACCCATCAAAGAAACCAACATCGCCCGCAGTGACTCATTCAAATCGGCCTCAAAATGCCTACACTTGAACTCCTCTGTCAAAATACCTTCTAATGCATACTTTGCCAAACGCTTAAATTCCTTCTCAAAATCAGATACAGACATCGCTCTCTGCTTCAAACTGAAGAACTGAGCCCACTTAGCATCCTTGTATGTCTGAGTCACATACTTACTTGTGAACTCTCTTTCAAAGAAATCCCATGTAACCGGATGTGACGCGCGTCGAACCCCGTGGCCTCCCGAAAGCCTGCTTTAGGGCGATCAGGATGCCATTCATTAAAACTTATAAGGTATTTACAAGTGCGTCTTTTTTTGGCAACAAAGAGGTTTCTTTGAGTCGCCACCCAATATAACATTGGGAAGGGTCGTCTAGCCTCATCGAGCCTAAGACGGCGCATACATATCCATCTTGAGCAAGCCAGAGAGATCTTGGAGGTCTCAGCCTCTCCCCCCTAGAGCCTAGGATTTGTAAATTGAAGTCTTTTGATGAGACTCAAGAGGTGTCTTGGAAGTCCTAGACCTCTCGCCTCATTGAGCCCTAAAGACCAGAGTGAGTTCGGGACTTCTTATTTATTTATACCTTGATCAATATTATGATTAAGTTTTGAATTCGTTATTTCACCAACTTTCCACACGATGCATTTAATTAAAGCGCAATCATTCACATCAAAAACGATAAATTAAGCATTATTAAGGTAAACTTTCATATATTAAATTACAATAAAACTAGTGGCAGAATACAACCCCCATTATAAAAAAAATACAAATCATGCATAAATCGGGGTATTCATTAATGATGAGGACATTGGTCCTCGCATGCATATTTATTATAAACTGATTTTTAAGAAGTGTCAATCTTGTTGGTTAAAACAGGATATTGGTCCACAGCTTTTGAGAAAACTCCAAAATAATTACTATAAAATTTTTGGCTCTTTTCAGTGTAACGACATTGAAATAATCTTAATAATAACATGAATAAAAAGCAAGGGTGAAGAAAAAACCCGTATGGAAATCCTTAGATTGGCTCGACCCTCATCATTTACAACTTCAACTCCAAATGGTCAGAAAATAACTCATAGGAATAAACATGTCAGTGTCAAAATTGATGAATAAAATAAAGAAAGGAAAATAATAGGAAACTTTAAAAGAAATAAGTTAAAAGATAAAAAAAAAGGGGAAAAATGAAAACGATTAATATAAGTTAATTAAATCACACCAGTGCTAATCCAGAATGTTTACCTTTTTGGGTGAATATCAAATGGTTTCAGTCCCCGCGTGCTCCACAAGGATCAAATAAAAATATATCAAAGTAAGAAAATTTGTATTTTCCCTTCTTGAAAATTTAATAGTGATCGAATGTTTGAATTAGCTGTATTGATGGAAACAAATGAATTTTGTTACCTCAAATTGGCTTCATTCACAAGAAGAATTTGAGTAAATCAATTAATTGGAAGATTTTTTATCAAATAAAATTCTGAAAATAAATAGAGATTTTATAGATTTTTGGAAAATTGCTCACAAAAAATGGTTAATTTCCTCCACCAAAAATTGGTCAAATTTTCTAACCCCAAATAATGAATTTTACCTCACAATTTATAGAATTTTGGAGATAAAATCAAATAAGCATCAGTTTAAAGTTTGAATTTTAAAAAGAGTTTTAAAATTTAATTTTTAAGCAAATCCTAACCCACATTTGAAAGATAGGAGATAAAATTTTATCAAATCTGGTGATAACTGATCAGATCCACTACCGACGGGCATCCCTGCAAATAGCGACGGGCGTCTCTACTAAGGGCACGCGTGGAAATCAGGATACAGACGGGCCATAACGCGTGACTAAGGACGGGCATCCCCACTAAGATACGTGTCCGTCCCTAGCTACAGACGGGCCAAAACGTGGGACTAGGGACGGGCATCCCTACTCAGACACGTGTCCGTCCCTAGCTACAGACGAGCCATCCCTACTAAGAATAGAGACGGGGATCATCCCATGTAGGGATGGGCATCCCTACTCAGACGGCCATCCCGTCTGTGGAGCAAAACTTCCAATTTCAAACAAAATTTCCCAAACTTTTCAAAGCCTCACGCTATAAAGAAAAAGATTTTAATCCTTGTGAAACCGAAAGACAAAAACCTACGAATTCCATCCATTTATCTAAAAACCAACATAGATCTCTTTATTGGTTAACTCTGACCTGGACTGCCTCAAGACCCGGTGTCTACAGTTGCCCCCAATTTTGGGGAAACTAGTGCACTAGTGTCTAGATGAGCCAAAATTCAGAGAAGAAAGGAAAGAAACGCATACCTGTGGCAGTCCTTACCTTTTTGCCATGGAAGTAGCGATGTATCGAATCAATCCAGACTTACAAAACAAGAGGATTGCTCTCCTTAGCTGCATCGAGTTTGCTACAACTTACAACGTGTGGATGGCGATGTCACACCCCATTTGCCCCCTAGTAGAATGAGCCTGTCTGTCTGTCTGTATGTGTAAGCATTCGCATGTGTTCGGCATTTCATAAGGATATTTTAGTAAAATGTATGCTTTTGGGGTTTTGTTAGTATGTGGGTGCATAAATTGCATTAGTGTGTTAATTAATTGAGAAATAATTGTGTGCACTTGAGCATACCATATTAGGGTGGTTTAAGTTGGGACATGTTTGTGTACATTTGCTCATACCATTGTAGGGTGCATTTAAGTGAGATTACTTTGGGTGTGTGTAATGCATGTTAGTTTGGGTGTGAGTGGTTAGCTTCACCAATTAGAATTGGACACATACTTAGGGCAAAGAAAGGAAAAAGAAAAGGGAATGAAACAAAGGAAATTCAGATTTACGTTTCTTTCTTTTCTTCTCATCACCCTCTTCTTCTTCCTCATTTTCCTTACTCTAAGCATTGTGGTGTGGATTCAAGTTGGAATTGGTGGAGTTAATCTCTCTTTGCATCTTTTGTTGGTAAGTCACTGCATTTCCTTAACTTTCTTTCCATTTACTTCATCTTCTTCTTCTTCCTTGAGCTTAGGTTTAACTTAGGGTTTTGCATGTTGGATATTTGTGTTTAGTTGAGGCTCCTTGCGATCCCAAAGGCAAGGAGGTTGCTGGGAGCAGTGGGACTAAGTGTTAGAAGCTTAGATTCCAGGTTTGGGAACAATTGATTGTGATTTGTGTGATTTTAAGTTACTGTAAATTTCTAGGGTTCTTGTTCTTGAGAAGTTTGAATGCTATTATTCTTGAATTGATTTAGTTGTTTAAATGTTGAATTGAGTTGTATAAATGTTGCCTATATTGTTTGAGATGATTTCTGGAAAGTAAGAACAGGTTTTATTGGTTTTGAATCAAATTTGGATTGATTTTTGTGTTCTGGGAAAATCTGGAAATCGATTACTGTTGAAATTCCCTTTGTCGCGTGACTCGCCAAGAAGAGAGGCAAGTCACGAGGCGTGACCTCAGGTCACGCCTCGTGACCTGCCAGCTTGAGGCCGGTCACGAGTTGTGGCTGCCTGCCACAGCTCGTGACCAGCTTAAATGAGGCCAGTCACGAGACGTGACTCCCCGTCACGCCTCGTGACCAGCCTGAGAGAGAAGGCAAGTCGCATGACCAGCTGAAGAAGAAGCCAGTCACGGGACGTGACCCTCAGTCATGTCGCGTGACCGGCGAGAGACGTTGCGTGATCTGCGAGATCACGCAACGTGATCTGCGAGGGACAAGCAAGTCACGAGGCGTGACCCTCGGTCAAGTCTCGTGACCTACCTGGTGAGGAGGCCAGTCACGCCTCGTGACCAGCCAACCTCGCCCGTTTCTCCGTTCAGCCCGTTTTTTCGAAATTTCCCAGTTTTTAACTCAGAAATGAATTTGGTATTTCTTTTGAATGGACTTTACTGCTGTGTGATGCATGTCATACTTTTAAATGCTTCGATATGCGTAATACCATGATTTTTCTGATGTTTGTACACGATATTCTGTTATTTGATTTGAGTGACGCATAGCCTGCTAGAGTCAAGTAAGTGGATAGTTAGGCATGCCTAATAGAGTCTGTTAGCTGCAGCCCATAGTTCTGTTTGGACCCCGATCAGGTCCCCGTTTGGTTCATCGCGAACCCTTTCCTGTATTGGATCTTGTTTAAGGTCCCTTTTGAAAATATCTGTGAAAGTTAAAGTATAATGGTTTAATCGATTCGTACCCATAATGTACTGTCTATAATCGGCTCGTACCCGGAAAGTACTGTCTGTACACTCGTTATCCACTACCTAGAGTCAGCAGGTGTTCTTTGAATGTTTATTTGAACTGCTCTGATCTGATTTGGCTATAAATGGATTATCTGAATGAGTATATCGATGTAATGTATATCGGATTATTTCTGAATGAATATGATTATGAAATACTGATTGTATGGCTTTATTATATGAGCATGTTTATATGGATTACGTTTTAGCCTTTGCATATTGTCCTTGTGAATGTGAATTGCCTTGACGACCATTGTGAATGGCCGTCCATTATTTATGTGTGTTTCCCCACTAAGCGTTTATCGCTTAGCACGGTGTTTTTACCCGTGCAGGTGCGGAAGGAGTTTGATTCGAGAGTCGCCGTCATCAAGCCAACACAGGAAGTTTATAATGTAGGGCTCCTTTTGTAGAGTTGATGATTCTTTTTGTATAGAACTCTCATGTATCAGCTTCCGGTTTTGTAATTATATTTTGGACATGTAATATTATTTTGTATCAGCTAGTTGATCAGATCATTATTGTAATAGTTTATTATAGTAATGCATGATCAGCTTTTGCTTTCTACATGTAAAGTTGTTAATTATTCTGTATTTCTGAATGTATGTTATGAGTGAATGTATGTTTTTGCTTTGCCAGTGTTTGGTGACACCTTGACTCATACGGCATCTCACTCCTTATCGGATGGGATCGCCTACGTATGGGAAGGGGGTGTTACAGTTTGTGGTATCAGAGCATAGGTTTAGGCGTTTCTGGGTGTAGTTGTGATTGTTCTGAGTTTCTTAGATGTGTATGTGTCTAGATCTGTGTTGGTTGATGTGGTTGTTTGTTGTTTGTTTAGATGGCTTCTAATTCTGTTCGTGGATCACTTGAGGAATCCGCTGAGAGTGTGAATCCTCCAGCTGTGGATCCGTCTGTTTCTATTACTGTGTCAGCTCAGCATGGTAGGGTCCAGCCCGAGGCCGCAGCCATGCCCTTTGAGGCTATGTTCAGACTGCATCAGGACATGGCTAGGGTTTTGGAGAGATTGACTGCTCCTAGAGCACCTATGGAAAATTTGAGAAGGGCAGGAATTGAAGATTTTTATGGCACTGGTTTGAACGAATCTGAGTTGGCTGAGAGATGGTTAGATAAAGTAAAGCGTGCTTTGAGAGAGATTCGGTCTCCTCCCGATCAGCAGGCAGAGTGTGCACTAGTTCTTCTGCAAGGGTCTGCATTTGAATGGTGGGAATTGGTTTGTAGGCATCCTTAGCTACCGGATCCGATTACTTGGGAGTTCTTTGAGGGTGAGTTTATAAAGAAGTACATCACTCAGACTTATAGAGATGCGAGATGGGCGCAGTTTTTGAGTTTGAAGCGGAGGACTTTGTCTGTAGCAGAGTATGAGAAAGAGTTCAATAGGTTATCTCGCTATGCCCCACGTGGAGTTATGACTGATGACTTTAGATGCAAGCATTTCGAAGCGGGGTTAAATGAGTCTTTGAAGATTGCTTTGATTTCTCTGATGTGCATACCTGGGATCAGTTATTATTAGATTGTAGAGGCTGCTGTGAGAGCTGAGTTATCAGAGACTGTGTTGAGAGAGAGAGCTCAGAAGAGGAACTCTTCTCATGGAGGATCTTCAACGGGTAAGAGATCTAGGGACCCACAGGACGAGTCATCTTCTGGTCCGGCTTCTAGAGGCAGAAGATTGGGTTCTGCAGCTGTGTCAGGTTCTGGTAGGGGAGGTAGATCTGATGCTATACCTATTTGTGCGAATTGCAGCAAGGCTCACCGGGGTGAGTGTAGGTGGCTCACTGGTGGATGTTTTAGATGTGGGAGCACTGAGCACCGTGTGGCTAGTTGTCCCCAGTCGATTGAGGATTCAGGACCTCAGGGAGGAGCTAGTAGGGTTGGTTCGAATGCTTCTTAGGCTACCCGTGGTAGAGGCCGAGGTAGAGGTCGAGGTGGTCGGCATAGAGATGGAGCTGCTTCTGAGACTGTTGAGCGTCCTCCTCAGGGTGCCGTTAGAGCCTATGCCATGAGAGCCAGTGTAATACCCCGAAATGCACCCTAGAAGGATTTGTGTATTTTCGGGGATTTTGACGATCGAAATTGTGTGATTCGATGGTCGGAGTGATTAAGTAGTAGGAAAAGATATGATCAGAATTAAGAAAAAGTGAGTCAAGGGTATTTTGGTCATATTGCAAATAGGGATTTGATTGAATCGAATAAATAATCACAAGGGGTAATTTATGAAATGGAGTATTATTAGACAGAATGTATGTGAAATGTGGTGTCAGGTGTGCCGAAAGGACGAATTCAGTATTAGTGCAAAAGTTTCGGCAAGTGCGGCCAATTGCAAATTTGTAAGGTATTAATTTATGACTTAATTGAAGGGGATAAGATTTAATTGTGGGTCAATATAGGAATGACATCTATGTAGTGGGCCAAGGAAAGATTAAAGAAGAGCTAAAGGACCAAAAGAATAATTGTTATAAAAATCTAGTGAGGGCTAATAAGAAAAGGACATGTGGCATTGAGATAAGTTTGACTTTATTAAGGAAGAGAGAGAGCAGATTTCTGCACTTTCCCCTCTCCTCCCTCACGTTGTTCCCCCTTTCTCTTCTTCTCTCCTTCCTCTTCTTCATCTCACGCCATTCTCTTTCTTTCTTAGCAAGCCCAAGTTGTAGATAGTGGAATTTACAAGCTCAAGTGTTCTTTTAAGAGAGTAGAGATAGAAGGGTAAGTTATAAATTTTGATTTCTGCAATTCCTCTTTGTTAAATTAGAAATCTTAAGTAGTATTCTATGTTTTGATGAGGAAATTGGAGTGATAAAACTAAAGAGGGAGTATGGAAGCAAGAAGTGCCACTATTGAAGCTATTGGAGCAAAGGAGTTTGAGGTTTGGGAAACTTTTTTTTTATATATATGAATTTTTATATAAATATATATTCATGTATGATATAAGTTTCTTGATTGTGTGGTTGATGATAGATGATGATGGTAGTGAGTGTTGGTTTAAATTGCTCAATTGTGCATGTGAGTAGGTTTTTGGGTGAAACTGGGTTGGAATGTACTTGACCTCTCTTCAGTAATTAGGCTGTATTGGGAGTTTCAGAACTCCAAATCATGAGATTCTTAAACCATTAGAACCATGAATTCCATTACTTTAAATGTCTTAGAAATAGCGTTGGGCAAATTCTTGCTCTAAGACCCTGAATATTTGATAATACCGTAGTGTTTCTTTTTGTGACGGGTTGTTTGACCAGTATGGGTTGTGGAGTGCATATCTGGAGTTGTAGATGTCCAATTTATGTGAAACTTGTTTCATTTTAAAGCTACGACGTTGGAGAACATTTGTTAAGAAGACCACGTTTCCTAAAAACGAGGTTTAGAGGTCGGTTTTCGCGATACTAGTTTATAGTAGAAAGCAGTCCGTTTTGGTAGCTGAGGCGAGCCTCTGTCGCGAGCGCGACAAGGGTCGCGACCTCGCGACAGAAAAGTATGTTTTGAGTCTTTTCTTCTATATTTTGAGTCTAGGGTTGACCCGGATCAATTCCGTACTTTTCCCATCGGTTATTATGCATGTTTAGGGTATTTAAGTGGGTATATAAGTGGTTGTTTTTGGGTAAAACCTATGAATATGATTAAGATTGGTGATTTAACTAGTAATTAAGAATTGATATAACTTCATGAAGGTTTGTTTATTGATGAGTGCTATTATGTGATGGTCTCATGAGTAACCTTAGAATGATGTACCATATGTATGAATGCAGTTAATATGGGTGCGATTGAAATGTTTGACGAATAATGTTGTTATTATAGATTGTGTATATGGATATTGATAATGGCATGTTTTACTGAATTACTTGATACGAATGTTGGATTTATGTTGTCAATGATGTGTGACTGGCTGGAGATGAGGTAAGAGACCTCTGGATGTGTTTCGTGTGTTGTGGGTGAGTTTGAGGAAGGAAAGATCTTGCAAAATTCTGCAGATTTTCGGAATCATGCCTCTGTCGCGATCGCGACATTGTCGCGAGCGCGACAGAGACCGATGATTTTGATGCTGTGCTATCGCGAGCATGCGACGCTGTCGCGAGCCCGCGATAGCAATAGCTTGTCTGCTCTCTGTCGCGAGCGCGACAACCGTCGCGATCGCGACAGAGCACATTGTTGGCCTGTGCCATCGCGAGCACGCGACTTGTCGCGACCCCGCGATAGCAATACTTGCCCTCTGTCGCGACCGCAATAATATCGCGAGCGCGACAGAGCCGGGCCCTTCTCTCCTTCCCGCGATCGCGAAGCCCGTCGCGCACGCGCAGCGAAGAGACTATGGTCTCTGTCGCGAGCGCGACAGTTGTGTTGTGTTGAATGAGTTTTCTTCGGTGATTCCAATATTTGAGTTCCAAACTTGTGATGCCTTTAGGTGTATTCTTTGACTATGTTATGAAGTATGTTAATATAATTGAATGTAGAGTAAGGACGTAAATGATTTTGATTTGGGGATTTTTGTGGCACTCTGTGCATCTGTCAGCCATTTTAATTGGGATTATTTGAACATAAGCATGTATCAGCATGGGGATGGGAAAGTAATTATCATTGCATAAATTGCATCTGCATCATTTGCATACATAAATCATTGTACATTCATTTCACTCACATCCCTCATTCGTATGTGACAAGCACTCTGATTTGACTCAATTAAAAGTGGCTGACAGGCTGTGCTTTGAGTACGAGATCGTTTAGTGGAAATGTTGAGGAAGTGTAAAGTGTAGGTTACCTTGAGTGAAGTTTGGCAATTAAGGTAATAGATATTACGGAGACAAGATTCTACGTGTATATGTGTGTAGATTACATAAGAAGCCCTGTGTTGGATTCCAACCAATAGTATGATTATAATTGTGATATGGGTCAGGATTAGAGTAACGATTTTTGGAGATAGAGTTTACTCGATTTGGCAAGATAGTTCTGGTGAGTTCAAGTTGACATTGTTTAAGAATATGTTCTGTCATACGGATGTTAAGATGTAGTATGTGAATGATGTAGTAATCAAGAAATAAAAAAAAAAGTCCTACCAAAGTGTATAAGTTAGTTGATAGTGGGATGTTAACGTGTAATTATGGTAGTGATAAACAATACAATATGAGAAATCCGGTGATTGTGAATTTCGAGGACGAAATTCTTTTAGGAGGGAAGATTTGTAATACCCCGAAATGCACCCTAGAAGGATTTGTGTATTTCCGGGGATTTTGACGATCGAAATTGTGTGATTCGATGGTCGGAGTGATTAAGTAGTAGGAAAAGATATGATCAGAATTAAGAAAAAGTGAGTCAAGGGTATTTTGGTCATATTGCAAATAGGGATTTGATTGAATCGAATAAATAATCACAAGGGGTAATTTATGAAATGGAGTATTATTAGACAGAATGTATGTGAAATGTGGTGTCAAGTGTGCCGAAAGGACGAATTCAGTATTAGTGCAAAAGTTTCGGCAAGTGCGGCCAATTGCAAATTTGTAAGGTATTAATTTATGACTTAATTGAAGGGAATAAGATTTAATTGTGGGTCAATGTAGGAATGACATCTATGTAGTGGGCCAAGGAAAGATTAAAGAAGAGCTAAAGGACCAAAAGAATAATTGTTATAAAAATCTAGTGAGGGCTAATAAGAAAAGGACATGTGGCATTGAGATAAGTTTGACTTTATTAAGGAAGAGAGAGAGCAGATTTATGGACTTTCCCCTCTCCTCCCTCACGTTGTTCCCCCTTTCTCTTCTTCTCTCCTTCCTCTTCTTCATCTCACGCCATTCTCTTTCTTTCTTAGCAAGCCCAAGTTGTAGATAGTGGAATTTACAAGCTCAAGTGTTCTTTTAAGAGAGTAGAGATAGAAGGGTAAGTTATAAATTTTGATTTCTGCAATTCCTCTTTGTCAAATTAGAAATCTTAAGTAGTATTCTATGTTTTGATGAGGAAATTGGAGTGATAAAACTAAAGAGGGAGTATGGAAGCAAGAAGTGCCACTATTGAAGCTATTGGAGCAAAGGAGTTTGAGGTTTGGGAAACTTTATTTTTATATATATGAATTTTTATATAAATATATATTCATGTATGATATAAGTTTCTTGATTGTGTGGTTGATGATAGATGATGATGGTAGTGAGTGTTTGTTTAAATTGCTCAATTGTGCATGTGAGTAGGTTTTTGGGTGAAACTGGGTTGGAATGTACTTGACCTCTGTTCAGTAATTAGGCTGTATTGGGAGTTTTAGAACTCCAAATCATGAGATTCTTAAACCATTAGAACCATGAATTCCATTAATTTAAATGTCTTAGAAATAGCGTTGGGCAAATTCTTGCTCTAAGACCCTGAATATTTGATAATACCGTAGTGTTTCTTTTTGTGACGGGTTGTTTGACCAGTATGGGTTGTGGAGTGCATATCTGGAGTTTTAGATGTCCAATTTATGTGAAACTTGTTTCATTTCAAATCTAAGACGTAGGAGAACATTTGTTAAGAAGACCACTTTTCCTAAAAACGAGGTTTAGAGGTCGGTTTTCGCGATACTAGTTTATAGTAGAAAGCAGTCCGTTTTGGTAGCTGAGGCGAGCCTCTGTCGCGAGCGCGACAAGGGTCACGACCTCGCGACAGAAAAGTATGTTTTGAGTCTTTTCTTCTATATTTTGAGTCTAGGGTTGACCCGGATCAATTCCGTACTTTTCCCATCGGTTATTATGCATGTTTAGGGTATTTAAGTGGGTATATAAGTGGTTGTTTTTGGGTAAAACCTATGAATATGATTAAGATTGGTGATTTAACTAGTAATTAAGAATTGATATAACTTCATGAAGGTTTGTTTATTGATGAGTGCTATTATGTGATGGTCTCATGAGTAACCTTAGAATGATGTACCATATGTATGAATGCAGTTAATGTGGGTGCGATTGAAATGTTTGACGAATAATGTTGTTATTATAGATTGTGTATATGGATATTGATAATGGCATGTTTTACTGAATTACTTGATACGAATGTTGGATTTATGTTGTCAATGATGTGTGACTGGCTGGAGATGAGGTAAGAGACCTCTGGATGTGTTTCGTGTGTTGTGGGTGAGTTTGAGGAAGGAAAGATCTTGCAAAATTCTGCAGATTTTCGGAATCATGCCTCTGTCGCGATCGCGACACTGTCGCGAGCGCGACAGAGACCGATGATTTGATGCTGTGCTATCGCGAGCATGCGACGCTGTCGCGAGCCCGCGATAGCAATAGCTTGTCTGCTCTCTGTCGCGAGCGCGACAACCGTCGCGATCGCGACAGAGCACATTGTTGGCCTGTGCCATCGAGAGCACGCGACTTGTCGCGACCCCGCGATAGCAATACTTGCCCTCTGTCGCGACCGCAATAATATCGCGAGCGCGACAGAGCCGGGCCCTTCTCTCCTTCCCGCGATCGTGAATCCCTTCGCGCACGCGCAGCGAAGAGACTATGGTCTCTGTCGCGAGCGCGACAGTTGTGTTGTGTTGAATGAGTTTTCTTCGGTGATTCCAATATTTGAGTTCCAAACTTGTGATGCCTTTAGGTGTATTCTTTGACTATGTTATGAAGTATGTTAATATAATTGAATGTATTATGCATATCTATATTTATGATCTTTCTCTAAGATTATTATGATATGCTTAAGTGTAAATTGTATGATGCATTACTGACTTTATGATTTTATTCATATGTCTCACCTATTGCTGATTATGTATAATGATATAAATTATGTGATGTGAAATATGATTTGTATGATGCATGACCTGCGAGAGTCAGTCTAGTGGATAGTTAGGCATGCCTAATAGAGTCTTTGTAGCTGCAGCGCCCTTTGAACGATTTGGACCCTGATCAGGTCCCACGACTGGTTCCTCGCGAACCCTTATCAGTGCGGATCCTCGCGATCCTTTTCAATGTGGTTGGATCGGGTTAAGATCCCTCAACAGTAAAATGCTTTTGTGACAAAATAAAATGATTTTTGATTAGTACCCGTAAGGTACTCTCTGGCCGACTTGTACCCGTAAGGTACTAATCAGTTCACTCGGTATCCACTATTATGAGTCAGCAGGTACTTTGATGGTTTGTTTTATTCTGTTTTGAAATAGCCATCAGAATGTGATATCTGAATGAGCAAGAATCAGTTTATGTGTATATGAATATGACTACGGGCTTCAGAAGGTAAATCTGCATTTAGTAAACATGACTTTTCAGTTAATATGATTATCCGTACTTGGCATGTGATTTGTTATTAGTTTCTGAATGCTTTGAAATGATTCGATTGATGTATTTATGTATATGAGTTAAGCATGGTTTTATTGTGTATAAGCATGTGAATCATATTGGTTGTGAGGGTAAGTATATAAGATGTAATCGTACTTTCTGCATGGTTTTGATATGAATGTGAAGTGATGTGATTATGCCTTCCGTCTCCGTTATGGGAGTGTTTACAGCATGATATGCTATGTATTAGAGTTGTGCAGCAGAAGTGTGGTGTTTTGGATGATTTTCTTTGGGTATGTGGCTCAGCATGATAACACTGGTGTCGTGTTTTGGGTTATGACTGTTTTGGCCCATTCCTGATATATGTATATGATTATGTGTGTGAGTTTCCGAATGAATGCCTTTATTATGCAAGTCTGTTTAGATATGTGTTTTGAATATCCGCAATTGTCATTTGAATGTATTTTGCCTCGACGACCATTGTGAATGGCCGTCCATATTATTATGTTTGTTTTCCCCACTAAGCGTTATCGCTTAGCACGGGCTCTTTTCCCCGTGCAGGTGGCAGGTTTTCTTTTGTTCGAGTCGCGCATCTGCAGAGTCGGCCACATAGAAGCTAGAAGTTTTGTATCTTGTTCAGCTTTTGTAATTTAGAATTTTTGTATATCTGTGTTATATGTATAAGTAATAATATGTAAAGAGAACGATGTAATATTTCAGACTCCTATTGTATGATTGTAAAATTGTAGATGTGTATGTTTTCGTTTAAATATGTGTGTTTATGAATATGTATGTTCAGATTTTTGCTCCTTAAAAGTTTTAATTCTTTCATAATTATATACGCTTTGTATCGTTTCTGTTCGGTAACACACCTACTCGTACGGCTTCTTACTCCCTTGCGGATGGGTTCGCCTACGTATGAGTTGGGGTGTTACAGCCAGAGATGAGCAGGATGCGCCTGATGTTATTGCTGGTAAGTTCCTACTCCATGACACTGAGTTATATGCTCTAATTGATCCTGGTTCCACACACTCATATTTGTGCACAGATAAAATTGTTGATAAATTGCATTCGGTTGATCAGTTAGATTATGAGATATGTGTGACCAGTCCATTAGGGCATAGTGTCAGTGTGAGTAGAGTCTTTAGGAGTTGTCCTTTGATAGTTGAGGGAGTTGTGCTTCCAGCGGATTTGATTGAGTTACCTTTCAGAGAGTTTGATCTGATTCTGGGTATGGACTGGTTGGGTAAGCATCGGGCTGTAGTTGATTGCCATAGGAAGACAGTTGTACTTCGGGATAGAAGTCAGTCTCTTGTGTTTTTGAAAGGTTTGGGTGCTAGTTCTGTGAATAATGTGATTTCTGTGATGCAAGCCAAGAGGTTTATCAGGAAAGGATGTGAGGCTTTTCTTGCAGTTGTGTTAGATTCCAAGAGAGATCAAGTTCAGATTGAGGACATTCCAGTAGTGCGGGAGTTTAGTGATGTGTTCCCGAGCGAGTTGCCTGGTTTGCCTTCTGAGAGAGAGGTTGAGTTGTCCATTGAGATTATGCCAGGTACTGCACCTATTTCGAGAGCACCTTATCGGATGGCTTCTGTAGAGTTGAGGGAACTTAAATCTCAGCTACAAGAGTTATTGGATAAGGAGTTTATTAGACTGAGCATATCTCCATGGGGAGCTCCAGTTCTGTTTGTCAAGAAGAAAGATGGATCACTGCGGATGTGTATTGACTACAGGCAGATTAATAAAGTTACAGTGAAGAATAAGTATCCATTGCCTAGGATTGAAGATTTGTTTGATCAGCTTCGAGGTGCGGGTGTTTTCTCCAAGATAGATCTTCGATCAGGGTACTACCAGCTTCGAGTTCAGGATGCGGATGTGGTTAAGACTGCATTTCGGACTAGGTATGGCCACTATGAGTTTCTTGTGATGCCGTTTGGTTTGACTAATGCTCCAACGACTTTTATGGATCTGATGAATCGTGTGTTTAGGCCATACTTAGATCGATTTGTAGTAGTGTTCATTGATAACATCTTGGTGTATTCCAAGGATGAGAGTGAGCATGAGGAGCATCTCCGATTAGTTCTACAGATGTTGAGAGAGCATCAGTTGTTTGCTAAGCTTAGCAAGTGTGATTTCTGGCTTCGAGAAGTGTCATTCTTGGGTCACATTGTTTCAGCTAGAGGTATTCAGGTAGATCCAGCCAAGATTGAGGCGATAGTTGATTGGAAAGCACCTAGAAATGTTCAGGAAGTGAGGAGTTTCCTTGGTTTAGCCGGTTACTACCGTCGCTTTGTTAAAGGATTTTCTGTGATTGCTGCTCCGATGACTAGATTATTGAGGAAAGGAGTCAGATTTGAGTGGTCAGATAGATGCCACGCTTGTTTTGATCGGTTAAAGCAGTTGCTTGTTGAGGCTCCTGATCTTACTCAACCCATCTCGGGTAAAGAGTTTGTCATTTACAGTGATGCTTCGGGTGTTGGTCTTGGATGTGTGCTGATGCAGGAAGGTAAGGTCGTGGCTTATGCTTCTCGTCAGTTAAAGCCACATGAGAGGAACTATCCGATACATGATCTTGAGTTGGCAGCCGTAATCTTTGCTTTGAAGATTTGGCGTCATTATCTGTATGGGGAAAAGTGTAGGATCTTTTCGGACCACAAAAGCTTGAAGTACTTCCTTTCACAGAGAGAGTTGAACATGAGACAGCGATGTTGGCTTGAGTTATTTAAGGACTATGACTGCATTGTGGATTACCATCCTGGTAAGGCTAATGTAGTCGCCGATGCTTTGAGTCGGAAATCAGTTTCAGCCTTGTTCTTGAGGCGATTCAGATGGAGATTTGGTTCTGATGGAGCTTTGCTTGCTCAGTTGCGTGTGAAGCCTACCTTGAGACAGAGTATTGTGGATGCTCAGAGAGATGACCAGAGGCTTCAGTAGATTGTGCATGGGGTTAGATCGGGTAAGCAGTCAGAGTTCTCAGTTAAGAATGAGGTACTTATGTTCAGAGATCGCCTGTGTGTGCCAGAATCTGAGGATTTGAGGAGACAGCTTATGAGTGAGGCGCATAGTACAGTCTTTACTATGCATCCGGGCAGTGAGAAGATGTATCGAGACATGAAGCAATTCTTTTGGTGGTCCGGTATGAAGAGAGACATTGTGGATTTTGTTTCCAAGTGCTTGACTTGTCAGCAGGTAAAGGCCGAGCATCAGGTTCCTTCGGGATTGCTTACGCCTTTATCCATTCCTGAGTGGAAATGGGATGATATCGCCATGGACTTCGTTTCTGGTTTGCCTTTGACTCAGATGAAACATGATTCAGTTTGGGTTATAGTGGATCGGCTTACGAAGTCAGCTCACTTTCTGCCAGTTAGAGTAGACTACTCTATGGACAGATTGGCCAGTATCTATGTGGTTGAGATAGTTCGGTTGCATGGTGTGCCTTTATCCATAGTGTCAGATCGAGATCCGAGGTTTACTTCCAAGTTTTGGAAGGAGTTGCAGAGAGCTTTGGGCACTAGGTTGAACTTTAGTACAGCGTTTCATCCTCAGACCGATGGTCAGTCAGAGCGAGTCATTCAGATTCTGGAGGATATGATGAGGGCTTGTGCTTTGGACTTTCCGGGTAGTTGGGACAGATATGTATCGTTGATGGAGTTTGCCTACAACAACAGTTTTCAGTCGAGCATCGGTATGGCACCATATGAGGCTTTGTATGGTCGTCAGTGTAGGACTCCGGTTTGTTGGACCGAGCTATCCGAGAGATCAGTGATTGGACCAGACTTGGTTAGAGATACTGAAGAGAAGATCAGAGTAGTGCAGCGGAATTTGAAGGCAGCAAAGGATCGACAGAAGTCTTATGCCAATTTCAAAAGGAAAGATGTGCATTTTGAGATCGGGGACAAGGTTTTCCTTAAGGTTTCACCTTGGAGGAAAGTGCTTCGGTTTGGCAAGAAAGGCAACCTTAGTCCTCGTTTCATTGGACCTTATGAGATTTTGGCTAAGGTAGGACCTGTAGCCTATAGATTGGCGCTACCGATGGAGTTAGCAAAGTTGCACGATGTGTTCCATGTTTCGATGCTTCGTCGGTACAGATCAGATCCTTCACATGTTCTGTCAGTTCAGGATATCCAGGTTCAGCCAGACTTCTCTTATGATGAGGAACCGCGAGCTATTCTAGCCCGAGAGGTGAGGCAGTTGAGAAATAAGCAGATTCCTTTGGTTAAAGTATTGTGGATCCATCATGGAGTCGAAGAACCGACTTGGGAACCAGAGGATTCGATGAGAGCTCAGTATCCGTAGTTATTCAGTTCATGTGAGAATTTCGAGGACAAAATTCTTATTTAGTAGGGGAGAGTTGTCACACCCCATTTGCCCCCTAGTAGAATGAGCCTGTCTGTCTGTCTGTCTGTATGTGTAAGCATTCGCATGTGTTCGGCATTTCATAAGGGTATTTTAGTAAAATGTATGTTTTTGGGGTTTTGTTAGTATGTGGGTGCATAAATTGCATTAGTGTGTTAATTAATTGAGAAATAATTGTGTGCACTTGAGCATACCATATTAGGGTGTTTTAAGTTGGGACATGTTTGTGTACATTTGCTCATACCATTGTAGGGTGCATTTAAGTGAGATTACTTTGGGTGTGTGTAATGCATGTTAGTTTGGGTGTGAGTGGTTAGCTTCACCAATTAGAATTGGACACATACTTAGGGCAAAGAAAGGAAAAAGAAAAGGGAATGAAAGAAAGGAAATTCAGATTTACGTTTCTTTCTTTTCTTCTCATCACCCTCTTCTTCTTCTTCATTTTCCTTACTCTAAGCATTGTGGTGTGGATTCAAGTTGGAATTGGTGGAGTTAATCTCTCTTTTCATCTTTTGTTTGTAAGTCACTGCATTTCCTTAACTTTCTTTCCATTTACTTCATCTTCTTCTTTTTCCTTGAGCTTAGGTTTAACTTAGGGTTTTGCATGTTGGATATTTGTGTCTAGTTGAGGCTCCTCGCGATCCCGAAGGCAAGGAGGTTGCTGGGAGCAGTGGGACTAAGTGTTAGAAGCTTAGATTCCAGGTTTGGGAACAATTGATTGTGATTTGTGTGATTTTAAGTTACTGTAAATTTTCTAGGGTTCTTGTTCTTGAGAAGTTTGAATGCTATTATTCTTGAATTGATTTAGTTGTTTAAATGTTGAATTGAGTTGTATAAATGTTGCCTATATTGTTTGAGATGATTTCTGGAAGGTAAGAACAGGTTTTATTGGTTTTGAATCAAATTTGGATTGATTTTTGTGTTCTGGGAAAATCTGGAATCGATTACTGTTGAAATTCCCTTTGTCGCGTGACTCGCCAAGAAGAGAGGCAAGTCATGAGTCGTGACCTCAGGTCACGCCTCGTGACCTGCCAGCTTGAGGCCGGTCACGAGTTGTGGCTGCCTGCCACAGCTCGTGACCAGCTTAAATGAGGCCAGTCACAAGACATGACTCCCCGTCACGCCTCGTGACCAGCCTGAGAGAGAAGGCAAGTCGCATGACCAGCTGAAGAAGAAGCCAGTCACGGGACGTGACCCTCAGTCACGTAGCGTGACCGGCGAGAGACGTTGCGTGATCTGTGAGATCACACAATGTGATCTGCGAGGGACAAGCAAGTCACGAGGCGTGACCCTCGGTCACGTCTCGTGACTTGCCTGGTGAGGAGGCCAGTCATGCCTCGTGACCAGCCAACCTCGCCCGTTTCTCCGTTCAGCCCGTTTTTCCGAAATTTCCCAGTTTTTAACTCAGAAATTAATTTGGTATTTCTTCTGAATGGACTTTACTGCTGTGTGATGCATGTCATACTTTTAAATGTTTCGATATGCGTAATACCATGATTTTTCTGATGTTTGTACACGATATTCTGTTATTTGATTTGAGTGACGCATAGCCTGCTAGAGTCAAGTAAGTGGATAGTTAGGCATGCCTAATAGAGTCTGTTAGCTGCAGCCCATAGTTCTGTTTGGACCCCGATCAGGTCCCCGTTTGGTTCCTCGCGAACTCTTTTCTGTATTGGATCTTGTTTAAGGTCCCTTTTGAAAATATCTGTGAAAGTTAAAGTATAATGGTTTAATCGATTCTTACCCGTAATGTACTGTCTGTAATCGGCTCGTACCCGGAAAGTACTATCTGTACACTCGTTATCCACTACCTAGAGTCAGCAGGTGTTCTTTGAATATTTATTTGAACTGCTCTGATCTGATTTGGCTATAAATGGATTATCTGAATGAGTATATTGATGTAATGTATATCGGATTATTTCTGAATGAATATGATTATGAAATATTGATTGTATGGCTTTATTATATGAGCATGTTTATATGGATTACGTTTTAGCCTTTGCATATTGTCCTTGTGAATGTGAATTGCCTTGACGACCATTGTGAATGGCCGTCCATTATTTATGTGTGTTTCCCCACTAAGCATTTATCGCTTAGCACGATGTTTTTACCCGTGCAGGTGCGGAAGGAGTTTGATTCGAGAGTCGCCGTCATCAAGCCAACACAGGAAGTTTATAATGTAGGGCTCCTTTTGTATAGTTGATGATTCTTTTTGTATAGAACTCTCATGTATCAGCTTCCGGTTTTATAATTATATTTTGGACATGTAATATTATTTTGTATCAGCTAGTTGATCAGATCATTATTGTAATAGTTTATTATAGTAATGCATGATCAGCTTTTGCTTTCTGCATGTAAAGTTTTTAATTATTCTGTATTTCTGAATGTATGTTATGAGTGAATGTATGTTTTTGCTTTGCTAGTGTTTGGTGACACCTTGACTCATACGGCATCTCACTCCTTATCGGATGGGATCGTCTACGTATGGGAAGGGGGTGTTACAGGCGATGCATCGAGTCTGCTCTAGACTTACACAGCGTGAGGATTGCTCTCTTGAGCTGCACCGAGTTTGCTCCAGACTTACAAAGTGCGGATGGCGATGCGTCGAGTCAATCTAGACTTACAAAACGCAAGGGTTGCTCTCCTGAACTGCACCGAGTTTGCTCCAGACTTATAAAGTGCAGATTGCTCTCCTAAGCTGCACCGAGTTTGCTCCAACTCACAAAGTGCGGATTGCTCTCTTAAGCTGCACCGAGTTTGCTCCAACTTACAAAGTGCGGCCCAATCTATCGCGTGTGCCCCGCTGTCCTCGTCTAGGCTTGCACGGTGGCTGATTTATATCGCTAGTCCCGTTTAGGCTTGCGAACTTTCCTTGCTAACTCCCATTCAATATGCAAGGTATGATTCTGATCTGTTGATTCTCATCTAATATTGTATGTGATCTTGAAGGACATAACGTTTGATCGGTTTATCCCTCCTTTTGACTGTTGGTCATTTTCGAATTGGTGTAACCATGTTTCTGTATTATAAGAGATTCTTGTTAATTCTCATACCAGCTAACTTGATTGGTAGATTTATGAACATTTTTATGTCTCTCCCTTATTATTTATCATCTTTTTTATCATATGATCAATTGTCTTTTTTCTTTTTTTAAGAAAGTTAAATCATGAAGAAATAATATGCAAATTTAACATGTTAACCATAAATGTTTTTCCACTAAAAGGTTAAGTTTTGTACAATATACAAATGTGATTACAACAAAAAGTATAAATATAAAGCCAGAAGAACTCCATGAACAATCTATAATGATGCATAATCTGAGAGCTCCTCTGTATCATCATCATCATCATCTGACAGATGAACCGACTGGTCTCGTGATGAAGAAGCAGATGGTCTCGTATCTGGAGCAGATGGCTGCCTGGGAGGGGCTGATGGTCCGGCCTGCTGAACAGCCGAGGCTCTGGCCTATCGCTGGTATCTCAGAGGTATAGCCACTGGTACTGATAGCGGCTGTGCTCTCGCTGGGTCCGGCTGTTGGAACTGGACCTGAGCATATCTATCAAGGAAAGGCTGTGCGTATACCGTCATGAACTGCAACATATCAGTGACAACCCCTTCTAACTCTCTGAAAGCGCCGGCCAGGCGGAGGGTCTGATCTGTAGAGGTAGTCCCCATACTCTTCAGCCTATCCTTTGTATGCTCTCTAAACTCTCGCATGGACTGGGCAATGGGAGGTATGGCACCCTCTAGGACCTGGATCCTGAATCTAAGAGCCTCAACTGACTCATCCACCATCTGTACAGATGCATCTATCCTCTGGGCCGCCTCATCCTGGGAGGCCCTCATCTCCTGCCTCAGCTAACCCACAAGTCTCTCCTGCTCCTGTCTCAAATGGTCAATAAGCCTCCCCTGCTCCTGGATAATACCCTGCTGCTGATCCAGCCACTCTAAAATGACTCTATATTTCTCCCCGAGCTGTCCGAGAAAGGCCCTGTCTCTCTCCTCCTATCTGTGCTCAAAGGATGCGAACATAGAGGTCAAAACCGCAGAAAAATCTGGCTGTGCCGGGTGCATTGATGGTGTGAATGGAGGGGGAGCAAATTACTCACTAAACTAAAAATCTGAAATTAATACTATTATTCCTTGCAATTTAATCCTCTTTCCTCTTGCAAATTACCCACTTGCCCTTAACTTACCCTTGTAACAATTACCAAAATGTCCATATTTTCCAATTAAAATGCCAAATCTAATTAGGCCACTTTTGGGGTGTGACAACTCTCTCCTCCTTAAGAAAATTTCGTCCTCGAAATTTCCTGGCTTAACAAATACTTCTCAAATATCAAAACCGAAACGAAATAAAACTTAACATATAAACACTTACCCGAAGGACCTGCGGCTACGGTCACATCTTCAGCAATCATAGCATATGCCCTATGCCGATTATGATCTTCCGTAGCACCAGGTCGTTGCACTATCTCTGATGGTGCTCTCAGAGCTCTACCTCCATCCCGATTACCTCGAGTGACATTGGATCTTCTACTCTCTTGTTGATTCTGGTCCTTTTGTCGATTAGGGCAACTTGCAAACCGATGTTCCATACTCCCGCACTTAAAGCATGCCCCGGTAATCTTGCGACATGTACCCCAATGGTACCTATGACAATGCTCACACTCCGGTGCTCGGTTTCCCTTGCTAGCATGCGGTGCCACACTTCCTACTTCTGAAGGTACTTGAACAGACCCTCTATTTCCTTGTTCAACAGGAGCACCCTTGGACTTCTTAGTACTCGCAACTCCCCCATCCGGTGCTCTTCTCTTGTTAACCATTCTTTGCTTAATCACCTCTGATTCCTCTAACTTCATTGCTGCAGCCACAAGCTGATAATACCCCACTGGTTGCAAGACGATCATTGCAGACAAAGGACCTCTGAAAACCTCACGCAGTCCCTCTAGAAAATGCCTACATCTGAACTCATCTGTCAACAACTGCTCGGGCACATACTTACTCAACCGGTTGAATTCCTTATCATACTCACTCACAGTCATTCCCCGCTGCTTCAAACTGATGAACTCTCTCCACTTTGCTTCTTGGTATGCCTTTGTCACATACTTTTGCTCAAACTCTTGCTTGAAGTATTCCCAAGTCAGTTCAGCTGGTCGTTGCGGATTCCTCATCACAAGTTCCCACCAATCATATGTTGATCCTTGAAGCAACGATATTGCACATGAAGCTCTCTGATCTGTGGGACATCTAATCTCTTGCAGAATCCTACCTACCCTCTTCAGCCAAAACTCAGCCACATCTGATTCATCCAAGGCAGTCCCATGAAAGTCTTCTACTCCTCTCTTTCTTAACAACTCAGTTGGAGCCTTAGGAGCAGTCAACCTATCAACCACTTGCAGTAACCCTTGTACTAACGCTGGATCAAAACCAACTCCTCTATTTGCACCCACAGCTGGTGCAGGTTCCTGCTCATGCCTATCCTGACCCACTGGATCACCTCCTCTGACTGGATTCTCTCTTCGACCCACATTGACACTATCCATTGTGTCGCCTATATACTCACTTGGATCCGACTCCATACAAACACTACACAACACAAGACATCTGCATTAGGCCATGACACAAAACTGACTCTCATGCATAGACTTGACTCTACACTCAAACAATCACAACATAACCCAGAACCACCAAACCTGGGCTCTGATACCAAGCTGTAATACCCCGTTATCCCCATTGGAAGGATACCGGAATGTCACGCGGACAAACATATAAACAAATCCAAAGTACATACTTGTAAATAAACCAAATGAAATTTAGAGAAACTTTTAATCATACTATATTAAAACCTTTAACATATATATCAATATCGTTTTATAAAAAGAGGCTCGTAAGCAAATACATATACAAAAATAATTGTTCCTTTACAAAGATTCATTTTGCTATTACCAAGCCATGTACAAAATAACAGCGGAAGACTCAAAAATAACTTCATCCAAAAAGACTTCTAGTGGCCGACCTGCAGATGTCTGACTCAAATCCAAACTCGCCACCTGCACGGGAAAAGAGCCCGTGCTAAGCGATAACGCTTAGTGGGGAGGAACAAAACAAACTAACAATATACATATACAATATTTACAACAATAATATATAATCTCACTGCAACAAAAACGTGCAATAGAATTATGATTCAAAATCAAAGGCATCAAAGTTACATATAAAAATATTCCATGTTCTTTACTTGGCATGCATAAATATACATTACAAGCAATTAACTACTCAATTCATATTTAGGATCAACGTAATTCTCACCATTCTAAGTACACAGATACTAGGTGCATATCATAAAGTTATGCTAGAATTCATGTGCATCATATACTTGTAAACCTGTCAATAAACATCTCAACATATTCAACACATATTAACATGTAGCCTGATTAGTCTAAAATACTCTCTAGAAGTGGATACGGTCAAATGGATACTGATAGAACACAATATCCCAAGCATATAGAGACATGAGTCTCAAACATGTACTTTTCATATAGAGACCGAAGTCTCGCATTATATCTATATAGACCCATACAGGATCGAAACAAGGATCCAAACGGACCCACGTATAACGTTTTTTCATATAGCAGCTGCACACACACTCTGACCTAAGTAAGCGCTTACTTATCCACTACTATGACTTATTCAGGCTTACAAACACAAACCATCAATTCAAGCACCAATATCAATATGAGAATTGAAATTAATACTAATCTATCATCCATGTATACATGTATACTGATCACATTTTGAAACATGTAAATATAAACATTAAATACAGAAGTTAAAAGGACCTATAACTCATATTAAAAATAATCCATACTTATGTAAATTATAAACATGTAAATCATGTACATTAATACTAATTATGACCACAAATCTCATAATTAAACAATTATTAAAATACAAATCAAATTTTTAAAACCCAATCATTTGATATGTACAGAAAAACCCTTTAAACCAGAAGTTAAAACTTGGTTTTTAGAAAACAAGGCAGCTGGAAGAAGGCTGGTCACGAGTTACCCAGGCAGTGGTAACTCGTGACGCTGATTTCTTGCGAGCGCCACGAAGAACGGGGCAGTCACGAGTCGTGACCATCCGTCACGCCTCGTGACGCCTGAGAGGAGAGGGGGAGGTCACGAGTTACCTGGACAGTGGTGACTCGTGACACGCAGGGAAGGGGAAAGGTCACGTGGCGTGACTCTCCGTCACGTCTCGTGACTTCCTAGGGAAGGAGGTCATGGCGTGATGCTCCATCACGTCACGTGACCTTCTTCAGGGAAGAGGTCATGGCGTGATGCTCCATCACGTCTCGTGATCTTCTTCACACACTCCTTCTTCTCATAATTTCCAGAAAAACGTGAAAAACCAGAAGATCATGAAAACAGAGTACTTCCTATATTCAAAACCCCAGCTTACCCAAAACCATTTTTCATGCAATGATTAATCAAACACATAACTTCAAGTATCCAAAGCACATTTACAGCAATCTTAGCATAAATCATATACATTTATCAGTTAAACAGAGGTAATACCAGAATCTCCATGTCCCAGGTTTTCACATTCAAACACATGCATATACATTCCATTTACATTCTTTTCTACTGAAATCATGCATACACATTGTATTTCTCATACATTTTGATAACCAAAAACACATAAATATCAATCATAGAAGAACGGCAATCAGGATCCAAATATGAGAAATGACAGACACTCCCAAACCTAATAACGAAGCTAAAAAATGACCACTGAAACTCTCAATCCACCACTTTATCTTTTCCTTTATCTTTCTTCTTTTCTTCAACAGATTCCATGAACCGACAAATAAAACCCGATATTAATCCAAAGAAACAGCAATGAACATTCCTAAAAAAAAAATGGAGAACCACATGAAACTGACAGTCACTTACCTTCTGAAGCTTCTTCCAAACCCCAAACCCTAGCTCCACAATGAAAGAACACACATGCAAATGGGAAAAGAATAGAAAATGGAGAGGGGAAGGAATGGCTAATGTGAGAGAGAGAAAGAGAGAAAGAAACTAAAATCTGATTGCTTCTTACAGAAGCTACAAAAATTCCTGAAATCCTCCTTTCTCTCTCCCACATGCATACACCCACCTCTCCACTTGGCACACATGCACAGGTTCACGCAATCCACTTATCCTTCTTTTACCATTTGCACCGTAATCTTCTAATAGGTCCTTCTTAATTTCTTTTTACTCACTAAACTAAAAATATGAAATTAATACTATAATTCCTTGCAATTTAATCCTCTTTCCTCTTGCAAATTACCCACTTGCCCTTAACTTACCCTTGTAACAATTACCAAAATGTCCATATTTTCCAATTAAAATGCCAAATCTAATTAGGCCACTTTTGGGGTGTGACATTCATGGCTAATCAAGAGTCAAGGTGGAAATCTCAAGAGCAGTGGAACCAGAACTAAGATGCTTCCATGAGGAATTTAGAGACTCAAGTGGGACAGCTGGCAAATTCCATATCTCAAAGACAACCGGGAACATTTCCTTTGAATGTGGACCGGAATCCAAAAGAGGAAGCTAAAGCAATCACACTGAGAAGTGGTAAGGAAGTGGTACCAAGAGAAGACCAAGGTAAAAATTCTTCATCATCAGAAAAGGAGGAGCCGACACGGACGGTAAGTAACTCTAACTCTAGGGTAGAAGTTAATGAAAATGCTCCTAAAAGTGATAAGGGTAAAAGTTTAGTGAATCTGAGGGTAGAGGATCTTGATATAAATAGACTGCCATTTCCTGCTATGGCTAGACAGGAAAAGAAAAATGAGCACAAGGCTAGGTTTCTAGAGATGTTTAAGAAACTTCACATTAATTTACCATTTACGGAAGCTTTAGCTCATATGCCTAACTATGATAAATTTATGAAAGAGTTATGTTCTAATAAAAAGAAATTAGAAGGGCATGGAACTGTACAACTTACAGAAAATTGCAGTGCTATAATTATGAACAAGATCCCTGAGAAATTGGAAGATCCAGGTAGCTTTACTTTACCCTGTGCTATTGGTGAAGATTTTTATGGTAATGCTTTACGTTATTTGGGTGCCAGCATAAATTTGATGCCTTATTCTATTTTCAGGAAGCTTAATCTTTGGGACCTCAGGGAGATGGGAATGAGACTCCAACTTACAGATAGGTCAGTGAGGCGACCCAAAGGAGTGACAGAAGATCTGTTAGTGAAGGTGGGGAAATTCATCTTCCCATTGGACTTTGTGGTGATGGAGATGGAAGAGGATAGGAAGGTGCCACTGATAGTGGGGAGGCCATTTTTAAACACCGCAAAGGCGTTGATAGATGGTCATGGTCAAATGGTCACCCTACGGTTCAATAATGAGGAGTTGGCAGTGGATATGAACAAGGCTCAAAAGTATCTATCTGGGGATATGGAGGAGTCTATTTATTTTGTAGATGCAATAGACGAGTGTGTGGAAGAAGTGCTGGAAAAAGTGGTTGGAGCTGATCCAGAAAATTTGTGTTTGTTACATTCAGTGGAAGGAGAAGAATTGGAAGAAGAGATGAGGGGAGAAGTAATAGAAATTGTGGAGATAGAAGATGGAAAGGATGAATCACAGAATGAAGTGTTTAACCCTAAAAAGGGGGATTTAATTCTGAACTTAAACCTCTCCCTTCTCATTTGAAATATGTGTTTTTAGAGAAAGATCAGAAACCAATAATCGTATCTTCTTTGTTGTTAGGTGATGAAAAAAAGCTGTTGCTAGAGGTGCTAAAAAAGCACAAGGGAGCCATTGGATGGGAAACCTCAGATTTGAAAGGGATTGACCCAAGTTACTGCACACACATGATCCCAATGGAGGCGGAATGCAAGCCGGTAGCTCAGCCTCAGAGAAGACTCAACCCGGCCATGCAAGAGGTAGTAAAGAAGGAGGTACTAAAACTCCTTGATACAGGTATAATCTACCCTATTTCTGATAGTAAATGGGTTAGCCTACTGCAGTGTGTGCCTAAAAAAGGGGGGATGACAGTGGTAAAGAATGAACTGAATGAACCGATTCCAACTCGTACAGTTACGGGTTGGAGAGTCTGTATTGATTATAGGAGGTTGAATAACGCCACTAGAAAAGACCATTTCCCTTTGTCGTTTATTGATCAGATGCTAGAGAGGTTAACAGGTAATAGGTTCTACTATTTTTTAGATGGGTATTCGGGATATTTACAGATTCCTATAGCCCTTGAGGATCAAGAGAAAATGACCTTTACCTGCCCATATGGCACATTTACATATAGAAGAATGCCCTTTGGGTTAGGTAATGCACCGGCTACGTTTTAGCGGTGTATGATGGCTATTTTCCATGATTTTATAGAGAAATTTATGGAGGTTTTCATGGATGACTTCACTATATATGGGGCTGATTTTATAAGCTATCTAAAACATCTTGATTTAGTGCTAGGGAGGTGTGAAATGACTAACCTAGTTTTAAATTGGGAAAAATGCCATTTTATGGTGAGAGAGGGCATTGTGTTAGGGCATAAAATTTCAGAGAGAGGGATAGAAGTGGATAAGGCAAAAGTTAAAGTAATAGAGAAGTTACCGCCTCCGACGAGTGTAAAGGGCATAAAGAGTTTTTTAGGACATGCAGGGTTTTACCGGTATTTTATTAAAGATTTTTCAAAAATTGCTAAACTCTTGTCTAATTTACTCATGAAAAATGTTGTTTTTAATTATGATAGTGAATGCTTGCTAGCTTTTGAAACGTTAAAACAACGGCTTATTTCAGCTCCGGTGATTATATCTCCGGATTGGACTATGCCGTTTGAACTAATGTGTGATGCTAGTGATTATGCAGTGGGAGTGGTACTGGGACAGCGTCGGGATAAGATATTCTGTGCAATTTATTATGCTAGTCACACTTTGACAGGAGCACAGGTTAATTACACCACCACAGAGAAAGAACTTCTTGCAATTGTGTATGCGTTTGAGAAGTTCAGGCCATATTTGCTGGGTGAACAAGTTGTGCTGTGGTCGGACCATGTAGCTTTGAGGTATTTGTTTGCCAAGAAAGAATCCAAACAGAGGCTGATTCGTTGGGTGCTGCTATTGCAAGAGTTCGATTTAGAAATTAAGGATAAGAAGGGTGTTGAAAACTTCGTGGCAGACAATTTGTCAAGAATGGAAAATGACCATATTGAAAAGGGGGAAATTTTAGACTTATTTCCTGATGAACACATTTGTGCTTTATTTGCTTGTGACACTTCTGTTCCTTGGTTTGCTAACATAGCCAATTTTCTTGCAGGAGGTTTTATCCCTAAAGATTTTACTTGGCAGCAAAATAAGAAACTGCGAGCTGATGCAAGACAATACATTTGGGATGAACCCTACCTTTTTCGATTATGTGCTGATTAAGTTTTAAGAAGGTGCATCTCAAATGAGGAGACGGGTGCAATCATCACAGCTTGTCACGGTGGAGAAGCTGGTGGACATCATGGGCCTAATAGAACGGTAATGAAAATTTTATCTTCTGGTTTTTATTTGCCTACAATGTTTAGAGATGTTCAATTTTATGTGAAAACTTCTGATAGATGCCAGAGGGTAGGAAATATATCTAAGCGAGATGAGATGCCTCTGACAAACATGCTTGAGGTAGAACTATTTGATGTATGGGGAATAGATTTTATGGGACCTTTTCCAGTTTCGTACGGGTTTGAATATATTCTGGTGGTAGTGGATTATGTGAGTAAATGGGTCGAAGCTATAGCCACTAGAACTAGTGATGCTAAGATTGTTTTAGAATTTTTGAGGAGAAGCATATTCACTCGGTATGGAGCCCCTATAGCCATTATAAGCGATGGTGGTAAACATTTTGTGAACCACCAATTTAAGGCTTTATTAAAGAAATTTGGCGTTAGGCATAAGGTCACAACCCCTTATCATGCTCAGGCTAATGGTCAAGTTGAAGTGTCTAACAGGGAGTTAAAGGCCATCTTAGAAAAAACGGTCAATTCATCTAGAAAAGATTGGTACCTTAAGTTAGATGATGCTCTATGGGCCTATAGGACAGCATTCAAGACACCGATAGGAATGTCCCCTTTTAGGTTGGTTTATGGGAAGTCCTGTCACCTCCCAGTGGAATTAGAGCATAAAGCTTATTGGGCTACCAAATTTCTTTATTTTGATCTTGAGAATGCAGGCAAGTGTAGGTCTTTGCAGCTAAATGAACTAGACGAACATCGATTTTGGGCCTATGATCATGCCATGAGATACAAAGAAAATACCAAGAAGTGGCATGATCGAAAGCGGGTCAGAAAGGAAATTACACCTGGAATGCGAGTGCTTCTTTATGACAGTAGGGCGGTTGTTTCCTGGTAAGTTGAAATCGAGATGGAAGGGACCCTATGAAGTAGTGGCAGTTGATAAGTTTGGCGTGGTGACATTGAAGCACCCGCGGTTTGAGAATGAATTCAAGGTGAATGGACATCGTGTGAAGCCGTATTTTTAATCTACATTTGATAGTACTTCCACGATCGTCACTCTTGCAGATCCTTGACGATTTTTAAAAGTCCAGCTGCGTACTTGTTAAATGCAGAACTACTTCTTATCTTTGTTTCTTTTTATCGTTTAATGTTATTTTTTTTTTGAAGTTAATCTTGTTTCGTTTTGTAAATTTTATGTCCAGAAGAGAAATTATGTTTTGTTGGAGAATTTTCCAAGTAGTAGTAGTTAGAAATTTTGAGAGATTGATGATATTTTGGCAAGTGTGCAGGTGGTCACGGTGACAATGAATTCATTGTGATCGTGACCAATAGAAGTTACATTCTGGATTATGGTTGGTGCACATGTCACGGTGACAATGAATTTCATTGTGACCGTGACCATCGGGTAAGTAACTTTCTATTTTGAGGTGTGCACATGTCACGGTGATAATGAAATTCATTGTCACCGTGAGGTAGAGTAAGTTACATTCTGTTTTCAAACTGGGTTACGTCACGGTGACAATGAAAGTCATTGTGACCGTGACATAATGCACATTCAATTCTGTTTTCAAATTGGGTTATGTCACGGTGACAATGAAACTCATTGTGACCGTGACATAATGAACATTCGATTCTGTTTCCAACATGGGTTATGTCACGGTGCCAATGAAACTCATTGTCACAGTGACCCCATGGCGGTTCAATTCTGGATTTCAAATTTTGGATATGTCACACTCATTGTGACCGTGACCATGCGAAAAGAACTTTTAAAATCCCAGTTTTCCATTTGTTATTTCTCACTTTCCCACACCTCATTCACTCTCACCGTGCACTATCTGTTCTTCTCTGCATTCTCTGTGTTTCTTTTCTCTCTTTTAGACCACCATTCCGGATAATCTACAACAAGTAAGTATTTTTCTCTTCCTTTTTAATTTTATTTCAGTTCATTTATTTTTATTTTTCTCCTCCCTGCGTTCCCTGTTCCAATTGATCTCCATAGCACTGATTCTTGCGATTCCTGTACCGATGCTTTTGTTTTTCTTCTTTGAAAATTTTCGATTCTTGCTGTGCATCCCTTCAATTCTTACTTCCCCATTTAAATTTTTATCTTTATTGAGAATGAGAATGGGTGGGGAGTAGACATTTAGAGCTTTATTTGCATTTAACGTTGGGTTGATGATTTTACTCAAATTTGGGATTGGACTTGACTTTTATTGATCTTAAACTATTTGTTATGCACTGTATGGTTGTTAATTATGAATTTGGGGGGTTGTTAGTGCCGTTGGTTTTCAATTCTAGTACATTTAAATGCTTGCTCTCCAAGTGCTTGATAAAATGTATCAATCAATTGATTTTCCAGCTTCTGCAATTTTTAACATGTTGAAATGCAGAGTTTTATTTACCCTTATGTTTAACTGTGCTTTAAGGTTGTCATTGCACATTCTAAACCTACTTATGAGTTGATATCACTTTGATAAATTAAACTCATTTGGAGGATGCATAGGTTTTGGTAGAATGGATTGTTTATTGCTGAGTAGAGTAGTAGCCATTGTTGTTTCAACTTACATTGTTATTGAACTTGGCTGTTTGCTTTCGTGCAGTGGCTCCAAAATGAAAAAGCTCTGCTCTTGCTTCTAGCTCCATCAGCCCACCCCCGAGCCAACAATTGGTAGATATTTCGAGGGTCCTTAAGTGGGTACCGGGACAAAAGAAAGATGTATATGCTTTGTTCTCTAAGTGCTCCTATGTTCCGACGACATATTTGGATTTTGATCTGTTGCAAAAGCTCGGTATCAGAAGTCAAATTCAATAATTCATAGCCAACATCGGTTGGGAGAGGGTTTTCTAAATCCAGGAGAAGGTATATCTGCAATTGACACGGGATTTTGCGTCGATCGTCACCTGTCGACCGGGATGCGACCTTGCCCGAGACCCAAGTGCGGTGTCTTTTTGGTTGGATGGAACATCTTACAATCTTACTTTTCATCAATTTTCCGAATATCTTGGTTTTCCACACCTTGCACCCAACTGTTTTGAGGGTTATGATAAGGATGCTGCTTGGGCCACTATTAGAGATACGGTTATAGCTACCACGTATGTCTCGGGCAAGACGAAGTCCCACCATTTGGACGACCATGTTCTGCGCATCATCCATAGATTTTTCTCACTGTCTCTCCTCAGCCATGTAGATTCGGCGGGTCAGGTAAACTTACCCGAAGCTTTGTTCCTTGCTTGCATGGTTCAGGGGGTTAGAATAAATGGCGCTACTCATTTTTGGCCTAAATTGGAGGAGATGCAACGGCATCAAAAGAAAGTGAAAAAAATAGCACTGGGGGGATTCGTCACACTGCTAGCCAAGCGGGTTAACCATCCATTAGGCAAGTACAAGGTTTTATCTTCCATTCCAGTAATTGATGATAAAATGCTGAGGAATATGAAAGTCATAGTAAAAGATCCGACAACAACAGATGGTTATCGGTTGTCAACCCGTGAGGAGTATTTACACGGAGTCAAGTGGGGTTTAGGCGGTTTACCTCATGCGCATGAGGACGACCCTGAGGCACCGGTCCCTCCTGCACCAGAGCCTGCGCAATTATCATCGCAGCAGTACGACGCTCCGATGGCATGCATGGACATAATCGCCGCATCAGTGGACACCAGCTCCACCTCTCAGGTAGCCATTCAGTCCCAGATGGACCAGATGCTCTTCGCATTTTCCTCCTGGTCTGCGCGATTTGATGCCCAGTTTCCACCACCCGCACCAGATCAGTGATCAGGGAGACTTCTTATCTTTTGTTTTGATTTTTGTTTATTTTATTTTTATTTCTCTTCTTGATATGTAATACTATTACTTGCTGGGGACAGCAAGTTTTTGTGTGGGGGGTAGGAGAAATTAACTTCACATATATATGTAATTAATAGCAGTACATGTATGATGCATGTTTATTTCTGTTTTAGTTTCTTTGTACTTTATTGTCGTTGCCCAAATATCTTTATCTCAGCTTGGCTTAACCTCACTTATTCCTATTGTGAATGTTTTGAACTTTAATTGGAGAATGGTCTATCTTAAAAACTGATCTTGGCAAATGAGTAGTTGGAAGTTTTAGAAGCAAATTGAATCTCAATCAGTCATATATCTTGTGATTTCCAATCTTTCATGCACTATAAGCTTGTTTGGAAAAATTTGAAAACTCCAATGCTTAAAAGCTTTTAAGTGAGAAAATGTTAGGATAGTTAGAACCTTCCTCATCACCCTTCGAAACACGATAACAACTTAAACAAGTTTAGCACATGATTAAGGCAATTTGTTTCTTTGATAACTACTTTTAAATAGCTTTAGACCTACCTGTTTATGTTATATCCATTGCTAGCCCAGTTGAGCAAATTTGGTATGCTAAAAGCATACTACGAAATTTTCTTGTTACACTCTTAATTTACCATTTAGCCTAAATGCCTTTGCCTACCCTTTTTTAAGAATTGGCCACTCTAGGATTGGGTTGGAATATCATTGAAAGTTGAATAAGGGTATCTATTGTTGAAATAGTGGAAGTGTGAGAAGAATTGTTGAATTTTGTGGGTGTTATTTATTATGTTGTTAAACTTTCCCTTATTAGCAAAAAAAAATGGGTATAAGAAAATCTAGACTTTGGGTACCCCGGTTAAAAAAAAAAAGAAAAAAAAAAGAGAAAAGAAAAGGAAAAAGAAGTTGATTGAGTATTGTTAATTTTGATGTATTGAATACAAAAAAATTCAAGTGTGGGGTACCTTTGAGTAGAAGAAGACATACTCATATTTACGGATAATTGGGTTTAAAAGTGAATAAAAAAGGGAAGTTCATGACCTTGTTGTTTGGTGTTCGATGTATTTTGTGTATGGGGAAGTTTAGACAACATTGGAAGTTATGGCTGAATTGAAGGTAGGACGTGGACAATCTTGTTCTGTTTTGGGTAGTTGAAATTTTAGGTAGAGTGGCTAATTCTTTGTTTGAATTCTTTAACTTTTCTCATTAGCCAATAACTTAACCTAACATTACAACCCTGGAATAAGTCCTTTTGATCCTGTTCTTGATTTGAGTTGTTTAAGTGGAGATGACCCTTGTGGTTCCCGTGCTAAAGGAGAGGCATATGATTATCCCGAGTTTTAAGTACGAAACCTGTATGCAAATTCATTTGCATATTTAATTTCTTTGCTCAATTGTTGGAATGTATTGGTTATTTTGTTTTGAAAAGAGAAAATTGGTTTTGAGCCTAGCACACACACATGTGAAATTATTTGATATAAATTTATTTGAGGATTTGTAACTAAGACCCTTCTGCTTGGTGCTATGATTGTTGTTAAGTTTTCGTATTCCGAGTTAGAGTTTGAAATTTCAGGAATGTGGATAATTCATTTACTCGAGGACGAGCAAAGTCTAAGTGTGGGGTTTTTTGATAACTTCAATATAGTACTTAGTTTTGATGGTGTTTTCATATGATTTATGGGTGTTTAGTTGTGTTTTTGTGTCATGTTTTGTTTCCTTTAGGTTAATTTTACTAATCTTAGTCAAATTGGAATTTTGATGCATTATAGATAGTTTTGATGGATTTTCATTTGTCTTTGCAGGTGTGGTTATAGGTACCTCACGGTCACAATGAAACTCATTGTGACCGTGACATAAAGAGAAATTGAAGACAGGAGCAGACTTAGAGGGGTCACGGTCACAATGGATTTCATTGTGACCGTGACATAGCAAACGTTTGGACAGAATGCAAGTATGAAGCATGTCACGGTGGCAATCAATTTCATTGTCACCGTGACATGAAAATCATTAAGGCAGAAGCAGAGCAGCACGTACCTCACGGTGACAACGAAGTTCATTGTCACCGTGACATAATATTTTCCTGGACATAAGCAAAAATTGAAGACCTCACGGTGACAATGAAGGTGACAATGAATTTCATTGTCACCGTGACCCCTCTCCTGTGCGTAAAGGCAATTTAATGATCTCGACACCTCACGGTGACATTGAATTTCATTGTCACTGTGACCACTCTGAGATTATAAAAACGCACTTTTCTGTTTGGCTAGGGTCCAAATTTTTTTAGTTAGTTTTTGATTTTAGTTTTGGCGGTTGAGATTTTCTGAGTTATTCTTCTTTTCTAAACTTCAGTTTTCAATCTTGTCTTGAGTTTTCAATTAGAAATTGAGAGTAATTTTCATTGGATACATACTTTAATTTCTAGAGATTGTTATTTTTAGTTTTCCAGAATTTTAGTTATTTCTCCATTGAAGATCTAAAGAAGAAGACTGAAGAACGTGGGATTCAACAGGGATTTGCGTCTCAATAAATTTATGGGTTTATTCTTTCCTTTATTCTTTTGATTTTGTAATGGATTGTGAGTAGTCTTTTAGTTGTTTAGGGGATCTCTGAATCTCCTACCTATGATATGAATAATGGATAATTTTTGAATTTATATATGAATGAATGGTTTATTTCACTTTTACATATTGTCAATTTATGGGATTTATTTTCTCAGTTCAATTTCCAGTTTTGATGAATGATTTATTTCATGTATCTCTTTTGGTTATTGAATTTGTTAATTGAATGCCATGAATATTTTATTCTCAGATTTTCTATCGTGTTTACTTATCATTTAGACTGCTCTGGAAGGGAATCTAGATGTGCATGTTTTCATGGTTCAAGATTGGAGTGATGAGTGAAATAATTAGGTTTTGGATTGTTTGGCTCCAGAATGGGAAAGCAAACCGAACCTAGGATTTTAGACCCATGATTAGGCTAGTTGTATGACTTGCTCCGGAATGGGATGGTATGCAACTAGAATAGCTTGCTCCGGAATGGGACGCTTGGGTTAAGAGGGTTATCCTGATTTCTTTCATATAAGATTCTTAGATTAATTTTGTTCATATTTGGGTATGGGGTGGATGAGTGAACCTGAACAACACTTTTCTATATTGAGATTTTTGCTTATTATCATTTTTTATCTTTGCTAGTTTTTACTGTCATCTTAATTTGTTTTTGCTTTGTTAACTCGTTATAGTTGATTAATTTATTTGTTATAGTAGTCATAATTAAATCAATTCAATAACTGGGAATTCTTTAGCATACATATAAGTGTCATAACTTGCATACTCAGTCCCTTGGGTACGATAACTCGGAGTCTTGAAAATACTCCATTATATTACTTGCCGATTCAGTACACTTGCTGAGGTTGCGTCAGTGGCTACCATCTTCTCAGTCATTACTTCTTCAGGCATCTCACGGCCCTAAATTGTCCTACTGGTCATGATTTCTTCATCCCAAAAGCCCTCTGCTAGCTTGAATGATCCAATGTCCCAGTCATAGACATCATTGAAAACCTCGAACCCTGGCACAAATCTTCCATCCAGCCACTGTGGTTCATCTTCCCCTGTATAGGCACATGCTACGGTTGCTGGCAGAAAAGTCTTCCGGATATGAGGAATTTCCATTTTTGACTTCTCACCCCTCTCTACAACACCTGTGTATCCTAGACCCCTTCTGTCCTTTTGGCCCTTGGTGGTAATAGCTGTTGGCATCCCTTGAGAATTCTTGCCCAGTCCTGCGCCAGGGAGGAATGACATCTTTTTCATCGTATTCAGTACTTGGGGGCTCTCTTCCTTCTGCTCTTCCTCACCTATCATGGCAATATAAAATCCACTAAACGGTTGCCTAGCGATCTCCAGTACTGAAACCTGATTCTCCCGTGGAGCCCTTATAGTCACAATCTAGCCCTTATGAGGTATCTTTACCATCTGGTGAAGTGTAGAGGGGACTCCACCCAACTTATGAAACCATGGTCTACCTAGAAGAGCTGAGAAATTGGCGGGTATAGGCAGTACCACAAACTCCACTTCTGATTCTACAGGCCCCGTCTTCACTATTGCCATGAATATCCCCGAAGCATGTCTACGCGAGTTGTCATAAGTTGTGATAGTGAGATCAGATTTGGCTAACCTATCCTCTGTTACCCCAAAAGCCGCCATTGCCACCTGTGGGCACACATTTATCGAAGAGCCATCATCTACCATTACGCAAGCAGTGTGCTTTTGGTTAATCTGTGCTCTTATGTACAGAGGGCGATTATGGTTACGGCCTTTTGCCGGCAAATCAGCACTGGTAAAGACAACATTTTCTCCTAATCCTCCTTTCACTACATCCAAAAGTTACGTTCTCGAGATAGTTCTTGCCACAGTTGCCTCGTATGAAGCCTCTACCACCTTCTGCCTATGCGATGGCGACTGTCTCAAAAGATCCCATATGGAAATCTGAGCCGGTGTCTTTTTTAGTTGCTTAACAATCGGATCTTCTTCCGGCTCTTTTCCCTTTCTGCCCTCAACCGACTCCTGGAGCCTCTCAACTTCTGGAGCTACCCTTCTGCTCCGAGTCACAGCTCCTACCTCTTTCTTCTTTGCTTCTTCTCCTTCCTCCTCCGAGTTCCACAGGTCAAAAAATACTTCAGAATTATCATTTTCAGTTCCACTATCATCAGTGGACCAACAATCGATCACTGCAGCAGGAAGCCCTTCTTCACTCCCCTCATTGAGGTTCGTGACAGTAGTGTGTACATCATTGCCATACAATTCCCTTAACACAAACTCCTCGGGCAAACTGGACCTGATCATGTTCACTGGCGGGGGCATACTGTTGTACCCAGCCTTCTTTTGACCTCCTCTCTTCTCTGGGTCAGTGATCTATTTTGAGTCAATGAGATCTTGGATTGCGTGCCTTAATGTCTTGCAGTTATCAGTTATATGCCCAGTGTGATGATGATATGCACAATACTCATCATCCTTATGTCCTGGCGTGCCTTGAGTTCTAGCAGGCTTGGGTGGTATAGGCTGTAACTTACCCTCTTTCATCAGTCTTCTCAACACCCATGATAAAGAACTTCCAAGATTGGAAAAATGCCTTGGGGTAGCATTAGGAGCTGATACCTCAGCAGTCTTCCGTGCGCCACTAGCGAAACCTGTTGGTCTACTTGCCCCCTGGCTACTCCTACCCCTTTTGGGATAGTTTTCATTAGCTGCTTTCTTAACAAGGTACTCTCCCTCGGCCTCAATGGCGATGTCCTTCAGAGACTCCCAGTCCTTCAATCCTTTCATCCTCAATCCTTCTCTCAAATACGGGCTTGCGTTTTTAATTAATAGCCGTATTTGATTCTATGTATCGGGTTTCCTCTTCATTTCCATCACCCGATTCCTCCACCGGGTTAGATACTCATGGAAGGACTCGCCTCCCTTCTACTGTAACAGCTCTAGGTCCTTCAAGGTCACTTCCATCCTTGTACTGCAGTCGTACTGCCTCAAAAACTCCTCCGTCAATAAATCCCAATCTTCCTTGGTTCGACAATCGAGCCTATGGTACTAACCTACTGTTGGGCCAATCAAACTCAAGCAAAAGTACTCAATATTTTCCTTTTTTGTCAAAGTGGTGCCCTTCATCACCAGTGAGTACTGCTTTATGTGCGCCTTGGAGTCAGAAGTGTCGTCAAACTTCGGAACAACTGACATTTGAAAGTTCATTGGTACTAGATCCTCTCCTTCTAACTCCTTGTCTTTTGGGTTCATTCCTCGATCCTTTTTTAGCATTCTTGTCATTGCTTCAAATTTCTCCTCCATCTTCTTCCAGATGGGCTCTTCAGTTTGAGTGGCTTTCCCTTTCTCAGACATACATTCCTCATATTCTTCATCTTCCCAATCATCATCTAGCCTTGGGACTGGTCTTCCCCGTTGTGCCCCTGAAGTAGTGGCTCTTAAGTTTACAGGTGGCACGCGAATTTCCTCTTAGGGGTCTTCTCTGACCTCCCCTCTTTCATTATTTCTCATAGGAGGAGGTGGCGGGTTTTATGGGGCCGCTTGCTGACCCATAGTGGCCATCATCGCCATCATACGGTTCTCAAACTCTTCAAGCCTTCGGCCCACTTCCTCTGCTATCATTGCCTTGGTGCCATCTGCCCCTCTTAGTGAGTTTGCCATTTTTTCGGGTAAAGAAAATTGAGCTGAAGTAGCATAGCTGGTTTCAGAAGAAGTGTCTGGATACTCTACCCTTTCTGGTAACTTGAAGAATGGATTTCTGCGTAATCGCCCCCGAGACCCTCTTGTCCACCTAGGCGAATCTATGATGGCTGAAAAACACAAAGGGTCAGGATAATGCATGAATGTGCTAAGATGCATGATCGTGCTATGCAACATTTACAAACCACATACAAGCACATAGGTCCTTCCAGCCTTGTTACTCCTGCACACGAGGTCATAGTCTCTTTCCTAGGTGGGATTGATCCATGGGTTAATAGGGAACCCGATGGATGCGCATGGTGCACGGTGGAAAACCGACAGCATAACCTCTCCTAATTAATGCACAAGCGCATGGGTTATGATCGTTATGTATTTAGGCAGCCCGAATAAATTGACATGGGCCTATCGGGGCATGAAAGCCTTTGATTAGGTTACCAATCAAATTATCTGGGCTTGTCCAATACATAATGATCCACATAGCAAGCATAGTTTTAAGGTTTATACCACCTAGGGGAAGTAACTATTTCCATTACATGAGCTTTAATCAAAAGGTGGTGTTACTTTAAGGCTACCCAAGCATGGTCCCTGCCAACGGGTCTAGCTCATCAAAAGCATAACGACCGATTGGGTCACCATTTAATATACCATGATGGTACGAGGCTTGGGCTGGTGATTATCCTTAACACTTCCCTACATGGAGTGAACATAGGGTCGTGCTTCGAGAACGCACCGGGGCTAAAAAAGGGACCAAACTAGCATAGATCTAAGGCTCTAATGAGATGCAATGCAGTTTTGAAAGAAGGTGAAATTTTTGAACTAAAAGTCAATTATAATATTTAATCAATGTACTTTCGAATCGAAGTCTCGAGTAACTTCCCCAGTGGAGTCGCCTCTGTGACGCGCGCCGAACCCCGTGGCCTCCCGAAAGCCCGCTTTAGGGCGATCAGGATGGGATTCATTAAAACTTGTAAGGTATTTACAAGTGAGTCTTTTTTTGGGCAACAAAGAGGTTTCTTGGAGTCGCCACCCAATAGAATATTGGGAAGCATCGTCTAGCCTCATCGAGCCTAAGACGGCGCATACATATCAATCTTGAGCAAGCCAGAGAGATCGTGGAGGTCTTAACCACTACCCCCTGTAGCCTAGGATTTGTAAATTAAAGTCTTTTGATGAGACTCAAGAGGTGTTTTGGAAGTCCTAGACCTCTCGCCTCATTGAGCCCCAAAGTCCCCGAAGTATGTCTATGCGAGTTGTCATATGCGTGATGGTGAGATCAGATTTGGCTAACATATCCTCTGTCACCCCAAAAGCTGCCATTGCCACCTGTGGGCACACATTTATCGAAGAGCCATCATCTACCATTACACAAGCTGTGTGCTTTTGGTCAATTTGTGCCCTTATGTACAAAGGGTGATTATGGTTGTGGCCTTCTGCCGACAAATCAGCGCTGGTGAAAACAACATTTTCTCATGATCCTCCTTTCACGATACCCAGAAGTTCTGTAGGCGAAATGGCTGTGGCCACAGTTCCCTAGCACAACGCCTCTACTACCTTCGGTCTATGCGACGGCGACTGTCTCAAGAGATCCCATATTGAAATCTGAGCCGACATCTTTTTTAGCTTTTTGACGATCAGATCTTCTTCCGGCTCTTTTCCATTTTGCCCTCGACCGGTCCTTGGGGCTTCTCGACTTTTGGAGCTACCCTTCCGCTCCGGGTCACAGCTCCTACTTTATTCCTCTTTGCTTCTCCATCCTCCTCTGAATCCCACGGGTTGGAAAATATTTCAGAATCATTGTTTTCAGTTCCACTATCATCAGTGGACCAGCAATCGATCACAGCAGCGGGAAGCCCTTCTTCACTCCCCTCATGGAGGTTCGTGATAGCAGTGTGGACATCGTTTCCGTACAATTCCTTTAACACAAACTCCTCGGGTAAACTGGACCCGATCATATTCACTGGCAGGGGGCATACTGTTGTACCCAGCTTTCTTTTGACCCCCTCTCTTCTCTAGGTCTCTGATCTGCTTTGAGGCAATTAGATCTTGAATTGCGTGCCTCAACGTCTTACAGTTATCAGTTGTATGCCCAGTGTGCTAATGATATGTACAATACTCATCATCTTTATGTCCTGGCATGCCTTTAGTTTTAGCAGGTCTGGGTGGCAAAAGCCGTAGCTTACCCTCTTTCATCAGTCTTCTCAGCACCCATGATAAAGACCTTCCCAGATTGGAAAAATGCCTCGGGGTAGCATTAACAGTTGATAGCTTAGCAGTTTTCCTCACGCCACTAGTGGAACCTGTTGGTCTACTTGCCCCCTGGCTACCGCTACCCCTTTTGGGATTGTTCTCATTAGCTGCTCTCTTAACAAGGTACTCTCCTTTGGCCTCAATGGCGATGTCCTATAGAGACTCCCAGTCTTTCAGTCCTTTTATCCTCAATCATTCTCTCAAATACGGGCTCGCATTTTTAATGAATAGCCGTATTTGATCCTGAGTATCCTGTTTCCTCTTTATTTCCATCACCCGATTCCTCCACCGGGTTAGATACTCATGGAAGAACTCGCCTCCCTTCTGCTGTAACAGCTCTAGGTCCTTCAGGGTCACTTCCATCCTTATACTGCAATCATATTGCCACAAAAACTCCTCCGTCAATAAATCCCAGTCCTCCTTGGTTCGGCGATCGAGCTTATGGTACCAATCTACTGCTAGGCCAGTCAAACTCAAGGAAAAGTACTCAATCTTCTGCTTTTTTGTCAAAGTGGTGCCCTTGATCACCAGCGAGTACTGCTTTATATGTGCCATGGGGTCAGAAATGCCGTCAAACTTCGGAACATCCGGCATTTTAAAGTTCATTGGGACCAAATTCTCTCCTTCTAATTCCTTGTCTTCCGGGTTTATTCCTCGTCCCTTTGTTAGCATTCTTGTCATTTCTTCAAATTTCTCCTCCATCTTCTTCCAGATGGCTTCTTCAGTTTGAGGGGCTTTCCCTTTCTCAGACATACACTCCTCATATTCTTCATCTTCCCAATCATGATCTAGCCTTGGGGCTGGTCTTCCCCTTTGTGCCCCTAAGGTAGTAGCTCTTAGATTTACAGGTGGCATGCGAATTTCCTCTTGGGAGTCTTCTTTGACCTCCACCCTTTCATTATTTCTCATAGGAGGAGGTGGTGGGTTCTGGGGGGCCGCTTGCTGACCCATTGTGGCCATCATCCGGTTCTCAAACTCTTCAAGCCTTCAGCCCACTTCCTCTGCTATCATTGCCCTGGTGGCAACTGTCCCTCTTGGTGAGTTTGCCATTTCTTCGGGTAAAGAAAACTGAGCAGAAGTTGCATAGTTGGTTTCAGAAGAAGTGTCCGGATACTCCACCTTTCCTGGTAACTCGAAGAATGGATTTCTGTGTAATCACCCCTGAGATCCTCTTGTCCACCTAAGCAAATCTATGATGGCTGAAAAACATAAAGGGTCAGGATGATGCATGAACGTGCTAAGATGCATGATCGTGCTATGCAACATTTATAAACCACATGCAAGCACATAGGTCCTTCCAACCTTGTTACTCCCGTACACGAGGTCATAGTCTCTTTCCTAGGTGGGATTGGCCCATGGATCATCCGGGGACCCGATGGACACGTATGGTGCACGGTGAAAAATCAGCAGCATAACCTCTCCTAACTAATGCACAGACGCATGGGTTATGATTGTTATGTATTTAGGCAGTCCGAATAAGTCATCCTGGGCCTATCGGGGCATGAAAGCCTTTGATTAGGTGGCCAGTCAGGTTATCTGGGTTTGCCCAATACATAATGATCCATACAGCAAGTATAGTATTATGGTTCATACCACCTAGGGGAAGTATCTATTGCCATTACATGAGCTTTAGTCAAAGGTGGTGTTGCTTTAGGACTACCCAAGAATGGTCCCTGCCAATGGGTCTAACTCATCACGAGCGTAACGACCGATTGGGTCACCATTTAATATACCATGATGGTATGAGGTTTGGGCTGGTGATTATCCTTAACACTTCTCTACATTGAGTGAACGTAGAGTCGTGCTTCGGGAACGCACCGGGGTTGAAAGAGGGACCAAACTAGCATAGATCTAAGGCTCTAATGCGATGCAATGCAGTTTTGAAAGAAGGTAAAATTTTTAAACTAAAACTCAACTGTAATTTTTAATCATGGTACTTTCGAATTGAAGTCTCGAGTATTATCCCCAGTGGAGTCGCCACTGTGACGCACGCCGAACCTCGTGGCCCCCCGAAAGCCCGCTTTAGGGCGATTAGGAGAGGTTCATAAAAACGTGTAAGGTATTTACAAGTGCGTCTATTTTTGGCAACAAGGAGGTTTCTTGGAGTCGCCACCCAATAGAACATTGGGAAGGGTCATCTAGCCTCAGCGAGCCTAAGACGGTGCATACATATCCATCTTGGGCAAACCAGAGAGATCTTGGAGGTCTCTGCCTCTACCCCCCTGGAGCCTAGGATTATTGTAAATTAAGCCTTTTGAAGGGGAACAAGAGATATTTTGGAGGTTCTAGACCTCTAACCTTATTGAGCCCCAAGACCAGAGTGAGTTCGAGACTTCTCATTTATTTGTACCTTGATTAATATTATAATTAAGTTTTAAATTTGTTGTTTCATCAACTTTCCACATAATGCATTTAATTAAGGCACAATCATTCACGCCAAAAGCAATAAATAAAGCATTATTAAAATAAACATCCTCAAAATAGATTACAATAAAACTAGGGGCGGAATACAACCCCCATAAAAACAACATATAAATCATACAAAAATCGGGATATTCATTTGGAATGAGGACATTGGTCCTGCCATGCATATTTATTATAAAACAATTTTTGATGTGATGGTTTTATTTTGGATGGAGAAAATTGAGACATTAGTCCCATTTTTATTTAGGAAAAATTTCAAATTAATTAATAAAAATGGTTTAGCAACTTTTTTTCTAGCGACATTATGATAATCTTCATAATAAAATGAATAAAGTCAAGGGTAAAGAAAGAACCCGGATGGGAAGCCTCAGGTTAGCGCGACCACCCTCATTAACCACTCCAATTCCAACATAATCAAAAAAAAATAACTCATAGAAATAAACATGTTAGTGTCAAAATCGTAAATAAAATAAAGAAAAGTAACATAACAAGAAACTTTAAAAACATGGGTTAAAAGATAAAAAGGGAGAAAGATAGATTAAAAACATGAGAAAAAAAAGTTAAAAAAGCCTTTTAAAATTCAAATTCTTTGTAAAAAAAATTATTTTTAAAAAAAATAAAAAAACGATTAATATGAGTCAAGTTAAATTACACAAATATCAATCCAGAATGTTTACCCTCGGATTTTACCTTTTTGGGTGAATGTCGAATGATTTCGGTTCCCACACGCTCCACAAGGATCAAGTAAAAATGGATCAAAGAAAGAAAATTTATGTTTTTCTTTCTTTGAAAATTTGACAGCGATTAAGTATTTGAATTAGCTGGATTGATGGAAATGAATGAATTTCGTTACCTCAAATTGACTTAATTCATATAAAGAATTTGAGAAAAAACCAATTAACTGAAAGAATTTTTATCGAATAAAATTCTGAAAATAGTAGACATTTTTTAGATTTTTTTTAAATTGCTCACAAAAGATTTTTATTTAAAAATTTCCCACTTTATCAAAATTTGCTAATTTTCCTCCAAAAAATTTGTTAATTTTTCCAACCCCCGTTAATGAAATTTACTCCACAATTTATAGAATTTTTGGAGATAAATAGGATAATCATCAATTTAAAGTTTGAATTTTAAAAGGATTTTAAAATTCAATTTCTTTAAACAAATATCTCATCCCAAAAGCTTATCGGATTAAATTTTATCAAATCCGGCGCTATCTGATCAGATCCACTTCTGATGGCCATCCCTGTAACTACCGACGGGATTTAAGTCCCTAATGAGGGTACGCGTGGAAATCTGGACACAGACGGGCCAAGGCGCGGGACTAGGGATGGACGTCTCTATGCCGACACGTGTCCGCCGCTACAGATGGGGCCGTCCTTACAACGCATAGAGACGGCATATCTGTCCAAACGATGTCCCGTCCTTATATGCTAGAGACGGCCCGTCCCTATATGCTAGAGACGGGGCACACCAACTAGGGACGGGCGTCCCTACTCCGATGGTCATCTCGTCTGAACAGCAAAATCTCAATTTTAAGCTAAATTTTCCAAATTCTTTCAAAACCTCACGCCATAGAGAAAAAGATTTTAATCCTTGTGAAACCAAAAGATAAAAACCTCCGAATTCCATCCATTTATCCGAAAACTGACATTGATCTCGTCATCGGGTAACTCTTACCTGGACTGCCTCAGGACCCGATGTCTACACATATGAAAATAAATTACAACAAAATTAGGGGCGGAATACAACCTCCATTGTAAATAAAATACAAATCATGCATAAATCGGGATATTCATTAATGATGAGGACATTGGTCCTCGCATGCATTTTTATTATGAAATAGTTTTTATGTGGTGATTTTGGATGGAGAAAATTGAGACATTGGTCCCATATTTATTAGGAAAGATTCCAAGTTAATTAATAAAAAAAAGTTTAGCGATTTTCTTTCTAGCGTGCCTAAAATAAATAATTTTATAAAAAATTACATGGCAAAATAAATAAGGCAAATAAATAAAATATTACAAATAAAGCAATTAAACATTTAGCCCAAACGAGCCTTCTGGATCCCCTCGTGTTCTCGCAAAAATGCCCAAGCGAAAAATAAGTTTTGACATAAACAAACAAAACATAGATGAAATAATGTTAGTGATTAAATCAATTAAATAATAATAAATGAATGACAAATTAAAATAAAATAAGGTGATGTGAAATAATGATAATTGAATTAAAATGTTAACAAATCAAAATAAATGAAAATATACGTTAAATGATAAAAGAATTAAATGATTTAACTCGAATAAATAAAACATGTTAATGAGGTAATATGTAAAAATATGAACATGATAATAATAATGATATTAAAATGAAAATAACAAAACACAAAAATAAATAACAATAACTAAATATAAACAATAATAATAACAAACACAATAATAATAACAATAAACATAAATTAAATAATATCAATAACAAAAATATCAATATAACACAATAACATTAATAATAGAGAAATCAAAGAATAATAATAATAATAATAACAATAATAATAGTATAATATCAATAAACATAAAATAAACATATAATAATAATAATAATAATAATAATAATAATAATAATAATACAGAATAATAATAATAATAATAATAATAATAATAATAATAATAATAATAATAATAATAATAATAATAATAATAAGAAGAAGAAGAAGAATAAGAATAAGAGAAAGGGGCTCACCAGATTTACTCGCCTGAGCCGCCGCGAGCCGGAGGTGGTCGACACCTCCACCAGAAGACAGATCAGGACCCGAGAGTGCGACGGAGGTGGTCACGTGCCGGAGGTGGGCGCCTTCTCGTCGAAAAACGCCTTGGAGCATCGCGCTGCTATCAGTCCGATCTCGCCGCTGCCGGCGCATGGTGGAGGCCGGTGGGTGCCGGCCGGTTCGTCCGACTGCTATAAGCCTAGCGCCACCGCTCGTGTGCCGTTCCGGTACCGTGGGTTGCTGGCGGTGGCACCGCCTCCTTCTCCCTTTTATTTCTCCTCCTCTCTCCGTTTTCCATTCCCGTTAGTCTGCCTCTCTCCTTTTATTTCTTCTTTCTATTTCACTTTTATTTTCCTTTAATTTTGTTTTCACTTGTCCACTGTCCCTCTTCTTTCTCTTTTTATTTTTCTTTACTTTGGCTTCGGCCTCACCTCTTCTTGTACTCTCTTTCTTTTTTTTTTTTTTGTTTTTCCTTTCTCTGGCTTCCCATTTGTCGAGCCCCTTTTCTTCTCTTCATCATTTTCTTTTTATACCCACAATTATGGTTTTGCCCTTAATTCATTTCTCCTATATTTTAATTCTTTAATTTAACTAATTAAATTAAATTTTACTTAATTAGACCCTATATTTATTTTCTTTTTCAACTTTAATTTACCTAAAATATTAACTAATTAATTTTTAATTTTATAAACATATATATATTTTTTATTTTTTATTTTTTATATTTTTCTTCGGAGAAATTATCAAGGAGCATGGAGAGCTAAAGCTGCTACTTTTTTTCTTTTTTCTTTGACTCGGGACCAGGTGTCTAAAGATACCATCTGCTTGCCCCTTATACAAAGTTTCGTCCACACTGATGAACTGAGAGGATAACTTTCTAATCATTCTCTGGACTTTCTCAGTGGCTTCTTTTGGAAAAACTGACCGTTCTAAGTAGTTTTGAACATCATAATAACAAGGCTTCCCATCAGCGACCTCAACATCCATTATATGCTCAGCTTTAAAATATGGCTTTTTCGTACTAGAGATCAGCACGGGTTTTATAGCAACCCCCGTTGGGTTATCCCACATAGACACTAATGTCGCAAGAGCATCAGCCAACTGATTTTCATCCCTAGGAACAAAGTGAAAAGCGCAGGTCTCAAACTGGCTACTCAACATTTTCAAGTGCTTCACATAAGGCAACAACTTCTCTTCTTAAACTGACCATTCCTCTCTGATCTGATGAATTACTAAGGATGAATCTCTGATGACTTCTGCGGTGTTTGCCCCCAGAGCAAGCAACGCTTCCAATCCAAAGATGCAAGCTTCATATTTCGCTTCATTTTTGGTCGCCTTGTACCTCAACTTCTTGGCTAATGGTAGCTTTTCACCATCCGGGGTTCTAAGAATAATCCCTGCTCCTGCCCCCTTTCTGTTAACTGCCCCATCAAAGAACATCTGCCACCCTTGTACTGTTATTGCCGTGACATCTTTATTTGGGAAATTATATTCAATCTGGTCTCCCTTAATAGAGTGTTCAGCCAGGAATTTAGCTATAGCTCTTCCTTTAATGATTTTCCTGGTAATGTATTCAATATCGAACTCCTACAACAGTAATAACCATCTTCCCATCTTTCCTAGTAGAGAGGGTGCCTGTTGAAGGTACCTAAGCGGGTTATGCTTAGCAACCGCTTGCACGCTAAAACAGTGAAAGTAGTGTCGCAACTTCTTAGAAGCCCAAAGTACGGCTAAGCAAATTTTTTTCACTTCAACATATTTGGCTTTATATGGCAGGAATTTCTTGCTAAGGTAATAAACAACAAAGTCCGCTCCAAATTCATCCTCCTGGGCCATCATTTCACCCACTGAACTGACTTCTATTGCTAAATACATGATTAGAGGCTTGGCACGACATGGTGGTCTTAAGACAGGCAGATTTAAAAGATAGTTCTTTATAGTATCAAAGGCCAGTTGGCAATCATCATTCCATACCACCGGTTGGTTCTTCTTGAGAAGCTTAAAGATAGGCTCGCATACAAAGGCTAGCTTAGCGATAAACCGACTGATGTATTGAAGTTTTCCCAGGAAACTCCTAACCTCTTTCTCTTTTGGGGCACTGGCATCTCTCTAATAGCCTTGACCTTATCAGGATCTACTTCTATTCCTCTTTGACTTACCACATGGCCCAATAGATTACCTAAGGTAACTCCAAAAATGCACTTCATGAGGTTAAGGTGTAGGTTGTACTTACTGATCCTTTGAAAGAACTTTTCCAGAGCTTCAAAGTGGCCTTCTCTAATGGCTAACTTAATCATCTTGTCATCTACATATACCTCTACTTCTTTGTGAATCAAGTCATCCAGGATTCTTGTTGCCATTCTCTGATAAGTTGCACCCGCATTCTTTAATCCTTAAGGCATAACTCGGTAGGCGAATGTCCCCCATTCTTTGATGAAAGCTGTCTTGATTCGATCGATTGTCTTGTTGAGGATCTGATTATAACCTACATAACCATCTATAAAGCTGTACATCATACATGCAGCTGCACTATCAACCAGCACATTAATGTGAGGCAAAGGGAAATCATCCTTCGGACAGGCTTTGTTCAAGTCCCGATAATCCACACATACATGGACCTTTCCATCGTTCTTAGCCATAGGAACTATAGTAGCTAACAAAGTCGGGTACTGAACTTCCACTAGAAACTTAGCCTCAATCTGCCTTTGGATCTCTTCTTTCACCTTTTGTGCCCATTCTAGCCTAAGTCTTTTGAGCTTCTGCTTGACAAGTTTAGACTCTAGGTAAGTTGGAATAGCCTCATAAGTCCAGGCAAAGATTATTTCATATTTTCTTAAAATTCTCTCAAATTTTATTCTCTCCTCAGGAGTTATATCTGATGCTACCAAAATTTCCTTTGGGTTTTCCAAAGTTCCAAGATTAAACGTACTTGTGCTAGTTGAATTAATATCAAAAATAAATACATTATGTTTATGATGTTGAGAAATAAAATCATCAGAAAGATCACACAAATAAGTAAAGTTGTTCATATTATTAATATAATCAGAAACATTAACATTGTCTTCATAAAAAAGTTCTGGCATAAACAGACTGTCTAGATGACTATTGTCTTCATCTTCTGTTGATGCTAATGTTGCAACGGACTATGCTTTGGCCTCTTGGCTTGATGAAGGCTTTTCAGCTATCTCTGGTGAAATCCTCAGATCTTCAACCTTCAAATCTGGCTTTGCTATCTTCTCTTTCCCCTTCAACCGGGTGGCTAACAACTTCTCAGTTACAATCTCCTCGAGTTTTTCTCTATCCCAAATACTGCACTGTGTCATAATCTCCTCATCCCAGAAATCCCCTGCAGATTTGATTACCCCAACATCCCAGTCAAATACATCACTAAAGATTTCAAACCCTGGAACAATCTTTCCATTCACCCATTGAAGTTCTTCTTCTACAGTATAAGCACATACTGAGGATGCAGGAACAACTATTTCTAAATATGGGAATCTTTTATGACTTCTTCTTCTCACTACGTTCACCTTTATACCCCAAACCCTTTCAATCTTTTTGGCCTTGAGTAGTGATAGCTGATTGCAACCCTTGTGAATTTTTACCCAGACCAGCTCCTGGAAGAAAGTGCCTCTTTTTCATCATATTTATCAACAGTAGGAAATAGGAAGTGTAGGTTATGGGTTTAATATTTTGGGATTTCTGTATAAGCTTTTGTACCATCGTATGTATAGCGGGTATGTAAAGGCATGTAATAATCTGATAACTATGAATGTTAACCTAAATATGTATGTGCAATGCGTGTGGCTATGGAAATGCACTATAAGTAGTTGGCATGTGATGTGTGAGTTAAGATCGTATGTGATGAAATTTTATTATTCAGGCTAAGCATGTGTTCTGTTGTGTGTGTGCGGTCTTCTCTAACTAAGATTAGCTGAGCTAGTCTGTCATTAGGGAATGGGCATCACAAGTTGTGGTATCAGAGCTTAGGTTGAGTCTTTTCTGGGAATTGGGTAGATAAGATGTGTGTAGTTTGTTGACCTAATGCGGAAGTCCTTATTTAATCTGTGTAGTAACGATGGATTCTGGAAGCACTACAAGAAAACTGATTTTTAACGACCAAAATTTAGCGAAGGGATGAAAATCCGGTCGTTAAAATATACAACTAGCGACGAAAAATTAATCCGGTCGTTAGTTCTTAAATTTTATTGTTATATAACGAGGGGTTTAAATCCGGTCGTTGAAACACTAACATTCCGGTCGTTATTGCCCTGAAAAATATTGGCGGGACTTCTTGATTGTTTACCTCTAAAATAATGCTCCATTATTTGATAAAAATAAAACACAGAATTGTGATGCCCACACAAAAAAAAAGCAAAAAATGGCAAACCCAGAAGATGGAGAAATAGCAAAAACACGAAAACCCTTTTCTATTTGCAAAAAACGCAAACCCTTTTCTATCTTCCAAGACTAAATTAATCTAAACCTTATAGAAATGGCAGTAGTAGAAGCCTGGATTGCTCTCGACCTTGCTTGATTTATGTCACAGCTTTTTCAATTTTCTTGGTTTTGCAAGATCCAGATTTAATTTTTGCTAGTTCAATCGGTTTAGGGCTCTGTGCAATTGGTGATTACAGGTGAGAAATTGAAAAAACCCTTCTTTCTCTTTTGTTACCAGTTGAATATCTCTTTATTTCTAATCTTCTTCCCGTCGAATAGGAAAATAGGGTATTTCTTTGTGATTAAAGAACCAACTCTAAGATATTTTGAGGCTTTACGTTTCAGTTGGGGTAATCGATCTAGTAAAATGGGTAAGTAATTTGGTTTTATTTGGTTCTCATTTCTTCAAAAGCTAACCCTGCTAAATTTTTTGGTCTTTTTAATATTCTGATTTTTTCATTTCAAAATCATTTCTGCTACTAGCTGGATTTGTATAATCGTCTATGTCCATTGAATTTTCTCTTTGATTCTTGGGTTTCGTCTATAAGTAGCGAGGAAGAGATTCTTAGCTTAGCTTTTGGAGGTTCCACCGATTGATGTTCATTTGGTAATGATTGCATTTTTATGATGAAATTAACCTTCTTTTTCCCCTCTTGTGCTGGATAATGGCGAGTGTTGTCTGGCCGTCTACAGTAGTTGACCAATTCATTATCAATTTCTTGACGTAGAGATGCTAATATCTGAGTTCTATTCAAAGCAATAAGCTTCTTGTTTGATCATATTAGCTAGGTTGTGAATCATGTTATATTTGAATTCCCTGGGATCAAACTTTTGTGCCCAGATTCACTATCTCCCTATTTATTGCTTAATTTATGCAATACTGATTGGCAAGCTTTTCACATACAGAACATAGTTTTCTGTGCCTGGTTGTGATACTGTGTGTTTCATATGATCTATGTTTAATCTTCACTTCCTTTTAACATAAGCATAAGAAGAGCATATGTGTGTGTATATATGTATACATATATATATTTGCATTCTTCAAGCATAAGGCTATCCTTTATTAAAATGGAGCTTCTGTGTTAAATCAACCCTGAGTTTTAAGCCTCATGATTTTCTTTCAGGCAGTGGCAAATTCAACATCAACAACTTTCTTACGTGTTGTTGGTAGTGAATTAATTCAAAAGTACTTAGGAGATGGCCCTAAATTAGTGAGAGAGCTTTTCAGAGTTGCTGATGATCTCTCACCATCAATTATTTTCATTGATGAAATTGATGCAGTTGGTACAAAGAGGTGAGCAATATATTGTTTTCATTAATCACTTGGAAATGGATTGCCATATTGTTTGTTGAATAGAAGTTTAATTAGATTTAAGTCCATGGCTTTGAAAAAGAAGTGCTTTTACATGGCAAAGACTTGTTGATACCTACTGTGAAAACTTCTTCACTGTAAATTGTAATTGCTAAAAAAAACATTCTGTTATTAGCTCAATACACTGTTCCACTAGTTTGTATTCAGACGTAACTTTCAAGTCTGCTGGACTGTAAAATTGATCATATCCTCATAAATATTGCTCATCTAGATCCTCATATATATTTTCCAAAATTTGTATATCAGGTTACACATGCCGACTTCAAGAAGGCAAAAGAAAAGGTGATGTTCAAGAAGAAAGAAGGTGATATCAGAATTCTAGGCTTATCTGTTTTATTTTCCTCGCCAGTTCATTCCTTTCTTTTTCTTCTTCGGAGGCATCGGCGGCGATGGTGAAGGAGAGGACATACAGGAAGAAGAGTTTGGGCCGATTTTGAAATTCGAAGATGTGATGAAGGAAGCAGAGGCGCGGGGAGCACGTCTTCCTTCTGATCTGATGGAGGCTGCTAAGAGTGTGGGGATTCCCAAACTGCTTCTTCTTAGATATTTGGATTTGCAGGTAAGATTTTACTAGATGCAAATTAATAGTGGCGAGAGAATTTTTCTATTTACGTTCATTGTATTATTATTCTTCATTGAATATTTTATGATGTTTATATTTAATGGTTAGTTTGTTTGACTTGGTGTAGGGGTCAGGTGGGCTTTTGGGTTTTGCAATGAGATCATGCTCTATGTTACGCAACAGAATGCTGGCTGATCCATCCTTCCTCTTTAAAATTGGAACAGAGGTTTGTTAATCTTCTGCCTCTTTTTATTTTTAATTTTTTTTATAAAGATAAAATCCATGCATATTTCTGCGTCTTTTTTATCTGGACGGGACGGGATTGTGCTTAAATTGGCCACTGGAGAGTAGCTGTTTGTGGATTAAATTTATATATATGATCGTTGGTTAGCTTTTCACCACTGCTGGTTTTAATGTGGTCAGTAAACTTCAATTTGTAACATAGAAATTTTCTAATTTGAATTTGTCTCAAGGAGGTTACCTTGGACGTACTCCGTAGAGCAATGGTCGGGGTAGGAATTTCTTGGGTCTACTTTTATGTACATAAATAAAGAAAAATATTTTCTCCGCTGAAACATAAAAAATTTGGCCAAATATACAGTTTGTCAATAGTGATCAGTTGAAGCAGAAACTAAAGTTTCACTGACTTTTATGAAATTTATAGATAAGTTCATTGACTGTTATATGAACTCAATATTTAGTCCTTCTAGTGGTAACTTTAGTAAGGTATATTTGTTCAAATATGGGAAAGGGGTTGATGATACCTTTGATATATTAGCAAGTGTGGTTATGCTAGCAAGTGTGGTTATGCATCTTTTGAAAGTTAAAGGCAAGTACAAAAATTTTGTACAACCTTCCATGCTGTCCATTGTTATACTATGTCATTACCTTTGTGTAATTTAACAATGAAAAGCATCTTTAGTTTGTTTTGGTAATGTCATATTTTTTCATGTGTACATAAGTTAAATTTTATTGGCTTATCGAGATGCAGATAGTTATTGATTCATGTTGTGCTACATTTGCGGAAATTCAGAAGAGGGGTAAAGACTTTTGGGCAGAATTTGATTTTTCTATTAATTATTTTGGGTTGATTTTTCTTATTATGGTTTCCAACTGCCGTATGTTTAAGTGTGAAAATAACATTTTCATATGGTGTGTTTACATTGTTTCTTTGACTATTAGAGTTTCTCTGTAAATTTTCACATCTTGATTTAATATTATTGTAGACACCGGGTCCCGAGGCGGTCCAAGATCAGGATTACCCGATGATGAAATAGAAGACCGATTTTCGGCAAGAAATGTGAGAATCGATCGTTCCCTTATCAAAGGTGTGTTTTTCGGAAAATAATTAAAAAATATATATTTTTGGGGAAATTAAAATTAGGATAAAATAATATATTAATTTTGTTTCAAAATTTAAAATTTAAAAAAAAAAAAAGTCGCGAAGGCCGCCTGCGGCAGCGCGGGGCTGCCCCAGCGCGCAGGGGCGCCTGCGCGCAAGGCAGGCGCCTCGCGCGCAGGCCCCCTGCGCGCGAGGCAAGGGGCCTCGCGCGCAGCCCCTGCGCACGAGGCGGGGGGCGCCGCGCGCCCCCCCTGCGCGCGAGGCAGGGGGCCTCGCGCGCAGCCCCTGCGCGCGAGGCAGGGGGCGCCGCGCGCCCCCCCCTGCGCGTGAGGCAGCTGCCTCGCGCGACCCGCCTGCGCGAGGCAGGCTGCGCGCAGCAGCCTGCCGCGCGCGGTGCCAGGGCACCACGCGCAGGCTGCCGCGCACCCTTGGCTCCTCCGCGCGACCTGCTTCGCCTGTCCGTTTTTTTCGCTATTTTCAGTCTGATTTTCTGATTTTTTCAGTTTTCATTGTTTCACCATTTTATGTTATTTTAGATTAACTAAAAATGAAAGTTTTTTTGTCCCTTGCCATTTTTGGCCAAGACAGGATTAAATGGGGATTTTCCCCTCATTTGTGGAGGAGGGCAGATTGAATTCAATTTTTTTCTTAGCTTTTCCTCTCTACCTTTTTTCCACTCTCTAGGAAGCTTTTCTTGCTTCTGAAAAACTCTTCAAAAAATCTTCAAGTTTTCTTATAAAATCTTAGTTTTGCCATTACAAAATATTTAATCTTGGGTTGATTTGAGCAAGAAAAATTAATTTTCTTTGTTCCTTCATCCCACAAAAAAAATATTTCCCTCAAGATAATTTGTTTAGAACACAGATTTTACATTGACTTTGAATATTATTCCCATAAAAAAAAAAGTCCGACAAGGAAACCGATCGAGGCATCCTATTTCCAATCTCAAAAATTCTGAGGGTAAACATTTTTGGACCCGTCCTCATTCGTATTTTTTGTATATTATTTATTTTGTCAATATCATTTTTGCTATCATTATTCTTATTATTCGTTTCCAGCACCTTAATATGTTGATACTACCATTAATGCATTATTTAGTTGCTTTGATTTGATTTTTATGCTCATTCCCATTATTATTATTATTGGTTGGTTAATGTGAATATTGTTAGGTTGTGTCGTTTCCACTGTTGTGCATATTCTTTCATCATTCATTTTCCCTATTTTCATATATTGTTATCATCATGCTTTTATCTAACTTCCTGTTTTATTATTGTTATCATTTAGTATTTTGAATTACTATCCTATTATTAAACTTTGCATTATTATTATTATTATTATTATTATTATTATTATTATTATTATTATTATTATATTGGTTGCCGTTAATATTCCATTATTATTATTATTTTCATTATTATTATTTAATGCTCTATTTTACTATTATTACTATGTGTTTATTTACTAGTATTATTCTGTTTTTAGTATTATTAATGCTATTATTATTAACTAATTATTTAGTTGGCATTGCTATCATTGTTGTTATTATTATAATTTGCATTTGCTTGATTAATTTACTTTGGATATTTACTAATATTTTTGATGTTAATCTTTGTATGAGTTTAATTTGGGTCGGGTAGTGTAAGCGTTCTCACGGCTCCCCGGATGGGTCGCGACACATGGAATATCGCCTTGCTCGGTGAGATCTTTCTTAATTCCTTCTCTTTATGTGTTACGTGTTTACTTGTAAATACCTGTTTTATTTTTGTACGCGTGCGATAAAAAATCACAAAAATATTTTACAATTAAATTGGAACTTTTACTAATAAAATTGGGACCAATGTCCCTTGTTTTAGCCCGACAATAAAAATGTCATAATTAAAATGAAGAGTCAACTTTTCTACAAAAATGGGATCACTCATCTCGGTTTTTTAATTCAAGCAATCAAAAATGACTCTTCGAACCCTCTTTAAGTTAATACGAAGGAACCAATGTTCCTAAATTTCGAACAAGTGCGAAGGAACCAATGTTCCTAAAATAATATCCCGATTTATGCATGTCCTTTTATTTCGATCTTGTGTGAGTGTTTTAAATTCAAGTTCTTTTCTATTCGGGCCCTTGTAATTAATTTTTGGGGCAACTTTACTTATCTTTTGGGGATTGTATTCCGTCCCACTTACATCTTTAATCTCCTTTTATTGGGGTTGTATTCTGGCCCTATTTCTATTGTAATTGCGTGCTTGCGTGTTTACCGCTTTCATTTATCGCTTTCCCTATCTATTGCTTTATCGCTTTTATTTATTTTCTTTATGTGCTTTCAATGCGCTATTTAACTAAATGCATCACTCGTGTGAGATGAGAGATATAATTTTAAGAAGTTAAAAATCCATTTATAATTAACCAAAGCATAAATAAGAGGGAAGTTCCGGACACCATATCTCTGGTTTAGACCAATAGAGGTGAGAAACCTTTTCCCAATTTCTTGCAAATTGGGTGGCGACTCCAAATACCTCAAAGGTGCCTTTAGGCGTCAATAGGCTAGGTTATTCTCCCCAATGTCCTATTGGGAGGGATACACCGATGATGTCTCATGGCGCCCATGATCAAAAGACGCGAACCTTCATACCTCAAATCCCAAAGGTGGATTCACTTTGAGGGCCCTTGCTGGGTTACCCGGGTTCGGCGCGCGTCACAGTGGCGACTCCACTGGGGACTTTGTGTTTGAGACTTCACTCCGAAAGTGCTTTGGTTAAAATTTATAATTGGGTTTTTGAAACTTAAAATTCTATCTCTTTTCAAAAATTGCATCATATCATTTTAGAGCCTTAGACTTACGCTAGTTGGTCCCTATCTTACCTCGGTGCGTTCCCAAAGCACGACCCTACTTTCACTCATTGTAGGGAAGTGTTAGGGATAATCACCAACCCAAGCCTTGTACCTTTTGGTATATCGAAATGGAGACCCGATCGGTCGTTATGCTCGTGATGAGTTAGACCCGTCGGCGCAAACCATGCTTGGGAAGCCTAAAGAAAATCACCTTGACCAAAGCCCATGTACTGGCAAGTAGAAACTTCCCCTAGGCGGTATGTTCCTTAATATGATGCTTGTGACATGGGCCATCGCGTATTAAACAAAATCAAGCAAGTCAAGTGGTCTTTTATCAAAGGCTTTCATGCCCCGGTGAGCCCACCTTAACTTGATTGAATTGTCCGAATACGTAATGGCCAAAACCCATACGAATGTGCATTAGATTAAGACTGTTATGCTGCCGGTTTTTTACCGTGCACTATACGTGTCCGATGGGTTCCCTGTTAACCCTCGGATGAAGCCCACCTAGGAAAGAGACCGCACGTGTGTGGGAGTGATAAGGTTGGAAGGATCTACCTGTCTGCATGTGGTTGTAAATGCTGCACGTCATGCTCATGCATCACATGTCATCCATGCATCATTCTAACCCCTTTGATTTTTCATCCATCATACACCATTCACCGGGGAGGTTCTGGGGTCCTCATAGCTATCTGAAGAGTAAGCAGAATTCGAAGTGGTTGGCAGAGATCTACCGTCTTAGTCAGAGCATCCATAGACATTGGGAATGGCTGGTCCTTCGCGACAGATTGAAGAGGCCCGTGTCATGATTGCCCGAGAACTAGATGAAAAGTTTGAAAAACTTGAAGGGAGGTTGTCAGCCACAATTAAGGAAAGGTTGGACGCCGCGGCACTAATTCTTCAAGCTCAAGTCACTGCAGCTACACTTAACCGATTTGAGCTAGCCACGACCAAAAAGGAGTGTGAGATGATGGCTGTAATGTCTCAATTCGCTCTTGAGCCTAGGGGCGAGACGACACCCAACCCACTAATCGAGCAAGTGGAAAGGGGGAAGGGACTAGGGCCCTTACAGCCGATGGGTCCTCTCAGTCCCGCAGACTCTAAAAAGAGATTAGCTGATCTTGAGGAGGAGATCATGAGGTCCAAGCTTGCAACTACCCGGACACCTCCCGATGGAGCCGTTACTAGCCCTGCAAGTCTCGGAATTGGTTACTATGGTGATAGCAGAGGTACAAAAAGGATGGGGAAAGCGCCAATGGTTGAGATGGCTCAGAGGCGTTACTCTAATTTAGGCAGACCTTTGTCTTGGGTCCTGGAAAGGCTGATCAAGAAGGGGGTGTCACAACCATTGCCGTCCAAGCCGGCAAAGACCTGGGGGCAGCCCGGGCACAAGGAAGGCGAGTACTGCGCCTACCACCAACACACTGGCCATATGACGGATAATTGTGCTAGGCTGAGGCACCAGATTCAGGATCTGATCGATAGCAACCTGATCACAAATCCTGAATGCCGCCAGGGTAGTCACGGGAGCTTAAGTTTTGCAGGGGGCGATGGAGAAGGTTTTAGAGCCACAAGGACCCCGACTTTCGGAATGACTCAGAGTCACTATGCCATGCTGAAAAAACCCCTATCCAAGCACTTCGCTCATTTTGTCAGCAAGGGAAAAATACAGTCAATGCCGGCCCAACCTGCCAGGGGCCAAGGGCACCCCAATCACCGAGCAGATCTGTATTGTGCCTACCATCAGCGTACCGGGCACGAGACTGACGAGTGCCGAATTCTGAGGAGGCAAATTCTACACTTAATTGATGAGGAGCTGAGAAGTGAGGAGAATGGTTCCCAAAAGTGATAATAGGCCGTTGACTGCAGCGTCCGCGTTGGCAAGAGAAGAAGGAAGTAGCTATTTAGATGTTCTTTTTTTTTTATTTCTGAACTATTTAATGATGACAGTTTTAATTATAGTTTTCTTGAATGAAATGGATGGTTTTGCTATCTTGTGTGATGTTTCTTATGATTTCATTATGCATAATCATGGCACATTTACATTTGACATTGGTTCAACTAATGCCATTCCATTCAATCTCGGAACTTTGGGAGAACCCAAAGAAAATCTTGATAGCATCTGTTATGACTCCTGAAGTGAGATAAAAACTTGAGAGATAATAATAAAAAAAAAAAAAGCCTTTGCCCGGACCTAGTATGATGTGCTGAAAATTGACAAAGACATTCTTGAGATCAATACCACTTCTACGCGCCAACATGACGACGAACCGAATGTTGAAAGCCATTTCTTTGCACTCCCACGACATCTGGGATGTATATGGTGCCACCAAATAAGATCAAGCTTCGAAAGCTGCATCAGGAGTTAGGCGAATGAGACTTAAGACCTTCACGAAGAAAACATAACTCACCAGAATACAACTCATCAAAACCAAACAACGTGAACCCTTTCCTCTCAACCATTTGAGATGTGTACCCCAAAAATAATTATGATCGACTCTTAACTATTCAGAACCCTTATAGCCAAAATTCTTGCTAAAACTATATGCTCGACTAGATTGAGCAACAATGGTCCCATTGGTTAAGATGGAAGTGCACGTATGTGTAAAATTAAGGACTTGAGCAAAGTTTGTAAAAAAAAAAAAAAAATTGGGTTGCAAAAAAAAAAAAAAAAAAAAAATTAATTAAAAAAAAAATTTAAAAAAAAAATTGAATTGAAAAAAAAAAAAATGAGAGAAGAAAAGAGAGAATTGATCAGGGGGCAAGGGAATGCTATTTGAAGAAAAGCTTCGCTCAAATCCTGTTGATCTACACATGCCTGCACATTGTCATTCTTCTTAGCTACTGAAAAGGATCTAAAAGGCTAACCCACAAACCATCCATCCAATCCCGGCCGTTGAAAGGCTATTCCAGGGTTCGAAGCACCAAAACCGATAAGAGTACCCCAGGTCATCCAGGCCCAACTTATCACCCTATTTCAACCATTGAAAGGCCATTCCAGGGTTGACCCACCAAAGCCAATAAAGGCCAAACGCGAAACTTCATATTCAAACCCCAAATAAGGAACCCATCACCTCGACCAGTCTGCATAAGGGCTAAGACCAAGACTTTGATACCAAGGGGAGCCACTCTCAGAAGCAGCAATCCCCCTGGCAAATGACAACGAATTCAACCAATGCTGAGAAACTGAAGGAGGGTCCATGGCGGAGGCTTAAAAAAAAATAAAAAAAAAATAAAGGAAAATATTCAATCAAGAAAACCCGCGAGGGCTGATTGGAAACAGGAGTCTGATGCTTACAAGATCCACTCCGAGATTAGATGTAATTTTTGCATTCTGAATCCATGTTAAATGGTGATTATGTATAGAGAAATCGTGCTGAAATGCACACAGTTTTTTGCAAATACATAAAGCAAGAGCAGTTTAACTCATCATTTCCTAGTTCTTTTATAAAAAGTAAAACCTAAATGGCTACTCTACTCCTGCTCTCGCCAGCCGGATGCCTAAGTTGTCGTGTCCCGTTGTCAGGTGCCGGACTAAGTATCCATCTTTTGCACTCACCAATAGAAGTTACAGAATGGGTACCGAAAGGGGTATGACAGTTTTCACCGGCGGTTGGCTCCAGAGATCTTGATAGCAAGAGGTAAAAGTTTGCAGAAAAGATTCCTCCCCGTAACGATAATGGGTCCCTAGCTGGGTCCTGGGTCATCTCGAGCTGACGAGCACGCCGGGCAATGATACAGAAAGTAGCTTGACAAAGCCCGCATAGGAGAACACACCCCAAAAATCCATCGATGACTGCATCTGATATCTCACTGAATCTAGCAATGCCCTCGTTGTTAGGGAAAATGGGAAGATGGCTAATACTGCTGCAGGAATTTGATGTAGAAGAAGCCACTGAAAAAGACCAGAGGATGATTTGCAAGTTGTCCACTCAGTTCATCAGTGTAAACGGTGTGCTGTACAAGAGACAAGCCGATGGCATACAACTAAGATGCTTAGAGGGTAAAGAAGCCAAAAAGTTTATGGAGGAAACTCATGCAGGGGTCTGTGGGGCCCATATGAATGGTCTGGCCCTAGCAAAGAAAATAATGCGGCAAGGATTCTTCTGGCTGACAATGCAGTACAGCTCTAAATATGTGAAGGAGTGCCAATTATGCCAACAATACGCTAATCTGAGACACCTTCCAGTTTCGGAGTTGTGTAACCTGGCATCTCCATGGTCGTTCGCAGCATGGGGAATTGACATTATAGGAGAAGTACACCTGACAGCCTCCGATGGACACCGATTTATTGTGGTTGCTATAAATTATTTCACCAAATAGCTCGAGGCTGAATCCTTCAAGAAGTTGGGCGCCCGGGAAATGGCCGAGTTCATCGAGCGACATTTGATCTGTAGGTACGGGCTCCCGCATCACATCGTGTCAGATAATGGGGTACAGTTCTAAGCTGAGACTAAGCAGATGCTCAAGAGGTATGCCATCCAACACCATAAGTCCTCTCCATAACGACCGCAGGCCGACGGAGCAGTCTAGGCCGCTAGTAAGAACGTCAAGAAAATATTGGCTAAGATGGTGCAAACCTATAGAGACTGGGCAGAGAAATTGCCATTTGCACTTTGGGGCTACAGGACCACCGCCAGAACATCTACAGGGGCTCCCCCTTTCTCCTTGGTTTACGGGACGGAAGCAGTCCTACCGATAGAAATAGAACTCCAGTCATTAAGGGTGGTAACAGAAGCTCAGCTACCCGAAGCCGAATGGGCCCAGCGGCGGCTACTACAGTTGAACCTATTGGGCGAAGGTAGGATACGGGCATACTACCATAACCAGATCTACCAGAAAAGGCTAGCTCGCTCATTTGGGAAGAAAGTAAGAAAACACCCATTGAAGGAAGGAGACCTAGTCTTTAAACAGAAGAGGCCGGGGGTTCCGGACTTTCGAGGCAAGTTTAGGCCCGCTTGGGAAGGACCCATCATTCTGAAGAAGCTTTTGTATAAAGGGGCTACGATCCTGACAGATAGTGATGGGAACGAATTCAGGAAGCCGGTCAACGTCGACAGATTGAAAAGATTCCGTGGCAAAAAAAAAAAAAAAGGCCGTTAGAGATGAAAACCGTGACTGGCGCTCTAAGCAAAAGTTAGGCCAAAGGGCAGGGTGAAAACCTGGCAACAGGCAGTCTGCCCTACAAAAAAAAAATAAAATAAATAAAAGCCGCTGGATTGGGTTGGGTCCGTTCCAGGCAAAAAATAAGGCACAGGGTTATGTGAAAATCCGACAAGGACGCATTTCCCGCTAAGAAAAGCTAGTGTGAAAATCCACGAGGGACGAACTACCTTTAAAACAATGACGCTTGGAGTGATAAGGCAGCATTACCTTGGGCAACCCCTTTCAAGCAAAGACACACATCGGGCAATCCTCCCTGAAGAATTATGAGTCACAGTCCATGAAACAGGACATCGCTTACAGACGCTTGGGGGCATAAGCGACCACACGGAGCCATGAGTCGCTTCGGCAAAAGTTATTGCACCTCGACCCCTAGACCACTCAGATGAATGGTGTTACCTGCATTCTGCATAACATATGCACATGCACATGCATAACTTACCCTTGCATACAAGTTTCTTTTGATCTCGCAGGAAAGTCAGGCGCCTTCACACACCGACAAGCTGGTGTTTATCAGTCGCTCAGCCGTGGTTTCACATGCCGACAAGCTGGTGTTTCATCAATCACGTTCTTCCAAAGTCTGGCGCCTTCACACACCGACAAGCTGGTGTTTATCAGTCGCTCAGCCGTGATTTCACATGCCGACAAGCTGGTGTTTCATCAATCACGTTCTCCAAAGTCTGGCGCCTTCACACACCGACAAGCTGGTGTTTATCAGTCGTTCAGCCATGGTTTCACATGCCGACAAGCTGGTGTTTCATCAATCACGTTCTCCAAAGTCTGGCGCCTTCACACACCGACAAGCTGGTGTTTATCAGTCGTTCAGCCGTGGTTTCACACACCGACAAGCTGGTGTTCTATCAATCACGTTCTCCAAAGTCTGGCGCCTTCACACACCGACAAGCTGGTGTTTATCAGTCGTTCAGCCGTGGTTTCACACACCGACAAGCTGGTGTTCTATCAATCACGTTCTCCAAAGTCTGGCGCCTTCACACACCGACAAGCTGGTGTTTATCAGTCGTTCAGTCGTGGTTTCACACACCGACAAGCTGGTGTTTATCAGCCGCTCGGCCACGGTTTCACACGCCGACAAGCTGGCGTTCTATCAACCGCATTCTTAAAAGTCTGAGGCCTGTACGCACCGACAAACTGGTGTTTATCAGTCGCTCAGCCGTGGTTTCACACACCGACAAGCTGGTGTTCTATCAATCGTGTTCTTTAAAGTCTGGCGCCTTCACACACCGACAAGCTGGTGTTTATCAGTCGCTCAGCCGTGGTTTCACACACCGACAAGCTGGTGTTCTATCAATCGCGTTCTTCAAAGTCTGGCGCCTTCACACACCGACAAGCTGGTGTTTATCAGTCGCTCAGCCGTGGTTTCACACACCGACAAGCTGGTGTTCTATCAATCGCGTTCTTCAAAGTCTAGCGCCTTCACACACCGACAAGCTGGTGTTTATCAGTCGCTCAGCCGTGGTTTCACACACCGACAAGCTGGTGTTCTATCAATCGCGTTCTTCAATGTCTGGCGCCTTCACACACCGACAAGCTGGTGTTTATCAGTCGCTCAGCCGTGGTTTCACACACCGACAAGCTGGTGTTCTATCAATCGCGTTCTTCAAAGTCTGGCGCCTTCACACACCGACAAGCTGGTGTTTATCAGTCGCTCAGCCGTGGTTTCACACACCGACAAGCTGGTGTTCTATCAATCGCGTTCTTCAAAGTCTGGCGCCTTCACACACCGACAAGCTGGTGTTTATCAATCGCTCAGCCATGGTTTCACGTCGACAAGCTGACATTCCTCAATCATGTGACCAGTAGTAATTCTATGATGCCGACAAGCTGGCAGGACTAAGTTCGGTAAGCGACCACCTCAGGTACGCGTCTCTTCCCTTCTTTTCTGAATTTTGGCTCACTTAGGCACCTGTGTTCTAAGTTCCCCAAAATTGGGGGCAACTGTAGACACCGGGTCCCGAGGCGGTCCAAGATCAGGATTACCCGATGATGAAATAGAAGACCGATTTTCGGCAAGAAATGTGAGAATCGATCGTTCCCTTGTCAAAGGTGTGTTTTTCGGAAAATAATTAAAAAATATATATTTTTGGGAAAATTAAAATTAGGATAAAATAATATATTAATTTTGTTTCAAAATTTAAAATTTTAAATAAAAATAAAAAAAAGTCGCGAAGGCCGCCTGCGGCAGCGCGAGGCTGCCTGCGCAGCAGGCTACCCCAGCGCGCAGGGGCGCCTGCGCGGCAGGCCGCCCAGCGCGCAGGGGCGCCTGCGCGCAAGGCAGGCGCCTCGCGCGCAGCCCCTGCGCGCGAGGCGGGGGGCGCCGCGCGCCCCCCCTGCGCGCGAGGTAGGGGGCCTCGCGCGCAGCCCCTGCGCGCGAGGCAGGGGGCGCCGCACGCCCCCCCCTGCGCGCGAGGCAGGGGGCCTCGCGCGCAGCCCCTGCGCGCGAGGTAGGGGGCGCCGCGCGCCCCCCCTGCGCGCGAGGCAGGGGGCGCCGCGCGCACCCCCCTGCGCGCGAGGCAGCTGCCTCGCGCGACCCGCCTGCGCGAGGCAGGCTGCGCGCAGCAGCCTGCCGCGCACGGTGCCAGGGCACCACGCGCAGGCTGCCGCGCGCCCTTGGCTCCTCCGCGCGACCTGCTTCGCCTGTCCGTTTTTTTCGCTATTTTCAGTCTGATTTTCTGATTTTTTCAGTTTTCATTGTTTCACCATTTTATGTTATTTTAGATTAACTAAAAATGAAAGTTTTTTTGTCCCTTGCCATTTTTGGCCAAGACAGGATTAAATGGGGATTTTCCCCTCATTTGTGGAGGAGGGCAGATTGAATTCAATTTTTTTCTTAGCTTTTCCTCTCTACCTTTTTTCCACTCTCCAGGAAGCTTTTCTTGCTTCTGAAAAACTCTTCAAAAAATCTTCAAGTTTTCTTCTAAAATCTTAGTTTTGCCATTACAAAATATTTAATCTTGGGTTGATTTGAGCAAGAAAAATTAATTTTCTTTGTTCCTTCATCCCACAAAAAAAATATTTCCCTCAAGATAATTTGTTTAGAACACAGATTTTACATTGACTTTGAATATTATTCCCATAAAAAAAAAAGTCCGACAAGGAAACCGATCGAGGCATCCTATTTCCAATCTCAAAAATTCTGAGGGTAAACATTTTTGGACCCGTCCTCATTCGTATTTTTTGTATATTATTTATTTTGTCAATATCATTTTTGCTATCATTATTCTTATTATTCGTTTCCAGCACCTTAATATGTTGATACTACCATTAATGCATTATTTAGTTGCTTTGATTTGATTTTTATGCTCATTCCCATTATTATTATTATTGGTTGGTTAATGTGAATATTGTTAGGTTGTGTCGTTTCCACTGTTGTGCATATTCCTTCATCATTCATTTTCCCTATTTTCATATATTGTTATCATCATACTTTTATCTAACTTCCTGTTTTATTATTGTTATCATTTAGTATTTTGAATTACTATCCTATTATTAAACTTTGCATTATTATTATTATTATTATTATCATTATTATTATTATTATTATTATTATTATTATTATTATATTGGTTGCCGTTAATATTCCATTATTATTATTATTTTCATTATTATTATTTAATTCTCTATTTTACTATTATTACTATGTGTTTATTTACTAGTATTATTCTGTTTTTAGTATTATTAAAGCTATTATTATTAACTAATTATTTAGTTGGCATTGCTATCATTGTTGTTATTATTATAATTTGCATTTGCTTGATTAATTTACTTTGGATATTTACTAATATTTTTGATGTTAATCTTTGTATGAGTTTAATTTGGGTCGGGTAGTGTAAGCGTTCTCACGGCTCCCCGGATGGGTCGCGACACGTGGAATATCGCCTTGCTCGGTGAGATCTTTCTTAATTCCTTCTCTTTATGTGTTACGTGTTTACTTGTAAATACCTGTTTTATTTTTGTACGCGTGCGATAAAAAATCACAAAAATATTTTACAATTAAATTGGAACTTTTACTAATAAAATTGGGACCAATGTCCCTTGTTTTAGCCCGACAATAAAAATGTCACAATTAAAACGAAGAGTCAACTTTTCTACAAAAATGGGATCACTCATCCCGGTTTTTTAATTCAAGCAATCAAAAATGACTCTTCGAACCCTCTTTAAGTTAATACGAAGGAACCAATGTTCCTAAATTTCGAACAAGTGCGAAGGAACCAATGTTCCTAAAATAATATCCCGATTTATGCATGTCCTTTTATTTCGATCTTGTGTGAGTGTTTTAAATTCAAGTTCTTTTATATTCGGGCCCTTGTAATTAATTTTTGGGGCAACTTTACTTATCTTTTGGGGATTGTATTCCGTCCCACTTACATCTTTAATCTCCTTTTATTGGGGTTGTATTCTGCCCCTATTTCTATTGTAATTGCGTGCTTGCGTGTTTACCGCTTTCATTTATCGCTTTCCCTATCTATTGCTTTATCGCTTTTATTTATTTTCTTTATGTGCTTTCAATGCGCTATTTAACTAAATGCATCACTCGTGTGAGATGAGAGATATAATTTTAAGAAGTTAAAAACCCATTTATAATTAACCAAAGCATAAATAAGAGGGAAGTTCCGGACACCATATCTCTGGTTTAGACCAATAGAGGTGAGAAACCTTTTCCCAATTTCTTGCAAATTGGGTGGCGACTCCAAATACCTCAAAGGTGCCTTTAGGCGTCAATAGGCTAGGTTATTCTCCCCAATGTCCTATTGGGAGGGATACACCGATGATGTCTCATGGCGCCCATGATCAAAAGACGCGAACCTTCATACCTCGAATCCCAAAGGTGGATTCACTTTGAGGGCCCTTGCTGGGTTACCCGGGTTCGGCGCGCGTCACAATTATGCTCCTTGCTAAATTGATATGATGCCTTGGCTTTGTATGATTATGGTTTATTATTTTTTTTGTGATTAAGATTTAGGAGTGAATACTTTAGCATTTTTTAGATTTTTGATCAGTTGCTACTTTAAACAAAAAGCTCTGGATATATTGTACATTTGTCTCATCAGGTTTAATTCCATATCTGCTGTATTATAACTTGTAGTTAAGCTTTTATTCAGCAACCATTTTATTTTAAAACTATAATATATTCTTAATTTTCCCACCATTCTTTTTAATCTATTTTATAATTTTTGTCCCTGGTATAGTTTGTGATTTCCCAATTTACTTTTTAATTTTGGCCCCTCTGTCCATGATTTGCCAATTTACATTTTAAGGTTCTCCAGTGTAAGAATCTTTATATTCTCTGTATTTCAATCAGTTCTCCCCCCTTTTTTTCTTCTTTTTTTCCTGTATGCTAATCTATGAGAGTTTTACATTTTAGGGATGAAGATTAAGACAAACATACATGTGGCAAAAAAATGCGCGAGAAGAGATTCTCAGGTGCAGTTGAGGCATTTGCTTAAAGGAATGGCTCCGGGCATGCTTTTGCATGGGGATCACATCTGACACAGTGCACATCCCTGTTTTCTTGAACTTGTATTCATTGATACTCTTTTTATTTTATTTGGAGTTGTGATAATTAAAATGCTATTCAATTTGTAAATTTGAGCATACTTTGTAACTTTTTTTTAATATATGAAAAGAGTTTAATATTCAAATAAAATATTTTATTTATTTTGAAAATTTATTATTGATCAAATTTTCTTTTAACAAAAAAAGTGTGGTCACTAAAATGAGTTTTTAACGATTGGATTTCCGTTCGCTAAAAGTGAATACAATTAGCGAAGGGAAAATCTGGTCGTTAAAAGCTATCTTCAACGACCGGAATTCCATTCGTTAAAAGTGAACACAATCAGCGAACGGAAAATCCGGTCGTTAAAAATCAGTATTTAACGACCGGATTCAAAATCCGGTCATCTATACCTTTAACGAAGGGGCTTTTACCGACCGGATTTTCCGGTCGTTATTGATCTTTAACGACCGAATTTTGACTTTTAACGACCGGATTTCCCTTCGTTAAAAGCCATTTTTCTTATAGTGAAGGCATACTAGAGAAGAATCTGCCAAAAGTGTGAATCCTCGTGAAGCTGAGGTGACGGGGTCTGGAAAGTCTAGATCGGTTGGTTTCGGGAATGAGATTCCGTTTTGGCCTATGGAAGCTATGATGAAAATGACACAAGATATGGCGAGAGTGATGGAGCATATGTTGGCGCCTAGAGCCCCAATAGAATCTTTGAGAAAGCATGGTTTGGAGGAATTCCATGGAACAAGGTTAGATGAGTCAGAAAAAGCAAAGTACTGGATTGAGAAGGAGGAGAGGATTCTTAAGGAGATACGGTGTCCTCTTGACCAGTGGGTTGAATGTGTGGAGTCACTACTGCAAGGCCCTGCATATGATTGGTGGAAGCTGGTCCTGCAGAACCCGATGCTTCCTGAACCATTAGACTGGGAGTTCTTTGAAAGGGAATTCAAGAACAAGTATATCACTAAAGCACATCGTGAGGCAAACTGAAAGAAGTTTCTGAGTTTAAGACAGAGAACCATGTCGGTGGCGGAGTATGAAGCGGAATTTCGTCGTCTAAGCAAGTACGCGCCAAAAGGTGTTTTAACCGACGTGTTGCAGTGTCAACAGTTTGAGGAAGGGTTGATTGAGGAAATTAAAGCATTGCTGATTTCTCTAACAACAAAACAGAATATAAGTTATTATCGAATTGTACAAGCAGCTTTGAGAGCTGAAAGGACGTTGGTAGCTCAAAGAGAATGGAGACAAAGAAAGAATGCAGGTAGAGGTGGTTCCCAGACGGGGAAAAGATCAAGAGATTCTCATGTGGCACCCCCTGCGGAATCTGGGTTCAGTTCTGCAGCAAGAGGTAAGAAGCGTGGCGCTCCCTCAGCATCTGGTTCGGGAAGAGGAACATCTGGTAATAGAAGTGAGGTTCAGGAGTGTCCTCATTGTGGTAAGAGGCATAGAGGAGAATGCTGGAGAGTGACGGGTGCTTGTTTTAGATGTGGAAGCACTGAGCATTTCCTTGCTAATTGCCCGAATGCTTATGAGATGTCAGGAAATCAACAAGAGCAGAGTAGGGGTGGTTCAAATTTGCCTTCTACTAATAGAGGAAGAGGAAGAGGACGTGGCAGAGGTGGCCAGTCCAGGGGTGCAGTTGATTCTGAAATTGTGGATAGGCCTGATGCGGCACCAGTGCGGACTTATGCTATGAGGGCACGAGAGGATCAGGATGCACTTGAAGTGATAGCAGGTACTATTCTACTCTGTGGTGTGGAAATGTTTGCACTTATTGATCCTGGCTCAACTCATTCTTACGTGTGTAATAAAAAGATATGTGAAAAGATGCCTATAGTTGAATGTTTAAAATATGATATATGTGTGTCTAGCCCTTTGGGTGGTAACATTAATGCGAACAGAGTGTATAGAAACTGTGCATTAGAAGTTCAAGGTAGTGTGTTTCCAGCGGATTTGATTGAACTACCATTTGATGAGTTTGATTTGATTTTGGGTATGGATTGGTTAACCAAATATGATGCGGATGTTAAGTGTAAGAGGAAGATGGTTGTACTCTATGATGGTAAGGGGAACAGAGCGACAGTGAGGTGAGTGTGCACTAACCCTCTTGTGAATGTGATATCTGCTTTGCAAGCCTGTCGGTGTATGAGAAAAGCATGTGAAGCTTATCTAGCTTTGGTGATAGACAGTAAGAGAGAACATGTGAAGATACAAGAGATACTGATAGTCAAAGAGTTTCCTGACGTGTTTCCTGAAGAACTGAGCGGTGTACCACCGATAAGAGAGGTTGAGCTATCGATTGATGTGGCGCCTGGAACAGTCCCTGTATCTAAGGCACCGTACAGAATGGCTCCAACTGAGTTAAAGGAATTGAAAGAATAGCTGCAAGAATTGCTAAATAGGGGTTTTATTAGACCTAGTGTTTCACCTTGGGGAGCACTAGTGCTATTTGTCAAGAAGAAAGATGGTACAATGAGAATGTGCATCGATTATCGGCAGTTGAATAAAGTGACAGTAAAGAATCGGTACCCTTTACCTCGGATTGAAGATTTGTTTGATCAGTTAAGAGGAGCCGGTGTAATTTCAAAAATTGATTTGCGTTCAGGGTATTATCAGTTGCAAGTAAAGAAAGAAGATATACCTAAGACTGCATTTAGAACTCGATATGGGCACTATGAGTTTTTGGTGATGCCTTTTGGGTTGACTAATGCGCCAGCTGCATTTATGGATTTGATGAATCGGGTATTCAGACCATATCTGGATCAATTTGTGGTAGTATTCATAGATGATATTCTGGTTTATTCAAGGGATGAGAAGGAGCACGAGCAGCATTTGAGAATTGTGCTCCAGACACTGCGGGAGCATCAATTGTATGCCAAACTAAGTAAGTGTGAGTTCTGGCTCAAAGAGGTGTCATTTCTAGGTCATGTGATCTCGTCTGAGGGGATTAAAGTAGACCCAACTAAGATAGAAGCAATTGTGAATTGGAAACCGCCTAAGAATGTGCTGGAGGTTCGCAGTTTCTTAGGGTTGGCTGGATACTACAGAAGGTTTGTGAAAGGATTTTCAGTGATAGCTTCACCTTTGATAAAATTGTTACGAAAAGGAGTGAAGTATGAGTGGTCTGAAAGATGTCAAGCGAGTTTCAATCAGTTGAGGAAGATGTTAGTAGAAGCACCGATTCTTACACAGCCTATGACTGGCAAAGAGTATGTGTTGTATACCGATGCTTCAGGTGTCGGATTGGGTTGTGTATTGATGCAAGAGGGGAAGGTGATAGCATATGCGTCAAGGCAACTGAAGCCGCACGAACAAAATTATCTGACTCATGATTTGGAATTGGCAGCAATAGTGTTTGCTTTAAAGATTTGGCGACATTACTTGTATGGTGAGAAGTGTAGAATTTACACCGATCACAAGAGTTTGAAATATCTGCTTACACAGAAGGAATTGAATCTGAGACAGCGGAGATGGCTCGAGTTGTTTAAGGATTATGATTGTATTGTGGATTATCACCCAGGAAAAGCTAACATAGTGGCGGATGCCTTGAGCAGGAAGTCAATTTCAGCATTACAGTTAAAGCGGATCAAGTGGAGGTTTTGTGCAGACGGAGCTTTATTGGCACAGTTAAAAGCAAGGCCGGTCCTGAGAGACGAGTTAATGGTTGCTCAGAGAAATGATGTGAGGTTGCAACAAGTTTTGCAGTCAGTCAGTGATATGGATAAGACTGACTATTTAGTGAATGAAGACGGGGTACTGCTGTATAAGAATAGAATGTGTGTGGCAAGTGATAAAGAATTAAAGAAGAGATTGATGCATGAGGCTCATAATACGATTTTCACTATGCATCCAGGTGGAAACAAGATGTATCAAGATATGAAACTATTATACTGGTGGCCTGGGATGAAGAACGATGTAGTGGAATATGTGTCTAAGTGCCTTGTCTGTCAACAAGTTAAAGCGGAGCATCAAGTGCCTCAGGGGATGTTGCATCCACTCCCTATCCCACAATGGAAATGGGATAATATCACGATGGATTTTGTATCTGGATTGCCTCTGACCTCAAGACAACAGGATGCAGTATGGGTTATAGTGGACAGATTTTCGAAATCGGCTCACTTTATACCAGTTCGGATGGATTATTCTATTGAAAAGTTGGCTGAATTGTATGTAAGAGAAATTGTCCGATTGCATGGGATACCCTTGTCTATTGTTTCTGATAGAGATCCCAGATTCACTTCTAAGTTTTGGAAGAGCTTACAAGCAGCTTTGGGTACGAAATTGAACTTCAGTACTGCTTTCCATCCGCAAACTGATGGACAATCGGAAAGAATTATTCAGGTCTTGGAAGATTTGATGCGAGCATGTGTTTTGGATTTCTCTAAGAGTTGGGATAGGTATATTCCACTTATGGAATTTGCTTATAACAACAGTTATCAGACCAGTATTGGTATGGCACCGTATGAAGTCTTGTACGGAAGGAAATGTCATTCACCGGTTTGCTGGACAGAATTGAATTAGAGCAGAATCATTGGACCTGATCTAGTGAGGGATACAGAAGAGAAAGCTAAGATCATACAGCAAAGGTTGAAAGCAGCAAGCGACAGATAGAAATCGTATGCTGATTTGAAGAGAAGGGACATTGAATTCAGTGTGGGCGATAAAGTATTTCTGAAAGTGTCTCCTTGGAGGAAGGTGCTAAGATTCGGTAAGAAAGGAAAATTGAGTCCGAGGTTTATCGGGCCATACGAAGTGCTTGAAAGAGTAGGTTCAGTAGCTTATCGGTTGGCTTTGCCCCCGGCTTTGGCTAAGCTGCACGATGTATTCCATGTATCCATGTTAAGAAGATATAGGTCGGATGATTCACATGTGCTACCTGTACAAGAAGTGGAAGTGCAATCAGATTTTACTTATGATGAGAAGCCGAAAGTGATTTTAGAAAGAGAAGTGAGGCAACTTCGGAATAAGCAAATACCACTTGTGAAAGTGCTCTGGCAACATCACGGTGTTGAGGAAGCAACTTGGGAACCAGAAGCGGCTATGCGAGAGCAGCATCCACAACTGTTCCACTCAGGTATGAATTTCGAGGACGAAATTCTTTAAGGAGGGGAGAGTTGTCATGGCCGGACTTGTACCCTAGTTGCAATTAGTTTAATTTGGGGTCTAAGTGTAATTAAGTGTGTAGGATTGGACTTAATTGAAAGGCTAAGGGAATTTAAGAGGTTAAAAAGGGAATTGTGCATGATTAGTAAGAAGTGGATTAACTAAGTTAAGTAAGTGTGGATTAGAGAATAAAATAACTTGATTAAATGGATAGTGGAGGCAAAATTGAGAGTGGAATCCGTGTGGCATCATGAGAGTTAGCCACCTTCTTTGCATGCATTTGCCTAGAGAAGTGAGAGGTGAGTGCGTGTTGGCCTCATTCTTCATTTTTCTGCATTTGACTTTATCTTTCTTCTTGCTTCCGTGAGTGAGGATGAGAGTGGTTTAAGTGGATGTATGCATATACCTAATTGGAGCAAGAATTAAGTGTTAAGACTTAAGGGTAAGTGATTATTCTCATCTTCTACTCTTCTTCTTGGTTTTGATTTGGTATTGGTATGAGAATTGATGGGTTGCGTTCAATCCTGGAATTTGAATTAGTTTTGCTAGCTGAAGAAGTGAAGAGAGATAAGGGAAAAGCTGTAATCGGAGAGCCGAGCGTCCGTCGAGATTAGGAGCTAAGGCGACGAGGTTTGGGAACAAACCTTAATTGCGTGGTTATATGATTTGTGTTAGTTGAACAGAGATTTGAATTGAATTGTATGTGTATGCGAAATTGAAGTTGAGCATGAATTATGTGATGCTAGATTATGTGATTGTAATAGTAATATGCTTGGTGATATAATGCTTGAGAATGATTATGATTTGTGCTATTATTGAATGTCAAAACAAAAAGGGAAAACAGGTATGTGCTAATTGATTATGTGGTTGATGTTTATGGGTTGATTGCCAAAAGTGAGAGTGAGATTTGAAGCTTAAATGAGAAGGAAGAAATGGACTGAAAAACATAACTATGTCATGGTGTTTTTGCATAGGTCACGGTGACAATCAAATTGATTGTGACCGTGAGATATGGTTGAGTTCAATTCTGCCTACTTGATTTTTGTATGTCACGGTGATAATGGAATTCATTTTGACCGTGAGGTACTTAAGAGAGCATTCTGTTTTGCAAAGTGAGAATATGTCACGGTGACAATATAGTTCATTGTGACCGTGATATACCCTCAAGATGCATTCTGCCGAGACTTGGGAACATGTCACGGTGACAATGAAATTGATTGTGACCGTGACCTGTCCCCAGTTTGCATTCTGTTTTGAACTTCAACATGTCACGGTGATAATGAAATTCATTGTGACTGTGACCTACCCTATTTTGGCAATATAACCCTAATGTGTTCAGACTTTCTAATGGTAAGTCTTCAAGTGAAATGAAGGACATTATGAGTAAGTGTTAAGCGGGTACACTTGCATACTATGTGATAAATCTTGAATGCAATCAAATATGTAGTTATGAACTATGAAGAATGAATTTGGAAGCATATTGAATATGCCAGTGAATGTGATATGAGCTATCTCTGTATGTGATGTGAAAAGCGATCAATGGGAACTGAATAATTTGTTTAACAATTTAAGCCTGCGAGTCAAGTAGTGGATAGTTAGGCATGCCTATAGGGTCAAGTGCTGCAGCCCCATGCGTATAATGTGTCTGATTCCATGGGAATCACAATGCGAAAATAATGTGAATAATCCTTACTGGATTATATTATAAGTGAAATGATATTTTGGTACCTGAGGGTACCCATGCATAAGTGTAATCTCGATGAGATTCTTGTACCTGAGTGGTACCAATGCGATACCCGTTATCCGCGTCATTGAATTGCAGGCTAACTGATTAATCAAATAATACAGGGAAGTGACTGTAATATAATAAAGCATGTGATGTGGATATGTGAATAAGTGATTGATGCTTTATGATTGAATGTAGTAATGGACAGTACTATGCTTAAAATGATATTTGCTTGATAATAATTGCTCTGGCATGACTTCTAGCATGTAATGTATGGTGTTTCTGAGGTGTGATAAATTATTTGCTATATATGAGTTCCCCACTAAGCGTTGTCGCTTAGCATGGATTTACTCTAATCCGTGCAGGTACGGACCAGAGGTGATCGAAGGACGTCCCCGCATTTTGTACGGTCAACAGTAGGACATAGGAAGTGTAGGTTCTGGGTTTAATATTTTGGGATTTCTGTATAAGCTTTTGTACCATCATATGTATAGCGGGTATGTAAAGGCATGTAATAATCTAATAACTATGAATGTTAACCTAAATATGTATGTGTAATGCGTGTGGCTATGGAAATGCACTATAAGTAGTTGGCATGTGATGTGTGAGTTAAGATCGTATGTGATGAAATTTTATTATTAAGGCTAAGCATGTGTTCTGTTGTGTGTGTGCGGTCTTCTCTAACTAAGATTAGCTGAGCTAGTCTGTCATTAGGGAATGGGTGTCACAACAGTTGCCCCCAATTTTGGGGAACCTAGAACTTGGGTCTCTCAGTGAGCCAAAATTCAGAAAAGAAGGAAAGAGACACGTAACTGAGGCAGTCATTTTACTGGACTGGAAGAGATTGTTTGTGTGTTATCCTTTTTGAGGTGGTGCCCCCTGATAGGTCTTTGGTTGGCCGGCTACCCCTTGAGAGGTCTTCAGTTGATTGCCCCCTGAGAGGTCTTCGATTAGCTAGCTACTCCCTTTCGGTTAGTTGGTTGCCCCCTGAGAAGTCTTCGGTTGATCATCCCCCTGAGAGGTCTTCGGTGAGTTGGCTGCTCCCTGAGAAGTCTTCGGTTGATCGGCCCCTAAGAGGTCTTCGGTTCGTTGCCCCCTGAGAAGTCTTCAGGTGGTTGGATGGCCCCCTGAGAGGTCTTCGGTTGATCGCCCCTTGAGAGGTCTTCTAGTGGTTGGATGCTCCCTGAGAGGTCTTCGGTTGATCGCCCCCTGAGAGGTTTTCAGTTAATTGGCTGCTCCCTGAGAAGTCTTCGGTTGATCGCCCCTTGAGAGGTCTTCGGTGAGTTGGCTGCTCCCCAAGAAGTCTTCATTTGATCGCCCCCTGAGAGGTCTTGGGTTAGCTGGCTGCTCCCTGAGAAGTCTTCGGTTGATCGCCCCCTGAGAGGTCTTCGGTTAGGTCGCTGCTCCCTGACAAGTCTTCGGTTGATCGCCCCCTGAGAGGTCTTCGGTTCGTTAGCTGCTCCTTGAGAAGTCTTTTGTTGATTGCTCCCTGAGAAGTCTTCTATTGATTACCCCTGATAGGTCTTTGGTTAGCTAGCTGCTCCCTGAGAAGTCTTCGGTTGATCGCCCCCTGAGAGGTCTTCGGTTAGCTGGCTGGTCCGTGAGAAGTCTTCGGTTGATCGCCCCCTGAGAGGTCTTCGATTAGTTGCCCCCTGAGAGATCTTTGGATAGCTGCCCCCTGAGAGGTCTTCGGTTGGTTGCCCCCTGAGAGGTCTTCGATTAGCTGCCCCCTGAGAGGTCTTCGGTTAGCTGGCTGCTCCCTGAGAAGTCTTCGGTTGGCTTGCTGCACCCTGAAAGTTTTCGGTTGATCGCCCCCTGAGAGGTCTTCGGTTCGTTGGCTGCTCCCTGAGAAGTCTTCTGTTGAGCGCCGCCTGAGAGGTCTTCGGATAGCTGCCCCTTGAGAGGTCTTCGGATATCTGGTGGGATTGGTGTTATGACTGATCGCTTGCCCTTTTTTTTGAATTGGCGTTGGCATTGATTCTCTCTTTCTGCAAGACTTAGAAAGCAAAAGATGCAAGAAAAATAGTGAGCATGCACGTGAGATGCATATCGATGAAGAAATGCAGGACAAGAATTCGCATAAGTGGATTCAGAGGCAGAAGCCAGTTTGGTCATAATTTGCAGTAGGATTGATGCCCCCTAGAATTGCTTTTGAATTTCATGCCTTTTTGGGATTATGAGGTTCTTCTCTGATACCTGTAGTCATTTTTTTGAAGGTAGTACGTCTCTTCTGGATTTTCACACTAGCATTTCTTAGCGGGAATGCGTCCTGTTTGGATTTTCACACAACCCTGTGCCTTATTTTTTGCCTAGAATTGACCCAACCCAATCTAGCGACTTTTATTCACTTTATTTTTTGTAGCACAGACTGCCTATTCCTAGGTTTTTACTCTGTCCTTTGGCCTAACTTTTGCCTATAGCGCCAGTCACGGTTTTCATCTCTAACGGCCTTTTTTTTGTGGTGTGCCTTTGAGCTATTTCAGCCATTGGTATTTTCCCTGTCCTTCTTGTACCACTACTACCAACTCCTAGACTTGCGGGGCTAGTAATAGTCTTATTGAGGGGTGCCCGGGTAGTTGCCATGAGTTGAGCTTGAAGAACTAGTGCCATGGCATCCATCCTTTCCTTAATTGTGGCCAACAACCTCTTTCTAAGCTCCTCGAACTTTCTATCCATCTCTCGGGTCATTAAGGCATGAGCCTCTTCCATAATAGGCAATTCAACTTGTTCAACAGCAGGGGCCTCATGTGGTTGTCTGGCATTTGGTGCCATCTAAGCAGCGATATTTTCCATCATGGCCAATATCCTCCTTTCAAAATCCCCAACCCTCTTATCTAGGTCTTGCATCGTCAAAGCACCAGTCTCTCGTTGTAGTTCTGCCATGGAAGATGATTCACTAGTCGCTGAGAGTAACACAAAATCCCAAACAGGCACTAATTCTAGCAATCCAAAGGGTGAGTCTGTCCTCACTAGTCGATCGTCAGAACCTCTAGTCCACTTGGATGAATCTATGATGGCTAAAAAGCTTAAATTGTTAGAATAATGCATGGATGACACGTACAATGCATGTTCGTGCCATGCAAATGTTCTTTAATGAGTACGAGATCAATAGGTTACCGCAATAGGATGGGATGCAGGGAATAAATTACATGCAGGATGATATGTACACGTGAAAAAATAATATGCAAACGAAAAGATATATATGCACAAAGCATGAGATTATACGCAGGATGATATGCACATGTGAGAAAATAGCATGCAGACAGAAAGGTATATACACACACAGCATGAGATTAGACGCAGGATGATATGTACATGTAAAAAATAGCATGCAGATAGAAAGATACATACACACATAGCATGAGATAAAATATATTATTATTTATATATACATGTATTGATTTTATTGACATGCATGAACGACATGCGATGCGCGAGCGTGCTATGCAGTATCCACAACCACATGCAGGCAGATAGATCCTTCCAACCTTATTACTCCCACACACGAGGTCGTACGGTCTCTTTCCTAGGTGAGCTTCATCCAAGGGTTAACAGGGAACCCATCTGACGCGTATAGTGCACGGTGGAAAACCGATAGCATAACACTCTTATCTAATGTACATATGCACCCCCTACCCATACGTACGCGTACCCATCCCCAAGGAGTGAGAAGCCGTATGAGCCGGGTATGTCACCAAGCAGATGAAGATACAAAGTATACATTCATACATAATAACCATACATCATTACGGGGAAATTAAAACCTTCATAAGCATCAGAATAATCCATTATTACAGTAGCAAAATTCGTTACACTAATGTTCGGATCAAAAGCCAGAATAAAATAATTACATATCTTAAAAGTATATAAATGCGGAAGCTTTACAAAATTATGGTATAAAGAGAGTTCTGCTGCAAAAGAATCCGCATGCTATCAAAAAATAAGGCCCTAACACTAATCCCTCTGTGTTGGCTTGATTGGCGATGACTCTCCCAAAAGAACACCATCCTCCGCACCTGCACGGATAAAACACGGTGCTAAATGATAAATGCTTAGTAGGGAACACACAACAAAAGAGTAGACGGCCATTCACAATGGTCGTCAATGCAATACACATATAATATGACAAATGCGGATAATGATATCAGCTATATAATCATACTTGCATAGTAAAGACATGCATTTAGAAGTTCACATCCACATCCATTTAAACTTTAATTGATTTCTCATACTTGTCATTATACGCATCCGAATACCATATTCTTGTAATCATATCCAAAGCGGAACAAAACAAAAAGAGCACATGCTGACTCACAATAGTGGATAACGAGTAAACGCATAGCGTACCTTACGGGCACGAATCGAACGCATAGAGTACCTTACAGGTACGAATCGAAAACCATTTTATTTTTGTCACATTCAAAACATTTTACAAAGGGGGACCATAAACAAGATCCAAAATGCATAAGGGGTTCGCAAAGAACCAAACGGGGACCTGAGCAGGGTCCTAATAGAACTGAGGGCTGTAGCTAAGAGACTCTATTAGGCATGCCTAACTATCCACTTACTTGACTCTAGCAGGTCATGCATCATTCAAATCATATTTCCAAGTGTAATACATCATTATACTCACACTCATCTCAATGAATCATAAATAAGACATGCATAACCCGATAACATTCAATAAATTATAACATACAATATAGAATACATTACTTATTATTTTGTTAAGTTAAAATACCCTTCATATCATTTGCAAATTTAAAACACATAAATGAGGACTAAGGAACTCAAAATAGAAGAAAAAGGATTGAGAAGGACCCATATAAGTTTGATAAAAACAGAAGAGACAGGGGCCTAGAGGGGCACGAGTCGTGCTTGAGGAGCACGACTCGTGCTCCTGAAGACTTTAGGGGTACGAGTTGTGCTGAGGAGCACAACTCGTGCTCCTGGAGACTTTAGGGGTACGAGTCGTGCTGAGGAGCACGACTCGTGCTCCTGGAGACTTTAGGGGTACGAGTCGTGCTGAGGAGCACGACTCGTGCTCCTGGAGACTTTAGGGGTACGAGTCGTGCTGAGGAGCACGACTCGTGCTCCTACTCCAAGCCAAGGGAGCGCGAGTTGTGCTCCCAGAGTACGACCCGTGCTCGGCTTCCAGCCAGGAGCACGACTCATGTTTAGGAGCATAACTCGTGCTCCTGCTCACTCTCTTCGTGCCTCGAAGAAAAACGTCCCAACCTCGCGATTTCAAACCCTAACATCCTGAAAATAGCACAGAACCCAGAATTCCCAGAAAAATCATCCCATCTTAAACCCAAACCATTCTTACCTGGAATTAGCTTCCTCAAGCATGCAAAAACCAACATAAATAATACAAAATCACTTCCTTAACAATTACCCATCCAAAACAGATATTAACTAAATCAAAACTTTGAAATATTAGAACCCAGAAAATTAACAGTAAGCTCATTCCAACGTAAATCTCATCCTCAAGGTTCCAATCCTCATGCATTAACCACAATCAAAACCCATTCATTCAAATCCCTACATGCAATATCAATACATGAAATCATCATCAAAAGAATCAAACAAAGCAAATACATAGTAGGTAACCAAACACAGCAAAAACAAAGTAAATGCAATTTTCCCAAACCTGTAATCCTAGCTTCAGTCGCTTGGTTCCACTACTCCCAGCCTTCTCTTTCCCCTTGGTATCGCGAGGAGGCTCAGATAAACACAATACACCGAAGAACACCCAAAAATACAAACAAAGAACAAACCCTAGATTAAAATCCAAACTATAATATATAAGAAGATGAAGAAAAAGATGAAAATATGTACTAAACTTACCAATTATGAAAGAAGTGATCAATTTCCACCACCAAAGTTTTGAACCCAAGTTAGGGCAAACAAAAGAAGAGCTAAGAGGAAGAAGAAGAAATGGAGAAGAAGAGAACGGGAAAGATGAAGTTGCTGCCTTTCCCTTCCTCTTTCTTCTTTTACTTATCCTTCTTCTTAACCCTAGACCCTTGGCATCTTTCTAGTGGTGGATATTAATCACTCACACCCAAAAGACATGCATACATTGCACACTATACAATCCCAACTTAAAACTCCCTAATAGTGTGTGAGTAAAGCACACAACCACCACACCACTACTCACACCCTACAATGGTATGCTCATGCACACACAAACATATTCCAACTAATTCACACCCTAATAACATACATGCATCCACATGCTAACAAAACCCTTAAACCATATATTTCACCTGAAACACCCTTATGACATGCCAAACACATGCCATGCATGCACACTCAATTGGGCTCATACTATTAGGGGGCAAATGTGGTGTGACAACTCTCCCCTACTAAAAAGAATTTCGTCCTCGAAATTCTCACCTGAACTGAACAAATGCAGATACTGAGCTCTCTTAGACTCTTCTGGTTCCCAAGTCATTTCCTCGACTCCATGATGGTTCCATAACACTTTTACCAATGGGATTTGCTTACTCCTCAGTTGTCTCACTTCTCCAGCTAGGATGGCTCTTGGTTCTTCATCATAAGAAAAGTCTGGTTGCACTTGCACATCCTGAACTGACAGAACATGTGATGGATCTGATCTGTACCGATGAAGCATCGAAAAATGGAAAACATCGTGCAACTTCGCCAAATCCATCGGTAAAGCCAATCTATAGGCTACCGGACCAACCTTAGCCAAAATCTCATAAGGACCAATGAAGCGAGGACTAAACTTGCCTTTCTTACCAAACCGAAGCACTCTCCTCCAAGGCAAAACTTTAAGGAAAACCTTGTCCCCGACCTCAAACTGCACATCTTTCCTCTTCAAGTTGGCATAAGACTTTTGTCGATCTTTAGCCACTTTCAAATTTCGCTGCACAGCTCTAATCTTCTCCTCGGTATCCATAACCAACTCCAGTCCAATCATTAAAATCTCGGATAGCTCGGTCCAACAAACCGGAGTCCTACACTGCTGACCATATAAAGCTTCATACGGTGCCATACCGATGCTCGACTGATAGCTATTGTTGTAGGCAAACTCCATAAGCGACACATATCTATCCCAACTAACCGGAAAATCCAAAGCACAAGCTCTCAACATATCCTCCAAAATCTGAATGACCCGTTCTGACTGACCATCTGTCTGAGGATGGAATGCCGTACTAAAATTCAACTTGGTACCCAAAGCCCTTTGCAATTCCTTCCAAAACTTCGAAGTAAATCTCGGATCCCGATCTGAAACTATGGATAACGGCATTCCATGTAACCGAACTATCTCATCCACATAGATATTGGACAACCTATCCATCGGATAGTCCACTCTCACTGGTAAGAAATGAGCTGACTTCGTAAGCCGATCCACTATCACCCAAACTGAGTCATGCTTCCTCTGAGTCAAAGGCAAACCAGATACAAAGTCCATGGCTATATCATCCCACTTCTACTCGGGAATAGATAAAGGTGTAAGCAATCCCGAAGGAACTTGATGCTCGGCCTTTACTTGCTGGCATGTCAAACACTTAGACACAAAATCCATAATATCCCTCTTCATGCCGGACCACCAATAAAACTGCTTCATGTCCCGGTACATCTTCTCACTGCCAGGATGCATAGTAAAAACCGTACTATGCGCCTCACTCAATAGCTGTTTCCTCAACTCCTAATCCTCAGGCACACACAAGCGGTTTCTATACATTAACACTCCATCCAGAACTAAGAAATCTGACTGGTTGCCCAATCTGACCTCTTGCACAATTCGCTGTAGCCTCTCATCATCCCTCTGAGCATCAGCAATCCTATGTCTCAAGGTAGGCTTCACTCTCAACTGAGCAACCAAAGCTCCATCTGAATCAAATCTTCCTCTAAACCGTCTCAGGAACAAAGCTGAAACCGACTTCTGACTCAAAGCATTAGCGACTACATTGGCCTTACCCGGATGGTAATCCACTATGCAGTCGTAGTCCTTAAACAACTCAAGCCAACGACACTGTCTTATGTTCAACTCCTTCTGCGTGAGGAAATACTTCAAACTCTTATGGTCCATAAAGATCCTACACTTTTCCCCATTCAGATAATGGCGCCAAATTTTCAGAGCAAAGATAACAGCTACTAACTCCAAATCGTGTGTCGGATAATTCCTCTCATGTGGCTTCAACTGTCGAGAAGCATAAGCCACAACCTTACCTTCTTGCATCAAAACACAGCCCAGACCCACACCCAAAGCATCACTATACGTGACAAACTCTTTACCCGAGATGGGTTGAGTAAGTATAGCAGCTTCGACTAGCAACCTCTTCAACTGCTCGAAATAAGCCTGACACTTATCCGACCACTCAAATCTGACTCCTTTCCTTAACAACCTCATCATCAGAGCAGCAATAACCGAGAAGCCCTTCAGAAACTGATGATAATAGCCTGCTAAACCGAGAAAACTCCTCACTTACGGAACATTCATAGGCGCTTTCCAATCCACTATTGCCTCAATCTTAGTCGGATCCACTTGGATATCCTTAGCCGATACAATATGACCCAAAAATGACACTTCCCGAAGCCAAAAGTCGCACTTACTGAGCTTGGCAAACAACTGATGCTCCCTCAAAACTTGCAAAATCAACCGGAGATGTTCCTTATGCTCACTCTCATTCTTGGAATACACCAAGATGTCATCTATAAACACCACTACAAACCGATCCAAGTATGGCCTAAACACTCTATTCATCAAATCCATGAATACTTCTAGAGCATTGGTCAAACCAAACGGCATCACAAGGAACTCATAGTGGCCATACCGAGTCCGGAATGCAGTCTTAACCACATCCTCATCCTTAACTCGCAACTGATAGTAACCTAACCGAAGATCAATCTACGAAAAGACACCCGCTCCTCGAAGCTGATCAAACAAATCTTCAACTCTAGGCACAGGATACTTATTTTTCACTGTGACCTTATTGATTTACCTATAGTCGATACACATCCGTAAGGACCCGTCCTTCTTCTTAACAAACAAAATAGGAGCTCCCCATGGAGATATCCTGGGTCGAATGAACCCCTTATCTAATAGCTCTTGTGGTTGAGTTTTGAGTTCTCTCAACTCTACAGGAGCCATCCAATAAGGTGCTTTCGATATGGGAGTGGTACCCGGCATAATCTTTATGGACAACTCAACTTCTCTCTCAGGAGGCAAACCTGGCCATTCACTCGGAAACACATCATTAAACTCCCGCACAACCGGGATGTCAATCCGAACTTGATCCCTCTTGGAATCCAACACAACCGCTAGGAAAGCCTCATAACCCTTCCTAATAAACCTCTTAGCTTGCATCGCAGAAATTACATTGTTCAAAGAACTAGCACCTAAACTTTTAACAAACACAGAAGACCGATCCTTATCTCAAAGCACCACCATCTTCCTATGGCAATCAACTACAGCCCGATGCTTACCCAACCAGTCCATACCCAGGATCAGATCAAACTCTCTGAAAGGCAACTCAATCAAATCAACTAGAAACACAACTCCCTCAACCAACAAAGGACAATTCTTATAGACTCTACTTACATTGACACTATGCCCTAATGGACTGGTCACACATATCTCATAATCTAGCTGATCTACCACATGCAACTTATCAACAATCTTATCCGTGCACAAGTATGAGTGTGTGGAACCAGGGTCAATTAGAGCATACAATTCAGTGTCATAGAGTAGGAACTTACCAGCAATAACATCGGGCGCATCCTGCTCCTCTCTGGCTCTCATAGCATAGGCTCTAGCTGCGACTGGCAACTGACGCTCAATAGACTCTGATGCAGCTCCCTCTCTAGGTCGACTGCCTCGACCTCTACCACGAGTAGCTTGCGTGGCATTCGAACCAACTCTACTGGCCTCCCTTCGATCACCCGAAGCTTCATACGATCTCGGACAGTTGGCCAAAAAGTGCTCGATGCTCCCACAATGGAAATACCCACCAGTGAGCCACCTACACTCACCCCTGTGCGGCTTGCCACAGCATGCGCACTCAGGTAACACTTCTGTCTTGGAACCCGATTCGCCTCTACTAGAACCAGATACCCTGCCTGAAACCTGCCTTCTACCTCTCGTAGCTGGGCCTGCAGATGATTCATCCTGCAGTTTCCTTAATCTCTTACCCGAGGATAAAGAAGACGAACCTCCACGAGAGGGATTCCTCCTCTGAGCCCTCTCTCTCAACACAGACTCTGATCTCACAGCTCTAACAGCAGCTTCCACAATCTGATAATAATTCACCCTTGGAGTGCTCATTAGGGGAATCAACATAGCCCTCAAGGATTCATTCAATCCTGCCTTAAAATGACGGCATCAGAACTCATCAGTCATAACACCTTCTGGAGCATACCTAGACAACCGGTTGAATTCTTTCTCAAACTCTAAAACTGACATAGCTCTCTGTTTTAAGCTCAAAAACTGTGCCCATCTAACATCCTTAGAAGTCTGAGTTATGTACTTCTTCGTGAACTCTCTCTCCAGGAAATCCCAAGTAATCGGATCAGGTAGCTGAGAATGTCTACAAACCAATTCCCACCATTCATAAGCAGACCCTTGCAGCAACGCCACTGCACACTCTGTGTAAGCACCGTGTCCTGGAGCGGTCCGGATCGGAGGTTACCCTATGATGAAATCAATGTTCAAGGCCTATACGGGAGGCTAAAGTTGGAGGTTTTAGTCCCGCGTTCCATGAGAAATGAGGTTTTTCTACACTTCAGGGGCAGAGGGGGAGAAAACGGGAGTTTTCTGAGTCAAAAAGGTTTTTTGTCCTCCACAGACGGCCAGCCCGTCTGTGGAGGTAGCCCGTCGCTTCGAGTCACCGACGGCTCAGGGTATTTTCCGACGCCCGTCGGAAAGTCACCGCCCCTGTCAGGAGCCGCCTGGTTTCCCGGAGCACGCAACCGTTCCGACGCCCGTCGGTGGATGTGGCAGGGCCGTCGGAAGTGTCCTTGTGTTAGTAGGATTCTTCCGACGCCCGCCCCTACGCACCGATGCCCGTCGGTCGTGTCTGGCTATATAAGGTCCGGATTTTCACTTCAAAAGGGTTGGAAAATTTTTCAGAAGAGGAAACTCTGCCAAAATTCGAGCACGTTTTCTCTCTCTTCCAAAAATACCTTTTTCCAAAGAACTTTACTTAATCAAGGATCAAATCAATCAAAGGAACTAAAAGCTAATTAGTTTTCTTTAGATTTTGACTCCTAAATCGATTTTCTGAAGGATCGGAGGCGAAATAGCTCATTTTCTCTCTCTAATCTTTCATTCTCTTACTTCTCGTGGAACGCGCGGGGATCTAACCGACACCAAAACCTTACCCAAAGCGACTATCTGAGGGTAAATATTCCGGATTCTCTCTCCATTTTCATCTCATATTTAATTATTTATCATTTATTTATTCATTCCGTGAAATTTTTGAATACCTGTCATTACTTTTCTTCATTTTGACTCCCTCATCTCCTTCTTGGATAAAACTTGTTTTTTTTTAATCTCAAAAGGCCCTTTTTTCTTTTCTGTTTTCCGGAGACAGAGGTGACCGACGGGTCATCTTCGTGACCGATGCCCGTCGGTCACCCACCTACAGACGCCCCTTCTTGAGTGACAAACGGGCATATCGAATAACCAAACCGACGCCCGTCGGTCAACCAGGAAAGGCCATCGGTGGGTTCTGCCTCCATTTTTTTTATCATTTTTCATCTCTATTCAGTCTCTTCGATTTCTTATGTGTTAATTTTATGAATGTTAACATCTCTTAACTTTCTGTGAGTGTATATTGGTCCTCTTGGATAATTCTGAGCTTGAGCGGCTGCCTACCATGCATGGTGGATTTCGTCCGGTTTAGTTTTCTTAAACCTCTTGATTTATTTCTCTCGCCTATTCATTCATTGATTATTTTATATGTATGAATAAGCTCTTTTTATCCTGTTAAATGTAAAAATAGACCAACAGTTTGTACTTAAATAAAAGTGAGTTTTGTATAAAATGCAAAAGGGTCCAACGCCCTATTTTCATCCAAATAAAGATCATCACATATAAAATATCCCGTTTTTGATAATGATGCATGCGAGGACCAAAGTCCTCAAAATAAACAATACCCCGATTTGTGTATGAATCGCACATTTATAAAGGGAGTTGTATTCCGCTCCTTGTATTATTGTAATTTATCGCTTTGATATTTATTCTGCCCATTTACTGCTTTCCGAATGTGAATAGACGCGCTTTTCAATTAAACTGCATAGTGTGGAGAGAGAGCGAATTAATGACATTAAAATTTGATCATAAACTAATTGAGGTAGAAATAGATGAGAAATCCCGGACCCAGCTCTGGTCTTTGGGCTCAAGAGGTTAGAGGTTATCCTCCAAAATACTTCTTGGGTAACGAGACTTTAGCGCTAATCCTAGGCCTCACGGCCCAACATGGATAAAATGCGCAAGTCTTAGGCTCTCCGAGGCGAGAGTAACTCTCCCAATGTTCTATTGGGTGGCGACTCCATGATACCTCCTTGTTGCCCAACATAGACGCACTTGCGATTTATCGTAAGCTGTTAACGGACCCGCAAATGCCCCGATCGCCCACATGCGGGCGGTCCGAAAGGGCGGCGCATCGGGATCCGGCGCGCGTCACAGTGGCGACTCCGCTGGGGACGTTTATGGTTCGAGATTTCAATTTGAATACCTCTTTTAACCATTTATGATTGAAATTTAATTCATAAATTCGCTTTCTCTCAAATTTGCATTTGCATATCATTAGAGCCTTAGAATACGCTAGTTTGGTCCCTCTTCTAGCCCCGGTGCGTTCCTGAAGCACCTCCTCATTTTCACTCAATTTGGGGAAGTGTTAAGGATAATCACCAGCCCAAGCCACGTACCTCAATGGTATATTAAAATGGTGACCCGATCGGTCGCTACGCTCGTGATGAGCTAGACCCGTCGGCAGGGATCATGCTTGGGTAGCCTCAAAGAAACATCTCCCTTGTCCAAAGCTCATGTAATGGCTGTAGTCACTTTCCACAGGTAAAATGAACCTTAAATCTCATGCTTGCTGTATGGATCCTTACGTATTGGACGAATCCAAATATCTCGCTCGGTAACCTAGCCAAAGGCTATCATGCCCCGGTAGGACCATGTCGAAATTTATGGACCGTCCGAATACGTAACGATCATTATCCATCCGCTTGTACATTAGCATAGGAGTGTTATACTGCCGGTTTTTCGCCGCGCACCATACGCGTCCATTGGGTGCCTCGTTGACCCTTGGGCTAATCCCACCTAGGAAAGAGACTGCACGACCACGTGTGTGGGAGAAACAAGGGTGGAAGGACTTACTTGCTTGCTTGTGCTCTGTAAATGTTGCATATCACGATCATGCATTATACCTACATTTCATGCATCATTCTAACTTTTGTCCCTGCAGCCATCATAGATCTGCCCAGGTGGACTAGATCACCGACCGGACGACTGATCCGAGTTCTTACTCCTGAGCTGTCAGATAGAGAGGGTTTGCCGGAGATTTTATCAGAAGTAAGTGGCACAGTATCTCAGATGGCAAACTCACCCAGGGGGGAAGATGCCACCAGGGCCATGATTGCCGAAGAAGTGGGCTGTCGATTTGAAGAATTCGAGGGCAGGATGATGAATATGTTGGCCGCCTTGACGCAGCAGAACGCTCAGCCGAATGTTCCCCAGAATCATCCTCCTCATCCTCCAGTAAGACTGAATGAGCCTGAAGAAGAAAGGGTTGAAAGGCGAGAGGAGCCCGTTAGGCCGCCACCGGTAGAGTTGAGATCAGTGGCTTCGGGAGAGCTGAGAAGAAGGCCAGTGCTGAGAATTGATGACGATAGAGATATCGAGGATGATAGGTTGAGCATGGCATCCGAAAAGGGGAAGGCACCTCAGGCTGATGATTTTATTTTGAAAAAGATGGAAGAGAGGTTCGAGGCCATGGCTCGTATGATAGGCAGAGCTCACGAGATGAATCCTGAGGATAGGGAGCTGGACGGAGAGGACCCGATCCCTTATAATTTCAAGATGCCGGATGTGCCGAAGTTCGATGGTACTTCTGATCCTACTGCACATGTGAAGCAATATTCCCTGGTCATGAAGGGGACCACATTGTCTAAGAAGCAGAAAGTGGAATACTTTTGTCTGAGTCTGACCTCTCATGCCATAGATTGGTATCACGGCCTTGACCGCCGCACTAAAGAAGATTGGGATCTGCTCACTGAGGAGTTTCTGAAACAGTACGACTGTAATACCAGAATGGAGGTGACTCTGAAAGATCTTGAGCTGCTCCAACAGAAGGCCGGGGAATCCTTCCATGAGTACCTTACCCGATGGCGGAACCGAGTAATGGAGATGCGCCGAAAGCCTGATACCCAAGATCAGATTCGTCTTTTCATTAAGAACGCGAGCCCGTACTTGAAGGAGGGACTGAGGATGAAGGGGTTAAAGGACTGGGAGTCTCTCAAGGATATAGCCATCGAAGCAGAAGGGGAATTTTTGACCCGAAAAGCTAACAATGATAATTTTGCCAAAAGGGCTAACCCCGGTCAAGGAGCCAGTAGGCCGGCAGGCCCCAGTAACAGCACTAGAAGAATGGGTGAAGTGTCTGCTACTGAGGTAGCCACCCAGAGGAAGTTTTCGAACTTGGGGAGACCATTATCCTGGGTCTTGAAGAGACTGATGAAGGAAGGAAAATTGCGTCCTCTAACTCCTAGACCTGCTTTAACGCAAGGGAAACCGGGACATAAGGATAACGAATTCTGTGCATTCCACCAGCACTCGGGCCATATCACTGATAAATGCAAAGCACTTCGGCACTCCATTCAAGATTTGATCGATAGCAAGCAGATCTCTGACCCTGAGAGGAGAGAAGCTGAGAAGAAGCCTGGTTATAATGCCGTACCCCCACCTGTGTTTATGATCCAATCTAGCCTGCCAGAGTGGTACGTGCTACAAGATCTGTATGGGAATGAGGAATCTGCTGTCGGTAATTCCGAGGATGAGAAGGAGAGAGCAGTTGTGGCGACTCTTGATTGCTGGTCTAGCAGTGAGAGTGGTGGAGAAGCCGAGGGTGAAGAAGGATTGAACCTTGATCTGTGGGGCTCCGATGGAGAAGAGGGAGAGATAAACGCTGTCACTAGAAGTGGAAGGGTGATCCCCAAGATTGCAAAGCTACCTGAGCCGGTACAGCCATTGGCAGAGAAAGAGCCAGAGGAGGAACAGATTATAAAGCAATTGAAGAAAACCACAGCTCAGATATCCATTTGGGATTTGTTGAGGCAGTCCCCCTCTCATAGGCAGAAGGTAGTAGAGGCTTTAGTTGAGGCCACAGTTGCCACCACTATTTCCCCATCAGAGCTTTTGGGCCTAATCAAGGGAGGATCCGAGGAGAGGTTGATCTTTTCCGATGCTGACTTACCGGCAGAAGGCCGTAATCATAACCGACCCTTATACATTAAGGCGCAGATTAGCGGCAAGCACACTGCTTGCGTTATGGTGGACGATGGGTCTTCTATCAACGTATGCCTTTTGATAGCTTTGCAAGCGTTTGGCTTAAGCGAGGATATGCTCAGCGGATCCGACCTGACTATCACGGCCTACGATAACTCGAGGAGGCAAGCCTCGGGAACCTTCAAGACTTTGGTCAAGACAGGACCTATCGAAGTGGAAGTTGGATTTGTGGTTCTGCCCATTCCTGCTAATTTCTCGGCTTTGCTAGGGAGACCCTGGTTTCATAAATTAGGAGGAGTGCCATCCACACTGCATCAGATGATAAAGTTCCCGCACGGAGGGGAGGTGGTGACTATCAAGGCGGCCAGGGAAAACCAGGTCTCAGCGCTAGAAATTGCCAATCAGCCATTCAGTGGTTTCCATGTATCTATGATAAAGGAAGAACATGGATCAGGAGATAGCCCGGCTGTGGTTAGTATGATGAAGAAGATGCACTATCTTCCGGGGGCTGGATTGGGTAGAAGCTCCCAAGGGCTGCAGACCGCGATCACCACTCGAGGGCAGAAGAAACGGAAAGGTCTGGGGTACAGAGGTGGTTTTGGCAAGAAGAGAGTAACGGACAGGATCCCCCACATTTCAGAAAGCTTTGTCCCCGCATCCTCAGTATGTGCTTATACTGGTGAAGATGAACCGCAGTGGGTAGATGGGAGGATTGTCCCTGGCTTTGAGATTTTTAATGATGTGTATGACTGGCACATCGGATTTGTCAAGACCGCTGAAGGCTTTTGGGATGAAGAAGTCATGACTCGGGGGATCACTTGGGACAAGTGCGAGCTTGAGGAGGTCGTTACTGAGAAAATGGTAGCTGCCAGGCTGAAAGGAAAAGGGAAGATAGCAGATTTAGAGCTGGAAATGGAGGATTTGAAGATTTCTTCCGACGTGCCTGAAGGGCCTCTGCTAGATCAGAAAGTCAGTAAGCAAGCTGAAACAGCGTCAACCTCGGGAGCGGCAGAGGAAGACTCTAGCCTAGATTGTCTTTTTATTCCAGAACTCTTTTATGATGTAAATGATAACAATAATATTATCAATAAGATGAACAATTTCACTTATTTGTGCGATGTTTCTGATGATTTCAACATGCATGAACATGATCATATTCCATCAATTTTTGACATTGACTCTACTGGCACAACGCCTTTCAATCTTGGAACTTCGGAAAATCCGAGAGAAATTCTAATAGCATCAAACATAACTCCTGAGGAGAGAAAAAATTTTGAGAGAATAATAACAAAACATGAAAAAGTCTTTGCCTGGACCTACGAGGATATGCCGGGGATTGACCGAGCCGTGGCGGAGCATGCCATCCCGACTTACCCAGATTGCAGGCCTGTGAAGCAGAAGTTGAGAAGGCTAAGGCCAGAATGGGCTGACAAGGTTAAGGAGGAAATCCGACAGCAGATCGAAGCTAAGTTTCTGGTGGAAGTCCAGTACCCTACTTGGCTGGCGAATGTGGTTCCTGTGGCTAAGAAGAACGGAAAGGTCAGGGTGTGTGTGGATTATCGAGATCTTAACAAAGCCTGTCCTAAAGATGATTTTCCACTACCCCATATTGATGTATTGATAGACAGTGCCGCCAATTGCGCGATGTACAGCTTTGGGGATGGATATGTGGGCTACAACCAGATCCTGAACAAGATAGCTGACCGGGTTAAGACTGCCTTCATCACAGAGTGGGGTACCTATGCCTATCGGGTTATGCCTTTCGGCTTGAAGAATGCGGGGGCCACATACCAGAGGATGGCGACCAAGATCCTAAGCGACCTGATTCACAAAGAAGTGGAGGTGTATGTTGATGATATGATGGTCAAATCAGCCACCCGAGAGGGACACCTTGAAGCTCTAGAGAAGTTCTTCACCCGGATCGACAGGTATAATCTGCGACTTAATCCCAAGAAGTGCATTTTCGGGGTGACTTCAGGAAAGCTGTTGGGACATGTCGTCAGTCAGAGGGGGATAGAAATTGACCCCGATAAGGTGAAAGCTATCAGAGAGATGCCTGTGCCACAGAAGGAGAGAGATGTAAGGAGCTTCCTAGGCAAGCTGCAGTATGTTAGCCGATTTATTGCAAAGCTCACTTCGATATGCGAACCTATTTTTAAGCTGCTTAGAAAGAACCAGCCCGTAGTCTGGAATGAAGACTGTCAGAGAGCCTTTGATAATATCAGGAAGTACCTGTTAAATCCACCAGTACTAAGACCTCCGCAACCTGTCAAACCGCTTATTCTGTACCTGGCAATAGAAGACGGTTCAGTGGGCGCCATGATGGCTCAAGAGGATGAATTTGGGGTGGAGTTTGCAGTTTATTACCTCAGCAAGAAGTTTCTGGCTTACGAAATAAAATATGTTGAAGTAGAGAAGATCTGCCTTGCAGTGATTTGGGCATCGAAGAAGCTAAGGCATTACTTCCACTCATACAAGGTTCAGGCTGTAGCCAAGCAGAATCCTTTAAGATATTTGCAGGAGGCGTCATCTTTGCTTGGAAAGATGGGGAGGTGGCTGCTCTTGCTACAAGAGTTTGATGTGCAATACATCACCCGCAAGACTATTAAGGGGCGAGCTGTAGCCGAATTCCTTGCTGAACATCCTATCCAAGGGGACACCCTCGAATTTACCTTTCCTGATGAGAGCATAGGCACGATTTCTGTTCAAGGATGGCAGTTGCATTTTGACGGGGCGGTAAACAACAAAGGAGCCGGAGTGAGAATCATCCTGACAACCCCAGATAATGAGAAACTTCCTCTTGCTAAGAAACTGAGATACAAAGCAACCAACAATGAAGCTGAGTATGAAGCGTGCACTTTCGGGTTAGAAGTTTTGGCTGTGTTGGGGGCAAGAAATGTAGAGGTATTTGGTGACTCGTCCTTGGTAATAAACCAGATCCGAGGTAAGTGGGCTGTTAAGGAAGAGCGATTGGTCCCCTATGTTCAATATCTGAAAGGGATGTGTGGGCAGTTTGAGACTTGCACCTTCCACTTCGTGCCCAGAGATGAGAACCGTTTGGCTGATGCGTTGGCAACCTTAGTGTCAATATGGGATAACCCTGAGGGAGTGGCCATGAAACCGGTGCTAATTTCGAGCTCTGATAGGCCCAGCTTTGAAATCGAGCTTGTAATGGAACTAGAAACGTCAAATGGGAAGCCATGGTACTTTGATATCATGAATTACTTAGAAAGCGATAAATTTCCAGAAGAAGCCACTGAAAAAGATCAGAGGATGATACGTAAGTTATCTACTCAGTTCATATCCTTGGAAGGGGTGCTGTACAAGAGACGGTCAGATGGGATCCAGCTCAGATGTTTGAATGAAAGAGAAGCGCGCAAGATAATGGAAGAAACCCATGCAGGGGTCTGTGGGGCCCACATGAATGGTTTGACCTTGGCCAAGAAGATAATGAGGCAAGGCTTTTTTTGGCTTACGATGGACACTGATTGTTCAAAATATGTCAAGCAATGTCAGTTATGCCAACAGTACGCGGATCTGAGACACCTGCCGGTATCAGAGCTACATAACCTAACATCTCCTTGGCCGTTTGCCGCTTGGGGGATAGATATCATTGGAGAGATTCGCCCTACGGCGTCCAATGGGCACAGATATATCATAGTCGCGATCGACTACTTCACCAAATGGGTCGAGGCAGAATCTTTCAAGAAAATTGACGCAAGGGATATGGCCAGGTTCATAGAGAGGAACTTGATCTGCAGATATGGTCTCCCTCACCACATAGTGTCTGATAATGGAGTGCAGTTTATGGGAGAGACCAGAAAACTTCTTGAGAAATACGGTGTTGAGCATCATAAATCCTCTCCCTACCGACCGCAAGCGAATGGAGCAGTAGAAGCCGCCAATAAGAATGTGAAGAGGATCTTGTCTAAGATGGTCCAAACCTACAAAGACTGGGCTGAAAAGTTGCCCTTCGCCCTGTGGGGATACAGAACGACAGTAAGATCATCTACGGGCGCTACACCATTTTCTCTGGTATACGGAACAGAAGCGGTATTGCCGGTAGAGATAGAACTTAAATCATTAAGGGTGGTCATGGAGGCCCAAATCCCGGAAGCCGAATGGGCGCAGCAGAGATTGCAGCACTTGAACTTGCTGGATGAGAGTAGGCTGAAAGCTTATTATCATAATCAGATATATCAGAAGAGATTAGCGAGAACTTTCGGAAAGAAGGTGAGGAAGCACCCGCTGAAAGAGGGGGACTTGGTGTTCAAGCAGATGAGGCCAGGAATACCAGACATCAGGGGGAAATTCAGACCTACCTGGGAAGGGCCGTACATCCTTAAGAAGCTGTTGTCCAGAGGGGCTGCAATCTTATCAGACAGCGATGGGAACGAATTCAAAGAGCCAGTCAATGTCGACAGACTCAAAAGGTTCCACGGCTAAAGACCAAAATAAAAAAAAAAAGAAGAGAATAAAATGCCCTGCAAGTCGAAAACCGAAAAAAGGCGGCTGTGCTAAAATTTGGCGCCTCGACAGGGTGAAAACCGAAAAAAGGCATCCTGTGCAAAAATTAGAGGCATGAGAGAGAATGTCCGATCGTGAAAACCCGAGAGGGCCGATCGGTAACAGGAGTTGATGCTGTTAAAATTTGGTTTCATGAATTGATAGTGCATAAGCAGCCGAGTAAATGCCAAAACTGATCATGTATGCTGAAATTATCTAGAAATGCACACGAAACTCGTGAAAGGGATGAATATTATTCTTTTCACTTTTGTCATTTTCTAGTTCTGCATTGAAAAGAAATGTAGCAAAAAAATACACATGTAGGCTAAACTAGGTCTTGCTGCTGCTCTCGCCGATCAGATGCTTGAGCCCTCGAGTCCTATTATCGGAGGTTAGGCTGAGGATCCACTTCTTGTACCCGCTAGTTGAGGATGCGGAATGGTTGCCAAACCTCGGGATGACAGTCTTCACAGGTAATCTACCCCATAGCTCATGATACCGGGAAGCAAATGCGACCGAGAGATCTCCTCCTCGGAAAGAAAGGGGAACCTTCACTATATCTTGGGTCATCCCCAGCTGCCGTAAACATCGCGAGGTAATGCAGAAGGTGGCCTGGCGGAGGCCGCAGAGGGGGACGCAACCCGATGACCCATCGGTGACCGCATGAGACAGCGGGAGCCAGGCGGATGTAAAACTAATATCGTCATCGGATAGCTCACTAAATCTGGTAATGCCTTCACCAGTCGCGGCACACCCATACAGTCGCCGACGAGGCAAGAAATGGTTCGGCATGTACCGCCGAATGACTCGAGGGGGTGGTTCAGACAGCATCTTCAGTTTTTCCTGTAGCCAGATCTGAAAAAAAAAAAAAAAAAAAAAAAAAAAGAGCCGCTGGAGTAAGTAGGGTTTGCTTCAGGCAAAAATAAGGCACAGGGTCGTGTGAAAATCCGAAAGGACGCACCTCCCGCAAAGAAAAGCTAGTGTGAAAATCCATAAGGGACGCACTACCTTTAAAATAATGACGTACCTGGAGTAATAAGGGACTACCGGTAAAGGTTGTGGTGGACCCAGAGCTCACAGCATCCAAACCTAAGATGGTTTCGGCCAAGACAAGTGGTAGAGGGGACAACCCCAGATGAAAGTCGCTCAGAACTCCAAGCAGACGAAAGTCACCTGTCAAGCCTCCTGGAAACAAGTAAGGAAGTTCACCATGCAGAATAGGAACGTGATACTTACCCGATAGGTGGGGATGTCAGTGAACTGATCTAGGGCCTCGATCAGTGGCTCCAGAGAAAAGGAGGAACTCAGAGGAATCAGCCGGTTGGCCTCCGAGGGGGATATGCCCAGAGCTAGGGCTACGTCCCGGGTCTGAAGTAGGCCGCAGCGGGGGATGCAAGGCAGAGCGCCAGGAGGGAACTGGGCTCCCAGAATGGAAGCCAACTCTTCAGAAAGAGGGCACAGTTCCTGATAGGTGAACTGGAAGACGTGAAATCGAGGGTTCCAGAAGTGGGTCGCCGCCAGGAGGAGGTTCTGGTCGATCTTCACCCGACAAAGATATTTCAGCCCAGCCAGAGAGGAAAGGGCGCCTTCTCCCCAAGTGTGTTTGTCATCTAAAATACGGTGCATCCTTTGAGCAGGAGGGGAAAACATTTTGAGAAGAATAAAAGCCCAAGGTGCTGGAAAATGAAGAGACAAGAAAATCTTGCAGATTTTATAGGAGAGGGTCACCGACGGCCTACCCGCCCCTCTACAGAGACGGTCTGCCCGCCTCTCTACGGAGACGGCCTGACCGCCCCTCCATAGGGACGGCCTGCCCGTCGGAAGTCCACCGGGCAGAAACACGCGTCATCATTGCATTCATCACGCGCATTAAATTGCATTTATTTCACGACAGACGGCCAGCCCGTCGGTCGCTTGTACAGACGCCCTGCCCGTCGGTCACGAAATTCTATATAAGGGCGAGTGACAGACAGCGCAAACGTTGCTGTCCCTTTCTTCTTCCTCTCTCAAGCGGTTTCTAAGTAGTTTTTAGCGTTTTTTGAGTCTTTTCTTCTTATTTTTTCGCGATTTCTTCGTTTTTTCGCATTATATACTCACCCGGTGCCCGGATATTCGTATTTCTCCAGTTTCTACTGTAACACCCCCTTCCCATACGTAGGCGATCCCATCCGATAAGGAGTGAAATGCCGTATGAGTAAAGGTGCCACCAAGCAAGTACAAAGTATAACATACAATCATTCATAACATACATTCATAAGATACTGAGTAATTAAAACTTTACATGCAGAATTCAAAAGCTGATCATGCATTACTATAATTAAATTATTACAATAATGTTCTGATCAACTAGCTGAAACGAAAAAATATTTCATATACAAAATATAGATACAAAAGCGGAAGCTGATACAAAACTGATACATGATAGTTCTATATAAAAAGAATCATCACTGATACAAAAATAGCCCTACACTAAAAACTCTTTTGTGTTGGCTTGATGACGGCGACTCTCTCAAGGCAAAACGTCTTCCGCACCTGCACGGGTAAAACACCGTGCTAAGCGATATACGCTTAGTGGGGAAACACATATAAATTTATGGACGGCCATTCACAATGGTCGTCAAGGCATAACACATTCACAATGGCAGAATGCAAAGGTTATAACATATTCCATATAAGCATGCTCGCATTTAAAAGCCATACATTCAGTATCCCTTAATCATAGGCATTACAGAATAAACCATCATGTAATTCATCATTAAACTCATTCAGATATTCCATTCAAAGCCATATCAGATCAGAACATTTCCATTAACCTTTAAAGAATACCTGCTGACTCTAGACAGTGGATAACGAGTGTACTGAGGGTACCTTACGGGTATGAATCGAATACTGAGGGTACCTCACAGGTACAAGTCAAATATTATATCATTTATCAAAACATGTTATTTATATACTGAGGGAATCTTAAACAAGATTCTATACTGAAGGGTTCGCGAGGAACCAAACGGGGACCTGATCGGGGTCCAAACTGAACTGAGGGCTGCAGCTAAAGACTCTATTAGGCATGCCTAACTATCCACTTACTTGACTCTAGCAGGCTATGCGTCAAACTGATCACATTTCAAGATATAGAGTATAATTCATCAGAAAATCATGCTATCACGCATATCGAAGCATCAAACAGTAAGACATGCATCATACAACAGTAAAGTCCATTCTGAAGAAATACCAAATTCAGTTCTGAGTTAAAAACCAGGAAATTCCGGAAAAACGAGCTGAGCGGAGGAACGGGCAAGATCGGCTGGTCACTGGGCGTGACTGGCCTTCTCAACAGGCAGGTCACGGCGTGACCTAGGGTCACGTCTCGTGACCTGCTTGTTTCTCGCCAATCGCATTGCATGATCCTCGCGGATCACGCAATGCTTATGCAGGTCACGGCGTGACCTAGGGTCACGCGACGTGACGCTGCCTCTCCCTCGCAGATCACGTTGCGTGATCTTATAGATCACGCAACGCCTCTGCTTCGCAGGTCGCACGACATGACCGAAGATCACGTCGCGTGACTTGCTTACTCATTAGCTGATCACGCGACTGGCTTCTCAGCAGGCAGGTCACGCCGTGACCGAGGGTCACGCGACGTGACTTGCCTTCCTTCGTAGCGAGTCACGCGACATGAAGAAATTCAACAGATTCAACAGTACATCGACTTTTCCAGAATTTTCAGAATTTACAGAACAACAATTCAATTCTCAAATTGATTTTAAACCATACAAACCTGACTTTACCTTCCAGAAATCATCTCAATTCACATAATCAATATACATGCAACTCAATCTAGCATTTAAACAACCAAATCAAGACTAATTGATTCAAGCTCTTCAAGAACACATAAACCCTAGAATTCACAGTAAACATCAAAATCGTACAAATCACAATCATAAATTCCCAAACCTGAATTCTAAGCCTCTATCACTTAGCTCCACTAGGACCAGCAACTTCTTTGCCCTTAGGTTCGCGAGGAGCTTCAACTAATCACAAATTCAACAAGAACATTCAACAAAACAAACCCTAAGTTAAACCTAACTCAAGGAAGAAGATGAAAATGAAATAAAGGGAAACTAAGATGAGAATTGCAGTGACTTACCAAGTTAGAAGCAAGAGTGACTAATTTCCACTACCACAATTTGATCTACAGCAAGTAGCAATTAGGAAAGGGAAAAGAAGAAGAAGATGGAGCTAGAAAGGGAAAAACGTGAATTGATCTTCCCCTCACTCATACTTCTTTTCTTTATTCATTTCCCTAACCTAATACACATGTCAATTTCTTGGTGGTGGAATTTAATCACTCACACCCTAACTCAACACATCACACACACCAAATGCAACTTCAATTAAATGTATTCTACAATGGTATAAGCACATGCATGCAAATGATTCCCAACTAATAACACCCTAATATGGTATGCTCAAGTGTACACAAGTAATTCCTAATTAATTCACACACTAATGCCATGTATGCACCCACACAATAATAAAATCCCAAAATCATACATTTTACTGAAATACCCTTATGAAATGCTGAACACATGCGAATGCTTACACATACTGACAGACAGATAGACAGACAGACAGGCTCATTCTACTAGGGGGCAAATGGGGTGTGACAACTCTCCCCTACTAATAAGAATTTCATCCTCGAAATTCTCACCTGAACTGAATAACTGTGGATACTGAGCTCTCATCGACTCCTCTGGTTCCCAAGTCGCTTCTTCGACTCCATGATGGATCCACAACACTTTAACCAAAGGAATCTGCTTATTTCTCAACTGCCTAACCTCTCGGGCTAGAATAGCTCGCGGTTCCTCATCATAAGAGAAGTCTGGCTGAACCTGGATATCCTGAACTGACAGAACATGCGAAGGATCTGATCTGTACCGACGAAGCATCGAAACGTGAAACACATCATGTAACTTTGCTAACTCCATCGGTAACGCCAATCTGTAGGCTACAGGTCCTACCTTAGCCAAAATCTCATATGGTCCAATGAAACGAGGACTAAGCTTACCCTTCTTTCCAAATCGAAGTACTCTCCTCCAAGGAGAAACTTTAAGGAAAACTTTGTCCCCGATCTCAAAATGCACATCTTTCCTTTTCAAATTGGCATAAGACTTCTGTCGATCCTTGGCTGCCTTCAAATTCCGCTGCACCACTCTGATTTTCTCTTCAGTATCCCTAACCAAGTCTGGTCCAATCATAGATCTCTCGGATAGCTCGGTCCAACAAATCGGAGTCCTACACTGACGACCATACAAAGCCTCATATGGTGCCATACCAATACTCGACTGGAAACTGTTGTTGTAGGCAAACTCCATCAACGACACATATCTGTCCCAACTGCCCGAAAAATCCAAAGCACAAGCCCGCATCATATCCTCCAGAATCTGAATAACTCGCTCTGACTGACCATCGGTCTGAGGATGAAACGCTGTACTGAAGTTCAACCTAGTGCCCAAAGCTCTCTGTAACTCCTTCCAAAACTTGGAAGTAAATCTCGGATCCCGATCTGACACTATGGACAAAGGCACACCATGCAACCGAACTATCTCATCCACATAGATACTGGCTAATCTGTCCATGGAGTAGTCCACTCTAACTGGCAGAAAGTGAGCTGATTTTGTAAGCCGATCCACAATAACCCAAACTGAATCATGCTTCCTCTGAGTCAAGGGCAAGCCAGAAACAAAGTCCATGGTGATGTCGTCCCACTTCCACTCAGGAATGGATAAAGGCATGAGTAAACCTGAAGGTACCTGATGCTCGGCCTTTACCTGCTGACAAGTCAAGCACTTGGAAACAAAATCCACTATATCACGCTTCATACCGGACCACCAATAGAATTGCTTCATGTTTCTGTACATCTTCTCACTGCCCGGATGCATAGTAAAGACTGAACTATGCGCCTCACTCATGAGCTGTCTCCTCAAATCCTCAGATTCTGGCACACACAAACGATCTCTGAACATAAGTACCTCATCCTGAACTGAGAACTCTGATGGCTTACCCGATCTAACCTCATGCACAATCTGCTGAAGCCTCACATCATCTCTCTGAGCATCCACAATCCTCTGTCTCAAGGTAGGCCTCACACACAACTGGGCAAGCAAAGCCCCATCTGAACCAAAACGCCATCTGAAACGCCTTAAGAACAAGGCTGAAACTGACTTACGACTCAAAGCATCTGCAACTACATTGGCCTTACCAGGATGGTAATCCACAATGCAGTCGTAGTCTTTAAATAACTCAAGCCATCTGCGCTGTCTCATGTTCAACTCTTTCTGTGAAAGGAAGTACTTCAAGCTCTTGTGGTCCGAGAAGATTCTACACTTTTCCCCATACAGATAGTGACGCCAAATCTTCAAAGCAAAGATTACAGCTGCCAACTCTAAATCATGCGTCGGATAGTTCTTCTCATGTGGCTTCAACTGACGAGAAGCATAAGCCACTACCTTTCCTTCTTGCATCAGCACACATCCAAGACCAACTCCAGAAGCATCACTGTAAATAACAAACTCCTTACCCGAGATGGGTTGAGTAAGGATAGGAGCCTCAACAAGCAACTGCTTTAACCGATCAAAACAAGACTGACACCTGTCTGACCACTCAAATCTAACTCCTTTCCTCAACAATCTAGTCATAGGAGCAGCAATCACAGAAAATCCCTTAACAAACCGACGGTAATAACCTGCTAAACCGAGGAAACTCCTCACTTCCTGAACATTTCGAGGCGCTTTCCAATCAACTATCGCCTCAATCTTAGCTGGATCCACCTGGATACCTCTAGCTGAAATAATGTGACCCAAGAATGACACTTCTCGAAGCCAGAAATCACACTTGCTAAGCTTAGCAAACAAATGATGCTCTCTCAACATCTGCAAAACCAATCTGAGATGCTCCTCATGCTCACTCTCATTCTTGGAATACACCAAGATGTCATCAATGAACACTACTACGAATCGATCTAAGTATGGCCTAAACACACGATTCATCAGATCCATAAAAGCCGCTGGAGCATTTGTCAAACCAAACGGCATCACAAGAAACTCATAGTGGCCATACCTAGTCCGAAATGCAGTCTTAACCACATCTGCATCCTGAACACGAAGCTAGTAGTACCCTGATCGAAGATCTATCTTGGAAAAGACACCCGCACCTCGAAGCTGATCAAATAAATCCTCAATCCTAGGCAAAGGATACTTATTCTTCACTGTAACCTTATTAATCTGGCGGTAATCAATACACATCCGCAGGGATCCATCCTTCTTCTTAACAAACAGCACAGGAGCTCCCCAAGGAGATATGCTCGGTCTAATAAATCCCTTATCCAATAACTCTTGTAGCTGAGATTTAAGTTCCCTCAACTCTACAGGAGCCATCCGATAAGGTGCTCTCGAAATAGGTGCTGTACCTGGCATGATCACAATGGACAACTCCACCTCTCTCTCAGGAGGCAAACCAGGCAACTCGCTCGGGAACACATCACTAAACTCCCGCACTACTGGAATATCCTCAATCTGAACCTGATCCCTCCTGGAATCTAACACAACTGCTAGAAAAGCCTCACAACCTTTCCTAATAAATCTCTTGGCTTGCATCGCTGAAATAACATTATTAACAGAACTAGCACCCAAACCTTTCAAAAACACAAGAGACTGACTTCTATCCCGAAGTACAACTGTCTTCCTATGGCAATCCACTACAGCCCGATGCTTTCCCAACCAGTCCATACCCAGAATCAAGTCAAACTCTCTGAAGGGTAACTCAATCAGATCTGCTGGAAGCACAGCTCCCTCAACAATCAGAGGACAACTCCTAAAAACTCTACTCACACTGACACTATGCCCTAATGGACTGGTCACACAAATCTCATAATCTAACTGATCAACAGAATGCAATTTATCAATAATTTTATCTGTGCACAAATATGAGTGTGTGGAACCAGGATCAATTAGAGCATACAACTCAGTGTCATGGAGTAGGAACTTACCAGCAATAACATCCGGCGCGTCCTGCTCATCTCTGGCTCTCATAGCATAAGCTCTAACGGCACCCTGAGGAGGATGCTCAACAGTCTCAGAAGCAGCACCATCTCTATGCCGACCACCTCTACCTCGACCTCGGCCTCTGCCACGGGTAGCCTGAGAAGCATTCGAACCGACCCTACTGCCCTCTCTCTGGGAACCTGAATCCTCCTGTAACCTCGGACAACCAGCCAACTGATGCTCCGAACTCCCACATCTGAAGCATGCACCGGAGAGCCACCTACACTCACCCCAATGTGACTTACTACAATGAGGACAAACTGGTGTAGTCTCAGCTCTACCACCCCTACCAGAACCTAACACAGCTGTAGAACCCTGACGTCTACCTCTAGAAGCCGGACCAGATGCTGACTCATCCTGTGGGTTCCTAGATCTCTTACTCGAAGAAGATCCTCCACGAGAAGAACTCCTCCTCTGAGCTCTCTCTCTCATCACAGTCTCATTCAACTCAGCTCTCACTGCAGCCTCCACTATCTGATAGTAGCTAACCCCAGGAATACACATCAAGGAAATCAGAGCAATCTTCAATGACTCATTTAACCCTGCCTCGAAATGCTTACATCTGAAATCATCAGTCATAACCCCTCGTGGAGCATATCTAGATAACCTGTTGAACTATTTCTCATAATCTGCTACAGACAAAGCCCTCTGCTTCAAACTCAAGAACTGCGCCCATCTCGAATCTCTATAGGTCTGAGTGATGTACTTCTTTGTGAACTCATCCTCAAAGAACTCCCAGGTAATCGGATCCGGTAACTGAGGATGCCTGCACACTAACTCCCACCACTCAAAAGCAGACCCCTGAAGAAGAGCTAATGCACACTCTGCCTGCTGGTCGGGAGGACACCGAATCTCTCTCAAAGCACGCTTCACTTTATCTAACCATCTCTCTGCAGTCTCAGACTCATTCAAACCGGTACCATAGAAATCCTCAACTCCTGCCCTCCTCAGATTCTCCATAGGTGCTCTAGGAGCAGTCACTCTCTCCAAAACCCTAGCCATGTCCTGATGCAGTCTAAACATAGCCTCAAAGGGCATGGCTGCGGCCTCGGGCTGGACCCTAGCATGCTGAGCCGACACAGTAACAGAAACAGACTGATCTACAACTGGAGGATTCACACTCTCGGCGGATTCCTCACGCACACCATGAGCAGAATTAGAAGCCATCTAAACAAACAAGAAACAACCGTATCAGCCAACACAGATCTAGACACATACACATCTAAGAAACTCAGAAAAATCACAACAACACCCAGAAACGCCTAAACCTATGCTCTGATACCACTAACTGTAACACCCCCTTCCCATACGTAGGCGATCCCATCCGATAAGGAGTGAAATGCCATATGAGTAAAGGTGCCACCAAGCAAGTACAAAGTATAACATACAATCATTCATAACATACATTCATAAGATACTGAGTAATTAAAACTTTACATGCAGAATTCAAAAGCTGATCATGCATTACTATAATTAAATTATTACAATAATGTTCTGATCAACTAGCTGAAACGAAATAATATTTCATATACAAAATATAGATACAAAAGCGGAAGCTGATACAAAACTGATACATGAGAGTTCTATACAAAAAGAATCATCACTGATACAAAAGTAGCCCCACACTAAAAACTCTTCTGTGTTGGCTTGATGACGGCGACTCTCTCAAGGCAAAACGTCTTTCGCACCTGCACGGGTAAAACACCGTGCTAAGCGATATACGCTTAGTGGGGAAACACACATAAATTTATGGACGGCCATTCACAATGGTCGTCAAGGCATAACACATTCACAATGGCAGAATGCAAAGGTTATAACATATTCCATATAAGCATGCTCGCATTTAAAAGCCATACATTCAGTATCCCTTAATCATAGGCATTACAGAATAAACCATCATGTAATTCATCATTAAACTCATTCAGATATTCCATTCAAAGCCATATCAGATCAGAACATTTCCATTAACCTTTAAAGAATACCTGCTGACTCTAGACAGTGGATAACGAGTGTACTGAGGGTACCTTACGGGTACGAATCGAATACTGAGGGTACCTCACAGGTACAAGTCAATATATTATATCATTTATCAAAACATGTTATTTATATACTGAGGGAATCTTAAACAAGATTCTATACTGAAGGGTTCGCGAGGAACCAAACGGGGACCTGATCGGGGTCCAAACTGAACTGAGGGCTGCAGCTAAAGACTCTATTAGGCATGCCTAACTATCCACTTACTTGAATCTAGCAGGCTATGCGTCAAACTGATCACATTTCAAGATATAGAGTATAATTCATCAGAAAATCATGCTATCACGCATATCGAAGCATCAAACAGTAAGACATGCATCATACAACAGTAAAGTCCATTCTGAAGAAATACCAAATTCAGTTCTGAGTTAAAAACCAGGAAATTCCGGAAAAACGAGCTGAGCGGAGGAACGGGCGAGATCGGCTGGTCACTGGGCGTGACTGGCCTTCTCAACAGGCAGGTCACGGCGTGACCTAGGGTCACATCTCGTGACCTGCTTGTTTCTCGCCAATCGCATTGCATGATCCTCGCGGATCACGCAATGCTTATGCAGGTCACGGCGTGACCTAGGGTCACGCGACGTGACGCTGCCTCTCCCTCGCAGATCACGTTGGGTGATCTTACAGATCACGCAATGCCTCTGCTTTGCAGGTCGCACGACGTGACCGAAGATCACGTCGCGTGACTTGCTTACTCATTAGCTGATCACGCGACTGGCTTCTCAGCAGGCAGGTCACGCCGTGACCGAGGGTCACGCGACGTGACTTGCCTTCCTTCGTAGCGAGTCACGCGACATGAAGAAATTCAACAGATTCAACAGTACATCGACTTTTCCAGAATTTCCATAATTTACAGAACAACAATTCAATTCTCAAATTGATTTTAAACCATACAAACCTGACTTTACCTTCCAGAAATCATCTCAATTCACATAATCAATATACATGCAACTCAATCTAGCATTTAAACAACCAAATCAAGACTAATTGATTCAAGCTCTTCAAGAACACATAATGTCACACCCCATAAGTGGTTTATTTGGATTTAGTAATTTTTAATTGGACAATTAAGGTTAATTGGGTATTATTCAAGTGGAAAGTGGGTTAAATTGCAAGAATGAAAAGTAATTAATGGTAGATTTTATTTTAAGTGAGTAAAAGGTAATTTGGCAAGGAGCAATTGGTAAAAGAGGATTATGTGAAATGTGTAATAGTGCATGTGTGCCAAGTGGACAGTGGGTGTGCACGTGGTGAGGGAAAAGAAAGGCTGTGAAAATTGTCACTGTGTTCTTTTCTCCATCTGCTATTCTTTTCTCCATCTGCATGTTAGCTCTGTTATTGAGGAACTAGGGTTTGGTTTGGAAAAAGAAGCTACAGAAGGTAAGTACTGTTATTTTTTTTCGTGAGGTTCTTTTCTCATGTGGGTTTATAGAGGATCTGTTCTTGGGTTTTGAATGTGGTTTATTTGTTTGCAAGTCTCTGTGGATAAAAGAAAGGAGAAGGGAAAAGATAAGGTGGTTGACTGAAGGAGGATACAGTGGTCGTTATTTTGGGACTTCAACAGGTTTGGGAGAGTCTGTCATTTTCTCGTTTTGGATCTTGATTGCAATTATTGTATGTCTGTTGTTTATGTGTAATTGGTTAGCAAAATATATGAGGAATACGATGTGTATACATGATTACAGTAGGAAAAGGAATGATATGAGTTTGCAAATGAGATGTTTATATATGTATATGAATGTGAAACTCTGGTTTGGGTCTCCTTCTGTTTACATTCTGTAATTATATGTTAGTATGAATAAAGTGAGTGAAATTGCAGTAATAGTGCTTAGAGGACTTAAAGGTATGTGTTTGAATGATTAATACATGAAAAATGGTTTTGGGAAAGCTGGGGTTTTGAAATTAGGAAGTACTCTATTTTCTGAAGTTTTCTGGGTTTTCTACGATTTCTGGAAAATTGAAAAAAAATTGGAGAAGATGAAGTTTTGTGAGGAGAAGGTCACGTGACGTGACTGGTGGTCACGCCGTGACCCCCTTCTCGGCTGAAGGTCACGAGGTGAAGCGGCATCACGCCGTGACTCTCGCCCGTTGCTTGCGCGATTTCTTCCTCTCCTCCCTGGCGTCACGTCGCGTGATGGTAGGTCACGCCGTGACTACCTTGCGTTTTGCCTGGCACTCACGTGAAGCAGGCATCACGTCGCGTGATGGTTGGTCACGCCGTGACTGCCCTGCCTCGCCTGCTTTTGCCTTGCTTTCTTGCCTTGTTCTTTTGTCTGGCTCGCATGAAGCCGGTGTCACGTGACGTGACCTGCCCCTGCTTGCTGTTCTGTTTTCCTAAAACAAAGTTTTAACTTCTAATTTTTAGTTGTTTTTACACTGTTTGATGAATAATTAGTTTTAAAATCTGTATTTTGTTTAAATAATGGCTTAAAATTGGGTTTTGTATACATGATTAATAATTAATCTACATGATTTATATGTTTATAATTTACTTAACATGAACTTGTTTAATATGAACTATTTGTTCTTATCACCTCTGTAATTAATATTTATACATTTAAATGTTTCTGAATTTGATCTAGATACATGTATACGTGAAATATGTATTTGCATTTAGTTGTTTTTAATATTTATAGTTACTTGTTTTAAATGTGATCTGTATACCTGTATACATGGACCATAAATTAGTATTATCTTTGATATTTATATTGATATTAATGCTTGAATTGTTAAATTGAGTTTTAAGCCTGAATAGTCATAGTAGTGGATAAGTAAGCGCTTACTTAGGTCAGAGTGTGTGTGCAGCTGCTATATGATAAAACGATATATGCGGGTCCATTTGGATCCTTGTTTTGACCATGTTTGGTCTATATGGAAATAAAGCGAGACTCCGGTCTCTATATGGAAAATACATGTTTGGGACTCATGTCTCTATATGCTTGGGATACTGTGTTCAATCAGTATCCAAATGACCGTATCCACTTCTAGAGAGTATTTCGGATTAATCAGGCTACATGTTTATGCGTGATATGTATACATATAAGTTGAGATGTTTATTGACAAGATTAAAGGTATATGTTGTATATGAAATATAGTATAACTTGTGTTTATACACCTCGAGTGTATATGTATTTGTAATGGTGAGATATATGTAGATTTTAATTATGTTTTAATAGTTGATTACTTGTAACATATGTTTATGGATGAAATGAGATTATAGTATTGTTGTAAATATTGTATATGCATGTTGTTAGTTTGTTTTGTTTCTCCCCACTAAGCGTTATCGCTTAGCACGGGCTTCTTTTCCCGTGCAGGTGGCGAGTTCGGGTTGGAGTCTGATATCTGCAGGTCGGCCACTAGGAGTCTTTTGATGAAATTGTTTTTGGAGTCTTCCGCTGTTATACTTTTGTACATGGTTTGTGTATAGCAAAGAAATCTCTTGCAAAGGAACAAATGTAACTTTTGTATATGTATTTGCTTACGAGCCTCTTTTTGTAAAACGATATTGATATGTATATGTATAAGTTAAAGGTTCTTCTATAAACGATATAAAAGTTTCTTTAAAGTTTCTTTAAATCTCATTTGGTTTTCTTTTATTTATTTATACGTGTGTAAATGTATATGTTTATATGTGTTTACCCGCGTGGCACTCCGGCATCCTTCCAACGGGGATGGCGGGGTGTTACAGCTTGGTATCAGAGCCCAGGTTTGGTGGTTCTGGGTTTTGTTGTGATTGTTTGAGTATAGAGTCGAGTCTATACATGAGAGTCAGTTTTGTATAGTGGCCTACTGCAGATGTCGTTTGTGTAAAGTATAGATGGAGTCCGACGTGCGTGAGAGCATAGACGAAGCAGTGGCATATGTGAATTGATAAGAGTTCGAGGTGACACTCTGTATTCCTGTCAGCTATCTTCTTGAAATCGTGTGCATATAAGCATAGTGAAACATGGGGATGGGAAAAGTGCATTATAGTAGCTTACATTGCATTTTCGCATCATCTCGCATACATAAATCATTACATGACCATTTCATCCGCATCCCTCATTTGTATGTGAACAGTATTATTGTATGCACTTCACTGAGAGAAGCTGACAGGATATACATCGAGTACTTGATGATTAGAAGAGATATATGGATTAGAGTGTAGTGTGTTAAGGAAAGTGTGGAGTGTACATGATCTGATAGTTATATGGTATAAGTGATAGCGATTCAGAGATTTGTTTAAAGATTTATCTACAAGTGAATAGCGAGGAAATTTCGAGGACGAAATTTTCTTAAGGGGGAGAGAGTTGTCACACCCCATAAGTGGTTTATTTGGATTTAGTAATTTTTAATTGGACAATTAAGGTTAATTGGGTATTATTCAAGTGGAAAGTGGGTTAAATTGCAAGAATGAAAAGTAATTAATGGTAGATTTTATTTTAAGTGAGTAAAAGGTAATTTGGCAAGGAGCAATTGGTAAAAGAGGATTATGTGAAATGTGTAATAGTGCATGTGTGCCAAGTGGACAGTGGGTGTGCACGTGGTGAGGGAAAAGAAAGGCTGTGAAAATTGTCACCGTGTTCTTTTCTCCATCTGCTATTCTTTTCTCCATCTGCATGTTAGCTCTGTTATTGAGGAACTAGGGTTTGGTTTGGAAAAAGAAGCTACAGAAGGTAAGTACTGTTATTTTTTTTCGTGAGGTTCTTTTCTCATGTGGGTTTATAGAGGATCTGTTCTTGGGTTTTGAATGTGGTTTATTTGTTTGCAAGTCTCTGTGGATAAAAGAAAGGAGAAGGGAAAAGATAAGGTGGTTGACTGAAGGAGGATACAGTGGTCGTTATTTTGGGACTTCAACAGGTTTGGGAGAGTCTGTCATTTTCTCGTTTTGGATCTTGATTGCAATTATTGTATGTCTGTTGTTTATGTGTAATTGGTTAGCAAAATATATGAGGAATACGATGTGTATACATGATTACAGTAGGAAAAGGAATGATATGAGTTTGCAAATGAGATGTTTATATATGTATATGAATGTGAAACTCTGGTTTGGGTCTCCTTCTGTTTACATTCTGTAATTATATGTTAGTATGAATAAAGTGAGTGAAATTGCAGTAATAGTGCTTAGAGGACTTAAAGGTATGTGTTTGAATGATTAATACATGAAAAATGGTTTTGGGAAAGCTGGGGTTTTGAAATTAGGAAGTACTCTGTTTTCTGAAGTTTTCTGGGTTTTCTACGATTTCTGGAAAATTGAAAAAAAATTGGAGAAGATGAAGTTTTGTGAGGAGAAGGTCACGTGACGTGACTGGTGGTCACGCCGTGACCCCCTTCTCGGCTGAAGGTCACGAGGTGAAGCGGCATCACGCCGTGACTCTCGCCCGTTGCTTGCGCGATTTCTTCCTCTCCTCCCTGGCGTCACGTCGCGTGATGGTAGGTCACGCCGTGACTACCTTGCGTTTTGCCTGGCACTCACGTGAAGCAGGCATCACGTCGCGTGATGGTTGGTCACGCCGTGACTGCCCTGCCTCGCCTGCTTTTGCCTTGCTTTCTTGCCTTGTTCTTTTGTCTGGCTCGCATGAAGCCGGTGTCACGTGACGTGACTGAAGGTCACGACGTGACCTGCCCCTGCTTGCTGTTCTGTTTTCCTAAAACAAAGTTTTAACTTCTGATTTTTAGTTGTTTTTACACTGTTTGATGAATAATTAGTTTTAAAATCTGTATTTTGTTTAAATAATGGCTTAAAATTGGGTTTTGTATACATGATTAATAATTAATCTACATGATTTATATGTTTATAATTTACTTAACATGAACTTGTTTAATATGAACTATTTGTTCTTATCACCTCTGTAATTAATATTTATACATTTAAATGTTTCTGAATTTGATCTAGATACATGTATACGTGAAATATGTATTTGCATTTAGTTGTTTTTAATATTTATAGTTACTTGTTTTAAATGTGATCTGTATACCTGTATACATGGACCATAAATTAGTATTATCTTTGATATTTATATTGATATTAATGCTTGAATTGTTAAATTGAGTTTTAAGCCTGAATAGTCATAGTAGTGGATAAGTAAGCGCTTACTTAGGTCAGAGTGTGTGTGCAGCTGCTATATGATAAAACGATATATGCGGGTCCATTTGGATCCTTGTTTTGACCATGTTTGGTCTATATGGAAATAAAGCGAGACTCCGGTCTCTATATGGAAAATACATGTTTGGGACTCATGTCTCTATATGCTTGGGATACTGTGTTCAATCAGTATCCAAATGACCGTATCCACTTCTAGAGAGTATTTCGGATTAATCAGGCTACATGTTTATGCGTGATATGTATACATATAAGTTGAGATGTTTATTGACAAGATTAAAGGTATATGTTGTATATGAAATATAGTATAACTTGTGTTTATACACCTCGAGTGTATATGTATTTGTAATGGTGAGATATATGTAGATTTTAATTATGTTTTAATAGTTGATTACTTGTAACATATGTTTATGGATGAAATGAGATTATAGTATTGTTGTAAATATTGTATATGCATGTTGTTAGTTTGTTTTGTTTCTCCCCACTAAGCGTTATCGCTTAGCACGGGCTTCTTTTCCCGTGCAGGTGGCGAGTTCGGGTTGGAGTCTGATATCTGCAGGTCGGCCACTAGGAGTCTTTTGATGAAATTGTTTTTGGAGTCTTCCGCTGTTATACTTTTGTACATGGTTTGTGTATAGCAAAGAAATCTCTTGTAAAGGAACAAATGTAACTTTTGTATATGTATTTGCTTACGAGCCTCTTTTTGTAAAACGATACTGATATGTATATGTATAAGTTAAAGGTTCTTCTATAAACGATATAAAAGTTTCTTTAAAGTTTCTTTAAATCTCATTTGGTTTTCTTTTATTTATTTATACGTGTGTAAATGTATATGTTTATATGTGTTTACCCGCGTGGCACTCCGGCATCCTTCCAACGGGGATGGCGGGGTGTTACACATAAACCCTAGAATTCACAGTAAACATCAAAATCGTACAAATCACAATCATAAATTCCCAAACCTGAATTCTAAGCCTCTATCACTTAGCTCCACTAGGACCAGCAACTTCTTTGCCCTTAGGTTCGCGAGGAGCTTCAACTAATCACAAATTCAACAAGAACATTCAACAAAACAAACCCTAAGTTAAACCTAACTCAAGGAAGAAGATGAAAATGAAATAAAGGGAAACTAAGATGAGAATTGCAGTGACTTACCAAGTTAGAAGCAAGAGTGACTAATTTCCACTACCACAATTTGATCTACAGCAAGTAGCAATTAGGAAAGGGAAAAGAAGAAGAAGATGGAGCTAGAAAGGGAAAAACGTGAATTGATCTTCCCCTCACTCATACTTCTTTTCTTTATTCTTTTCCCTAACCTAATACACATGTCAATTTCTTGGTGGTGGAATTTAATCACTCACACCCTAACTCAACACATCACACACACCAAATGCAACTTCAATTAAATGTATTCTACAATGGTATAAGCACATGCATACAAATGATTCCCAACTAATAAGACCCTAATATGGTATGCTCAAGTGTACACAAGTAATTCCTAATTAATTCACACACTAATGCCATGTATGCACCCACACAATAATAAAATCCCAAAATCATACATTTTACTGAAATACCCTTATGAAATGCTGAACACATGCGAATGCTTACACATACTGACAGACAGATAGACAGACAGACAGGCTCATTCTACTAGGGGGCAAATGGGGTGTGACATCTACACTTCTCCGGATTACAAGTAAGTAAATAATTACTTCTTTTTATTTTTTTATTCTATTCAATTCATTTCTACATTCTTCCTTTCTTTTAACTTTAAGGAGTTTTAGATAATTTTAGAATTTAGAGGGAAATGCCGCCTTTTTTTTGTAATCAAATCCGAACTTTTTGCATGATCACATAGAAATAGAGTTTTTCAATAAAATTGGTGTTTTAGAAATGCATTTTTTTAGCGCACCATCTTTAAGCATGACTTGCTTTTGCGGCCTGAGGTCACTGTTTTTGAGTTGTTGGGGGCACACTCTTGCCGGGGTGCGCCCCATTTACAGGCATTTAATATTGCTAGGGCCTGAGGCCTATTGTCTTGCTTTTTCACGCAGGAGGTTGGGCACATCCCTGCCGGGGTGCTGCCCAAATTTTTATCTTTTATTCTAGAATTGAATATTTATTTACTTTCCAAGTAAGATGCATGCCTTAGGACTTAGAAAGCCCATCTTTATTCGCTTTAATTATCTCCGTGAGGATTACATGTTCCTTTGCCATGACGCGCGCCAGGCATGTTAGGATATTTTCATAGACAGGATGTTTGCTATTTTTATCTGTCATTACTTTTTTTATCTCATGTTGGGCCGCCATTGCCCTTGTTAAGGCCTAGATAGACCTTAGATTTTGGAAAATAAACCTGATAATGCTAGTTTTGCCAAGTCTTTGCTATCTGACTCCTTCCTTTTTACAGGATGCCTCCCAGACGCAGAGCACCACAGGCCCAGCCCGAGCTTGAGGCCCCGGCTTGGATGGATGACGAGTCCGCCCAGAGGTACAGGGCGTTGGCTCAGGTAGAGTTTCGGGCCAGCCGCTTTGTATCTCGCCCTTTTCTAGAGGCCCTCGGGTTGGCCCCGGAGTTTGATTTACTTGCCGAGGGAGCGGGTTGGACGGAGTTTCTTGAGCCTGCCTTCCAGACATTCCCAGAGGCTACCCGCCAGGTCTTGGCCACTCTCTGCTACACAGGCTTTCAGAGCGCAGATACTGATCCGGGGGTGGTACAGTTTTGGTTTGATGGCGACCATGTCAGCATCACCAGGCAGAGGTTTGCTCAGGCTATGGGGCTTCCTTCGGGAGAGGAGGTTGAGATCCCGCGGCGAGCGGTGAGACGCGCCCATTGGGCGGCTATTGCTATACCAGGAGTGCTGTATGATCACGATACAGCGAAGAGCACCGTACTGGTGTCTCAGGCACTCCGGTATCTGCACAGAGTGCTTTCCAGCTCGTACCTCGGTCGAGCTGGTAATCCAGGGTCGCTTAACGCGGCCGAGATCTGGAGCATCTGGGCTATGGTGGCAGGCCAGCGTCTCAACATTAGCCACGAGATCTTGGCCAACCTGACCAGAGTGGGCAGAGGGTTGACACCGGTGGTGATGGTAGGAGGAGTCATCACCAGATTACTGTTGGGATTGGGGTTTAACCCCGAGAGGCTGAGAGGACCTCTACCGGAGGGGATCCATGTAGATGCTGCAGCAGCGGTTCAGATGGGGATGATCTCTCAGATTCCAGGCCAGGCGGAGGCTTATAGGGTGTTGACTATCCATGAGACCCGACGACTGTTCTCGCTTCCACCCCTGGGGGCAGACCCTGATCACCCAGAGCACCAGGAGGAGCAGCCTCCACAGCCCGAGCCACAGCCCGAGCCACAGCCTCAGCCTCCGCAGGTACAGCCGCAGCCTCCGCAGACTGAGCCTCAGTCGGAGCATCAGCCTCCTCCACCTCCTCAGTCACAGGCAGTGCCTCCGCCACAGCAGCAGGAGCCTCCTAGGACCCCCTTGGATTTTGATTTTGAGATCACGATGGACGATCTCTTCGCCTCTTCACCGGCATCTAGGGCCCCGACTCCAGCCCCGTCGCCGAGTACCAGGGTACAGAGGCCTGCCCGTGAGCCCTCCGAGAGATACCATCCGTACTCCCGAGGCGATCCTGGGGCATCCACTTCTTCGGCACCACCACCAGAGCCAGCGCCACATCAGTCAGCTCAGCCAGACTTTTCCCAGCTCCTCTCCTCCATGTTTATGGCCTTTGAGCGGCGACAGGATGAGAGGGATAGGGCCATTCACGAGAGGTTGGATCGCCAGCAGGCTGCTATCCAGGAGCAGTCTCAGACGGTGGAGCGCCTATCCCGAGAGCAGGCAGGCTACATGGAGCATGCAGCGAGGGAGAAGACTCGGGCCATGGATGCCCTTAGAGATGAGCAGACTCGGGTTCTGGAGGCCTTCAGAGGAGAGCAGATGAGGCTAGTTGAGCAGATTGCTCAGGGGCAGAGGGAGTTGAGGCAGCAGCTCGCTCATGATGTGAGGACGTCACAGGACCAGGCGTCTCAGAGGGTTGACATGACCCTTCAGATGATTGATGAGTCACTGGACTCTCTGAGATCCCGCGTCCAGGCGATAGAGGGGATTCTCCCTCCTCTTTCCCAGACCATGAGAGAGTTCAGGGAGCAGACGGAGCAGAGCTTGGAGCGTAGGAGGACGGCCGCCGCTGAGCAGACCACTCAGCTGAGCCAAGCCTTCAAGAAGTTGGGGGACAAGATCTCTGAGACCTTAGGGTTTTTGGGCACTTGTACCCAGCCCTTCTTAGACGGCTATGCTCAGGTTCAGTTCAGGCGAGCCCATGATCACGAGGCAGGACCCTCTGCAGCTCCGCCACCCCCTCAGGCCCGTCCACCTCCGCCAGGGACCGTGCATATCTCGGATGATGAGGATCCCGATGAGCCTTCAGACTACACACCTCTCTGAGCTTCGGGGAGTTATTTTTGTATCTCTTGTATTTTGTATATGCATTGTACAAAAATGACTTTTTTAGTGGAAAAACTTGTGCTTCATTATTTGCATGTTTTTTTTCTTTTCTTTTCGATTAATTGCTTAAATAACACCACAGGAAGTGTATATTCTCCTATTTACTCATGTGTCGATAAAAATGACAATAAAAAAAATAATAATAACATGAAACAAAGACAAACAACAAAAGAATAATAATCAATAGCAGGTCAAAAGATGACCTTTCAAACATGAATTAACAAAATCTTTTATCTCACAGGTACAAAGGAATACCAACCTAAGCACGGACATCGATTAAAGAGGTCTCCTTCGAAACAAGGAAACCAGCGGAGTTTTCACACTCCAAGATCGAAGCTGCAGTTGAAGAAACACTGCTCTTCACCCCGAAGCTGCGGTTGAAGAAACACCGCTCTTCATCAGATCGAAGCTGCAGTTGAAGAAACACTGCTCTTCACCCCGAAGCTGCGGTTGAAGAAACACCGCTCTTCGTCAGATCGAAGCTGTAGTTGAAGAAACACTGCTCTTCACCCCGAAGCTGCGGTTGAAGAAACACCGCTCTTCATCAGATCGAAGCTGCAGTTGAAGAAACACTGCTCTTCACCCCGAAGTTGCGGTTAGGGAAACACTGCTCTTCACCAGATCGAGGTTGAAGCCAAAGCTTGCTGCATCTCACCAAGCCCTACAGATCGAGATGAGGTCTAACCGGCGAAAGGCACGGAAGGTGAAAAGCCGTCGAAGGTACGCTTTCTTTCCAACCTTTCTCTGAGTTTTGGCTTATCTAGGCGCTTGTGCGCTAGTTTCCCCAAAACTGGGGGCAACTGTAAGCACCGTGTCCTGGAGCGGTCCGGATCGGAGGTTACCCTATGACGAAATCAATGTTCAAGGCCTGTACGGGAGGCTGAAGTTGGAGGTTTTAGTCCCGCGTTCCATGAGAAATGAGGTTTTTCTACACTTCAGGGGCAGAGGGGGAGAAAACGGGAGTTTTCTGAGTCAAAAAGGTTTTTTGTCCTCCACAGACGGCCAGCTCGTCTGTGGAGGTAGCCCGTCGCTTCGAGTCACCGACGGCTCAGGGTATTTTCCGACGCCCGTCGGAAAGTCACCGCCCCTGTCAGGAGCCGCCTGGTTTCCCGGAGCACGCAACCGTTCTGACGCCCGTCGGTGGATGTGGCAGGGCCGTCGGAAGTGTCCTTGTGTCAGTAGGATTCTTCCGACGCCCGCCCCTATGCACCGACGCCCGTCGGTCGTGTCTAGCTATATAAGGTCCGGATTTTCACTTCAAAAGGGTTGGAAAATTTTTCAGAAGAGGAAACTCTGCCAAAATTCGAGCACGTTTTCTCTCTCTTCCAAAAACACCTTTTTCCAAAGAACTTTACTTAATCAAGGATCAAATCAATCAAAGGAACTAAAAGCTAATTAGTTTTCTTTAGATTTTGACTCCTAAATAGATTTTCTGAAGGATCGGAGGCGAAATAGCTCATTTTCTCTCTCTAATCTTTCATTCTCTTACTTCTCGTGGAACGCGCGGGGATCTAACCGACACCAAAACCTTACCCAAAGCGACTATCTGAGGGTAAATATTCCGGATTCTCTCTCCATTTTCATCTCATATTTAATTATTTATCATTTATTTATTCATTCCGTGAAATTTTTGAATACCTGTCATTACTTTGCTTCATTTTGACTCCCTCATCTCCTTCTTGGATAAAACTTGTTTTTTTTTTATCTCAAAAGGCCCTTTTTTCTTTTCTGTTTTCCGGAGACAGAGGTGACCGACGGGTCATCTTTGTGACCGACGCCCGTCGGTCACCCACCTACAGACGCCCCTTCTTGAGTGACAAACGGGCATATCGAATAACCAAACCGACGCCCGTCGGTCAACCAGGAAAGGCCGTCGGTGGGTTCTGCCTCCATTTTTTTTGATCATTTTTCATCTCTATTCAGTCTCTTCGATTTCTTATGTGTTAATTTTATGAATGTTAACATCTCTTAACTTTCTGTGAGTGTATATTGGTCCTCTTGGATAATTCCGAGCTTGAGCGGCTGCCTACCATGCATGGTGAATTTCGTCCGGTTTAGTTTTCTTAAACCTCTTGATTTATTTCTCTCGCCTATTCATTCATTGATTATTTTATATGTATGAATAAGCTCTTTTTATCCTGTTAAATGTAAAAATAGACCAACAGTTTGTACTTAAATAAAAGTGAGTTTTGTATAAAATGCAAAAGGGTCCAACGCCCTATTTTCATCCAAATAAAGATCATCACATATAAAATATCCCGTTTTTGATAATGATGCATGCGAGGACCAAAGTCCTCAAAATAAACAATGCCCCGATTTGTGTATGAATCGCACATTTATAAAGGGAGTTGTATTCCGCTCCTTGTATTATTGTAATTTATCGCTTTGATATTTATTCTGCCCATTTACTGCTTTCCGAATGTGAATAGACGCGCTTTTCAATTAAACTGCATAGTGTGGAGAGAGAGCGAATTAATGACATTAAAATTTGATCATAAACTAATTGAGGTAGAAATAGATGAGAAATCCCGGACCCAGCTCTGGTCTTTGGGCTCAAGAGGTTAGAGGTTATCCTCCAAAATACTTCTTGGGTCACGAGACTTTAGCGCTAATCCTAGGCCTCACGGCCCAACATGGATAAAATGCGCAAGTCTTAGGCTCTCCGAGGCGAGAGTAACTCTCCCAATGTTCTATTGGGTGGCGACTCCATGATACCTCCTTGTTGCCCAACATAGACGCACTTGCGATTTATCGTAAGCTGTTAACGGACCCGTAAATGCCCCGATCGCCCACGTGCGGGCGGTCCGAAAGGGCGGCGCATCGGGATCCGGCGCGCGTCACACTCTGCTTGCTGATCAGGAGGACACCGAACTTCTCTCAATGCACACATCACCTTGTCTAACCATTTCTCAGCCAACTCCGACTCATCTAAACCCGTACCATAGAAATCTTCAGCACTAGCCCTTCTCAAGGTCTCTATAGGGGGCTCTAGGAGCAGTCACTATCTCCAAGACTAGACATGTCCTGTGACAGCCTGAACAAAGCTTCAAAAGGCATGGCAGCGGCCTCGGGCTATACCCCAGCAGATTGAGTCGACATAGAAACTGAAGGATCTACGGCTTGAGGGTTCACACACTCGGCGGACTCCTCAAGTGATCCACGAACAGAGTTAGAAGCCATCTAAAAGAAACAAGAAGACAACCGCATCAGCCAACACAGATCTAGACATATATACATCTATGCACCTCAACACATCAACAACACCCAGGAACGCCTAAACCTAGGCTATGATACTAAAATCTGTAACACCCCCTACCCATACATAGGCGCACCCATCCTCAAGTAGTGAGAAGCCGTATGAGCCGGGTGTGTCACCAAGCAGATGAAGATAAAAAGCATAGATTCATACATAATAACCATACATCATTATGGGGAAATTAAAACCTTCATAACCATCAGAATAATCCATAATTACAATAGCAAAATTCGTTACACTAATGTTCGGATCAAAAGTAAGAATAAAATAATTACATATCCAAAAAGTATATAAATACGGAAGCTTTACAAAATAATGGTATAAAGAGAGTTCCGCTACAAAAGAATCCGCATGCTATCAAAAAATAAAGCCCTAAGACTAATCCCTCTGTGTTGGCTTGATTGGCGACAACTCTCCCAAAAGAACACCATCCTCCGCACCTGCATAGATAAAACACCGTGCTAAGCGATAAATGCTTAGTGGGGAACACACAACAAAAGAGTGGACGGCCATTCACAATGGTCATCAATGCAATACACATATAATATGACAAATGCGGATAATGATATCAGCTATATAATCATACTTGCATAGTGAAGACATGCATTCAGAAGTTCACATCCACATCCATTTACACTTTAAGTGATTTCTCATAATTATCATTATACGCATCCGAATACCATATTCCTGTAATCATATCCAAAGCAGAACAAAATAAAAAGAGCACCTGCTGACTCACAATAGTGGATAATGAGTAAACGCATAGCGTACCTTACGGGCACGAATCGAACGCATAGCGTACCATACGGGTACGTATCAAAAACCATTTTATTTTTGTCGTATTCAAAACATTTTAGAAAGGGGGACCTTAAACAAGATCCAAAACGCATAAGGGGTTCGCAAGGAACCAAACTGGGACCTGATCGGATCCAAACAGAATTGAGGGCTGCAGCTAAGAGACACTATTAGGCATGCCTAACTATCCACTTACTTGACTCTAGCAGGTCATGCATCATTCAAATCATGTTTCCAAGTGTAATACATCATTATGCTCGCATTCATCTCAATGAATCATAAATAAGACATGCATAACCCGATAACATTCAATAAACTATAACATACAATATAGCACACATTACTTATTATTTGGTTAAGTTAAAATACCCTTCATCTCATTTGCCAATTTAAAACACATAAATGAGGACTAAGGAACTCAAAACAGAAGAAAAAGGATTGAGAAGGACCCATATAAGTTTGATAAAAACAGAAGGGACAGGGGCCTAGAGCGGCACGAGTCGTGCTTGAGGAGCACGACTCGTGCTCCTGGACACTTGAGGGGCTCGAGTCGTACTGAGGAGCACGACTCGTGCTCCTGCTCCCAGCTAAGGGTGCACGAGTTGTGCTTCCAGAGCGCGACCCGTGCTCGGCTTCCAGCCAGGAGCACGACTCATATGCAGGAGCACGACTCGTGCTCCTGCTCACTCTCTTCACGCCTCAAAGAAAAATGTCCCAACCTCGCGATTTTAAACCCTAACATCGTGAAAATAGCACAGAACCCAGAATTCCCAGAAAAATCATCCCATCTTAAACCCAAACCATTCTTACCTGGAATTAGCTTCCTCAAGCATGCAAAAACTAACATAAATAATACAAAATCACTTCCTTAACAATTACCCATCCAAAATAGATACTAACTAAATCAAAACTTTGAAATATTAGAACCTAGAAAATTAACAGTAAGCTCATTCCAACGTAAATCTCTTCCTCAAGGTTCCAATCCTCATGCATTAACCACAATCAAAACCCATTCATTCAAATCACAACATGCAATATCAACACATGAAATCATCATCAAAAGAATCAAACAAAGCAAATACACAGTAGGTAACCAAACACAGCAAAAACCCAGTAAATGCAATTTTCCCAAACCTGTAATCCTAGCTTCAGTCACTTGGTTCCACTACTCCTAGCCTTCTCTTTCCCCTTGGGATTTCGAGGAGGCTCAGCTAAACACAATACACTGAAGAACACCCAAAAATACAAACAAAGAACAAACCCTAGATTAAAATCCAAACTATAATGTAGAAGAAGATGAAGAAAAAGATGAAAATATGTACTAAACTTACTAATTATACAAGAAGTGATCAATTTCCACCACCAAAGTTTTGAATCCAAGTTAGGGAAAACAAAAGAAGAGCTAAGAGGAAGAAGAAGAAATGGAGAAGAAGAGAACGGGAAAGATGAAGTTACTACCTTTCCCTTCCTCTTTCTTCTTTTACTTATCCTTCTTCTTAACCCTAGACACTTGGCATCTCTCTAGTGGTGGATATCAATCACTCACACCCAAAAGACATGCATAGATTGCACACTATACCATCCCAACTTAAAACACCCTAATAGTGTGTGAGTAAAGTACACAACCACCACACCACTACTCACACCCTACAATGGTATGCTCATGCACATACAAACATATCCCAACTAATTCACACCCTAATAACATACATGCATCCACATGCTAATAAAACCCTTAAAACATATATTTCACCTAAAATACCCTTATGATATGCCAAACACATGCCATGCATGCACACTCAATTGGGCTCATACTACTAGGCGGCAAACGGGGTGTGACAACAAACGTATGAGTCTTTGCCATTACGTATTTAGGCAATTCATTCAAGTTAGGGTGGGCTTATCGGGGCATGAAAGCCTTTGATAAAGAACCACTTAATTTGTTTAATACGTGACGGCCCACATCACAAGCATAATATTAAGGAGCATTTCACCTAGTGGATGTTTCTATTTTTCATTACATGGCCTTTGGTCAAGGTGGTGATAGTTTAGGTCTACCCAAGCATGGTCCCTGCCAATGGGTCTAGCTCATCACGAGCGTGACGACTGATCGGGTCTCCATTTGATACACCATTAATAGTACGAGGCTTGGGTTGGTCATTATCCTTAACACTTCCCTACAATGAGGGAAAGTAGGGTTGTGCTTCGGGAATGCACCGAGGTAGATAGGGGACCAACTAACATGGTTCTAAGGCCCTAAAATGATGTAATGCAATTTCGAAAAGAGATAGAATTTTATGTTTTAAAACCTCAATTATATATCTTAAGCAAAACACTTTCAGAGCGAAGTCTCAAACGATCCCCAGTGGAGTCGCCACTGTGACGCGCGCCGGAACCTAGCAAAGGCCCTCGTTGAACCCGCTTTTAGGATTCCAGGGATTGGTTCGTGTGTTATTGATCATGAGCGCCATGAGACATCTTGGATACTTCCTTCCAAATAGAACATTGGAAAGGAAGATCTAGCCCCACGATACCTTTAGGCACCTTTGAGGTGTTTTGGAGTCGCCACCTAATTCACAAGGAATTGGGAAAGGTGGGGACATCGGGTCCCGAGTAGCCAAGATCAGGATTACCCAATGATGAAATTAAGTGTGCTGATCTATAGGCAAAAAGAATGAAGTTGGAAGTGACGATTTCCTTGTCGATTTGTTGTTTTAAAATTAAATAAAAATGTATTTCAAAAATATTTTTAAAGTATTTTAAAATTTATTTTGTGAGGAAAAAAGTGAGTTTTTAAATTATTATATTTTATAGGAATTTAAAAAAAAAATTAAAAAAAAAAAAAAATTCCGCTCGAGGGACGGTCTGCCCGTCGGTCGCGCCTTCGGGCGGGCCGGCCGTCGGTCGCGTCTACGCACGGGCAGGCCGTCGGTCGGCCCCTCCACGCCCCTGTTCGTCCGTTTTGCCTATTTTGGCCATTTTTGCCATAACTTCTTCATTTTAAATGCTTTTTAACTCATTTTTTTTTGCAAAATTTAATTTAAAAAGCCTTCTATCTTCCAACCCAATAAATTCAGTGGTTTTTTGTAATTAGGGGAATTAAATTAATTTAATTTCTTAATTAAAAAATTTGAATTTTAAAGGGAATAAAAAGAGTTTTTTAATGGGAATTAGGGGGGATATTCTTTAGAAAAATATTTTTCTTCTTCTTTTTTCTTTCAATAACAAATTCTCTCAATTTCTAAAGAAATTTCCAGCAATTCTTAAGGCAAAAAATAACTATTTTTGTTCTTGAGAATTTTTTTATTTTCAATCAAACAATTTTCTACTTTGAGACAAACAAATTAATTGTTTGTTCTTGAGTAAAATTCATCTTTCAATATTTTATTTTTCTAATCATATTCTTCAAATCAAGACAAGGAATTGGATCATCTACCTTCATCTCTTCAAGCTAAATTTTGAGGGTAAACATTCTTGGCTCAATTTTTTTAGTTTAATTTTAATTTGTCTTTTTATTTTTAATTAACTAGTTAACATGTAAATTCTTTTAGTTTTATTATTTTCTTCTTATTTCTTGTTTTTTACTTTCTAATTAACTAATCAACATGTAAATTCTTTTAGATCTATTATTTAATTGTTCATATTTCTTATTTCTTCTTTAATTGTTCATGCTATTATTTTTTTTGTTCATATTATTTCAATTGTTTAATTGTTCATATTGTTCAAGTTGTTCATATTGTTCATCTTCTTTTATTATTATTATTATTATTATTATTATTATTGTTGTTGTTGTTGTTGTTGTTGTTGTTGTTGTTGTTGTTATTATGTTTGATTGTTAGAGGTGGCAAGTTGGGCGGGTTGGGTGGGTTTGGGTTGGGTCACTAATGGGCGGGTCACAAATGGGTCAAAAAGTATGGGTCACAAATGGGTCAAATATTCAAATGGGTTGGGCGGGTTGGGTCAACCCATGGGCCAAAAACTCTTTGAATATAAAAAAAATTTATAATAATATGCAAATGAGTCGGGTGGTCCAAACGGACTGATTTTGGTCCAAACAGATTGAGTGGCCCAAATGGGCCGCTTGAGACCCAAACGAGCCGAGATGTAATTTGATATTTTTAATAAAAAATAAATTTCTATATAATAAAGGGATATTAAAGTGACTAATTTAAAATAATTTGGCCCAAATGAATTGAGTGGCCCAAATGGGCTGCTTGAGGCCCAAACGGGCCAAAATGTGATTTGACACATTTAATCTATTTTTAATGAAAAATAATTTCCGATATAATAAAATGATATTAAAGTGACTAATGTAAAGTAATTTGGCCCAAATGGATTGCGTGGCCCAAATGGGCCAGATGAAAACCTAAGCGGATCGACATGTAGATCGACTTATTTAACCCATTTTTTAATGAAAAATAATTATCGATATAATAACGGAATACTAAAATTATTACTATAATTGAGATTTCGAGTTCGAAGGAAGTGCTTTTTAGCGGTAAAATTGGTCCAATTTTTATTATTTATTTTTTTTATGATTATGGAAATGTTTTTCTACTTGTAAAATATGCTTGTAATCTCCTTAATTAATATGTGGATTCTTCTTCATTTTTTCTGCATTTTAAACCACTTATATACTTAAAGACTTTGTTACTTTATCAACTCCTAAATTAATTGAAGACTTTGATTTAAAAATAAATAAATAAACAAACAAATTTAAAGAAGACTAGGAAAAATGTTAAAGTCTACGTTATTATTGAATAAAAGCTTACTTAAATACAAAAATATCCTAACTAAAATGTAATAAATCTTAACTAAAAAATATCATAATTGACAACTACCAAGATATATCACTCAAGATTTTCTTTATTCTATTGAGCTTGATTGACAACTATTGTAGCAACAATGCCTCTGTTGTTGATTGGCCAGCAATTTCTTGTTTCTTTGAACACTAAGAAAAACAACCTGAGCCAAAAATAAAAAAAGGGATATCTAAAATGTATCAGAAAAACTGTCATATCTCATTGGTCAGAGCATAACTATATTAAAGTCAAAAGCTAAGGTCATAGCTTCGATTCTTATTGAGCAATACACAAACAAAAGAAGCCTAACAAATAAACCAACTTGCAGGTTCACAGTTCACAATATGTTGCTATAAGTCCAACACCAGTTATTTGTTTCATAACCTTAAAGAAACCCAATAATGTCACCAGAGTATTGGCAGCAAGTGCAATTCAAAAGCTAGCCACCCAATCCAACACTGCCCAGTTTGACAAAAAACAACAAAAAAAAAATTATGAAAAAATTCAATATATATATTTCAGAATATGACCTATGAAAGCAGGAATTAGCAATAAACTAATAATTGCTTAACTTGTGGTTTGTGCAAGGTGATGAAACCATTCCTACAAACAGCTCATTCTAAGCTGTAATCATGGCAATTTGTAGCAATTCCATGTTATCTTAATCCAATCAGAGAAGCCTAAACCTGGTATTTGTAGATCAAATCAAAGAAAACAATGCCACATATATAAAATAATTCGCATGCCAATTACTCATTGACTTGGTCTATTAACTAATCAAGCTGACTACTAAATAGAAAATGAAACAGAGATTCAACAACAAAGGGCTCAAGACCCCTCTCTCTCGCTCTGCATAATCAATCTCCAAATCCAGCAAGACCATAAAATCTTCATATGCCCAGAATATGAAAAGATAAGACAATGCAAGTTAATATTAAACATTTGAATATCTGTTCACACCAATATAAAAAAATTCGATGCACTTCTTTTAAATTTCAATTGAAACAAAACTCAACCAAAGAAATTGCACTCCTGCCGAATCAAAATTGAAGGTTAATCCCCAAAAAGCAAAATCTGGAATTGCAGGTCAATGTATCAGACACGGAACTTCAAAAATACGAAGCAAAAGAAAGTAAAGTTTCAAATTTCCCTTTATAGATAGCTAGTCCTTTTATTTTCCTCGGGGGTTTCCTGGATCCAAACAGAACAATCAATTAACCGAACAAGTTGCAGTAAGAGAGAGAAAATAGAAGTTACCTGAATTGAAGAGAAAAGATTTAAGATTTAAGATTGAAGAGAAAATAAACTCAATAAAAACAAAAGATGAGATCTCTATAATGAGTTTCAGCGACTGTTTCAATGTCTTTGGATGCAACAAAAGGAAAATTATGGAGACAAGCAGAGAAGCGAAAGAGAACACGTACCTTCAGAGCGAAAGGGTAAGAAAATGTTAAAGCTTTTGAGGCTCTTAAAGAGAGGCTCATTGAATAGAGAAAGTAGCGAGTGAGAGATTTCTGTGGCATCTGGGCCGAAGAGAGAAGCTAGCAGAGATTGAAGAGATAGCAGCAAATGGGCTGATTTCGATCGATCGATCGATCGATCGATTGAGAGAGAGTGAGTGAGAGAGAGAGAGGGGAGCAAACAGAGAGACAGGGTGAGAGATGAGAGGAGGCAACCCGTTGGGCATAAGTCTGAGACCCGAACGGGTTGAATATTTGGAGGGTTATTTTTTGGCGGGTTGACATGGGTTATTTTTTAATTGGGTTGGGTTTGGGTCAAATTTTTTTGGGCGGGTTTGGGCGGATTATTGGGTTTGGGTAAAATTTTACAGGCCTATTGATTGTTCATATTCTTTTTTATTATTATCATTATTGTATTTGATTGTTCATATTCTTTGTTATTATTATGTTATTATTATTATATTTATTACCATCATTAGTATTATTATTATTATTATTATTATTATCCTTATTCTTGCTTAATTTTATTATTACTATTATTATTTATTTCTTATGCATGTTGATTTTATTGTTACTTTTGCTTTTTATACATGTTGCTATTATTAATATGTTTTATGCATGCTGAATTTTATATGTATTATACTTTTTATGCATGATTGGATATTATTGTTGTTATTTTATGTCTTTATGCATGTTAAATTCTATCATCATTATTTTATGCTTGTTTTTGTATGTTGAATTTTATTATTATCATGTTATTTTTTTTATGCATGTTGATTTTGTTAATTTGTTATATTGCATATTTATTATGTCATTTTAATTGGCTTATCATATATATGATGCAATTTTGTTTGCCTTAATTTAATTATTTTCAAGTTATATGTTTAATTATTTTTTATACTAACTTCATTTTATTTGTTTTTCTTTTATTTTTCAATACTTATTTTTCATATGTGAGTTTTTGTCAAGTGGGAGCCCATGGAGATCTGAAGATCCACTTGGGAGTTATTTATTATTTTTGTTGCTTTTTATTATTTTGGTTTAATTGATTATTATGTAATTTGTAATAATAAATTTATTTTCATGCACGTTAATTAAGAAAATCACCAAAAATATTTCTATTAAACTAAATCGGATTTTATTTAATAAAAATGGGACCAATGTCCTAGATTTTTCATCTAAAGTAAATTATCACTTTAAAATTGTTTTCTTAAATTATGCATGAGAGGACCAATGTTCTCATTTTTAATAAATAGCCCGATTTATGTATAATTTGCATTTTATTTACAAATGGGGGTTGTATTCCGCTCCTAGTTTTATTGTAATTTATTTTGGTTTCATTTATTTTATTTATCGCTTTTATTATATGATTGATATGCGTTTAATTAAATTGCATTAAAATTGAATGAGAAAAGGCATGAAATACTAAATTCAAAACTCGATTATAAACTTAACCAAGGTATGAATAAATGGGGAGTCCCGAACTTTCTCTGGTCTTTGGGGTCAAAGAGGCGAGAGGTTTACCCTCCAAGGCACCTCTTGTGTTACGAAACTTGGCGTTAGTCCTAGGCTCCTTAGGGCGAGAGGTTTACCTTCCTAGACCCCTTTGGCTGGCCCAAAATGGATAATAAGCGCAGTCTTAGGCTCTCCGAGGCGAGAGAAACTTTCCCAATGTCCTATTGGGTGGCGACTCCATGAAACCTCCTTATTGCCCAACATAGACGCACTTGCGATTTATTGTAAGCTGTTAACGGACCCTCAAGTGCCCGATCGCCCTCAAGCGGGCGGTCATAGGGGTGGCCGAGTGGACATCCGGCGCGCGTCACAAAAGGTCTCTCACCTCTTATTGGTCTAGACCAGAGATTGGTGTTCGAAACTTCACTCTTATTACTGCTTTGGTTAATTATAAATGAGTTTTTAAATTTCCTAAATTCTCTCTCTTGTCTCACACGTTTATGTATTAAAATAATCGCGCATCGCAACCATTCAAAAAGCAGTAAAGAAAATCTATAAAGAAAAGCTGTAAGTAAAGCGATAAAGGAAAGCAAATAAACATGCAAGCACATAATTACATGGGAGATAGGGGCGGAATACAACCCCCAAATAGAAGAGGATTAAAATGGGAAAATTGGGACAGAATACAATCCCTAATTAAATAATATTTCCCCAAAATTAATTACAAGGGCCCAAAAGGAAATGAACATAAACTTTAAAACAATCAAACAAAATCAAATTCAAGGAAAACATACATAAATCGGGGCATTCATTTATTTTAGGAATGTTGGTTCCTTTGCGCTTATTTTGAAAAGGGATCGAAGAGTTATTCGATTGTTAGATTGAAAAATCGGGATGAGTGATCACATTTTAAGAGAAAATTTAACTCTTCATTTTATTGTGTCATTTTACATTCTTTGGCTAAAATGAGGGACATTGATCCCAATTTTATTAGTAAAAATTCCAATTTAATTATAAAGATATTTTTTGTGATTTTTTTTCTCACGCATGCATAAATAAAATATTTATTGTACAAGTAAACACAATACAAAGAGAAGTAATAAGAAAGGTCTCACCAAACCGACATTTTCTCCTACGCTTGGTGACCCATCCGGGGGGTCACGGGGATGCCCACATAATGCAACTCAAAATAAATCTCAGATAGAAAATAATATTAAAAATATTAGTAATAATTCTAAAAAAAATTAATCAAGTAAAAACAACATAAATATGGGACATATTTGTTTAGTATACAAATGATTTTCTTACAAAATAAGTAAAATAAGTCATGCAAAAACCCAAAGTTAATGTGAAAGCAATAATAAAATTATAATAGCAATAATAACAATAGGATTATTGTGGCAATAATAATAACATGATGAAATAGTAATAATAACAATAATAATAATAATAATGAAAATGAAGGCAACAAGAAAATAATAATAATAATAATAATAATAATAATAATAATAATAATAATAATAATAATAATAAGAAGAAGAAGAAGAAGAAGAAGAAGAAGAGCAACAATGGGAAGACCATACAAGCAAATCTACTCACAATAATGATAATGATAATAATAATAATAATAATAATAATAATAATAACAACAACAACAACAACAACAACAACAACAACAACAACAACAACAACAACAACAATAATAATAATAATAATAATAATAATAATAATAACAATAATAATAAAGAAGAAGAAGAAGAAGCCAATGGGAGTCACAAAAGAATCAAACTAAAACAAACAAATAATATATCAACAGCAATATTAATCACCATAAAATGCTAAATATAAATGATAGAGATAGTAATAATAGCATAAATTGTAACACCCCCTACGTCCCCATTGGAAGGACGCCGGAAAGCGCTACCGACACTCACTCACAAACATGCACACATACACTATGCGGAAGCATACATTCATACATAATCATACATGCATAAATGCGGGCTAATTAAAAACTTACCTTGCAGGCAAAAGCTAGTCATGCATTAACTCACACACTCGTAAGCACTAAGTGGAAGCATAAGCACATACACACACTCATACACTCTTTCAATTAGCGGAAGCATAAGGTGAATAATAAAACTGAGGAACAACTTTAAACATAAATATAATAACATTTACAAGGCCCAAATGTTACATCCAAATCCTTACATATAATTACATATACGTAAGACTACAGAAATACAAAAGCCAAAATATAGAAGCTGAACAAAATACAAAACTTATAACTCCTATGTGGCCGACCTTGCAGATGATCGACTCGAACCAAACCTACCACTTGCACGGGAAAAGAACCCGTGCTAAGCGATAAATGCTTAGTGGGGAAAACACACAAGCAAAATGGACGACCATTCACAATGGTCGTCAAGGCATAACACATGCAAATGGCATATGCAAACATTCATATCACATATATAATCACACTTGCATATTAAACACATTCATTCGGACACTCATATCCATATCCAAATACTCATGTCGAAAACAACTAAGGCAGACAGAATACCATACACAATACAAGTATTATCATGCAGAACTACATACAATCTCACACGCATATACTTACCGAGGTATCAGATATCAGTACCTTACCATGCGTAGTCACATGAGATTTACACCTGCAATTGTCATATCTAAGTACCCATACCTTAACTAAAAACCCATTCGCATGTTATACGATTACCATGCAATACGCACCAAATTATCATGCCAAGAACACTAGCTATCGAAACATACTTTTGTCATGCTATAGTACACACACACACTGGCCGAAACCCAAGGAAAGACGTCAAAACATCACACTTCCACTGCGCAACTTTACTACATAAAATATGATGCTATGAAATGTAGACACATGACAGCATGTCGAAGATCCTACAATAGTTGAAACCGAAGGAAGATATAGCAAACTATTACATTCAGGGCATACACTAGTTCACATGCTACCATAATAGTTAACGGCACAGAATCACATTCATATACATACTGAATAACCATATCAGTCCGTAAATTTAAGCTCACATTCATATAAATATTATTTCATAGGCTTATAGCCTGACTAGTCTGATTCACATTCTCATAAGCATAACATAATAAAATATATTCATGGCATTTGAAAGATCATGGTCACAGTCATGCACGTTTTAATTCTAGTACTTATATCCATAACTGATGGTATACAAATACATTCACAATATAATATACATATATATATATATATATATATATATATAGATAAATATGTCAAAAATCACATTTTTGAGTCACAATCAACCCATTCAGAGATTCATAATCACATTCGGTTAGATAATTGATTCACATGTCTAATATCATGCTCATTCAGATATCTCATTCTCTTGTTCATATTAGCCAAAACAAATAGAATACTTGCTGACTCACAATAGTGGATAATAAGTAAACGCATAGCGTACCTTAGGGGCACGAATCAAACGCATAGCGTACCTTACGGGTATGAATCGAAAACCATTTTATTTTATCACATTTAAAACATTTTACTGAGGGGATCTTAAACAACATCCAAACACATTGAAAAGGATCGCGAGGATCCGAACACATAAAAAGGGTTCGTGAGGAACCAAATGGGGACCTGATCAGGGTCCAAACGTCCAAAGGTACTGCAGCTAAAGAGACTCTATTAGGCATGCCTAACTATCCACTAGACTGACTCTCGCAGGTTATGCATAAAACAATTCATGTTTCGAATAGCATAACGCATATACATATATATATATAACGTGCATAAACCAGAGTACAATAGACATATAAATATGTTCATAATATCGGTCATGCCTCATACAATTCATATTGCAAAGCATATAATATAATACAGTCAACACACTTTAATATTAACCAATATTCTAATGCATATCAGAGTCAAGTATAGTAGCACTATCATGCAAGTGATTATCAATACAAAATCCTAATCATGCGATAGATGAGGATAACTAAATATAACCCATGCATAATCCAAATTACATTTAAGCATAACACATTGAGTTCAACGGGTAAAGCACAATAATGCATTCAGACATCAACCATAGTATTCAAATAAATTTGGCTTAGCATAATACCAACACATGCTGAGTTCATAACTTAAAGCATAAGTAACTCATTCCATAATTTATCATAGCAAAACATACCATTAACTGATATGAGATATGTAAAATGACACTAAATAATGTTTAAAACCAAACATAAGTAAAGGAGGAGTGAAAAAGAAAAGGATCAAAAATCTGCAAATTTGGGGGACAGCAGCATTTTACATGGCGGTATGACAAATCCATACCACCGTGTAAGACACTTACACGGGGGTATGGCGTAACCCATACAGCCGTGGAACATGTCTAACACGGTGCTGGACAGAGGCCTTTTACACGGCTGTAAGGGAAACCCTTACCGCCGTGTAAAACTCCCAGTACAGACATACCTGGGCAGTAATGTTTTACACGGCGGTATTGGTATATCCTTACCGCCGTGTAAAACCACGGCATTGCATTTTTTGAGGAATTTCCTCGTTTCACATGGCGGTGAGCCAATTTCTTACCACCGTGTGACTTCTGGAAATTCCAGAAATTGCAGAAAATCACTCCAATTCGAAACCCAAACAACACAACACCAAAATTACACATCTATACCATGCTAATCAACCAAAAACTCACCTTCTTTGCTTGCCATTCACAACCAACATGCAATTTAACATTTCAATCATTAACTTAATTCCATCAATTTAACATACATAATCTAACAATCTTACTTAAGCATAAATCACAAAATCACAATCTTAGCCTCATAAAGCAAATTCTAAACTCATCAAACCCAACCTCAAGTCACACAACCATCTTTAAGCATTCAAATAACATGTAATTTTCCAGAATTTTATTAACATATAAAATCATAAATGCACAAATTATTCCCAAACAAATCATGCATAAACTCATATCAACACTCAAATTTCTGGAAATCACACACAATTACACATTCATGATCGAAGAAGAATTAGGGCAGAGACAAATTAAAACTCCAATGTAGAAATCAAACTCCCAAACCTCTTGTTGCACAATCAGATTCTCCCTTCAAGCATCAATCTTTAATCTTCTATTTTCCGTTACTTTGCTTCTTCTTATATCCAATCACTTGCACAAACAAAACCCACAATTCTTAATCCAAATCCTAACTTAAATCAAGCAAAACCAGAAGAAGAAACCCAAACACAGGAAACCCCAAAACCCAAACACATACCTCTTCAAAGCTGACCCAAAACTCAACCAAGGCACCAATAATCACCAACCACAAGAATGACAAGGAGGAAGGGCAGAAAATAGAGAAGAAAAGAGAAGGAAGAGCTGAAGAAGAGAGGGGAACGGGAAGCAACCCCTTTCCTGCGTTCTCTCTCTTTTCTTTTCCCCTTTTCTTTCTTCTCATTTAATGCACATACCTAACAAGTCCACATGGCAAACGCCCATAGGCTTAAATCAAAATATCTTGTCTTATTACTCTTTGGTCCTTGGCAAATCCTACTTAAATCCTTGGCAATCTTACACTTCACTCATTAACACAATAATTCCTCACTTGAACTTTAATTAATTCTTCAATCAGGTTCTTAATTACTCAAATCCCAAATGCGCACATTACCAAAATATCCTCACTAATCCCAACTTAGCATGCACATTCCGACTAGGGCCATTTTGGGGTGTGACAACTCTTCCCTCCTAAAAGAATTTCATCCTCGAAATTCACTTACACCGAAAAGAATTCCCAACAATACACTCTAATACACCACTGAACTCATACACTTCGCTTTCAAACTACTCACTTGCTTAAACTTATCATCATCACCATGCTCTTAAATCACTTTCTTATATTCGAATCAAACATGCTCACAAGAATAATCATTACCCAATTGCACATTAGAAATCAAAGTACAAACACTTCACACATAAACAAATTAACTTTCGCCAAAAGCTACACAAATCCTTTAATACCTCAAGGATGTCCGTCATACCTACATTTCTCCTTACCAATAACACTTCTGTTAAACTCCAAAATCCTTTTTACATTCACTTGTACAAGATTCCGAAATACTTTTTCTGCTTAACTTTAACCAAACACAGAACACTTCCCTTAACAGTTGCTAAGCTCGTCATTCCTACCCTTAATCTTAATATCAAATACTCCATGTACACCCTGTCAGCTTTCTCTCAATCAAAACGCATATGCAAATGCTTCTCATGTATGGTCAAAAGGGATGATGATGCATTGAGAATGTGATGGCTCATGTATGCAGAGTGATGCAGAAGAAATGCGAATGATGCTATAATGATGCACTTTGTCCCATCCCCATGATTCAATATGCTTTTTATTCAAATACTTTTTCTGGTGATAGCTGACAGGTATACAGAGCATTTACCAAAACCTTACAGAATCCAAATACCCTTCTTTCTCAAAGTACCAAAACAAACATTACTCAAACATATCAAAACAAACTTATCGAAAGGCTCTGCAGTCTCTATCACTTCACTGCGGTGCGCAAAAAATCCCGATGGTACACGGGTGCCTCTAAGCAGTTCCCCTACATCCTTTCTAGCGTGCCGAGCTAGATTCTCACTCGTCTTAGGACAATAAGCAATTTGGTGTTCGTTACTGCCACATCTGAAACAAGCACCCGTGAGTCTCCGATACGGACACCGATGTCGCTTCTAGCAGAACTGGCATATAGGCGGTACCCACTTCTTCTTACACTTGTCCCAATGTTGCTTCTGACATTGTTGACACATCGGAGGTTCTCGAATCCTCTTACGTGCTGACATCTCTCTACCCGATCCCTTTTTCTTTTGGGGTACATTCCAAAAAAATTCTTGAGAAGCTCGAGGAGCAGTCAACCTATCCAATATCTGTATTAACCCTTGCGTTAATGTCCTTTCATCGGAAATAGGAACGGAATCTCCAACCGGAGGATGCTCAGAAACACTCTAATCAGCACTAACTGGATTCACACTTTCTCTTGTCTCGCCCACATTCTCACTAGGATCAGACTCCATCTCGACACGACATAAGACAAGGCACATCTGCATTGGGCCACGACACAAATATGACTCGGATGCAAAAACACGATAAGTAACCAACTAACATACTAAGACTCGACACTCAAATGAACAAAGAAAACCAGAACCGCCAAACCTGGGCTCTGATACCACTAAATATAACACCCCCTATGTCCCCATTGGAAGGACGCCGGAGAGCGCTACCGACGCTCACTCACAAACATGCACACATACACTATGCGGAAGCATACATTCATACATAATCATACATGCATAAATGCGGGTTAATTAAAAATTTACCTAGCGGGCAAAAGTTGGTCATGTATTAACTCACACACTCGTAAGCACTAAGTGGAAGCATAAGCACATACACACACTCATACACTCTTTCAATCAGCGGAAGCATAAAGCGAATAATAAAATCCAGGAACAACTTTAAACGTAAATATAATGACATTTACAAGGCCCAAATGTTACATCCAGATCCTTACATATAATTACATATACATAAGACTATAGAAATACAAAAGCCAAAATATAGAAGCTGAACAAAATGCAAAACTTCTAACTCCTATGTGGCTGACCTTGCAGATGCTCGACTCGAACTAAACCTACCACCTGCACGAGAAAAGATAAACGCTTAGTGGGGATAACACACAAGCAAAATGGACGACCATTCACAATGGTTGTCAAGGCATAACACATGGAAATGGCACATGCAGACATTCATATCACATATATAATCACACTTGCATATTAAACACATTCATTCAGACACTTATATCCATATCCAAATACTCATGTCGAAAACAACTAAGGCGGACAGAATACCATACACAATACAAGTATTATGATGCAGAACTACATACAATCTCACACGCATATACTTTCCGAGATATCGGATATCAGTACCTTACCGTGCGTAGTCACATGAGATTTACACCTGCAATTGTCATATCTAAGTACCCATACCTTAACTAAAAACCCAATCGCATGTTATACGATTACCATGCAATACGCACCCAGCTATCATGCCAAGAACACTAGCTATCGAAATATACTTTTGTCATGCCATAGTACACACACACACTGGCCGAAACCCAAGGAAAGACATCAAAACACCACACTTCCACTGTGCAACTTTATTACATAAAATATCATGCCATGAAATGTAGACACATGACAACATGCCGAAGATATTACAATAGTTAAAACCAAAGGAACATATAGCAAAATATTACATTCAGAGCATACACTAGTTCACATGCTACCATAATAGTTAACAGCACAGAATCACATTCATATACATACTAAATAACCATATCAGTCCGTAAATTTAAGCTCACATTCATATAAATATTATTTCATATGCTTATAACCTAACTAGTCAGATTCACATTCTCATAAGCATAACATAATAAAATATATTCATGGCATTTGAAAGATCATGGTCACAGTCATGCACGTTTTAATTCCAGTACTTATATCCATAACTGATGGTATATAAATACATTCTCAATATGATATACATATATATATATATAGATAAATATGTCCAAAATCACATTTTTGAGTCACAATCAACCCATTCAGAGATTCATAATCACATTCGGATACATAACTGATTCACATGTCTAATATCATGCTCATTCAGATATCTCATTCTCTTGTTCATATTAGCCAAAACAAACAGAATACATGCTGACTCACAATACTGGATAACGAGTAAACGCATAGCGTACCTTATGGGCACGAATCGAATGCATAGCGTACCTTATGGGTACGAATCGAAAACCATTTTATTTTATCACATTTAAAACATTTTACTAAGGGGATCTTAAACAAGATGCAAACATATTGAAAAGGATCGCGAGGATTCGAACGCATAATGCAACACCCCCGCCGCCGCTCCCATTGGAAGGACGCCGGCGGGCGCGCTACCCGACACTCACTCACGACGCGACGAAACATGCAGCTAAAGCATACATGCGCTAAGCGGAAGCATTCAATAACCAATAATAAAAATCATAGAAAATATACTTCATTACTATAAAAACAAAATACAAAGCTATATACAATATCCCAAAAGATTACAACTTAAAATCCTTTACAAAAATAATACATATAGAAAAGAGAATTACAGGAGGAGACAGGAATAAATAACTCGACTCCTATGTGGCCTGCCTGCAGATACGCGACACGAGCAACTCCCAAAAATCCTTCACGCTACCTGCACGGGATAAAAGCCCGTGCTAAGCGATAACGCTTAGTGGGGAGAAACAAACACAACAGAACACTATACAAGAAAACATGCACTAACGTACATAATTCATTATGAATCAGAGTACAGAGATATAAATATATTCAGGATAAATAATACAAAACACTAAACCATTACACTATTCAGAGTCACACAATATTCAGAACACTTCACTAAATCAATACCAGACAGTTCACACAATAGCCTGAAATCAATGGTGGAGGATACGGGAACACGGCACGGGAGACCAAAGCCTCAAAAACACTTTAATACCCGAAGGTAGCACGGGAGACCGAAGTCTCAAAACATTTTATCACTACACGAATGATGACCATCTCGGAGGTCGACCGCTTCGCCCAAACGGGGCGGACCAAATAGCTGTACACTAACCCTTCTTAAGCATGCTTAATTATCCTATACCTTGACACTTCAGGCTCGACAACACATTGACTCACACAACATTACACAATCAACAACAAGGTTTATTTCAAGACTCTGATCATCAAATAAAATCATAACTAAGACACTAATACATTGCTATCACAAGTCATAAACACAACTCAACTCATGCAATAGTGAGAAACCGTGCAAAGTGGAACAAAAGAAACACATTCAGAAAATAAGGCAACCAGGAAGGGCCTCTGTCGCGCTCGCGACAGAGTACGGGGAACTTCCTCGCGAGGTCGCGCTAGGGGGCCTACTCGCGACGAAGCACTCGCGGCAGAAATTTACGGGGTCGAGCTCTTTCGCGCTCGCGACAAGCGTCGCGATCGCGACAGAGACCAGTTCCTTCCTCCTCGCGCGCACGCTCGGCAGCACGCCCGCGTGGAGGGTTCCGCTACGAAGCTCTCTGTCGCGCTCGCGACAACGTCGTGATCACGACAGAGGGCTCTTCAAGAACAAGGGGCCAAGTCCGCCTTCTGTCGCGCTCGCGACAGAACCCAGATCCGCCCAAGTCTGCACTTTTTCCCTCACTACTCACACACAATTCTTCATACATACACACAACATGCACAAGCACTTACCTCAAGCCTCCAGCACATCACCGCATCATTCTCAAGGAACATAAACCAATTTTACACAATATACAAACATCAATTCAACATAAAATCACTCACAACCAACTCAAATACACTAACATGGCATGTTCAAAATCCGAAAACACATAATATCCTCACTATATCATCAACACTTCACTATAAATCACTACTAAATTTAAACATGAATTCATGAACACTCAATATTACCAATGACAAGCAATCACAACATAGAGTCTATCCAAGGAGGAAAGTAGGGGAAAAACACAAAGTCCACAACATAGCTCCCAATCACTTGCATGCCTTCAAAACCCATTCCCAAATAAACACTCAAGAACACAGCTCCCATACCTGGAAAAGAAGCTCCAAACCGAGCCCCTCACGAAACTACTTTATCCTTGCCCTTGCTCTTCCATCTCTCTTCCGATACTTGCACAAAACCCAGCCACAACACACTCAAATCAGACCCAAAACCACAGGCAAAACCAGAAATGACTGAAAGAGAAGAAGAACCCAAAATTAAAACTCAAGAAATCCAAACACTTACCTCTTATAATCCTACTCAAAGCTCAAGGAGAACACAAGAGATGGGGTTGAGAACAGAAAAAAAATGAAGCAAGAGGGAGTAGGGAGAACGGGAAATGGAAAACAAGGGAGTAGCTTCCACGGGAAGCTTTGCCAAAAGCTGTCCTCCCTTCCTCTCTCTTCCTTTCATTTAATGCTCAACAACCCTATGCCATGTGTCACAATCCTAATGCACCAAAGATCCCACTATCTTGACTTGCTCACCCAAGTACCATAACTCAACACACACTAACATCTCTTGTACAAATATCTTCAATGCACCTTGCTCCATTCACACCATAATATTTCTTATAAACCACTTTCATCCTAGGCACCATGCACCACAAACCACACAATAAAAGCCCTAAGTCCACTTACACCCTACAACCTTACACTATAAGCACACACTATTATTTCCTCTTCTCTTAATTTATTACTTCCTTAACAATTAATTTCTTATTACCAAATTTTTTTTCCTCTTACTCAAATTACGAAAATACCCTCAATTAACCGACTTACCGCGCAAATTCCGACCAGGCCCTATTTGGGTTGTTACATATAAAAAGGGTTTGGGAGGAACCAAACGGGGACCTGATCAGGGTCCAAACGTCCAAAGGTGCAGTAGCTGAAGAGACTCTATTAGGCATGCCTAACTATCCACTAGACTGACTCTTGCAGGTTTTGCATAAAACAATTCACGTTTCGAATCGCATAGCGCATATACATATATATATATAATATGCATAAACCAGAGTACAATAGACATATAAATATGTTCATAATATCGGTCATGCCACATACAATTCATATTGCAAAGCATATAATATAATACAATCAACACACTTTAACATTAACCAATATTCTAAAGCATATCAGAGTCAAGTATAGTAGCACTATCATGCAAGTGATTATCAATACAAAATCCTAATCATGCGATAGATGAGGATAACTAAATATAACCAATGCATAATCCAAATTACATTTAAGCATCACACATTGAGTTTAACGGCTAAAGCATAATAATGCAATCAGACAACAACCATAGTATTCAAATAAATTTGGCATAGCATAGTACCAACACATGCTGAGTTCATAACTTAAAGCATAAGTAACTCATTCCATAATTTAGCATAGCAAAACATACCATTAACTGATATGAGATATGTAAAATGACACTAAATAATATTTAAAACCAAACATAAGTAAAGGAGGAGTGAAAAAGAAGAGGATCAAAAATCTGCAAATATGGGGGACAGTAGCGTTTTACACGGCGGTATGACAAATCCATACCGCCGTGTAAGACACTTACACGGGGGTATGGCGTAACACATATAGCTGTGGAACATGTCCAACACGGTGCTGGACAGAGGCATTTTACACCGCTGTAAAGGAAACCCTTACCGCCATGCAAAACTCCCAGTACAGACATACCTGGGCAGTAACATTTTACACGGCAGTATTGGTATATCCTTACCGCCGTGTAAAACCACGGCCTTGCATTTTTTGAGGAATTTCCTCGATTCACACAGCGTTGAGCTAATTCCTTACAGCCGTGTGACTTCTGGAAATTCTAGAAATTGTAGAAAATCACTCCAATTCGAAACCCAAACAACACAGCACAAAAATTACACATCTATACCACGCTAATCAACCAAAAACTCACATTCTTTGCTTACCATTCACAACCAACATGCAATTTAACATTTCAATCATTAACTTAATTCCATCAATTTAACATACATAATTTAACAATCTTACTTAAGCATAACTCACAAAATCACAATCTTAGCCTCATAAAGAAAATTCTAAATTCATCAAACCCAACCTCAAGTCACACAACCATCTTTAAGCATTCAAACAACATGTAATTTTCCAGAATTTTATTAACATATAAAATTACAAATGCACAAATTATTCCCAAACAAATCATGCATAAACTCATATCAACACTCAAATTTCTGGAAATCACACACAATTACACATTCATGATCCAAGAAGAATTAGGGTAGAGACAAATTAAAACTCCAATGTAGAAATCAAACTCCCAAACCTCTTGTTGCACAATCAGATTCTCCCTTCAAGCTTCAATCTTTAATCTTCTCTTTTCCTTTACTTTGCTTCTTCTTACCACCAATCACTTGCACAAACAAAACCCACAATTCTTAATCCAAATCCTAACTTAAATCAAGCAAAACCAGAAGAAGATACCCAAACACAGGAAACCCCAAAACCCAAACACATACCTCTTTAAAGCTGACCCAAAACTCAACCAAGGCACCAATAATCACCAACCACTAGAATGACAAGGAGGAAGGGCAGAAAATAGAGAAGAAAAGAGAAGAAAGAGCTGAAGAAGAGAGGGGAACGGGAAGCAACCCCTTTCCTGCGTTCTCTCTCTTTTCTTTTCCCCTTTTCTTTCTTCTCATTTAATGCACATACCTAACAAGTCCACATGGCAAACTCCCATAGGCTCAAATCAAAATATCTTGTATTATTACTCTTTGGTCCTTGGCAAATCCTACTTAAATCCTTGGCAATCTTACACTTCACTCACTAACACAATAATTCCTCACTTGAACTTTAATTAATTCTTCAGTCAGGTTCTTTATTTCTCAAATCCTAAATGCGCACATTACTAAAATATCCTCACTAATCCCAACTTAGCATCCACAATCCGACTAGGGCCATTTTGGGGTATAACATAAATAATAATATTAATAATAATAAATGATGAACAAAAATAAATGAGAACGGTTCAGAAAAATGTTTACCCTCAGAATTTTATAGATCGAAAAGTAGGGTGTCTTGATTGATGTCCTTGTCAATTTTACGGTGATAAACACCCGAAGAAAATATGGAAATCTATGTTTTAAATAAATGAACTTAAGGAAATGTTTTTAGAGGGATGATCCAAGACAAAAGGAAATTTATTTTCCTTGTTTAAATCTATTCCCTAATGAAAAATTATTTTGCAAAAAAAAAAAGAAGAAAAGAAAGTTAAAACGTAAAAAAAACTTAATGATTTTTTGCTTTTGAAAGAAAACAATCGGCTGCCCTTATTCTTTTGTTGAGAGAAAAACTAAGCTTTTACTTTTGAATAAAATGCAGCTCTGCTCAAATGAAAACAAGGTTTTTCTTTTAATTTCCCGTCTTGGCCAAAAATAGGAAGAGACTAAAAGGTGCTTTCATTTTAGTTAATAAAAAATTACACAAAAACGTGAAAGACACCGGTAAAAATGGACTGAAAAATGACTAGAAAACGCAAGAAAATTACTGCGCAGAGAAGAGGCCAAGATGGCCGCGTGCAGAGGGGCGAGATGCGCCCCAAGGGGCGCACGCGCTCCTAGCCAGACGAGCCCCAATGGGGCGTGCGCGCTCCTGGCGAGACGCGCCCCAATGGGGTGCTCGCCTCGCAGCGAGACGTGCTCCAATGGGACTCCCACGCCTCGCCGAGACGCGACCCAATGGGGCGTGCACCTCGCGGCGAGATGCGCCCCAAGGGGCACCCGCGATCCTGGTAGCGTGCGCCCCTGCGCAGGCGCCACCCGCCCATGTGGCATGCAAACAAAATATAACACAAAATATAAAGTAAAATAAAATAAAATAACAATAAAAATAAAAATAAAAATAAAAATAAAAGTGAAAAGAAATAAAAATAAGAATAACGATGTGAATTTTTAAATCAAAGGTTTTTAGAGGAACAAAGGAAGTTTTTGACAAGGAAGACATCACTCTTAACACCTTTACTTGTGGCAAGTATCACTTTCATCATCGGGTAATCCTGATCTTGGACCGCCTCGGGACCCGGTGTCTACAATACCCATTCTCGTACTACAATCATATTATTTGAGGAATTCCTCTGTCAACAAATCCCAATCCTCCTTCGTCCTTTGATCTAGCCCATGGTACCAATCCACCGCCAGGCCGGTTAAACTCAGACAAAAATATTCAATCTTTTGTCTCTTAGTTAGTGTAGTACCCTTCATCACCAACGAGTACTGCTTTATGTGCGCGGTGGGATCAGACGTTCCATCGAATTTATAAATATCATGCATTTTAAAGTTCTGAGCTATTAGATCATCACTATTCAGTTCTCGATCCTCGGGATTCATCCCTCTTCCTACCTTCAACATCCTTGACATAGCTTCAAATTTTTTCTCCATTTTCCTCCACATTGCATCTTCCAGCTTGGGCGATTTTCCCTTTACTACTGTCTGTTCCTCTTGCTCCTCCCACAAGTCAACCACAGATATAGGGCCTTCCCTCTGCTCAACAGGCGCTGGCGCTCTTGGCTCAACCATAGGTGGATCGACCATAGCCGGGGGATCTTCTCTAGCAATCCCTTGCTCATCTTGCTCCCTAGCTGGAGCAGCAGCCTGTTGCCCGGTAAGTGGGGCTAAGGTAGTGGCAAGGTTGCCCAATATCGCCATCATCCGGGCCTCAAACTCTTCCATTCGCTTCCCAACTTCTTCGGCAATCATTGCCCTAGTCTCATCAGAACCACTTGCTGGATTAGACATACTTGTTTCAACTGATGATTTTGAAGACAATATCTCACTACCCTCTGAAAAGGAATCCGAACTCTGATCTGATACTAGCTCTAACAACCCCAAGACTGAAACCTGTTTTAACCGACCGTTGGGACCTCTAAACCACCTGGGTGAATCTATGATGGCTGCAAAACATACCTCTTTTAGGATGATGCATGACTTGAAGTGCAATGCATGGTCGTGCTGGTGCAGCAGAGACAAACACATGCAAGCAGATTGATCCTTCCAACCTTATTTCTCCCACACACGGGGCCGTGCGGTCTCTCTCCTAGGCTGACTTTATCCAAGGCTTAACAGGGAACCCATTGGACACGTATAATGCACGGTAAAAAGCCAACAACATAACACCTCTTGCCTAATATACATAAGCATGGGTGTTTGGCCATTATATAAGTAAACAATTCAACCAAATTAAGATGGGCCCACCGGAGCATGAAAGCTTTTGATGAAAGACCATTTAGTTTAATTGACTTTATTCAATATATGATGGCCCAAATAGCAAGCATGATATTATGGTACATTTTACCTAGGGAGAGTATCTATTGCCGTTACATGTGCTTTGGTCAAAAAGGTGGTGTTACTTTTGGGCTACCCAAGCATGGTCCCTGCCAATGGGTCTAGCTCATCATGAGCATAGCGACCAATCGGGTCTCCTTTTGATATACCACTTGATGGCACGAGGCTTGGGCTGGTGATTATCCTGAACACTTCCCAACAACGATTGAAAGTAGGGTTGTGTTTTAGGAAAGCACCGGGGTAGATAAGGGACCAACTAACATATTCTAAGGCTCTCATGTATGTAATACAATTTCGATTAGAAATGGAATTTTTGTTTCTTAACAACTCAATTATAATTTTTAACTTAAGTCACTTTCAAAGAAAAGTTTCGATCAAAATCCTCAGCGGAGTCGCCACTGTGACGCGCCCTGCTTGACATCCAAATCGCTCTCAGGAGTCCGCTTTTAGGACCCGAGACCGGATGGAGGTTCGTTAAAACTCATGAAAGCCGATCGCTTTGCAATGGATAGGGATTCACCGCTATTCCATTGTTGGGAATCGACTTACAAGAGAGTCTATTTGGTATCATAAGGTAGGTATCATGGAGTTGCCACCCAATAAAACATTGGGAAATAGATTCTAACCTTATGAGGCCAAAACCGGAGAGAATTCGGGACCTCACACTTATTCATACCTTTGGTTAACGTTATGTAAATAAGTTTTTAGGGTCAATTATTTTATCTCTCCTCTCACTCGATTCATGCGAAAAATATAAAGCGCATTCCAAGCACATAAAAAAGTAATAAATAAAATGATAAATAAAATATAATTACAATTATCCAACAATGAATGCAAAATCCATAATAGCGTTAAAGTAAAAATACATACATAAATCGGGCTATTCATTTAAACGGGAACATTGGTATAAAGTTCTTAAACCAACCTCGTGAAAATGAACGAATTGATCTTGTTTTAATGAAGACATAAGCTTTTCGCTTTTGGGATGAAAATGAGGACATTGGTCCAGTTTTATTAATAGATTTTCAATTTAGTAAAAAACATATGTGCGGTGATTCTTTTTAAACGCGGTTGAAAATCTTTTATTATTACAATCCTCAAACAAATGAAAGAAAATAAAATAGCAATACATATTTCAGAATGATAAATAAATCCTAAACTATTAGCTCCGACCTTACTTCGCCTAGCTCCATGGACGAGCCACATGCCCCTGGCGGTTGCGGTCATGACAGAAAATAATATTGGTCAGTAAAGAGTTAAATTAAACTAAATGATAAATAAATAATTATTTAATTGGATTAAATAAATTAAGAATTAATTTGGTATAGTGAAAGTAAAATAAATTAATACAATTAATGAATATAAAGCATAAATGACAATTATAATGATTCATGACGATAAAAATAATAATGCTAATGATAATACCGTAAAATGATAATGATAATAAATAAATAAATAGAAGATGATAATAATAAATAAATAAAATAATAATAATAATAATAACAATAGTAACAATAATAATAGCAACATAAAATAATCATAATAATGATGATGATAATAATAATAATAATAATAATAATAATAATAATAATAATAATAATAATAATAATAATAATAATAATAATAATAATAATAATAATAATAATAATAATAATAATAATAATAAATAAAAAAACAAACAAACATAACATAATAATACACAAAATGATAATGATAATACTACTAACAATAATAATAACATAATACTAAATAATACTAACAATAATAACATGAAATAATAATAATAATAATAATAACAATAATAATAATTATAATAATAATAATAATAATAATAATAATAATAATAATATGACACACAAAAATAGTCACAATAATAATCATACAATAACATTAACACAACAATAATAACCATGATAATATTAATTATAACAATAAAATAATAATAATAATAATAATAATAATAATAATAATAATAATAATAATTACACAACTATAATAATCACAATAAATAATCATAACAATAATAATAATAATACCACAATAATCGTAACAATAACATTAACAAAATAATAATAATAATAATAATAACAAATAAACATAAAATAATCAATACTAACAATAATAACAACATAAAATAAAAATAATAATAATAATATTAATAATAATAACAATAATAATAAATAATAAAACAAATAATAATAATGATAATGTAATATAATAATGATAATAATAAAATAAATATAATAATAATAATAAAAATAGAATAATACTAATAATAAATAAATAAAATAATAATAATAATAATATCAATTATTAGTAATAATAATAATAATATATTAAAATAAATAAATATAAAATAGGACTTACCGGATTTCCCTCGCCGGAGCCGCCGGTGGTTGACACAGCCGTCACCGGAGGGGAGATCGCCACGCCAGGAGCCTGCCGCCGCTGGTCATGCGCCCAGAGCTGCCGTGGTTTGGCCGGGATCGGCATCGATAGTGTCATCCCTTCGCTCGCCGATCTCCTTCACACCGGCGAGTGCCGCTGATCGGTGGCCACCACCGGTTTCGTCTGGGCCCGCTCGTTCCACCGGTGGGGCGCGTGCACCGGTCCGGCGCCAAGGCCGGTTAGCGGCGCCTCCGTTCCCTCTTCTCTTTTTCTCCTCTTTTTCTGGCGTGTCCCTGCGTTTCCGTTGGCCCTTCTCCTCTCTTTTCTTTGTTTCCTTTTTTCCTTTTCTATTTGCTTTTGATTCTTTCTTTAGCCCCCCTCTTTTCATAATGCTCAGTTTTTTCAACTCTTTTTATGTTATTTGACATGATTAGTTGTTTTTCCTACAAAACCCAACACAAACCATGCTTTTCCAAACCAAGTCCCCTGAAATCATGGAGAAGAGACACTGAAGGAGAGGAGCACACGTGAGGCCACCTCTCAGTAAAGGAATGGGCCTCAGGCAGTGAGGCTACCTCTAACCCAAATGAGATGGGCCTTACAAATGTGAGGCCCCATCTCACATGGGTGAGATGGGCCTTGCTGTACAGGGCCCCCAAAACACAATTTCTTCTTTTTTTTTATAAAAATGAAAAAATATTTTTTTTGAGGAACCATCACTTCCATCTGCCTATTTCCCATGAACAGATAACATTTTCATCATCGAGTAACTTCGATCTAGATTGCTTCAGTACCCGGTGTCTACAGTAATTAGTTGATTTGAGTTATGAAGCATGAATGTTGAAGTTTTGAGCAAATATTGAAGTTTGATGAATGTTTGCTGTAAATTTATGGGTTTGTCTTCTTGAGGAGTTTGATTTTGATAATGCATGTTTTTTATTGTGTTAAACGTGGATCTAGGTTGAGGTTTATGTTAATTGTGGTGCTGGAAAGGTTGAATTGAAGGTCAAGTAAAGTTGAGGTGATGCATGTTTGACTTTGGAAATTTGGGTGATTTGAATGTGAGGAAATCTGCAGAAATTCATGCAAGAGTCGCAACACTGTCGCGAGCTTGCGATAAGTCTCAGTGATTTCAGCCCTTGCGCAAAGCCGAGCGGATTTCCATGGCGAAGCGGCTGGGCTGCCGAATGCTCGCAGTGAGAGCTCTCTATCATGAGCGCGACAGGGCGCTCGACTGCTGAGCGGATTGGACTGCCTAGCGGATTGGGCTACCGAGCTCGCAGTGAGAGCTCTCTATCGCGAGCGCGATAGATCGCTCGGCAGCCAGTCAGTTTGCGGTAATCCCCTGTCGCGGTACGCCTATGCGTGGGCACGACAGCCTTTGTTGGCAGCTCACAGTCGCGAGCGCGACAGTGAGGTGTGTTTCTATCTCCGCACGAGCGCGAGGACTGCCGCGATCGCGACATGGGGCAAGCTATGCCTCCGTCGCGAGTGCGACACCCTAGGGTTTCAAAATTGTGTTTCTTTTGTGATTTTAGATGTTTATTTTCCGAACTTGGAATGCTATTAGAATTATTCTTGGACTATTTTATGAAGCGTATGAGTAGAATTGGGTGTATTATGCATGTATAGTTATATGAATTCTATAAATGTCAATTAATAGATTATGCATGACCAGCGAGAGTCAGTCTAGTGGATAGTTAGGCATGCCCAAAAGAGTCCTTTTCCTGCAGCCTCTGTACTGTTTTGGACCCTGATCAGGTCCCCGTTTAGTTCCTCGTGAACTTCTACGTGTTTGAATTTTGTTTAAGATTCCTTTATAAAATGTTTTGAAAAGAGCTAAAGTGATACTGTTTTTCGATTTGTACCTGTAAGGTACCGCTATGTGACGATTTTTACCCGTAAGGTACCTCTATACGTTTACTCGTTATCCACTACTTTGAGTCGGCAGGTGTTATGGTTTGTTCTGATATGATCAAAGTATGCGAATCCGAATGAGTATGATTATAAGCATTTGAATTTGAATGACTCTTCTATGAGCTTATGAATCTGTTAGAATATGAATGTGTTTATTAAACTTGTGAATGGTGATGAATGCAATTCTATTGTGATTATATCCGACGATATTCAGTATGCCATTATGTATGTGGTTTGCCTTGATGACCATTGTGAATGGCCGTCCACAAATTATTGTTTGTTTCCCCACTAAGCGTTATCATTTAGCATGGTGTTTTCACCGGTGCAGGTGCGGAAGATGTGTAGCTTTTAGGAGAGTCGCCGCCAGTCAAGCCAACATAGAGGGATTAAGGTTAGGGCTTTATTTTTTTTGTAGCAGGATTCTTTTGTAATAGAACTCTCTATTGTATATCATTTTTGTAAGCTTCAGCTATGTATCTCTGACAGTTGTAATTATTTTGTATTGGTTATTTTGATGAGAACATTAGTGTAATGAATTTTGGTTGTATTAATGAATGATCATTCTGATGTTTCCAAAGGTTTTATTTATGCTATTTTGTATGTATGGTCATATTATGTGAATGAATGTTTTGCACTATTCTGCTTGGTGACACCTTTACTCATACGAGTTCTCACTCCCTTGCGGATGGCTTCTACTACGTATGGGAAGGAGGTGTCACAGGTTTTTATATCAGAGCCCCGATTTAGGCATTTTCTGGGTGATTATTGTGCATAGATAGTTGTCTAGGACTGTGTTGGCTGATGTAGTTGTCCTCTTGTTTATTTTAGATGGCTTTTAATTCGGTACGGGGATCACTTGAGGAGTCCGCTGAGAGTGTGAACCCTCTACCAGTCGATCCTTCTGTGTCTGCGTCGGCTTAACCTACTAGGGCGTAACCTAAGGCTGTAGCCATGCCATTTGAGGTCATGTTGAAGATTTCCCAGGACATGGCTAGGGTCATTGAGAGTGTGATCGCTCCTAGTGTCCCTATTGAGAATTTGAGCAAGGCGGGCACTGAGGACTTTTATGGGACTTGTTTGGACGAATCAGAATGTGCTAAGAAGTGGTTGGATAAGGTAGAGCGAGCCTTGGATGATATCTGATGTCCTCGGGAGAGGCGAGTAGAGTGTGTGGTGGCTTTGTTGCAAGGATCCACCTATGACTGGTGGAAGTTGGTTCGAAGGCATCCCCAGTTTTCGAGGTATAATGAGGCTTCTAGTGATCAGCACGAGGCTAGTAGAGTCAGCTCTAATGCTCCGCAAGCGAGTCGTTGTTGAGCATTTTCTATAGATGCTAATGACCGCAAGTATATGGTGTATCGAAATAGTACTTAAGAATGTCGATCCCACGAGGAACGTAATTTACACACTATTACTACCTAATTTTAACTTTGTTTACAATGATCAATTAATGTGAAAGTTGATTTTAAACTAATCCAACATTTAAACTAAATAAGCCTAGTTAATGATAGTCAAAGAAGATAGAAAGATAAATGAATAACTAAAGAATATGAACTTGATTTCATCATTTTGATCAACATTTATTCATCTTTTCTTGCAAGCCAAGTTGGGATAAAGTTCTAAATTATTCTCTCGACATAAATTAGAATGCCTAAAACATGCAATTAAAATTCTAACTCACAATTTTCATTAATGAATTAGAGGTTTCTAATTACATATTCCTAGAATAAAAGCCAACCTATAGCAATTATCTCAACATACCGATCTCTCAAAATACATCTTGATAATGAAATTATATTAGATTTCAGATAAAGCAATCTTTTGAATTATTTTAACTTACAAAGATCATGCAAAAGATACTAATAGAAAATCTGCATTTGAAAGACTATGAAATCCATTGCTAAAAGTGATAAATAAATAGTATAAAGAAAAACATTTAAAATGAAATAAAATAACACTAGGAGCGGAATACATATCCCATTTTAGAAGTACAAACCATACATAAAATCGGGGAATTAATTATGAGGACATTGGTCCTTGACTTTGATTATTATAAAAACAATTCTCGATGATAAATTCCTTGGATAATAAAAATAGGACATTGGTCCTTGGCTTTGTTAAAAAAAATCCCAATTAATTACTATAAAACGTTTGATTATTTTTATTTGCGCGAGATAAAATAATTTGTATATAATGAAGACTAAGAATAAACAAATAAATAAATAAACAAATGAAAGAATAAAGTTATAGAATTAAACCAAAAGGGGTTCTCCTGAGGTGTGAACGGCGACCGTTGTCTCAAGTTCAACTCGCCAAAAAAAACAAGAAAATGGCATTTCACAAAAATAATAAAATATGTTAGTATAAAAAAAATCCAAAATTAACCAAAAACCAAGATAAAGTTATAAGAATAATAAATAATAAAATCAAGTAAGGTTAAGAAAAATAAGAAAATAACTAAATAAATTAAACAGAATGCGTGTCCAGAATATTTACCCTCAGATTTTACCTTTTTGGATGAAAATTTGGTTAGATTTGGTCCCACGCATTTCACAAGAAGAAAACAAAACCAATGAGATTTATTGAACATTTTGGAGTGAAAATCGGATTCTTCTTTATAAGGGTAAATGAGAATTTTTTTCCAACCTCAAAAAAGTGTGAAATTTCCCTTATTATAGAAAAAACACGACCGTCGGGGGTTGGTTAAATCCCATTTCCACCAGGAAACAGGATTTAACCGACGGGCACCTGACCTACCGACGAGCACATGCCAACGGACACGTGTTCGTTAGTTCGGACACGTGGCCTTCAGTAAACTCATAGACGGCCCGTCCCTCGTGGCGAGTGAGACGGGCTGCCACTATGACCGACGGATGTCCCGCGACCGACGGTCTTACCGTCCGTGGAAGAAAACTCAAAATTTAAGGCAAAATTCTCCCGATTTTTCGCTCCTTTCTACCGCAAATAAAAACCTTTAATTCTCGTGAACTCAAAGGACCGAAATCTCAGAATTTCATCCATCTATTCAGAACTAGGCATTGATTTCTTCATTGGGTAATCTCTGATCTGGACCGCCTCGGGACATGGTGCTTATAGTTGCCCCCAATTTTGTGGAGGCTAGTGCACAAGTGCTTAGGTGAGACAAAATTCAGAGAAGAAGGAAAGAAAAGCGTACCTGAGGCAGCCCTTACCTTTTTACTGTATGGGATGTTTGCGACCTATTGCTGTTGAGCTATAGCGCTGTCAGACTGTGGCTCATTTGCAATCTTTTTTGTCGCATTGTCCCACTCGCCTTCGTTCGGCTTGCACGGTATGAGGTGAAGTGTTGTCTAATTGCATCCTCTATTGTGACCTGTTCTATCGCTGTCCCCCGCTGACCTCATCTCGGTCTACACGGTGGCTGGTCTATCCCGCTAGCCTCATCTCGACCTGCGCAGTGTGAGGTGAAGTGTCTCTAACTCCATCCTCTGTTATGATCTGTTCTATCGCTGGTGCCCCGCTAACCTCGTCTCGGTCTGCACGGTGGCTGGTGTGTCCCACTGGGCTTGTCTTGGCCTCTCGAATCACTTCAGATTGAAGGGATTTGGGATATTTTTGAAAATAACTTAATGCTCCGAAGAGAATGAGAACGCCTTAAGAAATGGTCTTAAAGATAGTGCTCCAAAGAGACTGAGAAAACCTTAAAAAGGACACAAAGATAATGCTCCAATGAGACTGAGAATGCCTTAAAAAGGACACAAAGATAATGCTCCGAAAAGACTGAGAATGCCTTAAAAAGGACACAAAGATAATGCTCCGAAGAGACTGAGAATGCCTTAAAAAGGACACAAAGATAATGCTCCGAAGAGACTTTGATATCGAGCCTCCAGAGAGGAAATTATGTTTGAGCCTCCTCAGAGGAAAATTATATTTGAGGTTTTGGTTGCTTGCCAGCAGGCAGATAGGTTTCCATGTCTTTGGTGATTTTCCTATTTTTGTTTTTGTTTTGGTATTTTCTTTCTTTGAATTTTTACACTTTGGATACAGTCGAATTTTTACAATATGTTGGATTTTCAAGGCCTTGAAAATATCTTCTTCTTTTTGTTTTGCTATTTTGCTTTATTGGTCTTTGTTGTTGCTCGAGAATTTGTTTTTGCTTAAGATTTGGTACATTTGAATTTGAATTTTGTACACTTATTGTGTGATGTGTGTGAGCATATGACTTGTGATAGAGAGACTTACCTGGCTACCCTCGGCATAGCGTGCATGAATAGGCTTACTCTTTTCTGGATAGTGCCTGACGATGTTGAGCTAAACCCATCTCTTGGATCACCTTGGATTGAAGGGATTTGGGATAGTTTTTTGAAAATAACTTAATGCTTCGAAGAGACTGAGAACATCTAGGAAAAGATTTGAAACACCTTAAGAAAAGGACTTAAAGATAATGCTCCGAGGAGGCTGGTAATGCCTTAACAAAAGGACCTAAAGATAATGCACCGAAGAGACTGATAATGCATTAGAAAATGTCTTAAAAATAATGCCTTCATGGGCTTACATGATTTCAACTTGTGCGGGCTTTATCTTGAATTCATCTTACCAAAGTTGTCCATTGGTTCGGCCTTTTCCCTTGTAAAGTTATTGGCACAAAAGTATGTACAAAAGATTGTGTGTGCGTAATGTGTATGAAATGTACACATAAAGCTATATACACGAGATACGAGCAAAGGATTAATGTATAAGAATTGTGTGTGCATATCTATATGTATAAAGGATTGAATGCACGTTAGATGCATGCGATATGCAAAAAAATGAATAGACCACATCCTAGGTGGTTAAGAGATTCGTTAAGGGTACTGCTCGGCTGCTCACATTGTCTGATGCTCCCAAGGATCTAAAAAAACATTGCCTTGACTTTACGGACTCTGACCCATAATCTTTTAAAGAGAACTGACTCGTGCGCATCTTTTCCCCCCAGGACTCTGAATCAAGTTCTACTTGAAGGAAAGTCATTCGAAGTAATGTCGCCTTATCACTCCAGGCATCAATAGTCATTGTTTTAAAGGTAGTGTGTCCCTTGTGGATTTTCACATAACCCTGTGCCTAACTTTTGCCTGGAATGGACCCAACCCACTCCAGCGGCTTTTATTCATTTCATTTTTTGAGAGGCAGACTGCCTATTCCCAGGTTTTCACCTTGACCTTTGGCCTAATTTTTGCTTAGAGAGCCAATCACAGTTTTCATCTCTAACGGCCTTTCTTTTCTTTTTCTTTTAACTCATGTCTCTAATAGGTTTCTCTTAACCATTTAATTGCATGTTTATGCCTAGCTTATGCATGCATCTCTATCTATACGCACCATATAGCAATAAGAATGATCATGACTAGACATGTGACGCAAAAACACCAGTTTTATTCAATCTAAATAAGCAACACCTTAGGTGCATTCGACTCCTATTATCTATCAACCCCTTTGGGTTTTCTTGATTGAATATTTTCTCTTGGCTCTTATTCTTTGAATGCGAATTCTAAATGCAACGTTGGGGACAAGACTAAACTCGAATGCATAAATGCACTCATGGCTTCTCTCTTAAAGCTCAAGAAACACCATATGTCTCTTCCTACGTACCAAACCTTACTAGAAGGTCATCTCCGCTTGTTAGATAAGGCTGAACCCAGAATCAAGAGGTCTTATTTTGGTTGTAATGTTAGGCTCAGGTAGATGGCTATCAAATGAGGATCAGGTTTCTAGAGAAAAATGGCCGCAACGTTCATTCGGATGAAGGAACCATTTTCAACGCCAATTGTATACTGTCCAGATACTCTTGAATTTGGATTTGGTAATACATGAACTCATCAAGCTCAGCATAACAATTTAGTTAAAAAGATAACCATCGAACTCGTCAAGGGGTATCACCTAAGCACTTCTTCTTCTTCTTTTTCTTTTTTCCTTTTCTTTCTTTTTTTCTTTTTTTTTTTGATCGTTCTCCCCCCTTTTTTTAACTATTGTCTCTAATTATACAAAGACAATGATCAAACCCCTTTTCTCGAAGTGTAAGCTCATCTTTATCAGGGCAATTTTTAGCGACCCAAAATAATTGAAACTCTCTTCCCGAATTGTAAACCCACTTTCACCGGGGTGATCTTTTAACATTCCAACAAAATTACTGATGACTGGTACCCTTCCCGAAAGTGAAAACTGATCGTTATCAGGGCAAATTTTAGAATTTTTTTTTAATGTAAATGATCGAAACCCCTTTTCTGAAGCATAGACCCATCCTCATCAGGGTGATTTTTTGATATCCCAAAAGAACGTCGTAATGTACATCCATCCTTACTAGAGCGGCCATCCTTCTAAGGGGAAGCCAAAATTATTTTAGGCGAAGGGAGAGGTTTTAACGTGTGTACCAATAAAATCGGTACGCATTTTGCATACCAAAATAAAGGCTCAACGGGCTTGCAAGCAATTGTGGAGCAAGGGTAGGAAATGGTAATTTAGAGAGCTAAACAAAGAAACGGTGCCTAAATCATTTTCTAGATTCAGCCTTATTCAGAAGTCGCTTCGATGGGTAATCGAAAACGTTCTAGTGCTCTTAGTGAGTTTTCATCCAATCCCCTAATTGCAACTAGTTTTTCTTCTCTCTTTTTTCAAGTTTTAATCTCACTTCAGGAGTCAAGTTAGATGCAACCAAGATTACTATTTATTAAAACTGAATGAAACAGTGTTTATTAAACCAATGCCTTAATCATGATTATCACTTATGCCTGATGCAATAAGATATAACAGTGCATATATAAGAAAAGCCCATATTATTAAAATATAAAAGAGAAACAAGTGCACAGTTCAGGAATACACTTTAGAAAAGGAAAAAATATTATAACAACTCTAATCCTTCCTTTCTTCCTCCAGGCCAGGTGCCAATTCTTGAATGCGATCTCTTAAACGGCGACAATAGACTGTCCTATGCCCTGTGTACTGGTGATATGCACAATACCAGTCTGTTCTGTGCCTAGGCTTTCCTTGACTTGGGGCAGGCCTAGCTGGCAAGGGTTGCAACTTCCCTTCCTTGATCAGACGAGCGAAGTGCCAAGATAGAGGCTTGCTTGAGATGGTGAGGTGTTTAGGAGTCATTCCGGTGGTTGAGACCTCTGCTGCCTTGGTATTACCCCCATTACCACTGCTGTTTCCTGTGCTTTTGCCCAAGGCTAGGTTTGCAGATTTAGCCATTTTATCCAGATGCTCAGCCTCAACTTCGATGGCTATATCTTTTAAGGACTCGCAGTCCTTCAACCCCTTCATCTTTAGCCCATCTTTCAAGTATAGACTGTCATTCCTAATAAATAGACTGATCTGGTCTAGAGTGTCTGGCTTCTTCTTCATCTCCATTACTCGGTTCCTCCATCGGGTCAAATACTCATGGAATGACTCGTCCGGCTTTTGTTGTAGCAACTCTAGATCTTTCAGAGTGACCTCTATCCTTGTATTATAGTCATATTGCTGGAGGAACTCCTCCGTTTGCAGATCCCAGTCTTCTTTTATTCTTCATTCCAGCGCATGATACCAATCCACCGCAGGACCTAACAAAATCAAACAGAAGTATTCAATATTTTGCCTCCTCGTCAGCGTCGTCCCCTTCATCACCAAGGAGTATTGCTTAATATAATGGTGGGGTTCGATGTGCCATCAAATTTTGGGACATCAGGCATCTTGAAGTTCAAGTGGATTAGATCTTCTCCATCCAGCTCTTTGTCTTCGGGGTTCATCCGCCTTTGCATCATTAGCATTCGGGACATTGCCTCGAACTTCTCTTCCATCTTCCTCCAAATTGTATCTTTTGTCTGGGGTGCTTTCATTTTAACTGACAGGGGTTCTTCATATTCATCCCCTTCTAAGTCCTCTTCCATTCTATGGGCTACTCCTCTTTTTTTGCCCTCCTGACGTGGTAGCCCCTAAGCCCACTGGTGGTGGACGTACATCCTCCTGCAGATCCTCTCTGGCCTCCTCCTATTCATTTTGTCTCATGGGAGGAGGCGCCAGGTTCTGTGGCGCAGCTGGTTGAGCCATTGCGACCATCATGCCCATCATCCGATTCTCGAATTCTTCGAACCTTTACCCCACTTCTTCAGCTATCAAGGCCCTAGTGGCATCTTTCTCCCTCGATGAATTGGCCATTTCTGAAGATTCTCTGAATGCCTGTTGATTGCACTTGACTTGATTCTGGTTGCTCAATCAAAACCCTCTGATAATGCGACTGTCAGAACCCCTTACCAGCTAGGAAAATGGTCTTTGATGGCTGAAAGATTAAAGAGTTAGAATAATGCATGAATAATACGCAATGCATGGTCGTGCTGTGCAACAAAAATGGTATACAATGGCCAAAAGAGATTACAATGATACATGTGAGACATTTGAAAAAACTATACACAGGATAATATGTACATGTAATAGTTATATGTAAGGAATAGGATGTATGCATAGGGAGAAAATAAAAATTTTATTTATGCCTGAATAACATGAATATGCAATGCATCATCCACAACCACATGCAAGCAGATAGATCCTTCCAACCTTATTGCCCCCACACACGCGGTCATGCAGTCTCTATCTTAGGTGGGCTTGATCCATGGGTTAACAGGGAACCCGATGGACGCGCATGGTGCACAGTGGAAAACCGGCAGCATAACCTCTCTTAACTAATGCACAGGCGCATGAAAAATGATCTTTACATATTTAGGTAATCCAAATACATTGACATGGCCCTACCGGGGCATGAAAGCCTTTGGCTAGGTAACCAAACAAGTTATTTGGACTCATCCAATACATAAGGATCCATACAGCAGGCACGATATTACGAATCATATCACCTAAGGGAAGTATCTATGGCCATTACATGAGCTTTAGTCAAGGGTGGTGTTACTTTGGGGCTACCCAAGCATGGTCCCTGCCAACGGCTCTAGCTCATCATGTGCGTAACGACCGATTGGGTCTCCATTTGATATACCATGATGGTACGAGGCTTAGGCTGGTGATTATCCTTAACACTTCCCTACATTGAGTGAACATAAGGTCGTGCTTCGGGAATGCACCGAGGCTGATAGAGGGATCAAACTAACTTAATCTAAGGCTCTAATGGGATGTAATGCAAATTTGAGAGAAAGCAAATTTATAAACTAAAACTTAATTATAAATTTTAATCAAGGTATTTTCAAATCAAAGTCTCGAACCAGTCCCCAGTAGAGTCGCCACTGTAACGCGCGCGGAACCCTGAGGGTGCTCCTATGACCGCCCACTTGAGGGCGATCAGGCAAGTGAGGTTCGTTGACAACCTGCGACGAATTGCAAATGCGTCTATTTTGGGCAACAAAGAGGTTTCATTGAGTCGCCACCCAATAAAACATTGGGAAAGTTCCTCTCACCTCGGAGAGCCTAAGACAGCGCATGTATCCATTTTAGGTCAACCAAAAGGGGTCTTGGAGGATGAACCTCTCTCCCTTGGAGCCCAGGATTTATTGAGTCATTTGGCAGGACGCAAGAGGGGTCATGGAGGTCTTATTCCAATGAGTGATCGGATAGACCTCTCGCCTCGTTGAGCCCAAATACCAGAGATGGGTTCGAGATTTCTCATCTATTTCTACCTTAATTAATTTTACAATTAAGTTTTGAATTTATTAATTCTCTCTCTCTCCACATGATGCAATTTAATTAAGGCGCAATTATCCATTTCTGAATGCGATAAATAAATAGAATAAAGAAAAACATTTAAAATGAAATACAATAACACTAGGAGCGGAATACAACTCCCATTTTAGAAGTATAAACCATACATAAAACCGGGGAATTAATTAGGACATTGGTCCTTGACTTTGATTATTATAAAAACAATTCTCGATGATAAATTCATTGGATAAGAAAAATAGGACATTGGTCCTTGGCTTTGTTAAAAAAAATCTCAATTAATTACTATAAAACGTTTGATTATTTTTATTTGCGCGAGATAAAATAATTTGTATATAATGAAGACTAAGAATAAACAAATAAATAAATAAACAAATGAAAGAGTAAAGTTTCAGAATTAAACCAAAAGGGGTTCTCCCGGGGTGTGAAAGGCGACCGTTGTCTCAAGCTCAACTTGGCAAAAAAAATAAGAAAATGGCATTTCACAAAAATAATAAAATATGTTAGTATCAAAAAAAACTCAAAAATTAACCAAAAACCAAGATAAAGTTATAAGAATAATAAATAATAAAATCATGTAAGGTTAAGAAAAATATGAAAATAACTAAATAAATTAAACATAACGCGTGTCCAGAATATTTATCCTCAAATTTTACCTTTTTGGATGAAAATTTGGTTGGATTTGTTCCCATGCGTTTCACGCGAAGAAAACAAAGCCAATGAGATTTATTGAACCTTTTGGAGTGAAAATCGGATTCTTCTTTATAAGGGTAAATGAGAATTTTTCCAACCTCAAAAAAGTGTGAAATTTCCCTTTTTATAGAAAAAACACGACCAACGGGCGTCGGAGGCTAACCGACGGGCATCAGTTAAATCCCATTTGCACCAGGAAATAGGATTTAACTGACGGGCGCCTGACCTACAGACGGGCACATGCCAACGGACACGTGTTCTTTAGTTCGGACACGTGGACGTCAGTAAACTCACAGACGGCCCGTCCCTCGTGGCGAGTGAGATGGGCTGCCGCTACGACCGACGGATGTCCCGCGACTGACTGTCTAATCGACCGTGGAAGAAAACTAAAAATTTAAGCCAAAATTCTCCCGATTTTTGGCTCCTTTCTACCGCAAATAAAAACCTTTAATTCTCATGAACTTAAAGGTCCGAAATCTCTGAATTTCGTCCATCTATTTAGAACCTGGCATTGATTTCTTCATCGGGTAATCTCTGATCTGGACCGCTTCGGGACACGGTGCTTCCAGTGAGGTGTGTTTCTATCTCCGTACGAGCACGAGGACTGCTGCGATCGCGACAGGGGGCAAGTTATGCATCTGTCGCGACCGAGACACATGTCGCGAGCGCGACAGCCCAGGGTTTCAAAATTGTGTTTCTTTTGTGATTTTCGATGTTTATTTTCCGAACTTGTGATGCTATTAGAATTATTCTTGGACTATTTTATAAAGCGTATGAGTAGAATTGGTTGTATTATGCATGTATAGTTATGTGAATTCTATAAATGTGAATTAATGCATTATGCATGACCAGCGAGAGTCAGTCTAGTGGATAGTTAGGCATACCTAAAAGAGTCCTTTTGCTGCAGCCTCTGTACTATTTTGGAATCTGATTAGGTCCCCGTTTTGTTCCTCGCGAACTTCTACGTGTTTGAATCTTATTTAAGATTCCTCTGCAAAATGTTTTGAAAAGAGCTAAAGTGATATTTTTTTCCGATTCATACCTGTAATGTAACACCCTCAACCCCCAAACATAACATATCGAAGGAAGAAGAGCTACGATGAGTGGAGAGTGCTACTAGACAATGACATACACGACAATACAGAAATTAGAACAATAAAATTTTACAAAGCAAACCTCGAAGCATGCACATCCTAGATTTATGATATCCACATACCATTGTTTGCATTATAAGATTTTACAACTTATTACAAATACTTATGAATAGAAACTTATATGCAAGCCAAAATCAAAACACTTCCTATACCAATCTACTGACTCGTTGGCCAAAGACTCAACGGACCGCGGCACTACTCTAATCTCCTATCTTGTACGGAAAAACAACCGTGCTAAGTGATCACGCTTAGTTGGGCAAACAAATAGTGGGCAGCCACTCACAGTGGTTGCCGAGGTAAACACATGCAAATTAACATATAAATACATAATCATAAAGGAATACCGGCTAAAGCTATTACCAACGAATATCTTTATTCGGATATTAAACTTAAACATTTTCAAGTTATAACATGACACTACATTCATAACATTCGAGAGTTCATGATCACAATCATATTTACATACCTCTAGTCATAACAGAATGAATTCACATTTTTATAAGCATAACATTCACATTCTTATATTTATAACAACAAAGTACCTGTACAGATAAAGCATCGTGCTAGGCGATAAACGATTAGCGGGGGAAACACAATAAAAGAGTGGACGGCCATTCACAATGGTCGCCAAAGCAAACACATACGATATAACATATGCGGATATAATCATACATAATATAAACATAATTGAGTCGCATGCGTATATACATTATGTTCGACCCAATATCATTGCATTCCAAAACTTATAATCACATAGAATCATGTCAGATATATAATCATCCTTGCAGAATAAAGACATACATTCAGAAGCTCATATCCACATTCATATGCATATTAACTGATTTCTCATAATTATCATTATGCGCATTCGGATATCATATTCTTACATTCATATCAGAAAAAGCGAGCAAATCAAATACCTGCTGACTCACAATAATGGAAAATGAGTGTACGGACAGTACCTTACGGGTACGAATCGGCCAAAGGGTACTTTACGGGTTTATCACATTTAAAAACATTTCACTGACGAGATTTTAAACAAGATCTAAACACATTAAAAAGGATCGCGAGGATCCAAACACATTAAAAAGGGTTTGCGAGGATCCGAACGGGGACCTGATCAGGGTCCAAAGGAGCTGCAGCTAAAGAGACTCTATTAGGCATGCCTTACTATCCACTAGACTGACTCTCGCAGGTCATGCGTAATACAAATCATGTCTCATATCATGGCACATAATTTAACATATCACATTCATATAATTCATAATATTATCCATGCATAATACATCCAATTATATTAATATACTTCATAAAATAGTCCAAGTATAAACCTAAAGGCATCGCAAGTTCGAAAATCAAACATTGGAAACACAAAAGAAAACTCAATTTGGAAACCAGGGAGTGTCGCGCTCGCGACAGAGGAGACTTGCCCCAGGTCACGATCGCGGCAACCTTTGGGATCGCACGAGGGAACAATACACATCTAACTATCGCTCTCACGACAGTGAGCTGCTAGCCCGATCTGTAACACCCCGTATCCGCCCTAGTAGATTGAGCCTGTATGTGTGTGAATTGTGTGTATTTAATTTTGAGCATGTGTGGTTTGTTGAATTAAATTTGTTATATTCATTATTTGGGGGTTTTAATTGAGTATGAGTGAGTGTAGGGAGTTAGGATGTATTTTTATGAGGTATGTTTGGGTGTATATGTGAGTGTGGGAGTTAGGTGTGGTTAGTATGTGGCCCTGTGGGGAGTTGCCATGTGGCATGAGAGAGAGAAGAAAAGGGACAACTGTTCTTCCCCTTGTTCTTATCCCGTTTTCTTCTTCTTTTCCTTCTCTTTCTGTTCCTTCTTCATTCTCTTCTTCTTTCTCTTTGTTTCTTTCTTTAATTCTTCTTTTGTTGAAGATCTAGTGAGTTGGGGATAGCTTAAGTTGGTTGGTAAGTTTGTAATTTAGTGTCCCTTCTTCTTTTTTTTTTCTTGAGTAGGCTTTATATCTATGTGTGTGTGGTTGAGTTTGAATTCTTGTTTTGCAGGGTTTTGTGGCTCAGAAATTCCGCCCAAGGAGATGAAAGGCAAGGATATCGCAAGTGGTAGTGGACCTCGAGATTGAAACGCCATATTTTGAGGTTTGGGAATGTTTGGTTATTTTGTGTATTTTGGTGATTTCTGTATTATGGTTGGAATTTATGGTATTAATTGTGTGTTTTGGCTACTATGAGTTATGGGTATTGTTTAATTTGAGTTGAGAAGCATGGGTTGTGAAGAATGGAGTCATAATGTGAAATTTTGCATGTTTTTTATGGAAATTATTGGTTTGAGAATTCTTGGATTTTGATCTTGTTAGTTGCTTGATGTGGTGACAATAATGAGTTCAAAGGTTATGTTTTATGGTGTATAAAATGGTTTGCATAAAGGATTTTGCTTAGAACTTAGTTATGAAACCAAATGATTGAGTGGGTGAAAGTGGAGAATGAATTTTTGCAGATTTTGGCGTTGGGAGTGGAAATCCTGACTCTATCGCGAGCACGATGGTGTCGCGAGGTCATGACGGAGCTCGGTGATCTCTGCCTCATCGCGCGCGCTGAGCTGTGAGCTGCCGACCGTGCGCAACAGGAACTCACTGTAGCGAGCGCGACATACGTCGCGATCGCGACAGAGAGCTCAGCGTTTGGTCAAGCTTCTATAGCGAGCGACCGCCTAGGCGCAAGCCCGTGATGGCTCTCTCTGGAGCTCGCGATAGTGAGATCCGTCTTGTCTCCGCACGGGAGCGAGGCTCATTGCTAGCGCGACAGGAGGCCAACTTCTCCTCTGTCGCGAGCACGACGGCATCGCTAGCGTGACACCCTCTAGTTTTTCTTTTGATTTCTCTTTTATAATTACAATACTTAACTTCCAAATTTGTATTACTATTAGAATTATGTATAGTCTAATATAAATATATGAATGTGCATTTGGAAATTTATATAGCCTGTTTTAGTCGAATAAGTGGATAGTTAAGCATGCCTAATAGAGTTTCTGTAGCTACAACCTTCTATGATTTTGGACCCTGATCAGGTCCCCCGATCGGATCTTCGTTATCCTTCTGTACTGAATCTTGTTTAAGATCCCACGCAAAAATGTTTTGAATAAAATGAAAAGAATGATTTTGATACCTTCGGGTATCCATGAGTTATGAAAGTGTCTTTTATACCTTCGGGTATCCATGTGTACTCGTTATCCGCTGTTTTGGATAACCAGGTTATTAATATTATCATTATTAGTATTATTGCTATGACTGCTGTGTGTTTCCTCAGAGTTTGTTTAGTGTTACAATTGAAATAAAGTTTATGAATGAATGCAAAGATGGTACTGCTATGGTTAATGTGATAAATCATTTATAAGATTCTATTGTTTGACTGTGCCATATGCCTGTGACTTATTGACGCCACTATGAGTGGTCGTTTCCATGTGTATTTCCCCACTAAACGTATTCGCTTAGCACAGGTGTTTCATCCGTGAAGCTGTGGAAGATGTCGAAGTTTTGGGAGCGAGGTCATCCGTTTCAGCAGAGCCAAAACATCTAGGAGAGAGTTTTGGAGTAGAGGGTCATACTTTTGCTTTTACAATAATTAGTATTTTTAAACTGATAACTCCTGAATGTAAACTCTACTTTTGTAGTAGGACTCTGTCATCAGATATGTATATGATCATCTGTGCTTTTGCACTTTTTTACTTTTATATGTAAAGATTGTTTAGAGTAAATAAAATATTGTACATTTGTGTTCAGCCTCAGTATTCTATCTGTTTGAATTTTGTTATAGTTTAATTTTTATTCTACCTCATTTGAATGAATGTTTGGGATCATTACTGCTTCGTTTGAGGTCTTGCGTAACAACTCTCATCTATTAGTGTCCTTCTTCCTCTACGTATATGTGAGGGGTGTTACATTTTGTGGTATCAGAGAATTAGGTTTAGACGTTTTTGGGCTAGTGTAAGGTGGAGTGTATGTCTTGTGGTGTGTTGGCCTGATGCGGATTGTTGTATGTGTTTTATAGTTAATGGAGTCCACTCGTGGATCGCTTGAGGGGTCAGCTGAGAGTGCGAATCCCCGAGAGCAAGTTCCGCCTGTCTCTGGTCCGGCTCAACCACCTAGGGTGCAATCTGAGGCCCCTGCGGTTCCTTTTGAAGCGATGCTTAAAATATCTTAGGATATGGCCAGAGTCATGGAGAGAGTTACGGCACCGAGGGCTCCGATTGAAAGTATGAGGAAGGCTGGAGCAGAAGAATTCTATGGGACCGGTTTAGATGAGTCGGATAAAGCTGAATTTTAGATTGAGAAGGTTAGTAGGGTGCTTCGAGAGATCTAGTGTCCTCCGGATAGGGCAGTGGAGTGTGTTGAGTCCTTATTGTAGGGTTCTGCTTATGACTGGTGGTGGTTAGTATTAAGTCAACCCCAACTTCTCGAGCTAGTGACATGGGAGTTCTTCGAGAAAGAATTGCGAAGTAAGTATGTAACAAAGGCTTTTAAGGATGCCAGATAGGCACAGTTTCTGAGTCTTAGGCAAAGAGTATTAACTGTGTCAGATTATGAGAAAGAATTTAACCGACTTAGTAAGTACGCACTGCAGGAATTCTCACAGATGAGTTCAGATGCCAACATTTTGAAGGGGGTTTGAATGAATCTTTAAAGGTGATGTTAGTCTCATTGATGTCCGCTCCAGGACTCAGTTATTATCAGTTGGTTCAGGCGGCCTTAAGAGCGTAGCGTTCTGAGAATATTTTAAGAGAGAAGGCTCTGAGGAGGAAGACCTCTCGAGGGAGCTCTTCTTCTGGAAAGAGAACAAGAGAACCTCAAGCAAATCCTTCTAGTGAGTCCCATGCCAATCTGGCTACTAGAGGGAGAAGACAGGAATCTTCTAGTGGATCTGGATCTTGTAGAGGTAGTGCGGGTGATAGAGGTGATGGAGCTCGTCAGTGCTCTCATTGTAGCAAGCGACATTGGGGGGAATATCGATGGTTGACAGGCGGGTGTTTCAGGTGTGGTAGTGTAGACCACTTCCTAGCCAACTGCCCAGATTTGCGTGAGAATCTCCAAGGGCAGCACGAAGCTAGTCGAGCAGGGTCTAATGCTCCTCAGGGCAGTCGTTGTAGGGGTAGAGGACGGGGTCATGGTGGACGACCTCGAGATAGAGAGTCCTCCGAGACGGTTGATCGTCCAGTTCCGACAATGGGTAGAGCTTACGCTATGAGAGCCAGAGAAGAGCAGGACGCACCGGAAGTTATTGCCGATAAGTTCTCATTATTTGGTACTGAAATGTATGCTCTGGTAGATCCAGGATCGACTCATTCTTATTTGTGATCCGATAAGCCATGTGATAGTTTGCCTGATGAGGTTATATTAGACTTTGATATTTGTGTATCTACTCCTTTGGGTCAGTGTGTTAACGTAAATCGGGTGTATCGGAATTAGTCTTTGATGGTGCAAGATGAAGAATTTGCAGCCGATTTGATCAGTTTGCCATTTCATGAGTTTGACCTTATCTTGGGAATGGATTGGTTGTCCAAGCATGAAGTTGTAGTCGATTGCCATAGGAAAGTTATGATACTCAAAGATAGGAATCAGTTGCCTGTCGTTGTGAAAGGTGTGGGTAGTAGTTCACTGCATAATGTAATTTCAGCCATGAAGGCAAGACGATTCTTGAGAAAGGGATGTGAAGCGTATCTCGCTTTAGTTCTGGATTCTCAGTGTGGGAAGGTAGAGATTCAAAATATTCCAGTAGTAAGAGAGTTTGTGGATGTATTTCCATAGGAGTTACCGAGTTTGCCACCTGATAGAGAAGTGGATTTATCGATAGACATTGTGCCGGGGGCAACTCTAATTTCTAAGGCTCCGTATTGAATGGCTCCAGTGGAATTAAAAGAGTTGAAGAGTTAGTTGCTGGAACTATTAGATAAGGGTTTCATTCGGCCTAGTGTGTCACCGTGGGGTGCTCCGATTTTATTTGTTAAGAAGAAAGATGGTACTTTATGAATGTGTATTGACTACAGGCAGATCAACAAGATCACAGTTAAGAATAAGTATCCATTGCCTCGGATCGAGGATCTTTTTGATCAGTTGAGGGGAGCAGGAGTGTTCTCTAAGATAGATTTGTGGTTGGGTTATTACCAGTTAAGAGTAAAGAAAGAGGATGTGGCAAAAATGGCTTTCCAGAGGCGTTATGGTCATTACGAATTCTTAGTGATGCCGTTTGGTCTAACCAATGCTCCCGCAGCTTTTATGGATTTAATGAATAGGGTGTTCAGACAATACCTTGATCGTTTTATTGTTGTGTTTATAGATGATATCCTGGTCTACTCGAGGAATAAGAAGGAGCATGAGGAGCATTTACGATTAGTTTTGCAAGTATTGAGAGATCATCAGTTGTATACCAAACTCAGTAAGTGTGATTTTTGGTTAAATGAAGTAACTTTCCATAGGCATGTAGTGTCAACAGAAGGTATTCGAGTGGATCCCTCTAAAATAGAAGCTATTATGAATTGGTTACCACCACGGAATGTGCCAGAGGTGAGGAGTTTTCTGGGTTTAGCTAGGTACTACAGGCGGTTCGTTAAAGGATTTTCAGTGATAGCTACACCTTTAACGCGGCTTCTTCGGAAGGAGGTGAAATTTGTTTGGTCTGATAAATGCCAAGCGAGTTTTGAGCAATTGAAGAGTAGGTTGATAGAAGCCCCTGTGCCTACTCAGCCGATATTGGGAAAAGAATATACGATGTATAGTGATGCTTCAGGGAAAGGTCTGGGTTGTGTATTGATGCAGGACGGTAAAGTGATCGCCTATGCTTCCAGGCAATTAAAGCCACATGAACAACACTACTCGTGGCATGATTTAGAATTAGCGGCTGTAGCGTTTGCTCTTAAGGTGTGGTGGCACTATTTGTGTGGAGAGACTTGTAGAATCTTCACGGACCACAAGAGTTTAAAGTACTTGCTTACTCAGAAGGAACTAAATTTGACATAGCGGAGGTGGTTAGAATTGTTTAAAGATTATGACTGTATTATTGATTACCATCCAGGCAAGGCAAATGTGGTAGCAGATGCCTTGAGTAGGAAGTCAGTAGCAGCTTTGTCTTTGAATAAAGCAAGGTGGAGGTTAGATTCAGAAGGTGCATTAGTGGCTCGATTGAAGGCGGGACCGAACTTGAGATAGTTAATAGTAGATGCACAGATGAGTGATCCTGGGTTACAGTGTGTTTTGTTTATGGTTAAAGATGGTAAGCGGACAGACTTTTAAGTTGATGATGAAGGAGTGCTCAGATTTGGTAATCATCTGTGTGTATCGGAAGTGAATGATGTAAAGAAAAGACTTTTGCAAGAAGCCCATTCGTCAGTCTTCACCATGCATCCAGGAGGGGATAAGATGTACCGAGTTCTTCGATAGTTCTATTGGTGGCCGGGTATGAAGAAAGACATCGTAGAGTTTGTTTCAAAGTGTTTAGTATGTCAGCAAATGAAGATTGAGCATCAAGTTCCATCGGGTTTCCTTAACCCTTTACCCATTCCTCAATGGAAATGGGATGATGTTGCGATGGACTTTGTATCTGGTTTACCAGTAACACAGCGTAAGCATGATTCTGTTTGGGTCATAGTCGACCGATTGTCAAAGTCAGCCCATTTTTTACCAATTAGACTAGACTACTCCATGGACAAGTTAGCAGAGATATATGTAAGAGAAATAGTAAGGCTTCATGGAGTTCCACTATCCATTGTATCTGATCGAGACCCAAGATTTACATCCAAGTTTTGGAAAGAGTTGCAGGCAGCTATGGGTACTTGGTTAAACTTTAGCACTGCGTTTTATCCTCAAACCGATGGTCAATCTGAGAGAGTCATTCAGATTCTTGAAGGCATGCTTAGGGGATGTGCGTTGGAATTTTCAGGAAGTTGGGATAAGTATTTGACTTTAATGGAATTCGCATATAACAATAGTTACCAAGCAAGTATCAGAATGGCCCCCTATGAAGCTCTCTATGGTAGGAGATGTAAAACTCCGGTGTGCTGGACGGATTTATCGGAATGGGCCATGGTGGGTTCGGATATAGTGAGAGACACTGAAGAGAAAGTTAGAATTTTGCAGCAAAATTTGAAATCAACTAAAGACAGACAGCCATCGTATGCCAATTTAAAATGATGGGATATTCGGTATGAGATTGGAGACAAGGTATTTTGCAAAGTATTGCCCTGGCGAAAGATTCTTCATTTTGGAAAGAAGGGAAAGTTAAGTCCACGTTTTATTGGGCCATATGAGATCTTGGAAACGATCGGTCTTGTGGCTTATCGGTTAGTCCTGCCGACAGAGTTAGCAAAATTGCATGACGTCTTTCATGTGTCTATGCTCCGTCATTACCGATCGGACCCATCCCATGTATTGGCAGTGCAGGATATTCGAGTTCAGCCAGATCTTTCGTATGACGAGGAACCGAAAGGCATTTTAGCTAAAGAAATCAAGCAACTTCGGAAAAAGCAAATTCCTTTAGTTAAAGTGCTTTAGCGGCATCACGAAATAGAGGAGGCAACTTAGGAACCGGAGGAAGCTATGAGAGCTCAGCATCCTAAGTTATTTAGATCAGGTAGAATTTTGAGGACGAAATTCTGTTAAGGAGGAGAGTGTAGTAACACCCCGTATCCGCCCTAGTCGATTGAGCCCGTATGTGTGTGAATTGTGTGTATTTAATTTTGATCATGTGTGGTTTGTTGAATTAAATTTGCTAATATTCATTATTTGGGGGTTTTAATTGAGTATGAGTGAGTGTAGGGAGTTAGGATGTATTTTTATGAGGTATGTTTGGGTGTATATGTGAGTATGGGAGTTAGGTGTGGTTAGTATATGGCCCTGTGGGGAGTTGCCATGTGGCATGAGAGAGAGAATAAAAGGGACAGTTGTTCTTCCCCTTGTTCTTATCCCGTTTTCTTCTTCTTTTCCTTCTCTTTCCGTTCCTTCTTCATTCTCTTCTTCTTTCTCTTTCTCTCTTTCTTTAATTCTTCTTTTGTTGAAGATCTGGTGAGTTGTGGTGAGTTGGGGATAGCTTAAGTTGGTTGGTAAGTTTGTAATTTAGTGTCCCATCTTCTTTTTTTTCATAAGTAGGTTTTATATCTATGTGTGTGTGGTTGAGTTTGAATTCTTGTTTTGCTAGGTTTTGTGGCTCAAAAATTCCGCCCAAGGAGACGAAAGGCAAGGATATTGCGAGTGGTAGTGGAGCTCGAGATTGAAACGCCATATTTTGAGGTTTGGGAATGTTTGGTTATTTTGTGTATTTTGGTGATTTCTGTGTTATGGTTGGAATTGATGGTATTAATTGTGTGTTTTGGATTCTATGAGTTATGGGTATTGTTAAATTTGAGTTGAGAAGCATGGGTTGTGAAGAATGGAGTCATAATGTGAAATTTTGCATGATTTCTATGGAAATTGCTGGTTTGAGAATTCTTGGATTTTGATCTTGTTAGTTGCTTAATGTGTCACACCCCAACCTATACTAAGGAGACTTCTTCCACGGTAGGGGGAGAAGAGTCCTGATAGATAGGAGTGTCACATTACGCATACCAAAATATACAATCACAGCAAGTAAACAGATAGTATAAAAATAATATAAAGCTTATAAAAGAGAAGCACAGCGGTACTGTACAGGATATATTCTTTTCTTTCTATTATATATATATATATTCATAAACGAAGTCTGTACATATTACAAAAGATTTCATATACAAGGCCCAAAGAATACTGTTCCATAGGGCATGCAAAATATTACATCTTGTACAAAAAGACAGAAAAGCCTATACTATAAAACTTCGATTCCTAGCTGTGATGGCCTTCCCGATGCGGCACGCCTCGACCGCTAATACCAAAATCTTCCACACCTGCATGGATAAAACACCCGTGCTAAGCGAAATCGCTTAGTGGGGAAAAACAAAAAATGCAGTACCGCCACTCACAGTGGCGTTAACAAACAATCACAGGCGAGTGGCATAGTTACTTGATAAGGTGTTATCAATTCACCTTATGCATAATATCGCTGTAATTACATCATTCTCAAAAAGCAATAATTCAGAACTTATACAAAACATCCAATAACACTTTTGCACCTGCTATATCAAGACAGTGGATAACGAGTACACATAGATACCCGGAGGTACCGGAAATATTCCCCTAACACATAGATACCCGAGGGTATCAAAGCAATCTTTTTGATTCTTGTTCCATAATATTTTCACATAGAATCTTAGGTAAGATTCAACAGAAAGATCACAAAGATCCATTCGGGGGACCTGATCAGGGTTCAAATCGTACACATGGCTGCAGCTACACATAACTCTATTAGGCATGCCTAACTATCCACTTATTCGACTCTAGCAGGTCATGCATAATCCAAGGCACATTTCCTTCCACAAATATGTTTACATCCTGTTTTATGCATGGTATAAAACATATAACGCATTCACACATATATATATTATCCACAATTTCAGAGGTGACACAAATTGGACGGTTAAACATTGAAATCATATGAAAGAAAAAAAAAATCAAAAGAAAATCCAGAGGGTGTCGCGTTCGCGACAGAGGCGAAGTTAGCCTCCTGTCGCGCTCACGGCGAACCTCGCGCTCACGTGGAGATGAAACAGATCTCACTGTCGCGCTCGCGACAGTGAGTACCCGCTCGAGCTATCGCGGGCTTGCGACCAGGCGCGTGCTCACGACAGAAGCTTGGCCAAAACGGAGCTCTCTGTCGCGATCGTGACATCGTCGCACCCGCGACAGTGAGTTCCTGCTGCGCACGCCCGGCCGCTCGCAGTTCAGCACGCGCGGTGGAATGGAAATCACCGCACTCTGTCGCGACCTCGTGACACCGTCGCGCTCGCGACAGAGTTGGGATTTCCACTCCCAATGCCTAAAATTGCAGAATTTCATTCTCCACTTCCACCCACTCACTCATTTGGTTCCAAACTCAATTCTGAGTAAAATCATTCAATCAAACCATTAAATACAACTCTAAACATGTCCTTTAAACTCAATAAAGTCATCAAAACCAGCAAATTAAAAAATCAAAAATCCAAAAGTTCTCAAACCAGTAATTTTTTTAGAAATATGCAAAATTTCCACATTTAAACTCCATTCTTCACAACCCATGCATTTCAACTCAAATTAAACAATACCCATAACTCATAGAAGTTAAAACACCCAATTCATATCATCAATTCCTATCAATAAGCATAATTCACCAAAATACACCAAATACCCAAAATACACAAATATTCCCAAACCTGATTTCCTTCGCTCTTAATCTTGAGCTCTGTAACACCCCCATCGCCGTCCCCGTTGGGAGGACGCCGACGGACGCGCTACACGACGTTCATATATACAGATATACACACGCATAACACGGAAGTATACTTTTATACATAACATGCATACAGAAATATGGATTAATTAAAAATTTACCTTGACTTACCTTGCAGTACAGACTGAACATGCAATGACTCACGCACACGCAGGCACTAAGCAAAAGCATACACAGAAGCATAATCGAAATAATAAAACAAAGGAATAACTAAACATAAAGACATACTAACAATTACATTCCCAGAAGAAAACTCAAGAACGAAACATAATTAATTACATATACAATATTACAGAAATCCAAAAGCTGAAATACAGAAGCTGAACAAAAAATACAGAACTTCTAATTCCTATGTGTGGCCGACCTTGCAGAAGTGCGACTCGAACAGAACCAAACCTGCCACCTGCACGGAAAGGAAATCCGTGCTAAGCGATAAACGCTTAGTGGGGAGAACACACAAAAGTATGGACGGCCATTCACAATGGTCGCCAAGGCATAACACATTCAAATGGCAAAAGCGGATATTCATAACATATAAATAATCAGACTTGCATATTAAAGGCATTCATTTCAATACTCACAATCGAACCATAACTTCATGTTCAGGATAGACTAAAACAGACATAATACAATACACATTACAAGCATCATCATGCTAAACCACATACTATATCTCATGCATAAACCTACATGAGTAGCAAATATCAACATCTTACTGTACAGAGTCACAAGAGCTTTACTCATGCAATTGACATAACTAAATACCCATGCATGAACTGACAACCAAACCATCATGTTAAGAATGCTAGCCATTTAACATACTTAGACATGCCAAACACATACACGAGTCAAATATCCAACGGATAACATTTAGAGCTTCACAATACCGCTGCGCAACTCTAAAATATATAAAGCATCATGCAAAAATACTCTGATAGTGGAGACTGAAGACGTAACCACTTAGTATTACATTCATGTCATCATCATGCAGAAAGTACAATAATCATCACCTACTTACCATCACAGCTGCTTCGGTTCACATGCTAATATATATAACAAAACTATGCTGAAGTCATATACTTAAATACATCAATCAAATCATTTCAAAGCAGTCATAAACTTATAACAAATCACATGACAAGTACGGATAATCATGTTAAATGTAAAGTCATGCTTACTTAAAATAGACATACATTCTGAAGCCCATAGTCACATTCATATGCATATAAACTGATTCCTGAAATCCTTATCAAGCTCAAACGGATATCACATTCAAAGGTTAAAACATAATTCATATAAACATGCTCATATAATAAAGTCATACAATCAGTCTTTCATAATCATATTCATTCAGAGGTAATCCGATATACATTACATCGATATACTCATTCAGATAATCCTTATATAGCTAAATCAGATCAGAGCAGTTCAAATAACATTCAAAGAACACCTGTTGACTCTAGGTAGTGGATAACGAGTGTACAGACAGTACTTTACGGGTACGAGCCGATTACAGAAAGTACGTTACGGGTACGAACCGATTAAACCATTATACTTTAACTTTCACAGATATTTTCACAAGGGACCTTAAACAAGATCCAATACAGAAAAGGGTTCGCGAGGAACCAAATGGGGACCTGATCAGGGTCCAAATCATTCAAAGGGCGCTGCAGCTACAGAAGACTCTATTAGGCATGCCTAACTATCCACTTACTTGACTCTAGCAGGTTATGCGTAACCCAATTTACATTTCGAATCGCACAATACATATATAATCAGCATGCATAAACAGAGAACGAAAGACATTTAAATATTCTCAATAAGTTGGTCACAAATCATACAATTCGCATTGCAAAACATATTACAGTCCAAATTGCATTTAACATAACACAATGAGCTCCAAGGCTAAAGCATAACAATGTATTCCGACATCAGCCATATTATTCAAATAAGTCTGGCATAGCAGGATGCCAATCATACTTCATACAAGTCAAATACTGGAGCATGCAATAATCCAATTGATATCATCAGCACTATTCATCTTTCTAAAGCATAACAGGAACACATGTTGAATCGTATTATGCTAAAGACCAAGGACGCATCATCATAATCGAGGAAAGTTACAGCATAAACTTAAGCATAGCAAACTATTCTTAAAGAAGAAACAGACTAAAATATGCATAGCATAATTCACATTAAGACAGAACATGTTTGGGACTTAAACAAATAGAAAATCAGCATTCATAATTCCTTCGTATTCAGAATATAACTTGAAATACATGTCACAATAATAAGCATATTTAAGTCCCAACCATACTGTTAAAATCCCACAAACGTTCAACAGGATTACTATAATCCAAAACTGATTCCAAAATAATACATTTAACTTATCTTAGATAACATATTATTAATACAAAATAAATTGGAATAATCAGTCATGTCATCAAGATAATATAAAACACAGTAGAGGAAAATACCCTGAAAAGCTTTTGAAAACCATTTTATAAAAACTGGTCGCTTGGGGAAAGAAAAACAGAAGCAAAACAGAGGAATCGGAGACCTGAGCAACCTTCACGTCACGTGAAGGTTGCTCACGTCGTGAGCAGTGAGCAATTGCTCACGTTGCGTGAGCATAGCTCACGCCTTGTGGGCAATTGCTCACGTCGTGAGCATTGCTCACGTCGCGTGAGCATAGCTCACGCTTCGTGAGCAATTGCTCACGTCGCGTGAGCATAGCTCACGCCGTGAGCATTTGCTCACCTAGCGTGAGCATAGCTCACGTCACGTGAGCCCTTCTTTCCTCTTCCCCGCTATCGCAAATTGCAGACTTCCTTTCGTTTTCCAGAAATTCGATAGAAATCATTTCCAATCTAATTCACAACACCACCAAAACTCATATTACCTTTCAATCGATGTCCCAAATAGTATAACAAGATCATTGCAACTTAATTCAACAATTAAATCAACCAAAATCATGCATAGACACATTTAATTCCTTTCAAGAACATGAACCCTAAAAGTTACAGTAAGGTAAGAACCCAAACTCAGAACTTCCAATTCAATTCTATACATGCATTATTAACACATCTAATCACATAAGTCATATGTATTCTCATGCTAAAACACACAAAATTCCATAAACTAAACAAAACATATATTTACATCCTACGTGAGAATAGGGCAGAGACATGCATCAAATACACAAACTGGGATTGAAGAACAGAGAGCTTCCAAACATTGCATGCAATCAAACACTCCCAAACCTGGAATGAAGATCCAAAAATCAAGCTTCAGAAACAATCCTCAATCCTTTCCTTGCCTTTATTTTGCTCCCTCTTACCATCCAAAGCTTGCACAAACAAGAAATCCACAAATCCTTAGTTTAAACCCTAATTGAAGACAAAACCAGGAAGAGAAGGAGAAGAGCAGAACATGCAGGAAACGAAATTCCAACTTACCTCTTCAAGCAAACAAAGCACACTTCCAACCCAAACACACTCCAAGCCAAAGCTAAAGAGAAGGAAGGGAAAAGCAGAGAAAGAAGAGGAGACGAAGGAGAAGGGAAGGCGTGAAAAGAGGGGACGAACGGGCTGTGTTCCCTCTTCTCTCTTCCTCTTACTTCTGTTTCTTCTTTCAATGCCCACCTAACAAGCAACTTGGCAACATCTAATTGGACCAAAATATCCACTCAAACTTTCCAAATCAAAGCACCATACTTGAGTCATACACAATTATTTCCAATAACCCACTTATATCCTACTTCCATACACCACTAGCACACACTAGCACTTCTTCTTCTTAACACACTTAATTAATTAATTACCAATAAATCCTTATTATCCAAATTCTCATACACAAATTACTGAAATATCCTTTTTGATCCCGACTTAGCATGCACAATCCGACCAGGGCTATTTTGGGGTGTGACAACTCTTCCCTCCTAAAAGAATTTCGTCCTCGAAATTCACAGTAAAACACTTACATCCACACAACCCAAACAAACAAAACTTACTTAAACAAAAGCTTGCAATGCAACTTACCAGAAGAACCTGCAGTCTCCTTCGAATCTTTGCTAGATGCTACATACTCTGAAAACACTCGAGAAGATCTGAGCAAATCCTCCACATCCTTTCTAGCTTGCCCAGCTAGACTCTCACTCATCTTCTTAGGACAATCGATTATCTGATGTTCCATACTGCCACACCTGAAATAAGCACCTGAAAACTTCCGACATGGACCCCGATGTCGCTTCTGGCAGTGCTGACATACTGACGGTACCCACTTCTTACACTTATTCCCATGTTGCTTCTGACATTACTGATGCACTGAAGGTTCTCGAACCCTCTTCCCTGCTGACACTTCACTAGCCGATCCTTTTCTCTTCTGAGGAACATGCCGCAAAACTTCTTGAGAAGCACGAGGAGCAGTCAATCTATCCAAAATCCGAATCAATCCTTGTACTATCGTCCTATCATCAGAAACACGACCAGAATCTTCAACTGGAAGACACTCGGAAACATCCAGATCAGCACTAATTCGATTCACACTTTCCGTTGTCTCGTCCATATTCTCACTAGGATCAGACTCCATCTAGACATGACACAAAACAAGACGCATCTGCAGTAGGCCACGACACAAAACCGACTCTCATGCAAAGACTCAACACAAAACAAACAACATACCCAGAACCATCAAACCTGGGCTCTGATACCACTAACTGTAACACCCCCATCGCCGTCCCCGTTGGGAGGACGCCGACGGACGCGCTACACGACGTTCATATATACAGATATACACACGCATAACACGGAAGTATACTTTTATACATAACATGCATACAGAAATATGGATTAATTAAAAACTTACCTTGACTTACCTTGCAGTACAGACTGAACATGCAATGACTCACGCACACGCAGGCACTAAGCAAAAGCATACACAGAAGCATAATCGAAATAATAAAACAAAGGAATAACTAAACATAAAGACATACTAACTATTACATTCCCAGAAGAAAACTCAAGAATGAAACATAATTAATTACATATACAATATTACAGAAATCCAAAAGCTGAAATACAGAAGCTGAACAAAAATACAGAACTTCTAATTCCTATGTGTGGCCGACCTTGCAGAAGCGCAACTCGAACAGAACCAAACCTGCCACCTGCACGGAAAGGAAATCCGTGCTAAGCGATAAACGCTTAGTGGGGAGAACACACAAAAGTATGGACGGCCATTCACAATGGTCGCCAAGGCATAACACATTCAAATGGCAAAAGCGGATATTCATAACATATAAATAATCAGACTTGCATATTAAAGGCATTCATTTCAATACTCACAATCGAACCATAACTTCATGTTCAGGATAGACTAAAACAGACATAATACAATACACATTACAAGCATCATCATGCTAAACCACATACTATATCTCATGCATAAACCTACATGAGTAGCAAATATCAACATCTTACTGTACAGAGTCACAAGAGCTTTACTCATGCAATTGACATAACTAAATACCCATGCATGAACTGACAACCAAACCATCATGTTAAGAATGCTAGCCATTTAACATACTTAGACATGCCAAACACATACACGAGTCAAATATCCAACGGATAACATTTAGAGCTTCACAATACCGCTGCGCAACTCTAAAATATATAAAGCATCATGCAAAAATACTCTGATAGCGGAGACTGAAGACGTAACCACTTAGTATTACATTCATGTCATCATCATGCAGAAAGTACAATAATCATCACCTACTTACCATCACAGCTGCTTCGGTTCACATGCTAATATATATAACAAAACTATGCTGAAGTCATATACTTAAATACATCAATCAAATCATTTCAAAGCAGTCATAAACTTATAACAAATCACATGACAAGTACGGATAATCATGTTAAATGTAAAGTCATGCTTACTTAAAACAGACATACATTCTGAAGCCCATAGTCACATTCATATGCATATAAACTGATTCCTGAAATCCTTATCAAGCTCAAATGGATATCACATTCAAAGGTTAAAACATAATTCATATAAACATGCTCATATAATAAAGTCATACAATCAGTCTTTCATAATCATATTCATTCAGAGGTAATCCGATATACATTACATCGATATACTCATTCAGATAATCCTTATATAGCTAAATCAGATCAGAGCAGTTCAAATAACATTCAAAGAACACCTGCTGACTCTAGGTAGTGGATAACGAGTGTACAGACAGTACTTTACGGGTACGAGCCGATTACAGACAGTACGTTACGGGTACGAACCGATTAAACCATTATACTTTAACTTTCACAGATATTTTCACAAGGGACCTTAAACAAGATCCAATACAGAAAAGGGTTCGCGAGGAACCAAATGGGGACCTGATCAGGGTCCAAATCATTCAAAGGGCGCTGCAGCTACAGAAGACTCTATTAGGCATGCCTAACTATCCACTTACTTGACTCTAGCAGGTTATGCGTAACCCAATTTACATTTCGAATCGCACAATACATATATAATCAGCATGCATAAACAGAGAACGAAAGACATTTAAATATTCTCAATAAGTTGGTCACAAATCATACAATTCGCATTGCAAAACATATTACAGTCCAAATTGCATTTAACATAACACAATGAGCTCCAAGGCTAAAGCATAACAATGTATTCCGACATCAGCCATATTATTCAAATAAGTCTGGCATAGCAGGATGCCAATCATACTTCATACAAGTCAAATACTGGAGCATGCAATAACCCAATTGATATCATCAGCACTATTCATCTTTCTAAAGCATAACAGGAACACATGTTGAATCGTATTATGCTAAAGACCAAGGACGCATCATCATAATTGAGGAAAGTTACAGCATAAACTTAAGCATAGCAAACTATTCTTAAAGAAGAAACAGACTAAAATATGCATAGCATAATTCACATTAAGACAGAACATGTTTGGGACTTAAACAAATAGAAAATCAGCATTCATAATTCCTTCGTATTCAGAATATAACTTGAAATACATGTCACAATAATAAGCATATTTAAGTCCCAACCATACTGTTAAAATCCCACAAACGTTCAACAGGATTACTATAATCCAAAACTGATTCCAAAATAATACATTTAACTTATCTTAGATAACATATTATTAATACCAAATAAATTGGAATAATCAGTCATGTCATCAAGATAATATAAAACACAGTAGAGGAAAATACCCTGAAAAGCTTTTGAAAACCATTTTATAAAAACTGGTCGCTTGGGGAAAGAAAAACAGAAGCAAAACAGAGGAATCGGAGACCTGAGCAACCTTCACGTCACGTGAAGGTTGCTCACGTCGTGAGCAGTGAGCAATTGCTCACGTTGCGTGAGCATAGCTCACGCCTTGTGGGCAATTGCTCACGTCGTGAGCATTGCTCACGTCGCGTGAGCATAGCTCACGCCGCGAGCATTTGCTCACCTAGCGTGAGCATGGCTCACGTCACGTGAGCATAGCTCACGTCACGTGAGCCCTTCTTTCCTCTTCCCCGCTATCGCAAATTGCAGACTTCCTTTCGTTTTCCAGAAATTCGATAGAAATCATTTCCAATCTAATTCACAACACCACCAAAACTCATATTACCTTTCAATCGATGTCCCAAACAGTATAACAAGATCATTGCAACTTAATTCAACAATTAAATCAACCAAAATCATGCATAGACACATTTAATTCCTTTCAAGAACATGAACCCTAAAAGTTACAGTAAGGTAAGAACCCAAACTCAGAACTTCCAATTCAATTCTATACATGCATTATTAACACATCTAATCACATAAGTCATATGTATTCTCATGCTAAAACACACCAAATTCCATAAACTAAACAAAACATATATTTACATCCTACGTGAGAATAGGGCAGAGACATGCATCAAATACACAAACTGGGATTGAAGAACAGAGAGCTTCCAAACATTGCATGCAATCAAACACTCCCAAACCTGGAATGAAGATCCAAAAATCAAGCTTCAGAAACAATCCTCAATCCTTTCCTTGCCTTTATTTTGCTCCCTCTTACCATCCAAAGCTTGCACAAACAAGAAATCCACAAATCCTTAGTTTAAACCCTAATTGAAGACAAAACCAAGAAGAGAAGGAGAAGAGCAGAACATGCAGGAAACGAAATTCCAACTTACCTCTTCAAGCAAACAAAGCACACTTCCGACCCAAACACACTCCAAGCCAAAGCTAAAGAGAAGGAAGGGAAAAGCAGAGAAAGAAGAGGAGAAGAATGAGAAGGGAAGGCGTGAAAAGAGGGGACGAACGGGCTGTGTTCCCTCTTCTCTCTTCCTCTTACTTCTGTTTCTTCTTTCAATGCCCACCTAACAAGCAACTTGGCAACATCTAATTGGACCAAAATATACACTCAAACTTTCCAAATCAAAGCACCATACTTGAGTCATACACAATTATTTCCAATAACCCACTTATATCCTACTTCCATACACCACTAGCACACACTAGCACTTCTTCTTCTTAACACACTTAATTAATTAATTACCAATAAATCCTTATTATCCAAATTCTCATACACAAATTACTGAAATACCCTTTTTGATCCCGACTTAGCATGCACAATCCGACCAGGGCTATTTTGGGGTGTGACAAGCTCCGCTTCCACTCGCTTTCTCTTTCCCCTTAGATGTTCGAGGAAGCTCCTCTGAACCAAAAATCAAACACAACCCGATTTAATTCTAACCATTAACTCATAAATGAAAATCAAACCTAGAGAGGAGAAAAAGAAGAATCTAAGATATTACTAACTTAAACTCACCCTTTGAACTTATGAGACGTAATCCAGCTAAACACTCACCCAAGGAAGAAGAGAAGAGCAGAAATAAGCAAGGAAGGAGATGGAAAGATGGAGAAAAAGGAAAAGAGAATGAAATTGGCGTGAGGAAGAGGAAAGCAACGGGAAAAAGGAAGAAGAACTAAAGTGGTTTACAGCTGTCCCCTCTCTCATCACCCACTAAATTCAACCCTATCCACTTGCCATGTGTCACTCTCTCATAGGAAATGATCCCACAAGCATACCCTACTCCCATACTCTCACTTACACACAATTTACATCACTTACTCACATCCTACTTCCCTATCCAACCCACACACATTAACAAATTAACATGCATGCAACATCAAATGCACACAAGCACACACACACATAGATACAGACAGGCACATTCAGACTCAGTCAGGCTCAGACTACTAAGGTGGTTTTGGGGTGTTACAATACTCCCCCACTTAACATAATTTCGTCCACGAAATTCTCACCTGCTCCAAATAACTGAGGATACTGCAGTCTCATAGCTTCGTCCGATTCCCACGTAGCTTCTTCAACACCGTGATGCTGCCATAGGACCTTAACCAATGGTATCTGCTTATTCCGAAGCTGCCTGATTTCTCTATCCACGATCCTCTTTGGCTCTTCATCATACGAAAGATCTGATTGAACCCGGATATCTTGCACTGATAATACATGAGAAGGGTCTGATCGATATCGACGAAGCATTGACATATGGAAGACATTATGCAATCTGGCTAACTCCATAGGCAAAGCTAATCGATAAGCTACTAGACCTACCTTTCCTAAAATCTCATATGGTCCAATGAAGCGCGGGCTTAGCTTGCCTTTCTTTCCAAAATGAAGAACCTTTCGCCACGGTGACACTTTCAAGAAAACCTTATCACCTACCTCATACTGAATATCTCTACGTTTCAGATTGGCATAAGAGCACTGTCTATCTTTAGCTGCTTTTAAATTCTGCCGAACAACCCTTACTTTCTCTTCCGTGTCTCTAACTATATCCGGACCGATCAAAGCCTTTTCTGACAGTTCAGTCCAACAAACTGGTGTTCTGTACTTTCATCCATACAAAACCTCGTAAGGAGCTATACCAATACTCACCTGGTAACTGTTATTATATGCAAACTCCATCAAAGATACATATCGATCCCAGCTTCCCGAGAACTCTAAAGCACAACCTCAAAGCATATCTTCTAACACTTGGATAACTCTTTCCGACTGGCCATCAGTCTGCGGATGGAATGCAGTACTAAAGTTTAACCGAGTTCCTAATGCTGCCTGGAGTTCCTTCCAAAACTTGGACGTAAAATGGGGATCTCGATCAGATATAATGGAAAGCGGAATCCCATGAAGTCTGACTATTTCATTCACATAAAGCTCCGCTAACTTGTCCATGGAGTAGTCTAACCGAACTGGCAAAAAGTGTGCTGACTTGGATAACCGATCCACTACAACCCACACAGAATCGTGCTTACGCTATGTCATTAGCAAACCAGACACAAAATCCATCGTGATATCATCCCACTTCCACTGAGGAATGGGTAAGGGATGAAGTAATCCTGACGGTACTTGATGCTCGGTTTTCACTTGCTGACAGGTAAGACACTTTGAAACAAATTTCGTTATACTTCTCTTCATGCATGGCCACCAATAAAATTGTTTCAGATCCTTGTACATCTTGTCACCTCCTGGATGCATAGTGAAGACCAATGAATGAGCTTCTTGTAATAACTTTTTCCTTAACTCGCCTACATCGGGTACACATAAACGGTCTCCCTGCTTAAGTACCCCATCACTATCAACTCGGTACTCGGACTGCTTGCCATCTTTCACTGTTGATTTACCCGCTGTAACACGTGATCTTCTAACTGTGCCTTCACTATCTCTTGCCTCAGACTTGGCTTAACCTTAAGCTGAGCAACTAAATCACCTTCAGAATCAAACCTCCATCTACCTCGACTAAAGAGCAATGCAAACATAGATTTCCTACTGAGGGCATCTGCCACCACATTAGCCTTGCCTGGATGGTAGTCGATGATGCAATCATAATCTTTAAACAACTCTAACCATCTTCGTTGTCTCAAATTCAATTCTTTTTGTGTCAACAAATACTTGAGACTCTTATGATCGGTAAAAATCCGGCATGTTTCCCCATACAAATAATGCTGCCACACCTTAAGTGCAAATACTACTGCCGCCAATTCCAAATCGTGGGTCGGGTAGTTCATCTCATGAGGCTTCAACTGTCTCGACGCATAGGCTACAACTTTACCCTCTTGCATCAAAACACAACCCAAACCAATCCCGGAAGCATCACTGTACATGATATATTCTTTACCCGAAACCGGCTGTGTAAGCACAGGAGCTTTAACTAACATCTCTTTTAGCTGATCAAAATTGGCTTGACACTTTTCAGACCACACAAACTTAACTTCTTTTCGAAGTAGCTTGGTCAAGGGAGAGGCTAACACTGAAAATCCCTTAACAAAACGTCGATAATAACCTGCCAAACCTAGAAAACTTCTAACCTCTGGCACACTCTTCGGAGGTATCCAATTAACAATTGCCTCAATTTTACTTGGATCCACTCGGATACCATCTTTAGAAACTACGTGCCCAAGAAAAGCCACTTCCTTTAACCAAAACTCACACTTGCTTAGTTTCGCATAAAGCTGATGATCCCTTAGCATTTGCAACACTAGTCGAAGATGTTCCTCATGTTCCTTTCTATCTCTTGAATACACTAAAATATCATCGCTAAACACCACAACAAACTTGTCCAAATACGGTCGAAAAATTCTGTTCATTAAATCCATAAACGCTGCAGGCGCGTTGGTCAAACCAAAAGGCATCACTAGGAATTCATAATGACCATCCGGAAAGCCGTCTTCGCCACGTCTACCTCTTTTACCCTCAACTGATAATAACCCGATCTTAGGTCTATCTTGGAGAACACACCAGCTCCACGCAACTGATCAAAAAGATCCTCAATCCTCGGTAAGGGATACTTATTCTTTACAGTCACTTTATTAATCTGCCTATAATCAATACACATTCGCAATGTTCCATCTTTTTTCTTGACAAACAACACTGGAGCACCCCACGGTGATACACTAGGCCGAATAAACCCCTTATCCAACAATTCCTGCAACTGACTTTTCAACTCTTTTAATTCCACCCAAGCCATCCGGTAGGGAGCCTTAGAAACTGGAGCTGTCCCTGGCACGATCTCTACTAACAATTTAACCTCTCTTTCAGGGGGTAACCCAAGTAATTCTTCCGAAAAAACATCCACAAAGTCTCTGACCACAGGAATATCCTGAATTTTCACTTGTCCCCTCCGAGAATCTAACACCAATGCGAAAAACGCTTCACATCCCTTTCTAATAAATCTTCTTGTTTTCATTGCCGAAATCACGTTATGTAAAGAGCTGCTCCCAACACCCTTCACAATCACAGATGGTTGATCCCTACCATGTAGTACCATCACCTTTCTATGGCAATCCACTACTGCTCGATGCATATCTAACCAATCCATACCCAGAATGACATCAAACTCATGGAATGGCAAACAGATCAAATCCATAGCAAACTCTATACCCTGAATCTTTAAAGGACACGCCCAACACACTCGATCTACCATAACACTTTGTCCCAACGGACTAGATACACAAATCTCATATCCCAACTTCTCCTCATTTCCCAAACTATCCCATATCTTACTAGAGCATACGTAAGAATGGGTAGAACCCGGGTCAATCAAAACATAAACATCAGAGCCAAGCAAAGAGAACTTACCGGCAATCACTTCTAGAGCATTCTGTTCCTCTCTGGCCTTCATAGCATAAGCCCTCCCAGATACCGGTACAAGACAATCCACTGTTTCTAAGGGTTCTCTATCACGAGACCGACCACTACGACCCCTTCCTCTACCTCTATTACGTCTGCCTTGGGGTACATTGGACCCAACTCAACTAACTTATTGTTGCCCCATAGGACTCTCATACTGACTTGGACAATTCGCCAGGAAGTGGTCCGTGGAGCCACATCTAAAACAACCTCCCGTTAAGCACCGACACTCACCCTAATGTAGCTTATTACAATGAGTACATCGGGGAGCTCCTTCACCTCTACCTGCGCCCGATCCCCTAAAAGAGCCCTGTCTTCTCCCTCTAGAGGTCGGACTAGCAACAGAATCATCAATAGGGTTTCCTTAGGACTCCCTTGGTCTCTTACTGGAAGAAGATCCACCCTTAGAAGACTTCTTTCTCTGAGCTTTCTCTCTCAATATGGTCTTTGAACGCTCCGCCCTCAAGGCTGCTTGAACCAACTGATAGTACCTAACATTCGGGGCTGACATCAGAGAAACCAGCATCACTTTCAAAGACTCATTCAAACCTAACTCAAAGTGTTGACACCTGAACTCATCTGTAAGAACCCTTGGAGGTGCATATTTGCTAAGCTTAGTGAACTCATTCTCATACTCAGCCACTGACATTGTCCTTTGCTTCAGACTTAGAAACTGCGTCCACTTGGCGTCTTTGTATGCCTTTGTCACAAACCGATCCTGAAACTCGTTCTCAAAGAATTCCCAGGTCATAGGGCCAGGAATCTAAGGTTGACTAATCACTAACCTCCACCAATCGTAAGCAGAGCCTTGCAGCAAGGACTCGGCACATTCCACTTCTTGGTCAGGTGGGCACTTAATCTCCCTTAACACTCTTTTTATCTTTTCATTCCACATCTCTGCTTTATCAGACTCATCCAAACCCGTACCAAAAAATTCCTCCGCTCCATGTTTTCTCAATTTCTCAATAGGTGCTACCGATGACATTACTCTTTCAAACATTATAGCCATATCCTGTGATACCTTAAGCATCGCTTCCAACCGAACCATAGGCACTTCAGGTTATCCCCTAGGAGGCTGAGCCGGACCCCCAACTGATGGATCTCGCTCAGGAGGATTCACACTCCCAGCTGAACCCTCCGGCATCTCATACGAGGACTCCATCAACTACAAAACATAAACGCAATGTGCATCAGGCCAACACAGCTCTAACAGACTCACTAACATACTTAGACCTAGAAACAACCAAACCAAATGCTCTGATACCACCAAATGTCACACCCCAACCTATACTAAGGAGACTTCTTCCTCGGTAGGGGGAGAAGTGTCCCGATAGATAGGAGTGTCACATTATGCATACCAAAATATACAATCACAGCAATTAAACAGATAGTATAAAAATAATATAAAGCTTATAAAAGAGAAGCACAGCGGTACTGTACAAGATAAATTCTTTTCTTTCTATTATATATATATATATATTCATAAACGAAGTCTGTACATATTACAAAAGATTTCATATACAAGGCCCAAAGAATACTGTTCCATAGGGCACGCAAAATATTACATCTTGTACAAAAAGACAGAAAAGCCTATACTATAAAACTTCGATTCCTAGCTGTGATGGCCTTCCCGATGCGGCACGCCTCGACCGCTAATACCAAAATCTTCCACACCTGCACGGATAAAACACCCATGCTAAGCGAAATCGCTTAGTGGGGAAAAACACAAAATGTAGTACCGCCACTCACAGTGGCATTAACAAACAATCACAGGCGAGTGGCACAGTTACTTGATAAGGTGTTATCAATTCACCTTACGCATAATATCGCTGTAACTACATCATTCTCAAAAAGCAATAATTAGAAACATCATAAAAATTGTCAAAAGGTTCTGGAACAAAAAGGAAATCTAATTCGCTATTATCTTTATTCTCTACCGATGCAGACATGGCAACCGACAGTTGGGTAACATCTTGGCTTTTTGGAGGCTTTACAGCTACCCCTTATGGAACTTCATCTTATTTCTTCAAACCTATATCTTCATCTCCCACTTTCTTTTTACCCTCCACTCGAGTGGCCATCAGCCTATCAGTGATAATCTCTTCGGACGTGTCTCGGTCCCAAACCATCCCCTGGGTCATGATTTCTTCATACAAAAAGCCCTCTACCGACTTGATAAATCCATTATCTCAATCAAAGACGTCGTTGAAAACCTCGAATCCTGGCACAATCCTCCCATCTATCCACTAGGGTTCAGCTTCTCCGACATAAGCATATACCGGGGTGGCTGGCATGAAACATTTTGTTATGTGAGAGATCCCATATGATGTCTTCTTAATCATCATTGTTATGCCTTAATACCCAAGGCCCCTTCGATCTTTCTGACCCTTCGCCATAATAGCTGCTTGTAGCCCTAGGGAATTCTTACCCAAACTAGCTCCGAGAAGGAAAGACATTTTCTTCAGTATGTTTACCACCTGAGAGCTCCCTGCCATATCATCTTCTCCATTTATCACAGCGACATGAAAATCGTTGAAAAGTTGCCTTGCAATCTCTAAGATGGATACCTGATTTTCCCTGGCGCCTCTAATTGTCACCACCTGTCCTTCACGTGGGATGTTTATCATCTAGTGCAAGGTAGATGGCAACCTTCCCAACTTGTGGAACCATGGTTTGCCCAACAATGTTGAGAAATTGGTTGGAATAAGAAGGACTATAAATTCAACCTCCGTTTCTACCAGTTTGATCTTCACTATTGCTTTGAAGGTCCTTGAAGCTTGCCTTCGGGAGTTTTCATAAGCAGTGATTATGAGATCTAATTTGCTTAACATATCTTCCGTCACTCCAAAAGCTAACATTGCCACCAGAGGGCACACATTTAAGGAAGAACCGTTGTCTACCAAAATGCACGCGGTGTGCTTTTTATTAATTTGTGCCCTTATATACAACGGGCAGTTATGATTATGACTTTCTGCTGGCAAATCAGTATCTAAGTAAACCAAATTTTCTCTGGCACTTCCCTTCACAATGTCTAATAGCTCTGTTGGGGAAATGGTGGTTGCAACTGATAGGTGTTTAATTGAAGTAATATTTAGCATGTGTTTGTGTAAATTATAAAGTTAAATATGTAACTATGTATATTTTTCGTGTTATTCATGTTAGTTTATGAGTTTATGTGCTTTGCAGGTTGATCTATCTAAAAATGGAAAGAATGGAGCACAACTGGGAAATAACAGAGAAGAACTGGACAGAGATCAAGGATGCTCACGAGTCATGAATAGGAGTCATGACTCGTAAGGATGCAGGTATAGAAAGGAGGTTGAAGAAGAGAAGAAGGAGGTAGGGTCACGAGTCGTGAACCTCAATCACGACTCATGACTATGCAGAGAGACCAGCACAGTTAAGCAAGAAAAGAAAGAAGAGTGAAGGAGCAAGGCTCACAACTCGTGAAAGACCATCACGATTCGTGAATGGATAGGAAGAAAACAGAGGAAAAGGAAAAGGGAAGAGGAAAAGGAAGAGAAGCCAAAACGTGTTCCAGCTCACGACTCACACACGCAGGATCACGACTTGTGAAAGGCCATCACGAGTCGTGAAAGGACAGAGAGGAGCAGGGGCAAGAAAGAAGGAAAAGGAGGGGAGTTCCATATTCTGTCGCGAGCGCGGTAGTCTCGCGATCGTGACAGAACTATCCATTGCGATAGTTATGCATTAAAAGTTACTTCAAAAGGCACCTTTTCCATCAAGATTTGCAACCATTGTGAAGGGATATCTTCAAGAGACACAATCTTTAGAATTTTTTAAATAGCGACTTTAATTGTAATTTAATAATACATGTAATATATAAAACTTTTATTAAATAGTTTTTCTGTAGTTTTGAAGAACAGTTTCTTTTAGTTAAATTTCTTAGTTAGTTTTTATGTTTTGAAGAAGAAGATTAAGGAGAACAAAATCTCTTACAAGAGTTGGGACAAGGGTTGAGAGATTTCTTTCTTATGCTCTTATCTTTTATTTCTTCTCTGTAAATTAAATGAATATTTCTTCAATGAATTTGAATGTTATCATTATTCTCTACTTCCATCTATTATAAGAGTCTTTAAATGCAGAATTTCTATTAGTACAATTGCATGATTTTTATAAGTTAAGATAGAGTCGAGAGATCATTTTAACTTAAATATAATAGATTTTCATTATCAAAACATATCTAGAGAGATCAGTATGTTGAGATAGTTGTTATAGGTTGATTAAATTATCTTAAAGTATGTAATTAGAGTTAACTAATTCATTAATAAGAATTAGGAGTTAGTGCTTTAAATGTATACTTTGAGCATTCTAATTCATGTCGAGAGAATGAGTTAGAAATATATTCCAACTTGGCTTGCATGAAAAGATGATTATTATTAATTGGATTGATGGATAACGTTCATTATTTTATGTTCTTCATTATATATTTTGTCTTCTTCGATTAACATAAAATAGGTTTAATTAGTTTATTTAATAGAGTAGTTTAGATTAACATAAAATAGGTTTATATTGTGTATTTTTCTATTATTAACACATTTTGTTTTAATTTTATAGGTTTAAATAGTAAGATTAGGTGATGTTTTATTTATTAAAAAAAATATTTATTAAAAATTTTGCAGACGTGACATTCTGTCATGAGTGCGATAACAACCGCGAGCGCGAAAGAATGTACGTAGATTGTGATCGCGACACTCCTCGCGATCGTGATAGCAAGAGAAAGAATCGAGACTGTGCGACTTGTGAAGAAACATCACGAGTCATATGTCATTTAGCTTTGTAAAGAGGCAGCTTCACGAGTCATGACTGTGCCTCACGACTTGTGAGCTTGTCTGAGCCCATCAGGTAAGTTTTTCTTTTATTTTGTTTTATTTCATTTTCTTATCATTTTTATTTGAAATTGAATTAAATTTATTTCTAATTAGATTAATATGCTTTAATTTCAACTACATTGATTTACATTAACCTCTAAAATCAAAATATCAGAATTTTAAAGAGGGAAATTTTAATTTCAAACCCTAACTTCGTGACTTTTCAAATTCTAAAGTTCCCTCTTGATTTCCTTTAACTTTTCACTTTTACCTCTTCTCACGAGTCGAGCACCTTAAATAGACCTTTCATCTTCTTTATTTCTTTTTCCTCTACAAAGAATCTTCACGCTTTCATACTCTGTTTTTCCTTTATTGTTCTCGTTCTTCATTCCAGCATTCTGTTTCTATTCATTATCTTACATGTTCTTAGGGTTTACGGGATTTTAATGCTTTTCAATTTTGGTATCCCAAACATACCATTTATCTTTTTATCGTAAGTTTGCTTCTTTGCCATATTCGGGTTCGTAAATTTATTTTCCTTTTTCTTTGTTTCATTTTCATTTTCATTTCTTCTTTCACCTAACACACTTCATTTTCGGGATTTTCCTGCATAACAACACCAAACTTCATTTGCAGTTTATTTCTTTTTACTCTTTGTTTACATTACATCTCTGTTTTACTACTAAACAATGGTGAGAACTAAAAACCCATCTTCCTCACGTACTGAATCAGCAAGCCAAGAAGCTGAAGAGGGGAACATTGCTGCTCATTTTAATGCTCTGTTTCCCATATTCTCCATAGATGAAGGTAGTAGGTATCTAACCCTTCGTTATAGACATTTGTTGCAATGTAAGTATTTTCCCGATTCTTTGCTTACACAAATTGGCATGTTAGATGTTGTTACTGAAATGTTGAGATTTTGTTGCTTGTCGAAATTTTCTACTATGAATGAAGGTGTTCATCCTGATTTAGTTTTGGAATTTTACACTACATAGAAAAAGGATGAAGATAATGAGAATTGGTTGGATTTTAGGATGGCTGGTAAACCTTATACTTTGACCTATTTTATGATGAATAGGATGTTTAGATTTTCCCAAATAGGTTTAACTGACCCACCTAAATCTTTTAAGCCAAATGAATTTTGGAACTTTTTAACTGATTTGCCAACACCTTATAAGGCTAGAGATGCTAAGTCTATGTTTATTAAAGATTTGAAATATTGGATTTTACATAAGGTTTTAGCTTCTGTAGTTTTTAATAGGTCTGAATTTAACAGAGTTTCATATCATGAATTATTTTTGATGTGGTGTGTACATAAACGTAAGGATATATATTGGCCTTATTGGATAGTTACTCAATTATTGCAATGTGTTAATAAGCACGATTCACCTTTAACTCATGGGCATGTTATTTCTAGTATTGTAAGGAATTTAAATGTGGATTTTAGTGCCTATTTTCAAGTTTTTCCTTGCCATTATTTTACTAAGCATGTGTTGGTGCGTGGAGAGGTGGTTGCTAATAATTTTCAGGAAATTCCACATCGTGCTCGATCATGTTGGAAGGATATTCCTGGATCTTCTGCGCCACAAGAAGAGGCACAAGAAGAAGAGGTTGGTGATTAGGAGGCAAGTGAAGATGAAGCTATGCCTGATGTTCTAGTAGATGTGGTAGCAGCAACTGATGTTGGATCATCTAGTCATAACATACCCGACATGCTTGACCAGATTTTACAAACCCAACTGACTATATAGGATTAGCTTTCATCGATGTGTAGACGCCAAAGGCGGTTGGAGTATAGGATGGATCATTTTATTGCTCAATCGGGATTTGAGGTTCCATCACCTCCACTTTCACCATGAGCAGGGAGTTTTTCCTCTCTTTATTTTATTTATTTCTTTTAATTGTTTATTTTATTTCATTTCTTCACATTGAGGACAATGTGTGTTCTAAGTGTGGGGGAGTGAGTGTGTTGGTTTATTTTGTATGTTTATATATTTTATATGATAATTGCATGTTTGTTTGTATGTGTTTATTGTTCAATTAGGCTTTTTAGTAAATTTTATTATAAGGTATTGTTCAATTGGCATGTTATGTAGGTTGTTAGAACATTTATCTTTTATGCTCATTTTTATCAGTTTTTCAAAATTTTTGGTATGTATTTTAAGTCTTTCAAGTTATTTTCTTTTACTTCTTTCAACATATAGATTATTTAGTATTTTTATTAACCATGTTTTTAAAGTTAGAATTTGCTCATTTAGTTAAAAATTTTAAGTTTCTAGTTGCTTAAGGAAACTATAGCCATAATACTTACCCTATATCTTTTCAATAATGGATGAGGGCTAAAAAAGAAAAAAAGAAAACAAATAAGTGGGATGGAGCATAAAATGCACCCACAATTTTCAAAAATAATTAGCAAGATGTATATCCAAAATTGCAAAAATGTATGGGATGGAGCGTAAAACGCATCCATATTACTTTCTCTTACTATACATGGGATTAAATGAAGAAATATACCCATGTAAAGGAAAAAAAAATAAAAGAAAAAAATATATGATGAAAGAAAAAGAAAAGTCTAAAAATGCCATGAGATTGGATTAAGGATAAGTGAGCTTAAAAATGTCCCAAATGCAGCTAGCAACTTTAGAATTTTTTAATTTATGATCAAATTTCTTTCTTTAACTCAAGTTTAGTTTTTTTGAGACTTATACTCTTTATGCTGGAATTAGTAAAATTAAGTGATTTGTCAAATTTTCAATGCATACTTTTAAATTTGATTCAATGATATTTTTTAGTGTTTGAGGTATTTGATCTTTTCAATTCTATTATATATGTTGAATGGACAGTGCTGTATAATGATGTTTACTTGTTGTTGAGTTTTCCTATTTTTTTATCTTGCTTGAGGACAAGCAAGGATTAAGTGTGGGGAAATTTGATAGGTGTTTAATTGAAGTAATACTTAGCATGTGTTTGTGTAAATTATAAAGTTAAATATGTAACTATGTATATTTTTTGTGTTATTCATGTTAGTTTATGAGTTTATTTGCTTTGCAGGTTATTCTATCTGAAAATGGAAAGAATGGATCATAACTGGGAAAAAATAGAGAAGAACTGGGTAGCAATCAAGGATGCTCACAAGTCGTGAATAGGAGTCACGACTCGTGAGGATGCAGGTATAGAAAGGAGGTTGAAGAAGAGAAGAAGGAGGTAGGGTCATGAGTCATGAACCTGAATCACAACTAGTGACTATGCAGAGAGACCAGCACAGTTAAGCAAGAAAAGAAAGAAGAGTGAAGGAGCAAGGCTCACGACTCGTGAAAGACCATCACGAGTTGTGAATGGATAGGAAGAAAATAGAGGAAAGGGAAAAGGGAAGAGGAAAAGGAAGAGCAGCCAAGACGTGGTCCAACTCACGACTCACACATGCAGGATCACGACTCGTGAAAGGCCATCAAGAGTCGTAAAAGGCCAGAGAGGAGCAGGGGCAAGAAAGAAGGAAAAAGAGGGGAGTTCCGTGTTTTTTCGCGAGCACGGCAGTCTCGCGATTGTGACAGAACTATTTGTTGTGGCAGTTATGTGTTAAAAGTCACTTCAAAAGGCACCTTTTCCATCAAGATTTGCAACAATTGTGAAGGGACATCTTCAAGAGACACAATCTTTAGAATTTTATAAATAGCGACTTTAACTGTAATTTAATAATAGATGTAATATATAGAACTTTGATTAAGTAGTTTTTCTTTAGTTTTGAAGAACAATTTCATTTAGTTAAATTTCTCAGTTAGTTTTTATGTTTCGAAGAAGAAGATTAAGGAGAAGAAAATCTACTACAAGAGTTGGGAAAAGGGTTGAGATACTTCTTTCTTACACTCTTATCTTTTATTTCTTCTCTGTAAATTAAATGAATATTTCTTCAATGAATTTGAATGTTATCATTATTCTCGACTTCCATCTATTTTAAGAGTCTTTGAATGTAGAATTTCTATTAGTACAATTGCATGATTTTTATAAGTTAAGATAGAGTCGAGAGATCATTTTAACTTAAATCTAATAGATTTTCATTATCGAAACATAACTAGAGAGATCAGTATGTTGAGATAGTTGTTATAGGTTGATTAAATAATCTTAAAGTATGTAATTAGAGTTAACTAATTCATTAAGGAGAATTAGGAGTTAGTGCTTTAAATGTATACTTTGAGCATTCTAATTCATGTTGAGAGAATGAGTTAGAAATATATTCCAACTTGGCTTGCATGAAAAGATGATTATTATTAATTGGATTGATGGATCAAGTTAATTATTTTATGTTCATTATATATTTTTGCCTTCTTTGATTAACATAAAAAAGATTTAATTAGTTTATTTAATAGAGTAGTTTAGATTTAACCAACAAATTACTGATTATTATAAACAAGATTAAAACCAAGTAGTAATCGTGAGTAAAAATTACATTCCTTGTGGGATCGATATCTTTTGTACTATTTCGGTACACCGTATGTTTGCGAAAAATTAGCACTTATAAATTATGCTAACAGCAACAGCGGATTCAAACAAGGCCTCTAATAACTTTTGTCTATACGATGGGTATTACCTCAACAAATCACAAATAAATATCTGGGCCGAAGTCCTTTTCAGCTGCCTCATCACTTGGTCCTCTTTCAGCTCCTTTTCCACATATACTGCCTCTGGATCTTACAGCTTTTCTACTTCTAGAACTACCCTTCCACTTCGGGTCACTGCTCCGATCTCTCTTCTCTCATCTTCTAAACCCCATAAATCAATAGGTTGCTCATCCTCATCTTCACTTCCACTCTCACTAGTGGACCAACAATCGATCGTTGCCACGGGAATTCCTTTTTCACTTGCCTTCTCAAGGCACATGATAGCAATCTCTTCACCATCATATAAGTCTTTTAGAACATACCATTCGAGCAGACTGGATCCAATCATAACAACAGGCAGGGGCACGTTATTGTACTCGGACTTCTTCTAGTTGCCTCTCTTTTCTGGATCAGTGATCTGTTTGGAGTTAATAAGATCTTGAATGGCATGTCTCAGTGTCTTACAATTGTCCGTAGTGTGCTCGGTGTGTGTAGACACCGGGCCCTGAGGCAGTCCAGATTAGAGTTACTCGATGAAGATATCAATGTCTGTTCCCAGGCAAATGGGTGAAAGTTGTGAGTTTTCATTCTTTGGTTTTACAAGGATTGAGGATTCTTCTTGTAGATAGGGGTCTTTTGGGAGTCAAGAGGAGTTCCTCTTTTGAGAATCTGGATTTTGCTCCACCGACGGGCATGTCATCGGTCAGAGGGATGCCCGTCGCTCGTTCCTAAGGGGCGGCCCCTCTCATGTGAGCAGTGCCCATCGCTCACGCGGGACGGGCCCATCTCTGGCGGGAGCGACACCAGTCCCTCGCTTAAGAGGGTCGTCCGTCATGATGAGCGCCGACCATCGCTCGCTTGCGGACGCTCATCCCTCATCTCGCGAGCAATAGCTATCTCTCAGCCTCTATCTCTCATGGATAGTCTATTGTACAAAAGACCAAGGAGGCCCCCATCACCGACACCCGTCGATCGTCGATCTGCCGTTGATTTGAGCGGGATTTCCCAGATTTTCCAAATCCTTCAAATATATTTTCAAGATTTTCCAAATATTTCCTAAATCTTTTCAAATATATTTTCAGGATTTCTTATATTTTCTAAATCTTTTCAATTATTTTCAAAATTTGGATTTGATTTTGAGAATATTCGGTAAATCATTCGGTTTTGACTTTGATTTTAGAAATCTTTTTCAAATTTAAATACTAAATTTGAATATATTTGAATTATTTTCCGAAACCTATAAATAGGGGGTTGAGGCTCATTATTCGTGGTTAGAGTTTTTTACAAAAAAGAAAAAAGGCGTTAGCAGTTTTTACAAGATAAAATTTTTTCTTTCTTTTATTTTCATTAGATTTTTATCAAATATTCTTCGAATTACGGCGAACCTGGGAGAACGAGACTAATTCGTTTCTATCTGATGTAGCCCTTTTTAGCATCCATAATTGCTATCAAAACACTAAGAAAGAAAAATATAATTTTCTTTTCTTTATTTATTTTTGAAAATATGATTTTTGCAGGCAAAAATCTCATAATATTATACATCACGTATCAATCCTTGTAGAAATCGAGGAACAAAAATCACGAGACATTCACCTTTAGAGGTAATATTCTGAGGGTAAACATTCTAGATCAATCTCCATTACATTTAATCATCTCATATTGATTTTACACATAAAATCTCATTTATATTTAGAATAAAAATTTTTTATTTGATTTTCTTCTTTTTTTTGGGTCTGAGACTACAAACGGGCAGAGGACCCACCGATGGCCATCGCTCATCCGAGTGACGGGCTGTCAAGAGCTTATACCTCCACCCGTCAGTCGGCCCAGGGATGCTCGTCGCTCGCTCGCCATGGGCCGTCCCTGGGCCTTTTCCCCATTTTCTTCATTTCTTTACCACTTACACTCCTTATTTATTCTCATGACAATTCTTCATGGATTCTTCCTTATTTATTTTTTATGTATATTTTATTTTAATTGTCGCACTAACATGATTTTTGTTTTTGTCAGTTTTATTGCTTCTTTATTGGAGTTGGGTTATTAAAAATGGAAGATACTGCAATGATCTGAGGATCTTCGTTTAGGTTTATTTCTCTACCCTTTCTCCTCCATATTTTTTTTTCGTTTATTATAAATATTATTTTATTCTGTTAACATGAAAATGGTTAAATATTTATATGAATTAAATTGGAATTTTCTCTAATAAAATGAGGACCAATGTCCTATTTCTCTTATCAAATAAAATTGATGCATTATAATTATTTTTGTAAGTATGCATGCGAGGACCAATGTCCTCATCTTTAATGAATATCCCGTTGATGTATGATTCACATGCTATTTACAATGGGGGTTGTATTTTGCCCCTAGTTTTGTTGTAAGTCATTGGATTATCGTTTATTCTATTTTAATCTCGCATCTTTACCACTTTTGTTTATCGCTTTCATTATGTGAATCAACCTGCACTCTAATTAATGCATTAAATTGTATGAGAAAAGGAATGAAACATTAAATTCAAAACTCTATTATAATTTAACAATTGTATGAATAAATGGGAAGTCCCGAACCATCTCTAGTCTTGGGCTCAACAAGTTTAGAGGACCATCTTAATGTTCTATTTGGGTGGGTTCTCCAAAGTATCTCTTGTTGCCCAACATAGACCTAATTTGCATTGTCTTAGGCTCAATGAGAATATATAATCTTTTTAGTGTTTTATTGGAAAAAGGTGTCCAAATTATCTCTGGCTTGCCCAAAATGGACGTATATGCATCATCTTAGGCTTCACGAGATTAGATGATCCTCCCAATGTTCTATTGGAAGGAGGTGTCAAAAATATCTCGGATTGCCCAAAATAAACACACATGCACTGTCTTAGGCTCAGTGAGGCTAGATGACCTTTCCCAATGTTCTATTGGGTGGCGACTCCAAAACACCTCCTTGTTGCCCAAAATAGACGCCCTTGTAAAATCTCTTACAAGTTCTATGAATCTCTCCCGAAAGCCCTAAAGACGGGTCGTTTGGGGCATCCCGAGGTTCGGTACGCATAACAGTGGCGACTCCGCTGGGGACTTAAATGAGACTTCGCTTCGTAAGTACCTTGATTAAAACATATAATTGAGTTTTAATTTAAAATTTCATTTTTGAAATTTACATTGCATCTCATTAGAGCCTTAGATCTATGCTAGTTTGGTCCCTCTTTTAACCCTTGTTCGTTCCCGAAGCACAACCCTACGTTCACTCAATGTAGGGAAGTGTTAAGGATAATCACCAACCCAAGCCTCGTACAATCATGGTATATTAAATAGAGACCTGGCCAGTCGTTATGCTTGTAATGAGCTAGACCCGTTGGCAGGGACTATACTTGGGTACACCTAAAGTAATATCACCTTGGCCAAAGCTCATGTAATAAACATAGATACTTCCCCTAAGTGGTATGAACCTTAATACTATGCTTGTTGTATGGAACATTATTTATTTGACAAACCAAAATAGATTGTTTGGTCACCTAATCAAAGGCTTCCATGCCCCGATAGGCCCACATCGATTTATTCGGACTGCCTAAATCCACTATGATCAGAACTCATACGTCTGTGCAGTAGTTAGGAGTGGTTATGCTACTGGTTTTCCACCATGAACCATACGCATTCATCGGGTTCCCTGTTAACCTATGGGCTAAGCCCACCTAGGAAAGAGACCACACGACCTCGTGTGTGGGAGTGATAAGGTTGGAAGGATCTACTTGCTTGCAAGTGGTTGTCGATGTTGCACAGCATGTTCATGCCTTACGTGTCATTCATGCACAAAAAAAAAACATGTACATTTCATTTCGTGTGTGTACATTTTATTCTGTGCATATAATCTTTATATGAACATATCATCTTGTGCATAAATTTTTTTCGTGCATAAATTTTTTCAATGCATCACATCATTATAACCTCTCGACTTTTCAACCATTGAGGACCATTTCCTGAGGCAGTTTAGGGATTCCGATAGTTGTCTAAAGAGCAATTCAGAGGTTGGGTTGGTGGACAGAGATTTAGAGTCATTACCAGAGCTTCTGAAGGAATTAGAAATGGCTGGCCCTTTGCAACAGACTGAAGTGACTCGTGCCCTAATTGCCCAGGAGATGGATAGAAGGTTTGAAGAGCTTGAAAAAAGGTTGTTGGCCATTATTAAAGAAAGAATGGATGCCATGGCACTGGTTTTTCAACCTCACCTTATGGCGACAGCTCTTAACCAAGTGGAGCCGACTGCAGTCAAGAAGGCTCATACAGTGATGGCTGCAGTGCCTCCATTTCCTTTCCAGACCAGAGGCAAGGGACCACTTGATTCACCAATTGAGCAAGGAGGAAATAGCAGGCCTACTCTAGAATATAGCATTGTGCCTGAAGAGGATGGGAACCTCGCAATGACGCATATTCTAAAAAATGAAAGCTCAGGAAGCCACAACAACAGTGAGGCAAATGTTAGGGCCACGGAAGTCTCAGCCACTCGAACAGCTCGGTGCCACATAACTATCTCGGGTAGGCCATTATCTTGGCACTTCACTCATCTCATCAAGGAGGGGAAGTTATAACCCTTGCCAGCCGAGCCTACACCAAGTCAAGGGTAGCCTAGACACAGAGCAGATTGATATTGTGCGTATCACCAGTATTCAGGGCATAGAATAGACTACTGTCGTCCTTTGAGAAATCGTATTCAAGAATTGATGCCGGACCCAGAAAAGGAAAAGATAGTAGAAGTGCCAACCACGGAAGTGAATCGAAAGCATTTTTCTAACTTGGGCGGATCCTTGTCTTGGGTCCTTAAGAGGCTAATAAAGGAGGGGATGCTACAACCATTATTGGCTAGACTCGTTAGAAACCAGGCACATCCCAATCACAAGGGGGATCAGTATTGTGCCTTCTACCATCACATCGGGCATACCACAGACGATTGAAAGGCCTTGAGACATGCTATTCAAGATCTGATTGATTCCAAATAGATCTCTGACCCAGAAGAGCGAAAGATAAAGAAAAAGACAGATTAAGTGCCTAAGTGGGAAGGGGTGGATGGTTCCTAAAGATGGCAATGAGCCATCAACTATAACATCTATGTTGGAAAGAGCAGAAGATGTTATCTATTTAGCTAATTTTTTTTGAACTACTTAATAATGACATTTTTAATTCTGGTTTCATTAATAAGATGAACATTTTTGCTTGCTTGTGTGATATTTCTTATGATTTCACTGTGCATAATTATGAGTCATTTATATTTGGCATTAATTCAAGTGATGCCATTCCATTTAATCTCAAAACTTTGGAAAATCCAAAGGAAATCTTTATAGCGTCTAATGTAACTCCTGAAGAAAGATCAAAATTTGAGAGAATTAAAATAAAATATGAAACAGTATTTGCCTGGACCCATTAAGACATGCTAGGAGCCGATCATGAAATTGCTAAACATGCCATTTTGATGTATCCAGATTATAAATTAATTAAGCAGAAACTCAGAAAACTTAGGGCAGGATAGGCAGAGAAGGTTAAAGAAGAGATCAGCAAGCAGAAAAGAGGCTAAAATTTCTTATCGAAGTTCAACACCCGACTTGGTTGATCAGTGCTTTCTCAAATCGAGAAGAGGAGGAGTGCATGTATGTGTAAACTATCAAGATTTGAACAAAATTTATCGAAAAAAAAAAGAAAAAAAAATAACATAATAAAACAAAAGAGAACAAAAAAAATACAAAGAGAGAGAGAGAAGGAAAATAATTAATATGTAGGTGGCCAAAAATTATTGATATGGGGCAAAGGAAAGTCATCATTGGGGCAAGTTCTATTCAAATCCCATTAATATACACATACCTGTACTTTGCCATTCTTCTTGGCTACCGAAAAAGGACCAAAAGACTCATTCGTAAACTGTCTACTTGGTTTATCTGCATAAGGGGTGTACTATACAAATTGCAAGTCGATGACATTCAGTTGAGATGTGTGGACAAGAAAGGAGCTAAGAAGGTCATGGAAGAAATTCATGCCAGAATTTGTGGAGTCTATACGAACAGTTTAATGTTAGCAGAAAAGATCATGAGACAAGGGTTCTATTGGCTTACAATGGATATGGATTGCTTGAGCTTGGAGAATAGACATCATGGGGGAAGCATGTCTTACGGCCTCCAACAGACATAGGTTCACCATAGTTACTATCGCCTACTTCACCAAGTGGGTAGAAGCCGAGTCCTTCAAGAAAGTCAACGCTCGAGATATGGACAAGTTCGTCGAAAGCAATCTGATGACGGGGTGCAATTTATGACTGAAACTAGGAAGTTACTATAAAAGTATGGCTTTGAGCATCACAGGTTTTCATCATATCGCCCGTAAGCTAATGGGACAATAGAGGCTACTAATGAGAATGTCAAGAAGATTTTGGTCGAGATAGTTAAAAACTATGAGGATTGGGCAGAGAAGTTGCCTTTTGCACTTTGGAGCTAGAGAACCATCGTCAAAACCTCTACAGAAGCCAAGCCTTATTCCTTAGTATATGGGATGGCAGCAGTATTTCCTATTGAAGTTGAACTTTAGTCTTCAAGGATAGTCTTGGAAGCTCAAATTCCATAAAATAATTGGGACCAACAACGATTGCTGCAGCCAAATATGCTAGACGAGAACAGATTACGAGCTTATTATTACAGCTAGATCTACCAGAAAAGGCTTGTTTGGTCATTTAAAAAAAATTCAGAACGCAACTACTGAAGGAGGGAGATTTAGTCCTTAAGCAAATGAGACCAAGTGTTCCAGACATACGAGGGAAGGTCCATTTGTTCTTAAGAAGTAGTTATCCAAAGGGGGCAGCGATTCTAACAAATAGTGATGGGAAAGAGTTCAAAGAACCGGTCAACATCGATAGACTCAAGAGATTCCATGGATAAAGACTAAAAATCAAAAGAAGAGAATAAAAGCCTGCGGGTCAAAAATCGAAAAAAGGCAGGCTTGCTAAAAATGGGCGCCTTGCTAAAAATTGGCGCCTCGTCAAGGTGAAAATCAAAAAAAGGCATCGTGGGCAAAAATTAGAGGCTCGAGAGAAAATATCCAATCAAGAAAACCCAAGAGGGCTGATTGGAAACAGGAGTTTAATGCTTAAAAGATCTACTTTGAGATTACATGTGGCTTTGCATTTTGAATAGATATTAGATAATGATCATGTATAGAGAAATCACACCGAAATGTACACAATCTTTGTAAATACATGTGTACATTATTTTCTAGTTCATTTATAAAAAGAGAAACATCATTCATTACTGAATGCATCTAATCTAAATAACTACACTCTACTACTGCTCTTATCGGCTACATGTCTAAGTCAATGGGCTTTGTTATCAATGGCAAGACTTAGCACCCACCTCTTATGGGCCCTCGTAAAAAGCAAAAGCGTGATCTCCAATCTATTGTATAATAGTCTTCACCGGCAGCTTGCCCAGAGGCTATAGTGTCTGGAGGTAAAATATTGAAGATTAAGGTCCACCTTGGAAACATAGGGGATGCCTCACTACATCTTTAATCCCTCCAAACTATCAAGCACAACGGCCAGTAATATGAAAGGTAGCCTCATGAAGCCCCCACAATCGGACACATCCTAAAGAACCATCCAGAGTCACAGCAGAAAGGGGAAGCCAAGGGGCACATGGAGTTGATCCTCATCCACCACCTCACCCAATCTAGCCACACATTCATCGAGAGAGCCAAAGGAATGCAATTGATGCCTAGGGAGAAAAGGCCTCAGTGAATAACTGCCGATTACTCTAGAAGCGGGCTCTGATAGTAGCTTCAACTTTTCTTACAGTCACACCCTTGAAAAAAAAGGCCGTTAGAGTTGAAAACCGTAATTGGCTCTCTAAGTAAAAGTTAGGCCAAAGGGCAGGGTGAAAACCTGGAAACAAGGAGTCTATCCTACAAAAAAAGAAAATGAATAAAAGCCACTGGAATGGGTTAGGTTCATTCCAGGCAAAAATTAGGAAGAGGGTTATGTGAAAATCCCCAAAGGGCGCCTTTCCCATAAAGAAAAGCTAGTGTGAAAATCCACAAGGATGCACTACCTTTAAAACAATGACTTCCGATGCCCGAAGCGATAAGGTAGTATTACCTCGGATGAACACCCTTCAGGCAGATAGTGCATTACACAAAACTTGAGTCAGAGTCCTAGGGACAAGACGCAGTACAACTCATGGCAAAAGGCACACATTCGTTGACCGGGGGGCAAAGATGCACACGGGACAATTTTCTCTAAAAGGATTATGGGTCAGAATTTCGAAGCCGAGGTGATACTCTTCTAAATCATTGGGGGCATTAGACAGTATAAGCAGTACCCTCCACGAATCCCTTAACCACCTAGGACGTGGTCTATCCATTTTTGTATCTAACATGCATCTCGCATGTATAATCTTTTGCACATAGCCTTTCATGATGCCCAACATGCATTCACACATGTTTGAACTTTGTATATATCTTGCATATGAGATTCTTCACGTACATTCCACGTACATGATTTTTGCATACATGTAACGCATGATTCTTTTCACATGCTTAGCATGCATATCATAAGCATATCACGTGCATCCATATCATTACACGTATAGTAGTGTACACATAATTTTTTGTACATTAATCCTTTGCATGTTTTTCCTGTATATAGTTTTGTATGTATATGTCACACACATAATTCCATACACACACACACAATATTTTGTATATGTTACTGCGTATATATCTCAGGGGAAAAGGTCAGAATAGAACTCATGCGCAAAGATGATCCAAGAGATGGGTTCAGCTCAACATTATCGGGCACTATATTCGGCATAAAGTCAGGTACATCTGTATAGAGGAGAGAACACCCAGAAAAATAAGCCTGTTCATGCACACCATGCCGGGGGCAATCAAGTAAGTTTCTCCATCATAAGATGCAAGCTCACACACATCACACAATAAGTGTACAAAAATCCAAATTCAAATGTACTAATAATACAAATTCTCAAACAAAAACAACAAAAACAAACAAAAAATAATAAAACAAAAAGAAGAAGATATTTTCAAGGCCATGAAAATCCATCATACTGTAAAAATTCAAATACATCCAAAATGTGAAAATCCCAAAAATTTACAGAAAAAAATAAAAAAAAAATCATTTTAAGAGATACCAAAGACATTGAAACCTATCCGCCTGCAGGTAAGCAACAAAACCTCTAATCTAATTTTCCTCCGAGGAGGGTCGAATATAATTTTTCTCTGAGGAGGCTCAAACCTATTTTCCTCTCTAGAGGCTCAAAATCAAAGTCTCTCTATGAGCATCAAAGCCTCTCAGTGAGCATCTAAGCCTCTTAGTGAGCATCTAAGCCTCTCAGTGAGCACAGATTTTCAAAGTCTACCTGTGAGTACAGAGCCCTCTTAAGAGGCACACGGGTCTTTTCAACAAGGAGGCTCCGATTGGAAATGATAGAGGGATCGGTATCTGGTATGTCATAGCCAGTAAGGGATCTCTAAGAGGATGATATCTGAACTTTGCAAGAAGATGATATCCGCACTTTGGAAGTCTGGAAAATGACTCGATGCAATCAAGGGGAAGATGTTCATATTCCATAAATCCTTCTCTAGGGAACAACCAACCGTCCTTCAGGGGGCACCCGTCTGACATCGACCCCAATAGGTATATACTGCCACAGGTACGCATCTCTTTTATACACCCCGCACATTTGTTTTCCCTTTTTTGTAGGAAAAGAGGTTTAGGATAAGTGCCAGCGGGACACATGTGATAGAACAAATCGCAATAAGGTTGTAGTTAGAGAACACTACATCTCATAAATGCCGTGCAAGCCGAGACGAGGGCAGCGGGATACATGCGATAGAACAAATCGCAATCGGAATTATAGTTGGAAAACACTGCATCTCACATCACTCAGACACCATGCAAGCCGAGACAAGGCCAGCGGGAAACATGCTATAGAACAAATTGCAATGGGGTTGTAGTTAAAGAACACTGCATCTCATAGACATCGTGCAAGCTAAGATGAGGCCAGCGGTACACATGCAATAAAACAAATCGCAACAGGGTTGTAGTTAGAGAACACTGCATCTCACGGACACCGTGCAAGTCGAGATGAGGCCAACGGGACACATGCAATAGAACAAATCGCAACAGGGTTGTAGTTAGAGAACACTGCATCTCACAGACACCGTGCAAGCCGAGACGAGGCCAGCGAGATGCAGGCGTTATAACAAATCGCAACCAAGTTGTAGTTAGATAACACTACCTCTCACAACATTCAGGCACCATGCAAGCCGAGACGAGGCTAGAGGGTCGCATGCGATAGAACAAATTGCAATCGAGTTGTAGTTATATAACACTACCTCTCACAACATTCAGGTATCGTGCAAGCCGAGACGAGGCTAGCGGTGCACATGCAATAGAAAAAATTGCAATCGGGTTGTAGTTGGATAATACTGCCTCTCACAATAGTCAGGCATCGTGCAGGCCGAGACGAGGCCTGCAAGATGAAGGTGGTCGGATGAATCATCAAACGGTTGTGGTAAAGTACACTATAACTCTGCAGCGAGGAGTCACCAGTTTGAACACAATAGCAGAAAGGTAAGGACTGCCTCAGTTACGCATTTCTTCCCTTCTTCTCTGAATTTTGGCTCATCTAGACACTAGTGTGCTAGCTTCCCCAAAATTGGGGCCAACTATAGACATCGAGTCCTGAGACAGTCCATATTAGAGTTACACGATGAAGATATCAATGTTTGTTCCCAGGCAAATGGGTGAAAGTTATGAGTTTTCATTGTCCGGTTTTACAAGGATTGAGGATTCTTCTTGGTGATAGGGGTCTTTTGGGAGTCAGGAGAAGTTCCTCTTTTGAGAATCTGGATTTTACTCCACTGATGGGCATGTCGTCGGTCAGAGGGATGCCCATCGCTCATTCCCAAGGGTGGCCCCCTCTCGCATCAGCGGCGCTCATCGCTCATGCGGGACGGGTCCGTCTCTTGAGGGAGTGATGCCAGTCACTCGCTTGAGAGGCCCGTCCCTCATGACGAGAGCTGACCGTCACTCGCTTGTGGAGGTTGTCTCTCGCATTGAGCGACACCCATAACTCGTACGAGAGATGCCTCCTCTTGTGAATGATGGCTATCTCTAGGCCTCTGTCTCTTGTCGATGGTCCATCGCAAAAAAGACTAAGGAGGCCCCCGTCACCGACGCCCGTCAGTCCCCCACCGATGCCCGTCAGTCGTCAATCTGTCGTTGATTTGAGTAGGATTTCCTAGATTTTCCAAATCCTTCAAATATATTTTCAAGATTTTTTGAATATTTCCTAAATCTTTTCGAATATATTTTCAGGATTTCTTATATTTCCTAAATCTTTTAAAATATTTTCAAATTTTGGATTTGATTTTGAGAATATTCGGTAAATCATTAAGTTTTGACTTTGTTTTCAGAAATCTTTTTCAAATTTGAATTCTAAATTTGAATTTGTTGAATTATTTTCCTAAACCTATAAATAGGGGGTTGAGGCTCATTATTCGTGGTTAGCGTTTTCTACCAAAAAAAAAGGGTTAACAGTTTTTACAAGATAAAAATCTTTCTTTCTTTTATTTTCGTTAGATTTTTATCAAATATTCTTCGAATTATGGCAAACCTGGAAGAATGAGACTAATTTGTTTATATCCGATCTAGCCCTTTTTAGCGTCCATAATTGCTATCAAAACATGGAGAAAGAAAAATATAATTTTCTTTTCTTGATTTATTTTTGAAAACACAATTGTTGCAGCAAAAACTCATAAAATTATACATCACGGATCAATTCTTGTAGAAATCGAGGAATAGAAATCACGCGACATTCACGTTCAGAGGTAATATTCCGAGTGTAAACATTCTGGATCAATCTCCATTACATTTAATCATCTCATATTGATTTTACACATAAAATCTCATTTTTATTTAAAATAAAAGTTTTTATTTGATTTTCTTCTTTTCTTTTTCTGGGTTTGAGACCATCGACGGGCAGAGGACCCACCGAAGGTCATCGCTCATCCGAGCGACGGGCCGTCGAGGGCTTATACATCCACCCATCAGTCGGCCCAGGGACGCCCGTCGCTCGCTCGCCTTGGGCCGTCCCTGGGCCTTTTCCCCCATTTTCTTTATTTCTTTACCACTTACACTCCTTATTTATTCTCATGACAATTCTTCATGGATTCTTCCTTATTTATTTTTTATGTATATTTTATTCTAATTGTCGCACTAACATGATTTTTGTATTTGTGAGTTTTATTGCTTCTTTATTGGAGTTGGGTTATTAAAAATGGAAGACACTGCATTGAATTGAGGATCTTCGTTTGGGTTTATTTCTCTACCCTTTCTCCTCCATATTTTAATTTTCATTTATTGTAAATATTATTTTATTCCGTTAACATGAAAATGGTTAAATATTTATATAAATTAAATTGGAAATTTCTCTAATAAAATGAGGACCAATGTCCTATTTCTCTTATTAAATTAAATTGATGCATTAGAATTATTTTTGTAAGCATGTATGCGAGGACTAATGTCCTCATCTTTAGCTAATATCCCATTTGATGTATGATTCACATGATATTTATAAAGGGGGTTGTATTCCGCCCCTAGTTTTGTTGTAAGTTATTGCATTTTCGTTTATTCTATTTTAACCTCGCATCTTTACCGCTTTCATTTATCGCTTTTATTATGTGAATCAACCTGCGCTCTAATTAATGCATTAAATTGTATGAGAAAAAGGAATGAAGCATTAAATTCAAAACTCTATTATAATTTAACCAAGGTATGAATAAATGGGAAGTCCCGAACCATCTCTGGTCTTAGGCTCAACAAGGTTAGAGAACCATCTCAATATACAATTGTGGTGGGGTCTCCAAAATTTCTCGTGTTGCCCAATATAGACCCAATTTGCATTGTCTCAGGCTCCACGAGATTAGATGATCTTTCCAGTGTTTTATTAGAAAGAGGTGTCTAAAGTATCTCTGGCTTGCCCAAAAATGGACGTATATGCATCGTCATAGGCTTCACGAGATTATACGATCCTCCTAATGTTCTATTAGAAGGAGGTGTCCAAAATATCTCTGATTGCCAAAAATAGACACACATGCGCTGTCTTAGGCTCAGTGAGGCTAGATGACCTTTCCCAATGTTCTATTGGGTGGCGACTCCAAAACACCTCCTTGTTGCCCAAAATAGATGCCCCTATAAAAACTCTTACAAGTTCTATGAACCTCTCCTGAAAGCCCTAAAGGTAGGTCGTTCGGAGCACTCCGAGGTTCGGCGCGTGTCACAGTGTGCTGATGGTAAGCACAAAACTCATCATCTTTATGACCCAGTCGTCCTCTCCCCACTACAGGTTCTTCACACTCATCTTTTACAAAATCATTTTCTAGTATGAGGTCCCGCCTCTTCTCTAGCTTGAAGATGTATTAGCTCTGAGATCAACTGATGGTGGATGTACCTCATCGGGAGGATCTTCCCTAACTATCTCCCGCTCATTCTACCCTGCAGGAGGGAGATCAAATTTTGTCCGACAAGCGGGGTTATTGCAGCGGTCAGGTTCCCCATCGTGGTCATCATCTTCTTTTCAAATTCCTCTAGCCTTCTACCTACTTCCTTGGCAATTATGGCACGAGTTGCATCTATTTCTCTTTATGGATTTGCCATATCACTTTCTATTGAGAATTGGGAAGAGTAAGATTCACTGCTTTTTGAGAGTGACTCTGATCCTAAGTATGCTACCCTTTTTGGCTGTTTATAAAATGGATTTCTAACTAGTTATCCACAGGGACCTCTGGACCACCTGGATAGATCTATGATGGCTGCAAAACATAGCCTATTAGGATAATGCATGATGGCATATAATGCATGGTCGTGCTTTATGCAGCATCCATAACCACATGCAAGTAAGTAAATCCTTCCAATGTTATCACTCCCACACATGAGGTTATATTGTCTCTTTCCTAGGTGGGATCAGCCCATGGGTCATCGGGGAACCCAATGGACGTGTATGGTGCATGGTGGAAAATTGACAACATAACATCTCTTAATTTAAAGCGCATACACATGGCTCTTGATCATTGTGTATTTAAATAGTCCAAATAAACAAAGATGGGCCCATCGGGGCATAAAAGCCTTTGATTAAGTGACAATCTAATTTATCTGGGTCTATTTAGTACATAATGATCCATATAGCAAGCATGGTATTAAGGTTCATATCGCCTAGGGGAAGTATCTATTTTCATTACATGGGCTTTAGTAAAGGTAATGATGCTTTTGGGCTACCCAAGTACGATCCCTGCCAATAGGTCTAGCTCATCTTGACCATAGCAACCGGTTGGATCATCTTTTTACATACTAAATGGTACTAGACTTGGGTTGGTGATTATTCCTAACACTTCCGTACATTGAGTCAATGTAGGGTTGTGCTTTGGAAACGTACCAAGGTTAAAAATGGACCAACTATCATAGATCTAAGGCTCTAATGAAATGCTATGCAATTTGAAAAGGGATGAAATTTTAAATTAAAGCTCAATTATAAAGTTTAACTAAAGTACTTTCAAAGTAAAGACTCATCATCCCCAGTGGAGTCGCCACTGTGACGTGTGTCGGACCCTAGAAGCCTCAAAAATCCGCTTTTAGGGAGTTTGAGAGAGGTTCATAGAACTTGTAAGGATTACAAGTGCAGCTATTTTGGACAACAAGAGGTGTTTTGGAGTCGCCATCTAATAGAACATTGGGAAAGTTCATCTAGCCTTACTGAACCTAAGACGATACGTATATGTCTATTTTAGGCAAGAAGAGATATTTTGCAATTTCCATCCTAATAGAACATTAGGAAGGTTCATTTAACCTCATGAAGCCTAAGACCAGAGAGAGTTTGGGACTTTAATTTTATTTACACCTTAGTCAAAGTTATAAGTGAGTTTTTAAAATTAAAATTCTAATACTTTTCTCATACAGTTTAATGCAGTTATTAAAGCGCAATCTAAACACATAATAAAAGCTGTAAATAATGCAAATTTAGAATAATGTAAATAAGAGTACATTAATTTACAATAAAACTAAGGGCAGAATACAACCCCTAATAAAAGGATATATAAATCATGCATAAAACGGGGCATTTATTTGAGGTGAGGACATTGGTCCTCGCATGCATGCTTCAAAGAATGATTTTTAAAGTGACAATTTTGTTTGGAGGGAAAACTAGGACATTGGTCCTATTTTATTAAGGAAAACCTTATTCATTCGTAGAAATCGTTTGGCATTTTTTATGTTAACGAGCACTGAAATAACATTTATGATAATGAATAGGAATTGGAAAGATAAACTAATAAGAGAGATAGAGTGAAAAAGAATGAACCAAATCGATGTCTTCGAATCATCCTAATTAGTCCCCTTTCTTAGCATCTAATGTTCAACAAAATAAAAACTCACGAAAAAAATAAAACAACATGTTAACAAAATAAAATATCAAAAGCAAAATAGATGATTAAAACAATAGAAAATATTAAGATGAATTACCTAAAATTAGTAGAAACAAAGCGTAAGAAAAGGGAATTAAAGCAATCAAAAAATTAAAAGAAGAGACCCAGGGACGGCCAAGTAGGGGAGAGGGACGGCCGTCCTTGGGTTGACCAATGGGAAAAAGAGATTCCCCGCGACGCGAGCGACGACCGTCGGTAGGGCCTTCAGCACATCAGTCATTGCCAGATCTCAAAAAAATGAGGAAAATTGGTTAAAATCCAAACTTTCAAATTTTTAAACCATTTTTCTTACAATAAATTACTAATGAAGCAAATAAAGCGATAAAATGAATTAATTTACGTTTTAAAATTAGTTTATATGTCTCATGTCAAGGTATTGAAATTATCGCAAAAATGGTTAATCTAGAATATTTACCCTCGGAATATTGATTTTCAAAAGGCGAAAGTCCCGTAGATCTCCCTTGAACTCTACAAGGATCAGTTAACTAATGAAAACTGTTGAAAACAATTTCCTTTACAAAAATTGTTCTTTTCAAAATAATCTAAAATCCCATAAAATTAAATCAAGAAAATAAAATTTATTTCCCTTTCTCAAACTCACTTCTATTTTGTAGAAGATCTGGAATTTCAAGAAAGTAAATCGAGAGAAGAGAATTGATTTCCTTTTCTCGAATTTCCTTTTCGATTTTATTTTTTAATATATTTCAAAAGAAAACTAAGTATAAAGAGAAGAGTTTTGTTTATAAAATTGATATCTTTATTTTGAAAAGTTTTCCAAAAAACTAGCAACCCCTTTCTTCTTCCCTAACCTTCTATTTGTAGGCTAATGTTGATTTAAGGATAAAGATAAAAATTAGATATTTATCTCCAAAAATAAAAATTTGAATTTCAAATATCCTTAGAGAACATTAAGTTTCAAATCAAATTATCTTTTTGAAATCAAATTTTTCTTTTTATCCTTGAAGATAAATGTTAAATATTTGATTTATCCATTGAGATAAGGTGATTTTAAATGTTTGATTTATCTTTATGGATAAACGATGTCAAAATATCTTTTTGAAATCAAATATCTTTATTTATCATTAAAGATAAATATCAAATATTTGATTTATTCATAGAGATAAAGTGATTTTGAATTATCCTTAGATGTGAAATCAAACTTCTAGTTTATCCATGACAATAAACATTTAAAATCTTGTATTTATCCACAAATCAACCAGCAAATGGCCACCAAGCTTCCATTTGCTGGTTGATTTGTGGATAAATACAAGATTTAAATGTTTATCGTCATGGATAAACCAGAAGTTTGATTTCACATCTGGGGACTGGTGTCGGTCAAGAGGGTCGTCTTGCCTTCCAAGCAGCGGGCACCCACTCGTGCGAGCGACGGGCATCTATTCAATGTGAACGATGGGCACCCGCTTGGGCAAGGGATGGGCATCCATCAAGAGTATGTGATGCGCACGATGCTCACCAACGGGCATCGGTCAACCAAAAGACGATTTTCCTTAAACGAAAAGGCCTTTTCGAAGCAAAAGAGACATAAAAAGGATTTTTGGTCACCAATATCTCTAAAAATTATGAATTTTAAGGGAAAAAACCTATAACCTCACTCCTTTACTTGTGAAACAGGTACCAATATCTTCATCGGGTAACTCTGATCTGAGCTACCTCGAGTCCCGGTATCTACATATATATGTAGAATTTATTTCTCTTAGTAATTCTATAGCTTTCAAGCTTATTTACAATTTCCAAGTCCATTCTAACCTCTATTTTATCAATGTCTTACATGACACTAGTATCCAGCGAAATAAATTACCTCAATAAGCTATGAAATTAGCCTTTTGCCAAATTAATTACTTCAATAAAAATAGGCTATGTTTATCAATTTATGGATTTTAAATTAATTTCTATTAAAAATTTATTTTAAACCACAAATCTTATTCCAATAATAATAATAATAAAAAGGAAAAGTGAAGTCAATGATTGCAAACCTTAATTAACAACAAAATAGCTCAAATTCCCCAACTTAAACCTCACTGAAATTAACTTAAGCTTCTACTTCCTTCCCTTTCTCCTTCTTCTTTAAATTTTTCTCTTCAAATATAGAGTTCAATAATCAATTTCATAATTAATCTAACAAAACAAAAAAATAAGGCATTTTAAATGAAAAATTAATGGCCTAAAATGATGACTATAGTTTACCCAATCTCTTTGTCTAAGAAAATTAACCTGTAAATCCTTAATCCCTAATTTCTCAAATCTGTCCCCCTTATAAAATTCCCCTAAATTTCAAGTTAACAACTATTATAACTCACCCTACAACTGTCGTTTCAAAAGGAGGGAGCTAGTGGCATTTTCGGTAGTCGGCGGCCACAAAAATAGTGGATTGAGGGGCTGCAGTCCAAAGCAGTAATGCAAAGAAAAAGGAGGGGAGAATGGGGCTACTATCACAGGTTAAAAGAGAGAATAAAGAAGGAAGACCAGCAACCAGCGACAATGAACGAAGGGATTGGCGGTAGAGATGATGGGTGGGGTGGGACGAAAGACAGTGGATGAAGGGCTTGGAACCATCGGGAAAATTTAAGGATCTATGGGTTAGAAGATGGGAAAAGGAAAAAAAAAAAAAAGGGAAAAGAAAAAGGGAAGAGTAAGGAGGGCACAAATACGACGTAGTTTTGATCGGCTAGGCCTTTTTTTTATTCTATATCAAATTTCAATTGCTTAATCATTTTTTTCATTTATTTTACTTGAAATTATGCTGAATTGTAACACTTAATATACCCTCAAATAAGTTAATTTAAAATTTTATTTATATGCCCATAATGTCGGGTTCATTACCCGTACTATTCGGGTCACCCTTAGTTCAAGGCTTTACATTTCTTCCTCCCTTAAAAGAAATTTTGTCCTCGAAATTTACCTGGTTTAAATAGTCATGGATAAGTCTTTCTCATTGTCATTTTAGCTTCGCATGTGGCCTTTTCTATTTTGTGATTCCTTCAAAGTACTTGCAGCAGTGGCACTATTTTGTTTCTTAATTGCTTCGTCTCTCGTGCAAATATTTGGATGGCTTCTTCTTCATATGTCAAGTCTGGTTGGATCTCCACCATCCCAGGTTCAACAATATGAGATGGATCTTATCAACACCTTCAGATTATAGACACATGAAAGACATTATGAATTTTCTCCAATTCCTGTTGTAAAGCTAGTCTATAGGCCACTAGAGCTACATGTTCTAAAATCTAGTATGGTCCAATAAACCTAGGACTCAACTTGCCTTTCTTGCCAAATCTTAAAACTTTCTTCCATGGTGAAACTTTTAAGAAAAATTTATCACCAACCTCATATTCTATATCTTTTCTTTTTAAATCAACATAGGACTTCTGATGGTCAGAAGCCGTTTTCACCCTCTCATTGATAATCTTAACATTTTCTTTTGTCTCTCTTATCAATTTTGGAGCCATTGTCTTTTTCTCCTTAAGCTCGGTCAAACATAACAGAATTCTACATTTTCTTCAATATAATGCTTCATAAAGAGCCATTTGAATACGTGCTTAATAACCATTATTGTAGGCAAATTCAACCAATGGAAGATATTTGTCCTAAATAGCCTCAAACTCAATTACACAACTTCTAAGCATATCTTCCAGTACTTGTATCAATTTCTCGATATGTCTATCAGTTTGAGGATGAAAAGCAGTGCTTAAATTTAGCTTTGTGCCCAAAGTTTCAAAAAGCTTTTTCTAAAATCTCGATGTGTATCTAAGATCCCTGTCTGATACAATAGAAGAAGGAACTCCATGTAATCGTACTATCTCATTAACATATAATTCTGCTACTTTAATCAATGGATAATCGGTCATGACCGGTAGGAAGTGTGCTGACTTTGTTAATTTGTCAACGATGACCCATCCTGAATCATCCCTTTTTCTGGTCAATGGTAATCCAGTGACAAAATCCATGGTAACTTTATCCCATTTCCACTCAAGTATTGCAATAGGTTGTAATAAACCAGATGAAACTTGATGTTCAGCCTATACTTATTGATAAGTGAAGCATATTCTCTCAAATTCTATTATATCCTTTTTCATCCTAGGACAATAATGAGCTTTCATTTCTTGATACAATTTAGTGCTACTTGGATGCATGGCATAAAAGCTATTGTGCGCTTCTTCCATAATCTGTTTCCTTAAACCATCATCATTAGGAATCCAGATTTTATCTTTATGTGCATGTTAGATGATAAATTATGTTTATTGTGAATGTATATTGATGTAAAAAGTTGAATTGAGTTTCCTTAAGGTGGATGAATTAGTGGTGATAGTGATTTATGGCATGTAGTGTGATCAGGGAAAATTCTATCAAATTGTCACTAGACCTTGTGTCACTGATTTCTTTATAAATGGAGCTATAGAACTCCAAATTAGAATATGCTAATTGGAGGTGAACCATTAGATCCATACTCATAAATGTCTAGAGAGGTCTAGAGCTAATTTGGGCTCTATGTGCTCAAAATGGAACTACAAAGAAGGGTATCTATTCTGGCCAGGTCAATGGAGTAGTCTTTGTTCCTGAGGCCATATCTCCAAGAATAAAATCCTAAATTACATGAATAAAAATTCTATAGAAACTAGACATACAGGAGTGTAACCTTTGTGAAGCAAGTATAGCAAAAATATATCACTATCATTCTTAGTAATTTTTTAAATTTGGGATACAATTCCATCCCTAGAAGTTGCTCTAGAATAGTCTAAAATGTTAAGGCCATAACTCCTAGGCTTTAGTTCCAAAGAATATAAACTTTTACTGGTAAATAGTTGAGAATAAAGTAACAACAGTCTAAATGGCATTTTTTCTAAAAATGTCATCTACTAGCTCAAAATTGTGGCAAAATTTGGAAATAGTCTTTGATCGGCACCTGACTTGGCACCCCTATCACAAATCGTGATAGAGAGCTTCTGTCATGAGTTGACACTATTGTCATGACTCATGATAGCCCTTCTTTAGGCAACATTCCTCATTCTAGAGAACCCGAATTCACTTCTAAAGCATGAATTAGGCTCAAGACAACATACAAGCACAAAAAGTAAGATAGAAACAACTAAGAATGATTATAATGTAAAAACTTTAGAATTCTATAAGTAAAGATTTTATGAAAATGAATATTGAGCATTATTAAGATGATCATAACAAGAAAACGAGTGAATTCTATATATGTGTAAATAATATTTGACTATGAATATTACATGATGGTTATGTAACATGAGCTCTTTTTTGTGCATGCATTTTCCACTCCATTTTGAAATGGTTTTTGACATGAACGCTTGGTCATTTGTTGGAAACTTAAATGAAATATACATAATTATTATATGAGTTTGCTATGTGATATTAAGTACGAATATTAAAGTATGTGTAACTATTGTGTGAATTTGGTTAATAATTTTAAGCATGATATAAATGGGCATGCATAAACATTATGAGAAATTACATAGGAAATTTATAAGTGCCATTACACAATAAATATTAGAGATTATGATAGATGGTAATAAGAACTTGGTATGGTTTAGGGGCTATGCAGAAGTGGACATGTTTTAAATTATATTAGAGGTTTATTGTTATCTATTGAATATTGTATAATATTTATATGTGTGTATGTAATATGTATATAAAAAGGAAAGAATTTAATGATATAGTTGTGTGGTGGAAATATGATAGAAGTATAGTATAATTGCAAATGAATATCTATTTGATAATATTGCTCAAAATTGTTTAAAATGGATGCTAGATTATCTGAATGGATTATGTAATAATATGTTAGAATAGGAGGCAATGATATGTATTTATTTGCATATCATATTATTATGTAAGAGTACATGGATTTATGGTATAAATTTATACTTATGTATACATAATGTGATGGATAATAATCATCCCCGATCATTATGTGAGTACAATGAATGATTGACTAAAAAGGTCAAATGTCTTATTAATGCAAACATGATCAATATAAATATACATGTGACCAAAGCCTGTTATGACCAGGTAGTGGATAGATAGGCATACCTATAGAGATCTTTATTGTTGTAGCCTATATTCTATTTTACGGGCCCCATCGTGATTAGGCCCCATTTGAGTCATTATACTAGACCCCATTTGGGTCACCCTTTATAGTGTGACATGTGATTAGACCCCGTTTGGGTCACCCTTTGTAATGTGATATGTGAAAGCACCCTCGGGTACCCTTTTCTTCTGTTTTGTACTCCCGTTATCCGCTTCTTTAGGAAATGCAAGCTACTTTCTATCTAATAAATGAACATGTGTCCTGTATTTTAACTTGTGAATATGTATTATATGGAACATGCTGGTTATGAATATTGTTGTGTATAATTGTTAGTGGATAAATGTACATACCCGCACATTATAAAGCAAGTTGACGCGATTTTAGCAAGTGTACTGAATCGGCAAGTAATACAGTGGGGTATAATTAAGACCCCGAGTTATCGTACCCAAGGGATTAAGTGCACAAGTTATGACAATTAAATGTATGCTAAGGAATTCCCAATTGTTTGGAGTGATGAGTTATCTAAAGCAAAAATGAAGGAAATTAAATGATGAAATAACTAATTTAAACAATAGCAAAAGAAGCAATACTAATAAAAACTTGATAAAATTATTAAAAGACCTTGCCAAGGAATACCCACTCTCCTCAATGATACCATGCAAATGCTCAAACCTAACAGTCACATATGCAAATCAGTGAACAACCTAGCCTATACCCTAGCCTGCCTTTCGGATTTAGCTTCTCTAAAACATACACCTACCATCCCGGATTCAGCACATAGATTAGCATCAAAACAGGTCTTAAGTCCTAAGCTTAGATGATCCTACCATCCCGGATTCAGACATCAAAACTTAATTATCTCCTACCATTCTGAACCTATTAAAATAGAGATCCAAAGGTTTAACTACCGTCCCGAATTCATCAAACCAATGAAACTCAATAAAAATAGAACAGAGCATGTGTAAGTTAATGAAATGAATACAATCAAAGATTATCACATAAGATCAACCTCAAACTTGCATTAGAATCAATAATAAACAGATAAACTTAGAGAAGATAAAACTGAAGCATATGCAAAAATCAATCCAAACAAGGCATTCACATGGTTGTTGGGGATTCAAGGCATCCCTTAACAAGAAAAAGAACTAGTCACTCATAATTGGAATGAAAACTTAAATAGATAGAGAGAAATTGATATTACCCATTTAAGATCTGTAAATCAAAGTCTTACAAGAACGAATGGATGTCCTTTAATATAAACCAGCTATTACAACCTTGAAGATAAAAGAGAACTTTAAAATCTAGAGTCACTAGTGTATTGAAATCATTAAAAAAACTAAGTGTTTAATTGCCAGGAACCAAAACCTAAACCTAGATTACAGAGAAAATAATTGCAAGAAAAATTTTTAAAAACCAAAAAGGAAGTCCCCCAATAATTTTGCAAACTTCAAACTTATAGGACTTGAGGTTACACGGCGGTATGCCCAATCCATACCGCCGTGTAAAACGAGATAGCTACAAATGATGTACACTCACATGGCGGTATGCCCAGTCCATACCACCGTGTAAAACGCTGCTGGATTTGGAATTGATCTCTTTACACGGCGGTAAGACATGTCCTCACCACCGTGTAAATTGCTACTGGATTACACATGATTTTTGCTTGTCCGTACATGTGGGTATGCTGCGTCCTGCCTGCCGTGTAAAAATCCTACGTAAATTCTTCAATCCCGATCTACACGACAGTAAGACATTTCCTTACCGCCGTGTAGCATTCTACTGCTGCACTTTGATATTCTTCATCTTACACGGCGGTATGGAACTTCCTCACCGCCGTGTAAATCACCTAAAAAGCTGCAAAAACAACATAAAAACTCAATTTAGTCTATTAAACAAAATCTAATAATATTTTAACAAAAACAAACTAAAATAAGGACTACAACACTCAAAAGTAAGCTACAAATTCACATAAATAAAACAAAGATTTGAACTTATCAAATACCCCACACTTAGCTTTTACTCGCCCTCGAGTAAAATACCTCTTCAATTCCGGCTTTCTCAATTTTCAAGTAAGAAAACGGAAATTCAAGACACCAAGCAAACACTTAGCAAATTCCACTTGAGAGATATTCTTGCTCAAACAAGATTCAAAAGAAGAGAATACAAATAAATTTCCAGTGTGTGTGTGCAAGGGCCAAAACCAAACTTTTAATAATTTTCAAAACTAAAATTTCCAGCACCAATCAATTAATGACCAAATAAATCAGTGCACGAATGCACTTCCAGTTTCTTACTTGAAACACTAGAAACACCATAGGCCTCTCCTTTAGTACCGGAACCCGAAGGTCATCTCCACTAAATAAATCAAGACATAAACGTGATCATTAGGTCTTAAACAGGTTGTAATGCAAGGTTCATGGGGTGATGGCTATATAAAAAAAAATCAAAATATTTTAACAAAAAGAAAGCAGCCACTACTACCCAACCCTTTCATAACATTTTTTTACTCAGAACCAACAGGAAACTCCTCCTACTTTCTTCCCTTTTAAAAGCCGCAATACGAATTCCTTAAACTTGATGAATAGCTTCAAGATGAGAACAACAAACACAATCTTATTGAATTCACAATAACTGAATACGAATATAAAATAATTCCCCTTTTTTTCATTTTCTTTTTTTTTTAAGAAAGATAAACTACCCCACACTTGAATATTTCAGTAGCTCATAATCAGCTACAAATTCTAAACAAAATTAAAAGGGAATTATCTTCATATTCTTTGCTCTCAACTCACTAAGACTTTCAGTCTAACTTGATCTCTTGACAATTAACTTGAAACTCATTCACACCACCACATGAAACTTGATCACCCAACTTCCCAATAGCAACCCCCCACAGTCCTAGAGTGGCCAGCTCTCCCACAAGGGTAAGCTAAAGACATTTTAGGTTTAAAGGTAACAAATAGTTGTGCAAACAAGAAAGTTCTCGGAATACGCATTTAGCATACTCAATTAGGCTCAAAATTGGCTAACAAGGGTAATTCATTCAATAGGTAGGAGAAAGTTTATTTAAAGTGATGAAACAAAGAAAGATGCCTAAATCATGTCAAAATTCATGCCTTAATTGCTATATCGTTTCGAAGGGCAATACGGAAGGTTCTAGTGCTCTAAAGACTTTCTGATCAAAAGATTTCATGCCTGGTTTTTCTCGACTTGTAAAAACTGGTCTAAGTGAAAAATATTGGAAAGTTTAAATGTATGCTTCTACTTTGAACAATGTTAGGAGGAAAAACTCTTAAACGGAAACTTACTCTCTTGCTAACTAAATGCTCCAAATAACCTATTCAAGGTTGAAAATTAAGCTGGAATAACAAATTAAGGGCTTACTAAACTAAGCATGAGAGAAATCAACAAGCTCAAATCAAACACCACACAACTCAAATAGACTAAAATAGGAAACACAAAACATAACTAAACCAAAAATAAACTGCAAAAGCGTACATAATTCCAACAAAATATAACTAAAGTACTAAAAGGAATTAAACTAAAGCAGTACTAGTGGTCAAACAATACTTCAGTTACCATTACACAATAATTTTTAATCCCCCACCCCACACATAAAAACTTGTTGTCCCCAGCAAGTAATCTAATTTAACAAAGAGAAATCAAAAGCAAAAATTACTGATTTAACAAAATATAAGATCAGAAAAAACTCCCAGAAATTTTCACTCTTGTGGAGGTGGTGGTGGAGGAAATCGATCCATCATAGTCCAAAAAAAATGCTCCTGCTCCTACCGAGAAAGCTCCATGGAACGCTCTAGCCTCACCAAACTCTGTGCTTGCAGGGCCAACTGCTGCTCATACACATCCAACCGCCCAGTAATCTGAACAGGTTCAGTACAGGTATCCTCCATAAAGCTGGCCCACTGGTCAAGTCTAGAATTGATTTGAGCTTGACTAGTCTGGAGGGCCTCTAGATGTGCAGTGAGCTGTGATATGTTGTAAGCTGGCATTGCTAGGGCAGGCTCTGCAGCAGCAGCTGCACCACCAGCCTCCTCCTGCTCTTCTTCAGTATCTTCAGCTCCTTCAACTGGTAGTTGTACTCGACCCCTTTCAATGAGCCTCAAGTATTCGTCTAGGGTTGACAATCTGGCTTGATAATGGAAATGATGGCCATCCACAATGAGCTTCAGATTTTTCAGCATTTTGAAGTCCATGAGATTGCTATTTCCCAAGTCGGGTCCTAAAGAGCTGTGGCCTACTCTTTTAGCTAAAACTGTGACAACCCACCCTATTGCAATCTTCTTGACTTTCTTAGGATTTCCCTATAGATCCTCAAATTTCTTCCATAGGAAATAAGCTCCATTTAACCGAATCCAGTGGATCATGCAGTGTAGGAAGAGAGCTTCAGCTTGATTCACCACTCAAGCTGCGTCGATGTGACCATAGAAAGATAGGGCAAAAAATCTGTGCAAGATCCTCAGGGCATGGCTCCGTAGATGATGTGCCTTCGATAATCCCATGACATATTGAGTTGCTGTAACGGGATCCCAAATGGTGGCCCAAGTAGTCTGTTTATCCAAGTCCGGAATATGTCGAACACCATCCACCGGAAAACCAAGGGCTTTAGAAAATTCATTAAATGTCATTATATATCTCGTCTTGTTTAGCCAAAAAGTAACCATCGCAGGATCCTCTAGGTCCTCTTTATCAATTCTGCAGTTCACAGTTGCGAGGAAATCCCAAGTTAATTTTGGATGAACTTTCTTATTCTTCTTAAAGAATTTTGTCCACCCAATGCCCACAATCAAATTATTAACCTTATCCTTGATCTCTAACCTCCATAAAGAATCAAAAACTAGGAATGTGGAGGGGATGTATGTCGCAGCTATGAAGGCTTTGTAGGCAGTGTGGAAAATAGGCGGGACCCAAGAGGGTACAGAACTATCCCTTTCTTGGGATGCAGAAGAAGGTTGCGTGGATGAAGAAGCTTGATCCTTTCATGATCTCTTTGGAGCCATTGGGTTGTAGGATTGCAGACTAAATATGCAAGAGATGCTTTTAGGAATGTGATGGAACCAAACAAAATTGAGCAAATGCAACAATGTGAAAATAGGGTAGAGAGAGAGAGATATGAGAAAGAATTTTCAGCATTTAAAATGCCAAAGAGAAACTGGAAAATGAGGGATTTTAAAAAATAGGGTATTCATTTTGTACGGCGGTAAGGAAATTCCTTACCGCCATGTAAAACGATACTGGAATGCTCTATCAATATTACACGGCGGTAAGGAATTTCCTTACTGCCGTCTAAAATGCTACTGCCCAAGGTTGAACATTTCCGAAATGTTAAACGGCGGTATGAAAAGACCATACTGCCGTGTAAAATGCTACTGGAATCAGCCATTCTAAAATCAAGATTTACACGGCGATAAGGAACTTCCTCACCGCCGTGCAAAATGAGTTTTCAAGAAATTACAACCTGATGCTGAGCAATTATTGCACTAAGCATACCCAAAACATTTTACACGATCCCCAAAAATAATTTGACCACTAAATAAAAATAAAAATGACCTGAAACTGAAAATAAGTAGAACTACAAAAATTAAAACAAAAGAGAATAAAGTTAGAAATTGTTTTAGTTCTGATTTTGAGTCTCAGCTAGACTTTGAACTTACCTCATTCGTCCTCAAAAGTAATGGTCACCGCTGCAAATTCAGCGCGGTTCTCAAAATATGGTTTTAATCTATGGCCATTTACCTTAAATTCCTCACTCCCAGGTTACTTTCGGATCATGATAGCTCCGAAATCAGTCACACTTACGACTTCAAGTGGTCCCATCCATCGCGACTTGAGCTTTCCAGGAAATAACCTTAATTAACTATTATATAAAAGAACTTTCATACCTGGAATGAATTCTTTCCTGACCAGTTTCTTGTCGTGCCATCGCTTTGTGTTTGCCTTATACTTCTCTGCTTGTTAATACGACCAATAGCGTATCTCTTCCAGCTCATTCATCTGGAGAAGTCTCTTCTCACCTGCACTCTTGACATCAAAATTAAGAAACTTGGTTGCTCAATAAGCCTTGTGTTCTAGTTCGACAGGGAAATGACATGATTTACCATAAACATGCTTTTTGAATGTAGTTCTATAAGCCCACAAAGCTTCATCCAACCTCAAATACCAATCCTTTCTAGATGAATTTACAGTCTTCTCTAGGATGGATTTGAGTTCTCTATTAGAAACCTCAACCTGTCCATTAGCTTGAGCATGATATGGGGTGGTGATTTTGTGCCTCACACCAAATTTTTTCAATAGGGCAGTAAATTGATGATTGACAAAATGCTTGCCCCCATCACTAATTATGGCTTTTGGTGTGCCGAATCTAGTGAAAATGTTCATCCTAAAGAATTCTAACACAATTTTAGCATCACAAGTTTTAGTGGCTGTGGCATCTACCCATTTGCTCACATAATCCACTGCCACTAATATATACTCAAACCCAAAGGATATCGGGAAAGGCCCCATAAAATCTATCCCCCACACGTCAAACAATTCTACTTCAAGCACATTGGTTAACGGCATTTCATCTTTTCTAGAAATATTACCTACTCTTTGGCATCTATCACATGTTTTCACCAAAATTTGAACATCCTTAAACATAGTAGGCCAAAAAAATCCAGAAGATAAAATTTTTGATACCGTTCTATTTGGCCCATGGTGTCCAACAGCTTCCCCGCTATGGCATGCCTTGATGATCTCACCCTTCTCTTCATCTGAGACACACCTTCTGAGCACTTGGTCAGGACACAGTCGAAACAAATATGGGTCATCCCAAATGTAGTGTTGGGCATCTGCTTTTAGCTTCTTCCTTTGCTGCCATGTAAAGTCCTTTAGCATAAATCCTCCTCCAAGAAAATTAGCCACATTAGCAAACCAAGGAACAGAAAATTCACTTGCAAATAAAGCACAAATATGTTCATCAGGGAATAAATCTAAAATTTTCCCTTTTTCAATTTGAACGCTCTCCAATCTCGATAAATGATCCGCTACTAAATTTTCTGCCCCCTTCTTATATTTGATTTCCAGGTCAAACTCTTGCAATAGGAGCACCCATCTAATCAATCTCAGCTTGGATTCCTGTGGGGTATAATTAAGACCCCAAGTTATCGTACCCAAGGAATTGAGTGCACAAGTTATGACAATTAAATGTATGCTAAAGAATTCCCAATTGTTTGGAGTGATGAGTTATCTAAAGAAAAAATTAAGGAAATTAAATGATGAAATAACTAATTCAAACAATAGCAAAAGAAGTAATACTAATAAAAACTTGATAAAATTATTAAAAGACCTTACCAAGGAATACCCACTCTCCCCAATAATACCATGTAAATGCTCAAACCTAACAGTCACATATGCAAATCAGTGAACAACCTAGCCTATACCCTAGCCTTCCTTTCGGATTCAGCTTCTCTAAAACATGCACCTACCATCCCGGATTCAGCACATAGATTAGCATCAAAATAGGTCTTAAGTCCTAAGCTTAGATGATCCTACCATCCCGGATTCAGACATCAAAACTTAATTATCTCCTACCATTCTTAACCTATTAAAATAGAGATCCACAGGTTTAACTACCATCCCGGATTCATCAAACTAATGAAACTCGATAAAAATAGAACAGAGCATGTGTAAGTTAATGAAATGAATACAATCAAAGATTATCACATAAGATCAACCTCAAACTTGCATTAAAATCAACAACAAATAGATAAACTTAGAGAAGATAATTATGCTTCCTTCTCTTATCCGTGGCTTTTGTGGGTTGTAAATTATGTTTTATTATTTAATTGATGAATTCATGATGACTATGGAGGTAGAAGTTGCTGGAGCTGAAGGGAAGAAGAATGAAGTTGAAGGAAAGCTCAAGTAAGGCAAGAAAGAAAAAGGAGTGAAAGGTATGGGAATTTTCTTTTATTTACATGTTTAATGATAAATTATGTTTATTATGCATGCATATTGATGTAAAAAGTTGAATTGAGTTTGCTTGAGGTGGATAAATTGGTGGTGATAGTGATTTATGGCATCATGCCATTAGGGAAAATTCTGCCAAAATGTCACTGGACCTTATGTCACTAATTTGGTTATAAATGGTGTTATAAAACTCTAAATTGGATGATTCTAATTGAATATGAACCAGAAGATGCACACTCATAAATGTCTAGCAGAGGTCAAGAGCTAATTTTGGCTCTAAGTGCCACAAAATGGAACTACATAGAAGGGTATTTGTTCTGGCTAGGTCAACGGAGCAGTCTGTGCTCCCAAGGCCATATCTCCTCGAATAAAAATCTAAATTACATGAATCAAAATTAAGAAAAAATACATATAGGAGTATAACTTTCATGAAGGAAGTATGGCAAAAATATATCTCTATCATTCCAAGTAATTTTTCAAAGCTCGAACAGAATTCTGTCCCTGGAGCTTGCTTTGGATTAGTTTATAATGTTAAGGTATAACTCTTAGTATACATCTCCAAACGACCTAAAATTTTAGAAATATATAGTTAAGACATAGGGGAACAAAAGTTTAGAAGACCATTTTTGCTAAAAATTTCAAATACTAGCTCAAAATCACGACAAAGTTTTGAAGTAGTCTCTAACTCAGCACCTCTGTCACAACTCATGACAGAAAGCTTCTGTCACTAGTCGGCACTACTGTCACGACTCATGATAGCCCTAATTCTATCTATCTTTGTTCTTTAGGCATCATTATTCATTCTATAGTACCCGAATGGGTATGTATAAACATTGTGAGAAATTAGATAAAAAAGTTATAAGTGAATTTACATGTAAATTTTAGAGATTATGATATATGGCATTAGGAACTTGGTATGGTTTAAGGGCTTTGCATAAATGGACATGTTTCAAATTATATTTAAGGTTTTCTATTATCTATTGAATATTTTATATTGTTTATATGTATGTATGTAATATGTATATAAAAAGGAAAGAATTTAATCAAAAAGTTGTATGGTTGAAATATGATAGAAGTATAATATTGTAACACCCTTATACCGTAAACTATACGGATACCGGATGTCACAACACTGAATTGACAAGCACTGCACTGCATCTGACTGATCTGTTGGAAATATTTTTTTTTTCAACAATAACATTCAGACACAGCAAGAACAAACATTTACACCAACACACTAAAGAGGATAATACCATATACCTTGTACCTCTTTCGCGATCGTATACATGCCATGCCAAACATCAATCCTTTCTGTCAATATCCTCGTTCAGACGATACTATATCTTCGGCCACATTAAAAATTTACTATAACCTGCGCACAATGACACTTACGCGCTGAGCATTAAAATTCTCAGTGGTGGATACATATCCTAAGTTTTCCACAATAATTCTACATGCATGCACACACACACATATTTTATCTAAATCATAGAGAATTAATTCCTGAGAAATTAGAATATTTATTATACATTTTTACGATATCCATTATCTTTGTTCCTTTCATTATCACTACTTTCACTGATCATTTTATACACTGTTATCATTGTCACTTATACCTTATTTAACTATTACAATATTAACTTTAATCGCTTATCCTTTCATTCCTTATTTACATTCTTATGGCTTTATTTTAACCCTGTCCAATCGGTTTACCAATTCACTATTTATCATTAATAATTATTTAACACTGTAGTACTACAACTCAATTATCACTTATCAATCAATTTTCATTTCTATCCATTGACATTATCTTATGTTTACCTTTGTAACTAATTATCAAATAGTCATTTCTCAATATTCAAATCATTAACTTACTCTAAAACTTACTTTATGTATTTGACATTCCCTTTTTACTTTCTTGCATTACACTAATTATTTTCGATAACACTTTTAACTACACCTACTCTTTTATTCATTTATTTATTATCATTTACTTATGAATTACTTTATCACCGAATGAATACAGTACAATTATTACTGGGTCACTTGGATATTTATGGTCCGATAACAATTTATTTATATCCTTTATTTTCTTACATTAAATTATGACTTAATTCACTATAGCCCCTTATTCACTTATGTATATTAGACTAATATTTTCTTCACTTTACTATTAGTAAATTTCTCTTTATTCACATTTACATTCCAACTTATCTGATAAGAATTAATTACAACTAAATTCTCACTTAATTACTTGTTCACAATTTTGCCATTTACCTCGCTATCCTTTATTACCACTTACTTTCTATTTGCACTATCGTTCCAGCATCACCAAAATACATATACATTCACATTCATTATACATGTATAAATTAATTACAATTATTAATCATTTAATATTTATTCATGCAATAATTTTCTATACTTCACAATTCGTTGCTTAATCACTTACCAATTACATATGTTTATTTTCCATAATATATTTACTAAATTATACTTTAATTCACTAATTAATCTTAACTTTATGATCCTATAATTTGATTCCTACATTTCTTTATTACTACACATTCTCATTTTTAATTGCTTTATTTTACAAGAGTGCCACTACTTAAATGCATTACTATATTTATTCTTTATTTTGCCATATGTTTCATTATTTAATTCTTACCATAACACCCAATTTAAATTATACTATACACTTTGTTTAAATTCTAAATTTTCTATTTCAATTGGCTATAATTACACCTTTGCCACTATTCACACTTAATACTACTTTTAGTTTATTATTATTGCTTATTAAATCATTAATTATAATTACTCACTTAAATTCAACAATTTAATCATATAATTACTTCACTAAATCACATTACATACTAATTATATTTTAATCCTTTAATTAAACTTATTATTTTTTTAATCACACTTAAATCCTCATTCTTTTACTAGGGTTTCCAATAATACCCTTGTCTTTTTCAAAAATGACAATTATGCCCTTAGTTCATTTTAACTTCACCTTATTTACACTTATGCCATTAGTTCATTTTTATTTCACTTTATTTACATTTATGCCATCAATTCAAAACTAACTTCTTCAAAATTACCATAATGCCACCAATTCACTTATTTTTCATCAAAATTACGATTATGCCCTTATTTTACTTTTCTTTCTACATAATGACATAAATACCCTTAATTATATTTCTTTTTACCACATTTCACTATTTAACATACAAAATTACTATTTTGCCCTTAAATTATCTTTTTCATGCCAAATTACATTTTTACCCCAAAAAGGTTACCAATTTCCATATTTAACCTTTTAATGGCTTTTTTACCCTTATTTGTCATCTTTCACACATATAAGCACATAATTACCATTTTGCCCTCAAACTTTTCAATAATTACGATTATACCCTTAACCTTATCTTTATTCCTTATTCTTATCCTTATCACTTTAATCATTACCATATCTTATCCTTATCACATAATCATTACTATATCTTGTCTTTATTACACAATCACATGTAAATCTTTATCTTTAACACATAATGACATGCATAATCATTTAATCATTTGTCTTTTCATACTAATATCATTTTAATAACAAATTAACCATTTTAAAACTCATCATTATCATTTTGGCCCGGTATGATGCTGGCAGACTCTAAGTCACAGGATAAATGGGATGTGAACCTCTATGGGCTCACAATAACACGGAAAGACCCAAATTGATCAGTCCGGTACATTCCAAACCTGAAGAACCCCGAAGGATTACTCCAGTACATTCCCAACCCGAAGAACCCCGAAGGATTACTCCGGTACATTCCAATACAGATACTTTTAAAAATACAGAATAGGTCCATCATTAGCCTATAAAATAGTGAGACGCCATGCTCACTCCCGCGGTCTTAAGTCCCTATGGCTAGCCATCATATCCTGAAACTAGACTCAACTACCAACTCATCACATAGGGCAACAATATTTTATTTTTCACATTATTAATGTGTCATACATACATTTGATGGCATATCAACATAACATCTCATTCATTTTCATGCCATATCATCATCATCCATGTGAATACCATCTTTAAACTATCACACGCCATGAAAGCTCATTATTTCATATAATATCACACTTTATCACTATGCACATTTCAACATATTTATTATATTCACTTACAAATTGGTATACACATTCATTTATCATTACTTAATCACTTTATGCCATTACTTTCAGTTAATTATCAAAATACACACCTATACCATTTAGATTACCATTCGGTCAAGACTTTAAATCTCAATATCATACATTATAATTTCCCTTAGTCACTCAATTATATTTATTTCATGTTAGACATACCTTATATATCAATTATATGCCATCATTCAAAACATTATTCACTTTATGCCACATAATACCATTCAGCCACTATATTAATATTTCATTTAATTCACTTTAATTTCACTTAGTCATTTATTCATTCAATTTACATATTATATTAATCATACTTATCATTTATTTGCCATAAAACACAATATAACCCATTTTTTCCATTGTTAATCCATTCGGCCAACACTATAAAAATTCACTATATTTATTTTTCATTCCTTTAATCCTTCCATGATATATTACACCATGTATACACATTATGTTCATCATTTATACACCATAAATCCTTACAAATCCTTAAGAATTTCTTATATTTTCATTCGGCCTAAGTTGGAATTTCATATCCAAAATGTTTTAATTTATATTAAGCACATTTATACACTTATTTAGCCCCATTAATCATGTTTATCAAGTTAGATTCAATTATACATGCATATATCACATACATGCAAGATAAACATAACCAAAAATCACACTTATACCATGGAAAAGAAAGGATATTGTATCCACTAACCTTATTGCCTTGCTCTCCACCACTTAAGTTTGCTTTCCATGCCTTATCTCCTTAAAAATCCATCATATCCATAGAGATCCTAAGGTGGCCGAATATAAACATCAACATCTACTCCAAACCTTACTTCCTTTTTACAATATAAACAAATAAACATACTCTAGACATCCTAAAATACCTATTTGAACCTTTAAACTAATTTAAAAATATCAACTTTACATACCTTAATTTCACGCCTAAACCTTCAAGTCTAGGTTTCACCAACTTTTCATCCACCAAATGGACTTCAAAAGGTATCAATATAAACTAGAGGAGCTGAACTTTGATGGGGAGGATGAAATATGGGTTGAGATGGAGGAAATTTGGAAGAAAAATGGAGGAAAAGAGGAAAGTTAAGGTTAGGACAAGAAGGAGAAGAGAGGAGGTCGGTTTGGATGGAGAAATCTGGATTTCTCCAGCCTTCTCCATCTATTTATATTAGTAAAATTGGACCAAACCAGGTCCAACCAAAGCGGTCGAACCGATTTGGTCCGATTTAAGGTTTTATGCTCTTTTTGCACTATTTTTGTTATTCTGAATCTTTCTGACCTCTTTTTAACTCCCAACTAATTCCATCATGTTTAAAATATCAAAATTATCCTCCACACAAAATTTGAGCTCAATCGGAGTCCATTTGGGGCCCAGTTCACCTAAATCGGTTCGGTTCGATTCTGTCGGTTTCTGCAGTAAAACTCAAATCTAAGGATGTCAAAAAATTCTAAAAATTATTCTGAGCTTGTACACTTCCCACACTGAGCCTTTTTATCCACTCTAGCATTTCCGAAAAATTTGGTCAAAGTTTGGTCAAACTCCGGTTCAACCGAACCGAACTTCAGACAATTATTCGGGGACCCATATGACCTCGTTTTCTTACCAAACTGTGCCACCCGACTCTATTCGCTCTACTGATCATTTTTATGCAGTAATATTTGTTTGACTTACTGGAGCTGCCTGCTTCCCAGTAGGTCACTCATCCCAGAACTATTATGACTCTGGCACATTCAACCTTTAAACTTCTCTGAATATAAAATAGCAAAAACATAATCAAATGCTGCGAATCTAACAACAAACACTACAGACAATGCGGAATAATTTTAGGGTGATATGCAGGCCATTACAAATATGATTGCCAATGAATATTTGTTTGACAAAATTGTTCAAAATTATTTAAAGGGAATGCTAGATTATCTATATGGATTATGTAATCATATGTGAGAATAGGAGACAAAGATATGTATTTATTTGCATATAATATTATTATGTAAGAGTACATGGACTTATGGTATGAATTTATAGTTATGTATAGATAATGTGATGGATAATAGTCATCCCTGATCATTATGTGAGTACAATAAATGATTGACTAAAAATGTCAAATGTGTTATTAATGTAAACATGATCAATATGAATTTACATGTGACAAAAGCCTATTATGACCAGGTAGTGGATAGATAGGCATGCCTATAGGGACCTTTGAGTGCTGCAGCTTATGTTCTATTCTATCGACCTCGTTTGGGTCATGATTAGGCCCCATTTGGGTCACTCTTTGTAATTTGACATTTGATTAGACCCGGTTGGGTTACCCTTTGTAATGTGATATGTAAAAGTGCCCTCGGGTACCCCTTTCTTCTATTCTGTACTCCCATTATCCACCATTTTGGGAAATGCAGGTTACTTTCTATCTAATAAATGAATATGGATCCTATATTTTAACTTGTGTATAAGTATTATATGGAACATACTAGTTATGAATATTGTCATGCATAATTTGTAACACCCCGAAACCACCCTAGTAGAGTAAGCCTTAAGAGTATGTGTGTGTGTGTATGTTGTCAAAGTTGAGTATGTGTTATGTTAAGTGAATTAAGTTGTTACGTGTGTGTATTGGGTTATGTTCTAGTATGAAGTGTGTATATGAGAGTAGTGTATGTTAGGAGGCTATAATTGGGTAAGCTATGGAGGATTAGAGTTGGGTGTGCTTTCCCTCTTGAGAGAGTGACATGTAGCAAGTGAGAGGATAAGTATTGGAAAAAGAGAGAGAGAGACTTTAGCTGGTTTCCTTTCTTCTTCTTCTTCTTCTTCTTCTTCTTCTTCTTCTTCTTCTTCTTCCCCTTTCCCATTACTTTGCTCCTTCTTTTCCCTTTCTTCTTTATTTCTTCTTGAATTCTTCCTTTTACTGCAAATTCTAGTGAATTTTGGGTAGCCTAAGCTGGTGTGGTAAGAGATAAGTAATAATTCTTCTTCCTTTCCTTTAGATGAGCTTTTGTAATTGTGAGTTAGGGTTTAAACATGTTTGGTGTTGTTGGGTTTTGTGGTTCATAGAATCCTCCTAGAGAATCCAAGGGCAAGGAAGCAGCTAGTGGGAGTGGAGCCCCTTGATTGGAGGTTCATTAATTCCATGTTTGGGAATTTGCTTTGATTTGATATTCGTGTGTGGGTTTTGAAATGTGCATGAAATTCTGGAATTTATGATGTGCAAATAAGTTTGTATTGGTAAATATGTTATGGGTTTTGAGTTTTGATGAGCTAGGTGGCATAATTATGGAATTATTGAATCAAATATGATGTTGATTGAACTTTGCTTTATAATTTTTTGGTTTTGTACTTTTTGAGATCTTGATTTGTGAATTGATGATTTATGTTGGAATTAATTTGTGGAAATATGTTGTTTGATGTTGGTTGTGGTGTTTGGAAGGCTTAATTTGAGGTAAGATGGAGTTAGAAGTGATTTGGATTAAATTAGTTTTGGTTTGAAGGGGGAATTCTGGGTTACGTTTTGCTGGGAACTGGAAATCGCGCTTCTATTGCGAGCGCGACAGTAGAGGATTTCCAGCTCTTGTGTGTTTAGCTGGAAGAAGTGTTGGCTGTCCGACTCGTCATCTCAGTAGGGCGATGGCAGCAGGAGGAGATCAGCACGACATGTGCTGATGAAGCACGACTCGTGCTGCTGTAGCTCCTCAGCAGGTCATGCTCTGAAGCACGACTGGGGTTGAGCGACATCCGACACGAGTCATGTCCCTCAGCACGACTCGTGTCCGATGCCTTTCTGTCGTGAGCACGACTTAGTCGCGAGCGCAACAGAAACCCCCATCCTGCCCTGTTTTCTTTTGTACCCAGTTTTCCAAAAAAATGAATTCTAAATGTCTTTTTCTTTTCTTTTTCCTACGGTTTGCTATATGAATTGTTATATGAACATATTTATATGAATTATGCATGATAAATTATATATATATTGCAAATTGAAACATGATTTGGTTTATGCATGACCTGCTAGAGTCGAGTAAGTGGATAGTTAGGCATGTCTAATAGAGTTACTATTGCTGCAGCTAGTGTATGATTTGGACCTTGATCAGGTCCCCCGACTGGATCTTCGTGATCCCTATGTACCGAATCTATGCGAAAATATTTTTGGAACAAAATTAAAAGATTGTTTTGATACCCTCGGGTATCTATGTGTTATGAGAATACTGTTAATACCTTCGGGTATCTACGCGTACTCGTTATCCACTATTTTGATAGAGTAGGTGCAATAATGTTATTTTTTAGTATACGTGAATTCTAGAATATGGCATATTGGTAATAATATGACTATAATGCTGTTATGCTTTAAGTTAATTTATGAAATCTTAACATTTAACTGTGCCATTCGCTTGTGATTATTTGTTGACGCCACTGTGAGTCGTCATTGCGCATCTTTGTTTCCCCACTAAGCATTTTCGCTTAGCACAGGTGTTTTATCCGTGCAGGTGTGGAAGGTTTGAAGGGTTGATCAGCGGGTTTCGCATCAGCAGGGCCAACACGACTAGTGGATAGCAGATTTTGTAGTTTAGGCCTTGTATTCCTTTTTGTATGTGTTATAGTCTTATACTTTTGAAACTATGTAAAGAATATATTGTAAATTGTTTTGATATTAGTTATATGTGACTATTCAGTTGTACTGAGGCACTTTGGTATCCTTTTTGGAATATGTAAAATCACTTTTGTTATATTAATGAAATACAATATTTTGCTTTATGGCCTATTCTCTGATGAATGATGAAATTTCAATTTATTCATTTTTATATGTAATGGGTGTGCAATGGTTGGTTCTGTTTGAGCGTCTGTGGGTGGCAACCCTTATCTAACGGGGACCTTTATCCTCTTCATAGGGTGAAGTTCTCTACGTATAGGTAAGGGGTGTTACATTTTGTGGTATCAGAGCAGTAGGTTTACGCATTTCTGGGCTAGAGTGTCAGAGAAAGTCTATTAGAGTTATGTTGGCCTGATGCGAATTGTGGTTTATGTTTTGTAGCTATGGAGTCTGGTCGTGGATCGTTTGAGGGGTCAGCCAAGAGTGCAAATCCCCAAGAGTAAGATCCATCAGTTTCGGGTCTGGCTCAACCTCCTAGGGTGCAATCCGAGGCCCCTGCGGTTCCCTTTGAGGCGATGCTCAAGATATCCCAAGATATGGCCAGGGTGCTAGAGAGAGTAACTGCACCTAGAGCACCTATTGAGAATATGAGAAAGTATGGAGCTGAGGATTTCTTTGGTACCAGCTTAGATGAATCAGATAAAGCCGAGATGTGGCTTGATAAAGTGAAGCGGGTGTTAAGGGAAATCAGATGTCCGCCATATAGAGAAGTGGAATGTGTGGTGTCGCTATTGCAATGCTCTGCGTATGACTGGTGTAGGTTAGTGCTCAGTCAGCCCCAGCTTCCCGAGCCTTTGTCATGGGAGTTCTTTGAGAATGAGTTCCAAAATAAGTACGTAACTAAGGCATTCAAAGATGCCAGATGGGCGCAGTTCTTGAGCCTCAGGCAGAGTGTAATGTCAGTAGCAGATTCTGAAAATGAGTTTAACAGACTTAGTAAATATACACCGCCAGGAATTCTTACTGATGAGTTTCGATGTCAATATTTTGAGGTGAGTTTGAATGAATCTTTGAAGGCGATGCTAGTTTCTTTGATGTCTTCCCTGAATGTTAGCTATTATCAGCTGGTTCAGGCAGCCTTGAGAGCGGAGCGATCGGAGAATGTTTTGAGAGAGAAAGCTTTAAGGAGAAAGACCTCCAGAGGCAGTTCTTCTTCAAGGAAAAGATTAAGAGAATCTCAAGGGAATCCTGCTGGTGAGTCTCCTACTAGTCCGGCTACTAGAGGGAGGAGATAGGATTCTTCTAGAGGATCAGGCACGGGTAGAGGAGGTTCTGGGGGTAGAGGCGATGTTATACCTCAATGCTCCCATTGTAGCAGGCGCCACTGGGGTGAATATCGATGGCTGACAGGAGGGTGTTTTAGGTGTGGTACTATGGACCACTTCCTTGCTAATTGCTCGAATATGCGTGAGAATGTTCCAGGTCAACAAGAGGGTAGTCGAACAAGATCTAATGCTCCCAAAGGAAGCCGTGGTAGAGGTAGAGGACGGGGTCGTGGTGGACGGCCTCGGGAGAGAGAGTTATCTGAGTCTGTGGACCACCCCATTCCGACAGCTGGTAGAGCCTATGCCATGAAGGCCAGGGATGAGCAGAACGCACTGGAAGTAATTGTTGGTAAGTTTTTATTGTTTGATTCTGAAGTGTATGCTTTGATAGATCCGAGTTGTACTCATTCTTACTTGTGTTCTAGTAAGTTGGGTTCTAGTTTGGGGAGTGAGGAAAGATTGGATTATGAGATTCGTGTGTCTAGCCATTGGTTCAGAGTGTTATTGTGAACCAGATTTGTCAAAATTATCCCCTAAGAATTCAAGGCATGGAGTTTGCAGTTGAAGGCTAAGAGGTTTTTAAAGAAGGGATGTGAAGCATACTTGGTTCTATTTCTGGATTCGCGAAGAAAGCAAGGTAAAATACAAGATATTCCGATCATGAGGGAATTTGAGAATGTTTTTTCGGAGGAGTTACCGGGGTTACCTCCAGAGAGGGAGGTAGAGTTGTCAGTGGAGATTGTACCGGAAGCATCTCCGATTTCTAAAGCCCCATATCGGATGGCTCCAGTGGAATTGAAGGAACTGAAAAGTCAATTGCAAGAACTTTTGGATAAAGGATTTATCCGGCCCAGTTTGTCTCCGTGGGGTGCTCCAGTCTTGTTTGTTAAAAAGAAAGACGGAACATTGCGGATGTGTATAGATTACAGGCAGCTCAACAAGGTTACGGTAAAGAATAAGTACCCGTTACCTCGGATTAAAGACCTTTTTGATCAGTTGAGAGGAGCTGGAGTGTTCTCCAAGATAGATCTGAAATCGGGTTATTACCAGTTGAGAGTACAGGATGCAGATGTGGCAAAAATAGCTTTTCGAACGCGCTATGGTCACTATGAATTCCTAGTGATGCCATTTGGTTTGACCAACGCGCCCGCAGCCTTTATGGATCTAATGAACAGGGGGGTCCTCAGACAATATCTTGATCGGTTTATGGTAGTGTTCATCGACAACATCCTTGTTTATTCTAGGAATGAGAAGGAACACGAAGACCATCTCCGTCTGGTGTTACAAGTGTTGAGGGATCATCGACTTTATGCTAAACTCAGTAAGTGTGAGTTTTGGCTAAAAGAAGTAACTTTTCTAGGACATGTGGTTTCAGCTGAAGGTATTCGGGTAGACCCTTGCAAAGTGGAGGCGATTGTGAGTTGGTTACCACCTAAAAATGTGCCGGAAGTAAGAAGTTTTCTGGGTTTGGCCGATTACGATAGGCATTTTATTAAGGGATTCTCAGTGTTAGCTTCACCTCTGACTAGACTTCTCCGAAAAGAGGTGAGGTTTGTTTGGTCTGACAAGTGTCAAACCAGCTTTGATCAGTTGAAAGAGATGTTGATTAACGCTCCTGTGCTTATGCAGCCTGTGTCGGGTAAGGAATTCACCATGTATAGTGATGCATCAGGAGTGGGCTTAGGTTGTGTTCTAATGCGAGACGGCAAGGTAATTGCCTATGCTTCCAGGCAATTGAAGCCCCATGAGCAACACTACCCGATGTATGATTTAGAGTTAGCAGCGGTAGTATTTGCACTTAAGGTGTGGCGGCACTATTTGTATGGAGAAAAATGTAGAATTTTCACTGACCACAAGAGTTTGAAGTATCTGCTGACTCAAAAAGAGTTGAATTTGAGACAGCGAATATGGTTAGAACTGTTCAAGGACTATGATTGTATTATTGACTATCATCCGGGTAAAGCAAATGTTGTAGCGGATGCCCTTAGTCGGAAATCAATGTCGGCCTTGTCTCTTAGTAGAGGAAGATGGAGATTTGATTCAAAAGGCACGTTAATTGCTCAGTTAAAAGCAAGACCGAGTTTGAGGCAAGCGATTGGGAATGCACAGTTGAGTGACCCTATTTTGCAACGCGTTTATCAGGCAGTGAAAGATAGTAAACAAACTGAATTTTTAGTGGATAGTGAAGGAGTGCTCAAGCATGGGAATCGTTTATGTGTACCGGGTACGAGTGGTGTGAAGAAGCAGCTTTTGCAAGAGGCCCATTCACCCGTTTTCACTATGCATCCGGGTGGAGATAAGATGTACCGAGATCTTAAGCAACATTATTGGTGGCCGGGTATGAAGAAGGACATAGTGGATTTTTTTTCGAAGTGTTTAGTGTGTCAGCAAGTGAAAGCCGAACACCAAGTTCCATCGGGTTTGCTTAACCCCTTACCCATTCCTCAGTGGAAATGGGATGATGTTACGATGGATTTTATATCTGGCTTGCCATTGACGCAATGCACGAATGATTCAGTATGGGTCATAGTTGATAGGTTGTTAAAGTCAGCGTATTTCTTGCCTATTCGGTTGGATTATTCTATGGATAAGTTGGCAAAGATATATGTGAGAGAGATAGTCAAACTTCATGGAGTTCCGTTGTCCATTGTGTCTGATCGAGATCCTCGATTTACGTCCAAGTTTTGGAAAGAACTTCAGTCAGCTTTGGGTACTCGGCTAAACTTCAGTACAGCATTTCATCCCCAGACTGATGGTCAGTCCGAGAGAGTTATTCAGATTCTTGAAGACATGCTTCGGGGTTGTGCTTTGGATTTTTCAGGAAATTGGGATCGATATGTGCCTTTAATGGAATTCGCATATAATAATAATCACCAAGAAAGCATCGAAATGGCCCCATATGAAGTGTTATATGGACGGAGATGTAGAACACCGGTGTGTTGGACTGAATTGTCGGAAAGAGCTATGATAGGCCCGGAGATAGTGAGAGACACTGAAGAAAAAGTTAGAGTTATGCAACAGAATCTTAAAGTAGCCAAAGACAGACAGTAATCATATGCTAATTTGAAGTGTAGGGATATTCAGTATGAATTTGGTGACAAGGTCTTCTTGAAAGTTTCACCGTGGTGGAAGATTCTTCGCTTTGGAAAGAAAGGAAAATTGAGTCCCCGGTTTATTAGACCCTACAAGATTTTGGAGAGGATTGGTCCGGTGGCTTATCGATTGGCATTATCCACAGATTTAACCAAGTTGCATGATGTTTTTCATGTGTCTATGCTCCATCGCTACCGACCAGATCCATCACATGTGCTCAAAGTGCAAGATATTTGGGTTCAGTCAGATTTCTCTTTTGATGAGGAACCGAAAGAGATTTTGGCTAGAGAGGTTAGGCAGCTTCGAAACAAGCAGATACCATTGGTTAAAGTGCTTTGGCAACATCATGGTGTTGAGGAAGCGACCTGGGAACCGGAAGAGGTAATGAGAACTTAGTATCCTCAAGTATTTGGATCAGGTAAGAATTTCGAGGACAAAATTATGTTAAGGAGGGGAGTATTGTAACACCCCGAAAGCACCACCCTAGTAGAGTAAGCCTTAAGAGTATGTGTGTGTCTATATGTGGTTAATGTTGAGTATGTGTTATGTTAAGTGAATTAAGTTGTTATGTGTGTGTATTGGGTTATGTTCTAGTATGAAGTGTGCATATGAGAGTAGTGTATGTTAGGAGGCTATAATTGGGTAAGCTATGGAGGATTAGAGTTGGGTGTGCTTTCCCTCATGAGAGAGTGACATGTGGCAAGTGAGAGGATAAGTATTGGGAAAAGAGAGAGAGAGACTTTAGCTGGTTTCCTTTCTTCTTCTTCTTCTTCTTTCCCTTTCCCGTTACTTTGCTCCTTCTTTTCCCTTCCCTTTCTTCTTTATTTCTTCTTGAATTCTTCCTTTTACTGCAAATTCTAGTGAATTTTGGGTAGCCTAAGCTGGTGTGGTAAGAGATAAGTAATAATTCTTCTTCCTTTCCTTTAGATGAGCTTTTGTAATTGTGAGTTAGGGTTTAAACATGTTTGGTGTTGTTGGGTTTTTTGGTTCATAGAATCCTCCTAGAGAATCCAAGGGCAAGGAAGTAGCGAGCGGGAGTGGAGCCCCTTGATTGGAGGTTCATTAATTCCAGGTTTGGGAATTAGCTTTGATTTGATATTCGTGTGTGGGTTTTGAAATATGCATGAAATTCTGGAATTTATGATGTGTAAATAAGTTTGTATTGGTAAATATGTTATGGGTTTTGAGTTTTGATGAGTTAGGTGGCATAATTATGGAATTATTGAATCAAATATGATGTTGATTGAACTTTGCTTTATAATTTTCTGGTTTTGTGCTTTTTGAGATCTTGATTTGTGAATTGATGATTTATGTTGGAATTAATTTGTGGAAATATGTTGTTTGATGTTGGTTATGGTGTTTGGAAGGCTTAATTTGAGGTAAGATGGAGTTAGAAGTGATTTTGATTAAATTGGTTTTGGTTTGAAGGGGGAATTCTGGGTTACGTTTTACTGGGAACTGGAAATCGCGCTTCTGTCGCGAGCGCAACAGAAGAGGATTTCTAGCTCTCGCGTGTTTAGCTAGAAGAAGTGTTGGCCATCCGACTCATGCTCCCTTCTTGTGCGTGGGAGTTGTGCATCTCAGCAGGGCTATGGCAGCAGGAGGAGATCAGCACGAAACGTGCTGATGCAGCACGACTCGTGCTGCTATAGCTCCTCAGCAGGTCGTGCTCTTGAAGCACGACTGGGGTGGAGTGACATCCGACACGAGTCGTGTCCCTCAGCACGACTCGTGTCCGATGCCTTTCTATCGCGAGCGTGACTTAGTCGGGAGCCCGACAGAAACCCCCATCCTGCCCTGTTTTCTTTTGTACCCAGTTTTCCAAAAAAATGAATTCTAAATGTCTTTTTCTTGTCTTTTTCCTATGGTTTGCTATATGAATTGTTATATGAACATATTTATATGAATTATGCATGACAAATTATATATATATTGCAAATTGAAACATTATTTGGTTTATGCATGACCTGCTAGAGTCGAATAAGTTTATAGTTAGGCATGCCTAATAGAGTTACTGTTGCTGCAGCTAGTGTATGATTTGGACCCTGATCAGGTCCCCCGACTGGATGTTCGTGATCCCTATGTACCGAATCTGCGCGAAAATGTTTTTGGAACAAAATTAAAAGATTGTTTTAATACCCTCGGGTAGCTATGTGTTATGAGAATACTGTTAATACCTTCGGGTATCTACGCGTACTCGTTATCCACTGTTTTGATAGAGCAGGTGCAATAATGTTATTTGTTAGTATACGTGAATTCTGGAATATGGCATATTGGTAATAATATGACTATATTACAAGAAATTACACTTTTTATGACGCAAAAAATTGTCATGAAAAATTCATATTTCGTCGCTGAAAAGATAAGGTGACGATTTTTTATCATCACAGAGAACGTAACGGTAGGCGCGTAATATAAAGGTTTACGTGACGATTTACTTTTTTGTCACCGTAAGTATCATTTCTTGTGACAAAAATGATTATCGTCATTTTTAGTTTTTACTTTTCATGACAAAAATTATGTCATAAATAAAATTATGTTTCGTCACATTAAATTGTTTATCGTCACTAAAAATTGGTATTTTTTATGACAAATTTAAAATTCGTCACGAAATTAAATATTTTTAATGACGAAACTCTGCTTCTTGTTAAAACCATTAAGCATTGGTTACGTAATTATCGTCACAAATAAATATAATTTTCGTCATAAAATATTTAATATCGTCATTAAATCTGATACTTTAAGTGACAAAAAATAATTTCATCATTAAATTAATGTATATTAATGATGAATATAAATCGTCATATTATTTTACAAATTAGTGATATAAATACAGACAAAAATAATTGTCACAAAAAATAGTTTTAGTGACAATTTTTTATTGTCATTAAATTATATTTTTTTATTACAATATTAATATCGTAATTGTAAACATTATATCGTCATTTATGAACTAACAAGTCGACAAATTATGACAAATATACTTGTCATATATGCGTTGTATTAAAAATGACACATTTTAAATTTAATGTTATACAATCAATTAAATTTCGAAAGAAAATATAATATAATGTATTTATTCAAATAAAAGGCTAATTAAATAAAAATATACTACCTAATGCAAAAAATTAAATTTGCATCCTAATCCAAAAATAAAATCCATTGAAACTTCAAAATTTGCATCCTGTTCCTACAAAAAAAAATAATCATATATTAGATAAAAAAAACTCAATCATGTAACACCCTTAATCTATACACACACTACGGTTCCAACGATACTGCATGATTACTTGATTGTCTTAAACTACTCTTAAAATTGTTGCGAAATCCGGGTAATTATTTTTTTTTATCCTTTCACTATACCCATCTGCCCTATATATAGCTATTTAGTTTTACTATTCATTCAATCAAAATACAAATATGTCACTTAATTCTACCGAAATTTCGGTAGATTTTCCCCTATAATATTGCCTATCCCCCTTTAAACAATAAAATCTTTACACTTCAAATAATCATATATTCATTCACCCCACTTCAATTCAAACTCCAACACAAGTTTGCCCATCCTCCAATTTAGTTCCAATCTCACACACACCATATATTATAATATACTTATATCATCCACTTTCAAATATTTTCAAATATTTTTAACTATTTTCATGTCATTGAACATAGCAAAAATAAATGCACAAGTATATAACCTAAATGAAAATAATCATTATTAAATAATTGGAAAAATAAAATAATATAGTTAAAGTTAAATTGAGCCCACATATATCATACATAACATAAAACATATATATATATATATAACTATTTTGGGTAAAATCTACATACTATTTAAGTAGATTTCAAGACACTAATTACAACATACAAAAGAATTTTATAAATTTATAAGATAAAAAAGAAGGAGAAAAACCTGATAATGAAAAGTTGACACTGGTTTAGACCTTCAAAATTATAGTTGATTCTTGTGTATCCTAAAAAAAAGAGAAAAAATATATTATTATTATTAACTGAGCCAAGATTGTGACAGTTTATAGGGCATATGTTTATTTATTTATTTATTTATTTTTACTAAGGCATATGCTTGCTTAGAATTGGAAAAAAAATGAAATGATTTGAAAGCAAAGGACGAAATGACAATTTGACTTATTACTAGTTCTTTATTAGTATTCAATTCTTGAAATTGCACAATCGGAGAATAAAAGAAAAACAAAAGACATGTCAAAAATTACATAATTTCCAAACTATATTAATAATATAACTATGGGCAGGAAACGTTTTCTTGGAGGCAATGCATACATAGCTAGATAGGTTTGGAAAGGAGTACACTACAAGAAAAACATCAGAATATTCTCTGTATTAATGGTACTGAGTTGTAATACATACAATCAATGTAGTTCTGCATAGTGAAAGTGCTTTAAATCCTTTGATATTTAACCAAATTCTACTGGAATGTCCCTCGCATTTAACCAAGCACAAACTCATAATCAATTAAATAAATCTTCTATCAATTCCTTTACAGATAAATATAGATTAAAATGATGAGAGATATATAAATATAGTCAGGATTCAAAAAAGTAAGGGTAAAATTAGGAAAAAAAGGTACTTAATTTTACAAAAATACACTTGGTAAGAAAATTTTTATTTATAAATTTTAGTAAGACATTTTTTTGGCCTTAATTGATGTCTATTCCTGAATGGCAATCAAAATTATATAACCTTAATTCTTTTGATTTTCAGTGTCATATTGTGTGATCTTTGGGGCAAAAAAGAAAAGAAGACGAGATTAAAAAACAAATGTAGATGATGTCAATAATGTGAACTATTTTATGAGATTCTTCAGTAAACCAGTAACTTTCCATAGCATGCATGGTTATCCAAGCAACTTTTAAATCATAAATAACATGACTCACATGTGTCCAAACACTCTTACCTCAAGTGGGTCTGTCTCTCCTTCCAGCTCAACCATCACTGGAGCATTCATGGTTATGATTAGAACCTTACAAAAAGAAGGTAACAGGATTTAAAATTCATGGGATGATGCTGGCCAATAAAAATAATTTGATAACAATGAACAGTATATTAACCAAAAAAAAATAGAACTGGGGTTGCCTACACATGCATGCATTAATATCATCACCTCTCTATCTTATCCACCGGCAATAAAAACTCATATATCAAAAATGGCTTTTTACACCAGCAATTAGTACAACAAATTTAAGGTAATTGAAGACCAGCCAACCTCTCTGTCTCTCTTTTTGGTTTTGGAGTGTGTAAATGTGTGAAATTTGTCAAGCAAATGGGACCACCCAGATCAAACAATAATCTGTTTGAACTTGGCAGAAAATTGCATACTTAGAATTTGCAGGTTGACTCTGCATAGCTTAGCCCCACTGGAACAAAACACAAGCACACTATTCATTGAAAAATAATGCTAGTTTATCAATCAATTCTTCTAAACATTAAAATTGATAGTGTAGTTAAGCTAATTTGCCACTAGAACAGAACATAAGCACATTATTGAGAGACAAATTATGCAAAGTTTATCCATGAATTCCTCTAAAGATTAGTGTAGTTGTGCTAATTTGCTATCTACTAGTCCCCATTAATAGAAAAAAGGCCTATCAGTAAAGCTCAAGATCAAATATGAAACAGAAGAAAACAAAAAATTTCTTTCCTCTAGACACTATGGGCCAGAATCAGGATCAAAGGAGAAAGCAGTGGAAGCAACAAGGTGCAGCATCATTGAAAGAGTTGAAAACGATAGCACAAACACAATAGGCAACACAAACAGATGATTTTTAAAAAGATTGAGAACATTTGCCTTCATACAAATCACAATAGGCAACACAAACAGATGATTTTTAAAAAGATTGAGAACATTTGCCTTCATACAAATCACAATAGGCAACACAAACAGATGCAAATAAAAGCATTCATTAAAAGCAAGTTTGTTATGGAAGATCAAAAATGAGGTAAGTGTTAAAATGAGATATTTAAACCTCAAATTAAGAATCTCGAGACAATATGAAAGTTATCATCTCTTGTATTCTCCCTAGTCTACTATCAGTCGGGAATTAACCCAAAACCAAACATTGATTAAGTACACCATATAATTTCCATATATATTTAAAAGAGCTAAAGTACAATGGCACAATATAAAAGGCCAAATATACTTCGCAATAACTTTAGCAGTCCATGATTATCAAAGCACTGAACTTGAAAAAGTTGTACCTCACAAATTCAAATTAACAGAAGTCAAACCTAAACCAACCTCAAATTGTTCAAAGTTAAACGTGGTTGCTGGTGACCGGAGACGTGAAGAACAGGGCAGAGTCACCGGCAAGCAAGAGACGATGAAAGAACAGCGACGAGGGCGAGAGGCAAGTGGCGACGACATGCGAGGTGAGCTGCGACGGGCGACGGCGGCGATCTAACAACACCCGAGGGAGACAGCTCTAGAGGCAGTAGCAGCGGTGAGACCGGATCTGCGACAATGGGGTGGAGGTAGATGATGGCGAGGGAGCGAGTGGCAGTGGGGTTGAGGGCGACACCGGATCTGATGCCTGGTGGCTCGCAAGGGAGGGGAAGCGCGATGGAGGGGGCAACGTAAGAGAGAAAATGGACTTTGTGATCTTAGGTTATATTGGGAGGTAAAGGGAAGTCAAGCCATTTTTCTGTGAAAGGAAAGTGTATTGAAATCAAAACTGAGAAATAGTAGCATTTAGATTTTGAAATGTAGAATCCAATTTTTTTATTTAGCAATCGAAATATAATTCGGTTGCAATTTAGCAACGGAACGAAATTGCAACATAAATTTCATTCCGTTGCAATTGCTAAATTGCAACCAAATATTAATTCCGTTGCTATTGTTAAAATTAACATTTTTTAAGTTTATTATTTAGCAATGAAAATCTAATTCGGTTGCAATTTAGTAACGGAATGTACTTTCGGTTGCTAAATTGCAACCAAATGTAAATTTCGTTGCTATTGTTAAAACCAATTTTTTTAAGTTTATTATTTAGCAATCAAAACATAATTCGGTTGCGATTTAGCAACGGAATGAAATTAAATTGTTAAATTGCAACCGAATGATAATTCCATTACTATTGTTAAAATTAATTTTTTTTAAGTTTATTATTTAGCAACGGAAACCTAATTCGGTTGCAATTTAGCAACGGAACATATTTTCTGTTGCTATTGTTAAAACCAATGTTTTTAAGGTTTAATATTTTGCAACCGAATTTGTTTTCCGTTGCTAATTTAGCAACGAAAATTATTTTACGTTGCTAGAATATAAGTTCCGTTGCTATTTTCATTTCAAAAATATTTTCTCTCTGTTGGCACATTATTTAGCAACGGTATAGTAATTCTGTTGCTAATTTCCGTTACTATATTTTGGCGCTAAAAATTTCCTCCACTTTTAGCGACGGAATATCACCAAATATATTTCCGTTGCTAAATCTACAAAATTTAACCAATTTTAGCAACAAAAACTCATTTATGTTGCTATTTAGCAAAATGATTTTCCGTTGCTAATTTAGCAACGGAATTGATTCCGTTGCTATTTTCATATTTTCTTATAGTGAAAATTATATTTTGTCATAATATATTCCTTTTTTTGTGACATATTTATTTGTCATAAAAAAATATTGTGACAAAATAATTTTATCGTCATTAAATTGTGACAAATATAATTCATGTCACAAAAATAAGCATTTCACGACGAATTTTTGTGTCGCAAATAGTTATTTTTTCATTATATTTTTTCCCACAAAAAAAAGGTTGTATATTTTTCCTCCAAATTAAAGGTAACGAAATTGTATCTCGTCACAGTATATTCATTTTTTGTGACATATTTATTTGTCATAAATAAAATTATTTTTTAAACTAAAATTTTTTGAATAAAATAATTAGAAATTTTTTTTTATAATCAATATCTTATTTGTGACGAAATAATTTTATTGTCATTAATTTATTTAATTATGACAAAAATAATTCGTCACAAAAAATAAATATTTTGTGACGATTTTATACGTTGCAATAAGTTATTATTTTGTCATTAAATTTTTTCCCTCCAAAAAAATGGTGGGAAATTATCTCTCATAAATAAACCATGATGAAATATATTTTTTCGTCACCAAATTAATCTTTTAGTGAGGATAATTAAAACATAAAATGACGCAAGATAATTTCGTCACAATAATAAATAGTATGGTGACGTTTTAAAAAATTCGTCGTTGTAAGTTACAATTAGTGACGAAATTTTATGTGTCATTAAAAAATTCGTCACAAAAAGTCAAATTTCTTGTAGTATATAATGTTGTTATGCTTTAAGTTAATTTATGAAATCTTAACATTTAACTGTGCCATTCGCTTGTGATTATTTTTTGACGCCACTGTGAGTGGTCGTTATGCATCTTTGTTTCCCCACTAACCGTTTTCGCTTAGCACGGGTGTTTTATCCGTGAAGGTGTGGAAGGTTTGAAGGGTTGATCAGCGAGTTTCGCATCAGCAGGGCCAACACGATTAGTGGATAGCAGATTTTGTAGTTTAGGTCTTGTATTCCTTTTTGTATGTGTTATAGTCTTGTACTTTTGAAACTATGTAAAGAATATATTGTAAATTGTTTTGATATTAGTTATATGTAACTATTCAGTTGTGCTGAGGCACTTTTGTATCCTTTTTGGAATATGTAAAATCACTTTTGTTATATTAATGAAATACAATATTTTGCTCTATGGCCTATTCTCTGATGAATGATGAAATTTCAATTTATTCATTTGTATATGTAATGGGTGTGCAATGGTTGGTTCTGTTTGAACGTCTGTGGGTGGCAACCCTTATCTAACGGGGACCTTCATCCTCTTCATAGGGTGAAGTTCTCTACGTATAGGTAAGGGGTGTTACATAATTGTTAATAGATAAATGTACATACCCATACATGATAAAGCAAGTTAAATAAAATATGCCTATAGGATGCGCATGTTTATATATATATGTGTGTAAGTATATCTTGTCAAAATGTGAACAAGTAAATTAAATTGTTCATAAGAATTATATGTTATATACATGTATGAGAGGTTTTGGAATAAGTGCTATGAAAGAAGATTTCCATAAAATGAATATTAAAATACATGTATGAATGTTATCTTTGTGAGTTGCATTAATATACGCAAAGTTACATTAATGTACGCATGTTTCATATGTATGTGAGTGAATAGTGATGACTTGTACTAGTATATGTATTGGTATATATGTATGCTCTATGATTCTGACTATATGTTCTCTTATTTATTAAGCAATCTTTAATTTATAATGACATAGGGTACAATCTTTCGTTATGTATGACACATAATTAGATGGTTAAGAGTTGTGAAGGAAAAGTATATGATTGCATGATAACTATATTCTTGAGAATGAAGACTTAATTATGTAAAGATATGTGTGACCATTTGTTTGTGCGTGCATTTGATGACTTCTGTGAGAGGTTGTTCACGTCATGTTTATTCCCCACTAAGCTATATGCTTAGCACAGATGTTCTATCCATGCAGGTATCGAAGGTAGGTGTGACATTCCACAACTCCCAAGGCCAACACATCAATAGGGTCTTTGTATAACCTATGTATTTTGTGCATTAATGTATTTTAAGTTTATATTGTAAATGTATAACTTAATTATATGTTGTAACTGTTATGTAAAAGAAGTGGTTTTCTAAAAGTGAAACGTTAAATTATGCAATTTTTTTAATAGTGTATTTTGAATAATATATAGATATGAAAAGAAATTTTATAATTTGAATTTTGATATTTGTTTTAAGGTGAATGTGCTCGGTAGCATCCTTCCCTTGTCGTTATAAACCGATTATATTTTAATACGGTTTACTACGTATAGGTAAGGGATGTTACATGGATAATTCTATTCATGTGGTTTTAGTTGCCTATATGAATAAGCAATCGCATTCCCTTCTTGCATTAAATCACATCCCAATCCATTATACGAGGCATCACTATAAATCACAAAATCCTTTCTCGCTACTGGTTGAGTCAAAATAGGCGCCTCTGTCAACATTGCCTTAAGTTTTTCAAAACTTTCTTGGCATCTCTCACTCCAATCAAATTTGGCATTCTACTAGAGTAGCTTGGTCAAAGGAGTTGCAATTAAGGAAAACCCCTTGACAAATCTTCTATAACAATCGGCTAAGCCTAAAAAGCTTCAAATCTTTGTGGCATTTCTTGGTAGTTTCCATTCAAGAATAGCTTCAATCTTTTTAAGATCCACCCTAATCCCATTAGCTGACATTATATGACTAAGAAAAGGTATCTCGTCCAGCCAAAAATCACATTTACTAAATTTAGCATAAAGTTGTTTTTCCCTCAAAGTCTGCAAGACAATTTTGAGGTGTTGATCGTGCTCTTCTCGGTTCCTTGAATAGATAAGTATGTCATCAATAAAAACCACTACAAACTTATCTAAGTAAGGATGAAAGATGCGATTCATAAGTTCCATAAATGTTATTGGAGCATTTTTGAGTCCGAAGGCATCACCAAAAATTCATAATGCCCATATCTAGTTCTGAAGGCTGTCTTAGGTATATCTGACTCTTTCACTCTCAATTGATGATAACTGAACCTTAAATCAATCTTGGAAAAGACTCCAACACCTTTAAGTTGATCAAAGAGATCATCAATTGTGATGCCCAGTCTCAACCACTGAAACAGCTCGGCTGCAGCAGTCGAGAACAGCCACCGCATAGCAAACATAAGCACATATCATCATCATACACACATGCCAATACCTGAACAATTAGATTTCATAATTCATGCATTCATACACAGCAGACATTTCATGCTAGAACTGACACATCTACATACTTATATACATATTGATACAATACCTAGTTATTACTTCCATACATATTGCTTTGATACAAAAAGGATTAAACATTACATACACAAAATGCATTGTAATAGTGTATACATTTGCGTTAAACTCATTTAACTTGTTCATATATCACATGGTTTACTTATTACTCCTGTTAGTTAATCTTGCCTGCAATTCAAAGATACGGATAACGAGTATCGCATTGGTACCATATGGGTACAGTAATCACATTGGTACCCGTGGATACCTCACATATGTACTAGTACCCTAAGGTACGAAACTTCAACATAATATCACACTGGAATCCAATAAGGATTTATATAACCTTGTGATTCCAGAGGAATAGGACACATTGGGCTGCAGCACTTAGACTCTACAGGCATGTCTATATATCCACTACTTGACTTGCAGGCTAAGGTATCATTTTATTATTATACTTGTTATGGCATTATGACATTATAGAATTATCCCATTAAATTTCATTACACTATTGACATTCACTATTATTCACATCACCATTCTATCATTAGACTTAGACATATTATTACATGAGCATATACATATATACACAAGAAATTCATCACTATAATCCTCATGCTTGTATATTCATTGTCACAAGTTTACAATTAGATTCAATTCATATTCATGCAAATCATCAATAGATAGCTAAGATGACATTTATTAAGGTTTATGGCAAGCTAAATTCAATTGGAACGGAAAAAGAGATAAAAATCAAAGTCTTAATTTTGCAAAATAGAAGCATTTTACACGGCAGTATGATAATGTCTTACCGCCGTGTAAGAAACCCTACACGGGGGTATGATCAAGTCATACCGTCGTGTGGAAAGCCACACAAAACACCTTCGAAACAGAGGACATTTACACGGCGGTATGGTCACTCCTTACCGCAGTGTAAAATCTCACACTTGGGCAGAATAGAATTACACAGGGGTATGGCCCAATCCATACCGCCGTGTAACTCACTCAACACAGATTTTTATATGAAATCTTAGCTAATTTGGAAATCAAGTGCAACCCAAAATCATTTCAACATACATATATTGCTCACTCAATGCATACATGAACTTTACTCATGCTTGTTTTCACCTTAACCAAAACAAACATTAGATACAAGTAGTAATAAACAAGATTTATCCATAAAATCTCAAGCATTCTTCCCTCAATTTATCCACACTTAGATGAACGAACTTATTCCATTCTCAACTCATTCCAACAAACCTCAACCACATTTAACATTCAAATAGAACACAATTTAAATCATAACATTCAAACATAAGGATAGTTTCCCAAACCTCCTTTTCTATGCTCCTAATGAATCCCCGTTAAGCTAGGTTTTCCAACCTTGGCCTTCCCTTTATCTTGCTTCGATATCTCAGCTATACACATGATCCAATTTCCAGGATTGGAACACAATATCATTACCAATCAATTTCAAAAGAAAGGAGTTGAAGAAGAAGGAGGATCCAATAAATTAACCACTTACTTTGCTAATTGTTCATCCTGCATTTCCTAATACCATGCAATCCATTGAATTCTCACACACACCAACTATAAATCTCAAGATTACTCAATGAAATGAAGAAATAGGAAAGTAAGAAGAAGCTCAGTCGAAAAGAAAGAGAGAATGCAGCAAAAACTGCACTTTCTCTCTCCAAATTCCCTTATATTGCATGGCTTGAGAGAGGTGGCAGCTCCACAAGACCACACGTGGAGTCCACTTCTCCAACCTCAATTCTGCCTATTTCTCCATTAATCCCTACTTAACCAAATTCTGAATTGAATTAAACTAATTAATTCCTCTTAGTGTTAATCATACACAATTGCTAATAAGCCACTTAACTTCTTTTAGTTATTCAATTAAGTCCTTTATTTGTTATTTCAATTTAGTCCAACTGCAAAATTAAATTCCCACACAACCCTAATTAAGCCAATTACTACCAGGCTATATTTCGGGCCATTACAACTCTCCCCTCCTAAAAAGAATTTCGTTCGCGAAATTCATACCTGAATCAAATAGGTGAGGATGTTGCTCCAGCATGGCAGTTTCTGGTTCCCAGGTCGCCTCTTCCACTCCATGGTGTTGCCAGATCACTTTCACAAGTGGAATTTGTTTATTCCGAAGCTGTCTTATCTCCCTTGCCAGAATTGCCTTCTGTTTCTCATCATAAGAGAAATCTGGCTGAACTTCCACTTCTTGTACAAATAACACATGAGATTCATCCGATCGGTACCTTCTCAACATAGACACATGGAAAACATCATGATGCTTAGATAAAGCTGGAGGCAATGCCAACCGATAAGCCACTGAACCAACTCTATCTAACACTTCATAGGGTCAAATGAACCTCGGACTCAATTTTCCTTTGTTCCCAAATCGCAACACCTTCCTCCAAGGAGACACTTTTAAAAACACCTTGTCACCTTTTTCAAACTCAATATCCCTTCTTTTCAAATCCGCATAAGACTTCTGTCTATCACTGGCTGCTTTCAGTCGTTGTTGTATAAGCTTTGCTTTCTCTTCTGTATCTCGTACCAACTCTGGTCCAACAATTCTATGTTCACCCAATTATGTCCAACAAACCGGTGTACGACACTTTCTCCCATACAGCACTTCATATGGCGCCATGCCAACACTTGTCTGATAACTATTGTTATAAGCAAATTCCATGAGGGGAAGATACTTATCCCAACTCTTCGAGAAGTCTAGAACACATGTTCGCATTAAATCTTCCAATACTTGAATAACCCTTTTTGATTGTCCATCGATCAGCGAATGAAACGCAGTACTGAAATTCAACTTTGTACCTAATGCATCTTGTAAACTCTTCCAAAACTTGGAAGTGAATCTTGGATCTCTATCCGAGACTATCGATAGGGGTACACCATGCAGTCAAACAATCTCCTTCACATACAATTCAGCTAACCCATTCATCGAATAATCCATTCGAATCGGTATAAAGTGAGCCGACTTAGAAAATCTATCCACTATTACCCATACTGCATCCTGTTGCTTTGAAGTCAAAGGCAATCCAGAAACAAAATCCATAGTAAAATTGTCCCATTTCCATTGTGGAATGGACAGAGGATTCAACAACCCATGTAGGACTTGATGTTCCGCCTTCACTTGCTGATATGTCAAAAATTTAGACACATAGTCTACAATGTTCTTCTTCATACCTGGCCACCAATACAGTTTCTTCAAATCCTGATACATTTTGTTCCCGCCTGGATGCATAGTAAAAACAGTATTATGGGCCTTATACATCAATCTCTTCTTCAACTCTTTCGCACCCGCAACACATATCCGATTCTTATAAAGCAATATTCCGTCTTCATCCACTGAATAATCAGTCTTGTCACCACTTTTGATTGACTACATAGTTTGTTACAATTTAGAGTCACTCCTTTATGCAGCTATCATTTCATTCTTTAAAACCGGTCTTGCCTTCAACTGAGCTAGCAATGCTCCATCTGTAGTAAACCTCCATTTAACTTGCTTTAACTACAAAGCCGAGACAGACTTCCTGCTCAGTGGATCTGCCACAACATTAGCTTTACCTGGGTGGTAGTCCACAATGCAATCTTTAAATAGCTCCAGCCACCTACGTTGTCTCAAGTTCAATTCTTCCTGAGTTAACAAATATATCAAACTCTTGTGATTAGTGTAAATTTTACGCTTCTCACCATACAAGTAATGTCGCCAAATCTTTAAAGTGAACACCACAGCTTCTAATTCCAGATCATGTGTCGGGTAATTCTGCTCATGCGGTTTCAGTTGCCTGGACGCATACGCTACTACCTTCCCACCTTGCATTAGCACACAACCCAAACCTATACCTGAGGCATCGCTGTACAAGACATATTCTTCGCCAGAGATAGGCTGTGTAAGGATTGGTGCTTCTACAAATATTTTCTTCAGTTGAACAAAACTTGCTTCACACTTTCCTGACCATTCAAATTTAACTCCCTTTCGAAGCAACCTTGTCAATGGTGAAGCTATCACTGAAAACCCTTTCACAAACCTTCTGTAATACCCAGCCAACCCTAGAAAACTGCAAATTTTTGGCACATTTCTAGGTGGCTTCCAGTTCACAACTGCTTCAATCTTAGCCGGATCAACCTTAATACCCTCAGAAGATATCTCATGGCCCAGAAAAGATACTTTTCACAGCCAAAACACACACTTACTCAATTTAGAATACAACTAATGTTCCCGTAATATCTGAAGCACACTCCTCAAGTGTTGCTCATGCTCTTCCTCAGTTCTTAAGTAAACCAGAATGTCATCAATAAACACGACCACAAACTGATCCAAGTATGGCCTGAACACTCTATTCATTAAGTCCATGAATGCAGCAGGTACATTAGTCAACCCGAATGGCGTTACTAAGAATTCATAATGTCCATATCGAGTTCTAAATGCAGTCTTGGGTATGTCCCCTCTCTTCACTTGTAACTGATAATACCCAAACCACAAGTCTATCTTAGAAAACACACCTGCTCCTCTTAATTGGTCAAATAAATCCTCAATTCTAGGCAGAGGATATCGATTCTTTACTGTTACTTTATTCAGCTGCCGATAGTCAATAAACATTCTCATGGTCCCATCTTTCTTCTTGACAAATAGGACTGGTGCTCCCTAAGGAGAAACACTAGGTCTTATGAAACCCTTATCCAATAATTCCTGCAACTAAGATTTCAGCTCCTTCAATTTAGTAGGAGCTATTCTGTACTGTAAGGCACTTTAGACACTGACACTGATCCAGGCACAATATCAATAGACAATTCAACCTCCCTTACTGGTGGCACACCACTCAATTCTTCCAGAAACACATTAGGAAACTCCCATACAATGGGTATATCTTGAATCTTAGCTTGCTCTCTTTTAGAATTTAACACCAGAGCCAAGTAAGCCTCACATCCCTTCCTCAAACATTGATATGCTTGCATTGCCGATACCACATTCACAAGAGGGTTTGCACAAACTCCCCTCACTGTCACTTTACTTCCCTTACAATCACGGAGTACCACTCTCTTCTACTTACAGTCAACTACCGCATTATATTTACTTAGCCAATCCATACCCAGTATTAGATCAAACTCATCAAAAGGTAACTCAATCAAATCGACTGGAAACACAATATCCTAAACTACCAATGAACAACACCTATACACTTTGTTCACATTCACATTATTTCCCAAAGGACTTGATACACATATATCATATTTTAAACATTCAGCACTAGGCATCTTATCATATACCTTTTTAGAACACACATACGAATGAGTTGATCCAGGATCAATTAATGCAAACATCTCTATGCCATAGAGTAGAAAAGTACTTGCTATGACTTCAGGTGTGTCCTGATCCTCTAGTGCCTTCATTGCATAAGCCCGATTTGGTGCCATAATAGGTCTGTCCACTATTTCTGAATCAGCTGCACCTCTGGACTAGCCGCCTCTGCCATGTCCTCTTCCTCTTCCTCTAATGGCTAGAGGTAAATTAGAACCACCTCTAATCTGCTCTTGCTGACTTCCAATTGCCTCATATGCCTTTGGACAGTTGGCTAAGAAATGCTCAGTACTTCCACACCTAAAACATGCACCGATTACCTTCCAACATTCTCCTTTATGTCTTTTACCACAATGCGGACACTCATACACTTCATTCTTGGTACCAGATGTACCTCTACCAAATCAAGACACAGAAGATGTCCCACGCTTCTTACCCTGTGCTGCTGAGCTGAACACAGATTCTGCCGGTGGTGCCATAGGAGAATCCCTTGATCTCTTGCCAGCATAAGACCCACCTCGATTGGAATTCCTTTTCTGCATCCTCTCTCTTTGTACTCCTAATGACCCCTCAGCATGCATAGCAGCTTGAACTATTCGATAGTAGCTTACATTCTGCTTAGTAGTCAGCGAGATCAGTAATGCCTTAATCTCTTCAATCAGCCCTTCTTCAAACTGCTGACACCTGAACTCCTCAGTCAATACACCCTTTGGTGCATACTTACTCAATCGACAGAACTCCTTCTCATACTCTGCTACAATCATTGTTCTCTGTCTCAAATTCAGAAATTGCTTCCAATTTGCCTCCTTATATGGCTTGGTCACAAACTTATTCCGGAACTCCCTTTCAAAGAATTCCCAGGTAATTGTATTCGGGAGCATCGGATGCTGCAAAACTAGTCTCCACCAGTCATATGTTGCACCCTGAAGCAACGATATTACATACTCAACTCGTTGGTCTGGGGGACATCTTATTTCTCCCGACACCCTCTGCACCTTCTCTATCTAGTATTCTGCCTTTTTCGACTCATCCAACCTTGTACCATGAAACTCTTCTACTCCATGCTTTCTCAAAGATTCTACTAGAGCCTTCGGTGCCGTCATTCGGTCAGCACCCTTGCCATATCCTGTGACATCTTTAGTATGGCCTCCATTGGAACCAATGGAACCTCATTGCCAAAATTAACTAGCCCTGACTGACCAAACCCCATCACTTCTTCTTCTCAGGGATTAACACTTTCGGCTATCTCCTCTCTTGAGTTGTGACTAGGGTTGTCACTAGGATCCATCGAACTACACAATTTACACAAGGACATCCGCATTAGGTCAACACTACTATACACATCCTACTACCCAGTTAACCTAAAAAGAATGAACCTAGGCACTGATACTACAAGTTGTGATGCCCAGTCTCAACCACTGGAACAGGTCAGCTGCAGCAGTCGAGAACAGCCACAACACAGCAAACATAAGCACATATCATCATCATACACGCATGCCAAAACCTAAACAATTAAATTTTATAATTCATGCATTCATACACAGCAGACATTTCACGCTAGAACTGGCACATCTACATACTTATATACATATTAATACAATAACTAGTTATGACAGCCATATATATTGCTTTGATACAAAAAGGATTAAACATTACATACACAAAACTCATTGTAATAGTGTATACATTTGCATTAAACTCATTTAACTTGTTCATATATCACATGGTTTACTTATTACACCTGTTAGTTAATCTTGCCTGCAATTCAAAGATATGGATAACGAGTATCGCATTGGTACCACATGGGTATAGTAATCACATTGGTATCCGCGGATACCTCACATATGTACTAGTACCCTAAGGTACGAAACTTCAACATAATATCAAATTGGAATCCAATAAGGATTTATATAACCTTGTGATTCCAGAGGAATCAGACGCATTGGGCTGTAGCACTTAGACTCTATAGGCATGCCTATCTATCTACTACTTGACTTGCAGGGTAAGGTATCATTTGATTATTATACTTGTTATAGCATTATGACATTATAGAATTATCCAATTAAATTTCATTAAACAGTTCACATTCACTGTTATTCACATCACCATTCTGTTAGACAGATTATTGCATGAGCAAATACATATATACAAGAAATTCATCACTATAATCCTCATGCTTGTATATTCATTGTCACAAGTTTACAATTAGACTTTATTTATATTCATGCAAATCATCAATAGATAGCTAAGATTACATTTATTAAGGTTTATGGCAAGATAAGTTCAATTGGAATGAAAAAACAGATAAAAATAAAAGTCTTAATTTTGCAAAATAGAAGCGTTTTACACGGTGGTATGACAATGACTTATCGTCGTGTAAGACACCCTACACGAGGGTATGATCAAGTCATACCGCCGTGTGGAAAGCCACACAAAACACCTTCAAAACAGAGGACATTTACATGGCGGTATGGTCACTCCTTACCGCCGTGTAAAATCTCACACTTGGGCATAATAGAATTACACGGGGGTATGGCCCAATCCATACCGCCATGTAACTCACTCAACCCAGATTTTTAAATGAAATCTTAGCTACTTTGGAAAGCAATTGCAACCCAAAATCATTTCAACATACATATACTTCTCACTCAATGCATACATGAACTTTACTCATGCTTGTTTTCACCTTAACCAAAACAAACATTAGATACAAGTAGTAATAAACAAGATTTATCCACAAAATCTCAAGCATTCTTCCCTCAATTTATCCACACATAGATGAACTCACTTATTCCATTCTCAACTCATTCCAACAAACCTCAACCACATTTAACATTCAAATAGAACACAATTTAAATCATAACATTCAAACATAAGGATAGTTTCCCAAACCTCCTTTCCTATGCTCCTAATGAGTCCCCTTTGAGCTAGGTTCTCTAACCTTGGCCTTCCCTTTATCTTGCGTCGATATCTCAGCTACACAAATGTTCCAATTTTCAGGATTGGAACACAATATCATTACCAATCAATTTCAAAAGAAAGGAGATGAAGAAGAAGGAGAATCCATTAAATTAACCACTTACCTTGCTAATTGTTCATCCTACATTTCCTAATACCATGCAATCCATTGAATTCTTACACACACCAACTATAAATCTCAAGATTATTCAATAAAATGAAGAAATAGGAAATTAAGAAGAAGCTCAGCCAAAAAGAAGGAGAGAATGCAGCAAAATCTGCACTTTCTCTATCCAAATTCCCTTATATTGCATGGCTTGAGAGAGGTGGCAGCTCCACAAGACCACATGTGGAGTCCACTTTTCCAACCTCAATTCTACCTATTTCTCCATTAATCCCTACTTAACCAAATTATGAATTCAATTAAACTAATTAATTCCTCTTAGTGTTAATCATACGCAATTGCCAATAAGCCACTTAACTTCTTTTAGTTATTCAATTAAGTCCTTTATTTGTTATTTCAATTTAGTCCAACTGCATGATTAAATTCCCACACAACCCTAATTAAGCCAATTACTACCAGGCTATATTTCGGGCCATTCCATCAATTCTGTGAAATGGGCATTTATTCTTCATTGTAACTTTATTTAGTTGCCTATAATCAATATAAAGTCTCAAAGTCCCATCCTTCTTCTTGACAAAAAGTACAAGTGCACCCAATGGAGACACACTAGGCCAATGAAATAATTTTCAAGAGTTCTTGTAGTTGTATCTTCAATTCTTTGAGTTCAGTGGGTGCTATTCCATAAGGTGCAATAGATATTGGTGTTGTACCAGGCATCACATCGATGGAGAAGTCAATCTCGCTCTCCAGTGGTTAATCTTTAGAGCTGCATATAAGATAAGCTCCTATTTTTTTCCAAGATTCAACTGCATGTTGTTTCCCACAATACTCATATGAAGGGGTCGCCCTATTTGCACCTCCAAGTGTGCTGGCTATAGATGTGGTATGCCGGCCTGAACTGCCTGAGCTTCTCTAACCTTGTGATTGTCCCTAATAATAAACTTGTAACTGTGGTACCGACCGGGATCCTTTTATCTTTTGCTAACATAAGTAGTTCAGCCAGACTGCCCCTGACTCCCTTTTCGCTGACTTCTTATCCTTCTATTCTTCTCTTCAACTTCTAATCCTTCTATTTCAAGAGCGGTCTCAACCAATTCTCTAAGATCTAAAAATTTATGTCCCACTAGGACCAGTCTAATCTTAGTATGCAACCCATCTTTGAATCTCTGCAGCTTTATTTCCCTAGTTTCTGCAAGCTATGGACCGTAGTGACTTAATTTATCAAATTCTCTTAGATATTCAGTTACTGTCTTAGTTCCCTGCCTTATATAAAGAAATGCTCTCTCTATGGCTTTCTTGTACTGGGCCTCGATATATCTCTTCTCAAATTGGTTTAGAAAGAAGTCCCATGTGGGACCAGGTTCTATTACATCTTTGGAGATGGCCAACCACCATTCTTAAGCTTAACCTTGAAGTAAAAAGGCTATGCAGTCTAGCTTTTCTTCTAGTGGGATCTTCATATGATCAACGATCCTTTTTACTTTTTGGAGCCATTCTTCTGCTTTTTTGTGGAGTGATAGATGCGTCACAATAGAAATCTATGGCCCCCAACTTCTTCCTTCTTTTATAGTTACCTTTTTATGAAAGAAGTGGCAGTTGAGGCTGATAATGTGGCACAGCCTCCGCCATTATTCTCATTGCTTCAGTCATAGTTTGGTAAAATTCAATCTAAGCTTATGGAAATGGTGCATGAGGGGTCTTAGTTGAGGATTGTATCCTATCAGTACCTTCAACAGTAGCAGAACCCTGACTCTCTCCTTCATCCTAACCAGCTTGTCTAATGCCCGATTCCATATCAAATCTAAAGATAACACAAGAAACGAATTTTTATATAAAATATATCTCAAATTGCCATACTCTGCTTATTCACATACCATCAATTTATACACATTTATTTACGTCACAGGAAACCAAATTACATGTTTCACATATACAAGTATGCAATTTACCCTTCTTTGTTATTCTCCTTTTTCAAATCTAGGTCTAGGACCTCCTAAAACTTAGCTCAGATACCACTAAATATAACACCCTTAGCCAGTCTAATAAGGGCCAAGGGCCGAATGTTACTAAACTTATTCTTTCCTTGGATTTATAAACAGAGTTCACATTTTACTTTATTCCTTTTTATTAATTTTATTAATTTATAATTCTCAAATTTCTGCGAAAAATGGACAGGATTTCCCCAATTGAGGTCTTTATCCCCCTGTTAAACAATTACAAATTTACACTTCTATTAGGCATCCACACATCTGTATATACCGGGTCCCGAGTAGCCTTGATCAGAATTACCCAATGATGAAATTAAGTGTGCCGATTTATAGGCAAAAAGAATAAAAGTTGGAAGTGATAATTTCCTTATCGTTTTGATTTGTTAGGAATGAAGAAAAATGTATTTTAGAAATATTTTAAAAATGTTTTAAAAATTATTTTGGGATAAAAAGTTAGTTTTTAAATTATTGTGTTTTTATAGAATTTGATTTTAAAAAAAAATTGGGAGATTGCCCGGCTGCGGCACCTCACCCCTGTGCGCCCGTTTTCGCCCGTTTTAGCTTTTATGGCCTTTTTGGCCATAACTTCTTTATTTTAAATGCTTTTTAACTCATTTTTTTTTTTTTTGCATAATTCAATTCAAAAAGCCTTTCATCTTCCAACCCAATAAAATTCAGTTGTTTTTTGTAGTTATGGGAATTAAATTAATTTAATTTCTTAATTAAAAATTTGATTTTTTTTGGGAAAAATAAAAGGGGGAATTTTGTAGGAAAAAGGGGGATTTTTCTTTAGAAAATTTTTTTCTTCTTCTTTCTTCTCTCAAACCAAACTCTCTCAATTTTTTTCTAAAGAATTTTTCCAAGTGAATTCTTAAGGCAAAAAGAATAATTTTTTTTCTTGGGAATTTTCTTTATTCCATCAAACATTGTTTTTACTTTAAGAAAAATAAATTAATTGTTTGTTATTGAGTAAAATTAACCTTCCAATATTTTATTTTCCTAATCATATTCTTCAAATCAAGACAAGGAATTGGATCATCTACCTTCATTTCTTCAAGATAAATTTGAGGGTAATTATTCTTGGCTCAATTTCTTCATTTAATTTTAATTTCATTCTTTTGTTGTTATTTAATTAATTAACATGTAGATTCTTTTAGTTCTATCATTTCATTTTTTTTTATTCTTTTGATTTTATTTAATTAATCATCATGTAAATTCTTTTAGATCTATTATTTAATTGCTCATGTTTTTACCTCTTATTCTTTATCTAATTGTTCATACTATTATTTCTTGTTCATATTATTTTTATTCAATTGTTCATATTATTTTTATTTAATTGTTCATGTTGTTCATATTGTTCATCTTCTTTTATTATTATTATTATTATTATTATTATTATTATTATTATTATTATTATTATTATTATTTTGTTTGATTGTTCATATCCTTTGTTATTATTGTGTTATTATTATTATTATAGTTATTAACATCATTAGTATTATTATTATTATCCTTATTCTTGTTTAATTTTATTATTACTATTATTATTTATGTTTTATGCATGTTGATTTTTATTATTACTTTTACTTTTTATGCATGATTGGACATTATTGTTATTATTTTATGTCTTTATGCATGTTAAATTTTATCATCATTATTTTATACTTGTTTTGGCATGTTGAATTTTATTATTATTATGTCATCTTTTATGCATGCTAAATTGTTAATTAATTGGATTGCATATTTTTATTATGTCATTTTAATTGGCTTGTCATACATGATGCAATTTTGATTGCTTTAATTTAATTGTTTTTCATGTTATATGTTTAATTAATTTTTTTTACTAACTTCACTTTTATTTTTTTTTTCTTTTATTTTTAATACTTATTTTTATTTGTGGGTCTTTTCCATACCAAGTGGGAGCCCATGAAGATTTGAAGATCCATTTGGGAGTTGATTTGTTATTTTTCATTTCTTTTGCTTTCGTTATTTTATTTCTAATATGTAATTTGTAATAAGTTTATTTAATTTTATCTTTATGCACGTTAATTAAAAAATCACAAAAATATTTTTATTTAATTAATTTGGTTTTTCTAAATAAAATGGGACCAATGTCCTAGTTTCTTCCATCTAAAATAAATTGTCATTTTAAAATTATTTTCTTTAATTATGCATAAGAGGACCAACGTCCTCATTTTTAATAAATTTCTCGATTTATGTATGAATTGTATTTTATTTACAAATGGGGGTTGTATTTTGCCCCTAGTTTTGTTGTAATTTATTTTCCTTTCATTTATTTTATTTATCGCTTTTATTATGTGATTGACATGCACGTTTAATTAAATTGCATGAAAATTGAATGAGAAATGGGATGAAATACTAAATTCAAAATTCAATTATAAACTTAACCAAAGGTATGAATAAATGGGGAGTCCCGAACCATCTCTGGTCTTTGGGCTCAACGAGGTGAGAGACCCATTTTAATGGGATCTCCAAGACACCTCTTGTGTCCCGTAAAAAGGCTTTAACTTGCACAGTCCTAAGCTCCACGAGGCGAGAGGGCCCTCCTAATGTTCTATTAGGATAGGACCTCCAAGACCCCTCTGGCTTGCCCAAAATGGACATAGCAGCGCCGTCTTAGGCTCACTAAGATGAGACGAACTGTCCCAATGTTTTATTGGGCGGCGACTCCATGAAATCTACTTGTTGCCCAAAATAAACGCACTTGTAAATACCTTATAAGTTTTAATAAATCTCTCTTGATAGCCCTAAAGCGGGCCTTCGGGAAGATACAGGGTTCGGCGCGCGTCACAACATCCCAACTCTATAAAAAATCCAATGCATTGTCAAGTTTTCCAATCCTTCTCAAATCATTAATATAAAGGGACAAATTCACTAGCTGTTGTGAATTTATCCTTTTAGTTCATACACTTTCCATATTAAAGAAACTAAAACATCCATCTTCCTTCACATGCATATATTTAAAATATCCATAAATCATCGACCAAAATGAATTACAATTCAAATTCTAATATAGCTTATAACAAGCCATTCAATAGTTCAAATTTCAATGCTCCAAAAATGACAAAATAAATTTTAAGCCTAAGTATCTATCATGAAGTTAAAGAACTCCTCCACACATCCTACTAGATCCCTACCTTGCTTTTCAGTTCAAAAACCTTTGTACCTATGCGCAGAAATAAAATCCCACGTGTTAATAAATTGCTTAGTGGCAACCACTAATTTCACTTTTCCACAACAATAATCTCATTATAAGTTATAAATGATTTTCATAAAAAAAATAAGCAAATAAGGACATAAATTCAAATCCAAAGGAAATAAGTTTTTCCCATATTCCTTATAAGAGATTTTCACTTTATTGTAACAATATACACATTATCAGTTTCAATTAATCAATCATACAAGCCAATAATTAAATCCATCCACAATGCACGATTGAACATATATATATATATGTGTGTGTGTGTAATTTATAATTTATTATTTATTGCCCAAGAAATCTAATGGGACTACGCGAGTCGGGTACGCGGGATGAGTAACAGTAATAGTAGTAACGACCGGCATCTAGCCTCATGAAAGAAAATAAAATTTACAGATTCTCAAAAACCTACAGCAGTTCTCTACTCCATATGGCTAGCCAATTATACACTCACCCATGTTTCCTATCGATTACCAAGGGAAATAATAATTACTTTATCATATTTTCCATCTGTACTTTTATTCACAATTTTAGTCACATTCAACTAAATCTCAATTTTTACACTTTCATGTTTCAAGCTTTTCATTCACTTTACGACACTATATGGCCTTACAATATCTTTTCCAAACACAATCATAATCATATCTTTGATGTCATTGCACTTTCAAGTCTTATCCTTGATTAAACACTAAACTTATTGAATAAGATTGTTGAATTAGTTTGCTTATTATCTATATATACTATTTTACTCCTTTGTAAATTTATTTTACATATCATATTCAGTTATGCAGGTTAAATTATTACTTTTAACTTCAGCCTACCAATATAATTAAATTTATACTTCCAAAGAGACTATATATATATATATATATATATATATATATATAATTTATTTCTCCTAGTAATTCTATAACTTTCAAGCTCATTTACAATTTTTTGTCCAGTCTAACCTCTATTATTTCAATGTGTTACATGAAACTAGTATGCAGCCAAACCAATTGCCTCATTAAGTTATTAAATTAGCCTTTTTCCAAATTAATTACTTCAATAAAAATAGGCTATGTTTATCAATTTATAAATTTTAAATTAATTTCTATCAAAAAATTATTTTAAACCATAAATCTTATTCCAATCATAATAACAGTAACAAGGAAAAGTGAAGTCAGTGATTGCAAACCTTAATTCACATCAAAATCGCTCAAATTCCCCAACTTAAACCTCGCCGAAATTAACTTAAGCTTTTACTTCTTTCCCTTTCTCCTTCTTCTTTAAATTTTCCTCTTTTTCTACAAAGTTTAAGAACCAATTTCAACATTAATCCAACAAGACTTAAAAATAATGCATTTTAAACAAATAATTAATGGCCTAAAATGATGAATTTTGCTTGCCCAATCTCTATCTAAGAAAATTAACCTTTAAATCCTAAATCCCTTTTTTTCTCAAATCTGTCCCCCTTATAAAATTTCCCTAAATTCCAAGTTAAAAACTATTATAACTCACCCTACAATTATCATTTGAAGATTGGTGGTCGGTGGTGACAGAAACGGTGGATTGAGGTGCTACAATCCAAAGCAGTAACGAAAAGAAAAATGAGGGGAGAATGGGGCTACTATCGAGTGTTGAAAGTAAGAAGAAAGAAGGAAGATCAGTAACTAACGGTTATAAGCGGAGGGACTGGTGATGGGTGGGACAAAGGATAGTGGGTGAAGTGCTTGGAACCAATAAGAAAAATCAGGGATTTGTAGGCTAGAAGATGGGAAAAGAAAGAAGAAAGGAAAGAAAAGAAAAGGGAAATGTAGGGAGGGAAAAGTAGGGAGGGCAAAATACGATGTAGTTTTAATGGGTTAGGCATTTTTTTTATTTATTCTATATCAAATTTCAATTGCTTAATCATTTTTTTCATTTATTTTATAAGAAATTATGTTGAATTTTGATACTTAACACTACAAGGAAATGTGAAAATAGCATCAGAAAAATAGCAACAGAATTAATTCCGTTGCTAGAAACTGATTTCCGTTGCTAGATTCCGTTGTTAAAATTGGTTGAATTTAGAAAATTTAGCAACGGAATTATATTTGGTGATATTCCGTCGCTAAAAGTGGAGGGAATTTTTAGCGCCAAAATTTAGCAACGGAATATATTTTCCGTTGCTAAATAATGAGCTCGGGAAAATTTTGGAAAAAAAATAGCAACAGAATATTTTTTTTCGTTGCTAATTTAGCAATGGAAAATATATTCCATTGCTATTTAGCAACGGAATCGATATTCCGTTGCTATTTAGCAATGGAATTTAGATTATGTTGCTATCAATTTCTAAATATTTAGACCGAAAAAATTCAGGTTCTAAAATAGCAACGAAAATGGAAAATATATTAGCAACGGAATTTAGATTCCATTGCTATTAATTTCTAAATATATAGACTGAAAAAATTTGGTTCTAAAATAGCAATGAAAAATTTATTTCGTTGCTATTTAGCAACGGAAAATATATTCCGTTGCCAAATAGCAACGGAAATTAGATTCCGTTGCTATTAATTTCTAAATATATAGGGTTCTAAAATAGCAACGAAAAATTTATTCCATTGCTATTTAGCAACGAAAAATAAATTCCGTTACTAGATAGTAATGGAAATTATATTCCATTGCTATTAATTTCTAAATATTTAGACTGAAAAAATCGGGTTCTAAAATAGCAACGAAAAAGTTATTCTGTTGCTAAAATATATTCCGTTGCTAAATAGCAACGGAAATTAGATTCAGTTTCTATTAATTTCTAAATATATAGACTGAAAAAATCGGGTTCTAAAATAGCAACGGAATCGATATTTCGTTGTTATTTAGCAACAGAACTTAGATTCCGTTGCTATCAATTTCTAAATATTTAGATCGAAAAAATTCGGGTTCTAAAATAGCAACGAAAAATTTATTCCGTTGCTATTTAGCAATGGAAAATATATTCCTTTGCTAAATAGCAACGGAAATTAGATTCCGTTACTATTAATTTCTAAATATATAGACTGAAAAAATCTGGTTCTAAAATAGCAACGGAAAATTTATTCCGTTGCTAAATAGATTCCGTTGCTAATAATTTCTAAATATATAGGGTTCTAAAATAGCAACGAAAAATTTAAAATAAATTTCGTCACTAAATAGCAACAGAAATTATATTCCATTGCTATTAATTTCTAAATATTTAGACTGAAAAAATCGGGTTCTAAAATAGCAACGGAAAAGTTATTACGTTGCTATTTAGCAACGGAAAATATATT